>JAYKKI010000070.1:3657500-4370000 GCA_039881145.1 Druceiella hillmani
AAAATATAAACAACAATACCGTTCTCAGATCTAACTCTAATCAAATCTGTGATGGACAACAAAACTTGTGAAGATGATGACATGGAAATGAGGAATTAAATTCTCCTTATTAGCAGAGAGAAATTTTAAAAGCATTCAGAAAAGTTTCTAAACTCCTTCAAAGTACCATCGAATATGTGGCGAAAAATTAAATCTTATTCCAATCCTTCTGCCATTAGGAAAAAAATCTGGATTTTCAAAATAGCTTACTCAACACATCCTTTAAGTATAGTATATCATTCAGTACTCACCATCAAGCGTGAGTGAGGTGCACAAGAAATAAGTGCGAAAAATTCCTATAGAATACAATTACTTAAAAGCATATGGTAAAAATTTCCAATCTTTGTCGAAATGGAAATTAGGCTATATGAAAAACAAAAAACAGCAATATCCAACTAATATATTATTTGAGTAGCATAGACGAATTTCGATTTAAAAAAATATAACCCGTTCTTCAATTCATAACGTTTAATGTGCGCGGAATCAAAAATACCCTTGGGTTGTTAATGGGTTGTTAAGATAATGAAAATAGGCAAATATCCAAACTCATTATATTAGAAGCCTCATTCAATAAATACCCACAAGAATTGAAGACTACGTTTTATTACAGTTTAAAATGAACTAAAGAAGACTTTTTAGCGCAACCGGAGGATGAATAAATTCTCTTCAATGAAAAACTACTCTTGTATTCTATCTTACGAACTATTATTTACCTTACAGTATTGATATTTAGTTGTTGTAACTATTTATTTTAAGAAAAGTCAGTACTTGGCAGGTTAAAACGTCGTAATGAAAGAGTTTTAATACTAGTTTTAGATTTCATATGGACAATAATAGCGCAAAACACGTTAAACATTCCAGGTAGGAAAGCGTTTCGCTAAATTTTTCTTCATCTAATCCGCAATATTTCATAATTTCTATAGTACAGCTTGAGCTGTGAGTTGCAGCTTTCGTTAAACTTAACGCTAAGCTTCTTTGTTGACTTAGTTTTAATTTTGTATGATGTCATATTAAATTCGATTAAATTTTCTTCAGTGAACGAATATATTGGATTGTATCTCATCGTATATTTGTTTTATTTTTAACCATGATTATATACATTATAGCGATCATTTAAACTTAATGATTAAATAATAATGTAAAGTTTCTGAATATTTGAATTTTCCTTAATTTGTAATATACAAAGCGGCACGTTTTCGCTTTGGACTGAAATTGCCATTTCTTATATTGTAAACAACCCCTCATTTATGTATCAACGAGCCCCATTCTTATTTATACAATAATAGTTTTGAAGCAATTGTAAACTTCTAATAATAGTAAGTCTGTTACGATCAAAATGTGAATGTTTCAGCCATAGAGGGCCACATAAAAACATAATTTATTTAACGCCTAATTCCACACATCAACGAAGCCATATGTTCCTTCTAACGGCCCAGGACTTTACTATTAGATAGCATTGGACTCAAACGTAGAAAGCCAGACGTTTCTAGTTCAAGTTTAGGTGTACACGACAAAAAATTAACTAAGACGACGAATATTTCTGTACTCTTCGGGCGAACAGATTTTCTCGTCACATATGACTGTCCACGCAGTAATTTATGTAACATTAGCTGCGCAGACGCGACTGCATTCGCATGGAATTCGGTATAAAAAAATTCCGTAATATTCAAGACATAAAGTATCCTATATGTTGCTCGAGGGTATAAATTATACCAAACTTTATTAAAATCCGTGCAGTAAATTTCGCGTAATCAAAGAACAAATTAAAACACAGACAGAAAGACAGATAAAAATTCTTAGAACAGATTTACGGGTTTCGACTATCATTTTATATTCCAAATTAACACCTCTTTTTAAAATAAATAAATACCGTTAGAATGTTATTATATACTTTGTTAGCAATTACACATGGCTTGTCATAAACATCTGACATATATCTATAAACCACATATTTACGAATATTTAAATATATGTAACCTATGGTATTCAAGTGAAATCTGAACGCAAAGCAACTGAATACTACCAGGCAGTGCCTGCAATTTGAACTACAATTTGAACTTCTTTCCTATCTTGCGAAGTGTGAAATTACATCTCACTTCTCACAGGAAAAAGTTTTCTACAAAAAACTAAAACTAAATACGTCATTTCAAGCGGCCGATTTATTGGGAGAAGCTATCATTTCAAAGCCTACTGTCATATTCAGAATGAAATTATCCCGTGTATTTTTCCGAACACATCACACACAACATACGCACAGAATCACCGTATTACAATAACGATTTTTGCTGTCATTCATAGATCATCTATCATTCAGAGAACTAAAAATATCGTAAAACTATCGAGTATCTTATAAACACTTTTATACTAATTATATTTTGTCCGTGAATTTTATTTACCAAATTAGTGATTGTTTTTTGATTGCGTTTATTTTATTTAAATGTACATTTTCATCGTAAGAAGAATGTCTGTTGCTCTGTAGGCTGTGTCATTTAGTTTAAATTTACCAATTAATGTTTTATTAAACATAAAGTGTAATTATGAATAGTAGGCTGGAAGCCAATTCTGAAACTAAACATTAAAAAGGCAACATACTAAAACTCACACTCAACACTAAAAAGACAAATAAGTTGAAAAAAAATTAACAAGTAGTTTACTGCAAAAGCGCAGTTTGTATGGGAAATATTTTTCAAATAAATTTGTTGTTATAAAATGATCGCAAGTGAAAAATATTTTTGTTCAATATTTACTTTTTATTGCACATTCCTTCATTTAATAACCAATAAAAAATTAAATTTCCATCAGTATTTGTTCCTTTGTAAATTATTAGACAAATTATTATAAATAACATTATAGCAGTATATTTAAAAAAATAATGGACAATACATTAAAGCAAAGTGCCTTTGGTGAAAAACTATGAATTAGTAAGAAAGTGAAGCAAGAAGCTTAAAATTGGCTAGAATCAAATTGGTAGGAACTTTAATAAGAAGACTTTTGATCACAATATAATAAAAATATATTTCATGTGATATCAAAACCGTCGTTCAAAATTTAATTTCAAAATCTTGAACACCGCTTCAAACATTAATATTTATACGGAGGTAATTTTCAAATATTAAGTTGTGTTAGAATTCTCTCATACTTCAATCGAGATCACCAAATAAGCTTTTCGATTAACTAAACACAACGACATAAACAGTACTTCAAATGTTACTTTTTAAAATTAGTTAGACATAGTTTTAAGCGAGGAATAGATATAAGTATTTTTTTTCATTAATTGTACGTAGTTTAGACATTATAAAGAAAAACTTCTTAACTTTCGTAAATACTATGAACAACATTTTACGTAAATGATTCTGCAATGTACTAATTTAATTAAGAAGGCGATTACCGAAAAGTTCGTCTTCGCCGTTTCTAAAGAAAGTTTACTTTCTAATAAACTTAAATACTATTTATGAATATATATATATATATATATATATATATATATATATATATATATATATAATATATATATATATATATATATATATTGTATATATGAACATAAGTTGGTGCATTTAATATAAATGCACTACCGAAGTTAATTTGTTTTAAAATTAAAAACAAACTTCAATAAAATTTATTTAAACCATATATTCCCTGTTTACACAGCTTCGTTTACAATACTTATTCGTTTCAATACTTCAAGCAACTATGTAAATATGTGACTCTCATATTTTCACAATTTTAAGATGTCTATATTCAAAGGTTTTGAAAACAACCTTACAAATATTTTTTAAGTATCAGGTCATATAATGAAAAATCTGATACGAAAGTGTGAACATGAAATGGGAGATAGTAAGACTTCCGCATATCACAGACCTTCCCTTATAGATTTATATCGTTAGATTTTTACGGGCCCCTTAACGCATTCAGACCTCAAGTTAACAACTCAGACCTCAGTTTAAAACGATTTGAATAAATGTAGCCCTTCTCCCATTATTGATTATATTTATGGAATATTTTTCACCCAAAAGAACGGGTACTTTTTATAGTTTTAAATAAAATAAGAGTCATTTGTTGACGTCGCATTTGATCGCCCTGAACGATACTTGTAACTCATTAGAAATAATTCATTACCCATATATGTTCTTGAATAGATACTCGAGTGAAATAGGCGAATGGGTGTATCGTGACTAGAGTCAGATACAAAATCGAACAATCCTGAAACTAAATGCTTTACTATAATTCCTCTTTTTCTCGGCTGTTTAAAGAATGCTAAGCCTGTGAGAACGTTTCTGACTTTTGAAGACAGGTCTTTAGTTCAAAAAATTGGCCATTTCTATTTTTGGCTACAGATTTTTATTTACTTTCGCGAAAATGAGCGCTTACTATTAAATAATAATTCTGTATTTATTCATCGCGATATAAAGTTTAATTAATTAAACTTTATATCGCGATGATTTGCCAATCGCAATGAATTGCGCTATGAAGTGTGGTAGTCGAAATATAACTAGCGCATGTTTAGGTTAGCGCCTTAATCTTGTCGCCGTAACTAAGTACATAAAACTTTTTTATCTGTTTGTGACTTTTCTTCTGTTAACATGACGCTTTACTAAAATGTTATTAAAATATAACAAATCATAATTAAGAAATCTAAGTAATAGGCAATTCCCAAAATTGATCATCTACAATTAAAAATTAAAATATAAAATATTAATATACCTTCGTTCATCAGGAATTTTTTTAAGTACAGCTGGCATCCAAACGAAATTAAGAATAAAGTAAAAATAAAATAGAAAATAAATGATATCTGTCAAATGAATCTAATACACTGTTCACAACACATATTGAAGATTTACATTGTATTGGTTTCCTCAAGTTTAATTGACAAGAAAAGTTATGCCAATCGTGAATTCCGAAATACTTATTAAAATTACATTTTCTACGTTACATGTATTCTAATGTTCATTTTCAAAAGGTTGATAAGGCGTAGGGATGTACTCGTATAGATTTTCGTAAACAAGACAACTCGCCTAAATGTAAATGGATTATGAAGCGAAACAAAAAGTTAACGCTGCGAAGCTTATAAAAACGCGGCACCATTTTTAAAACATTTTTCAAAGGCGGTAACCTGATTTCATGATAAATTGATGAAAGATGTTGAACAAACACCTTGAAAAAAAATTGATAAAAATATGACTGGTTCAGTCTTGCGACAAGATCAAAGCGACGCCGCGTTCCAGAGTGACTTAATGGTGGATTGAATTTAAATGAATTTTTAGATCCATGCATGAAACAAGCTTCGGGGGTCGAGAAATCTGTATTTGATTTTCAGGTATTGGTTATATAAAATTGCAATTTTTGTCATCTTATATAACAAAAGATATCAAATTACAAAATAAATAAAAATATATTATCATAAATGGAAATTTCATCGACGTCGCCATTAAAAATCGACTTCTTAACTGTCAGTAACACCATTTGCATATTTGATCAATAATAATATAAATATAAAAATAATGTATAGTGATAGTCTTCAGATCATAGAATATTTTTGTCAATTCGCTTTGAACTTTATATATCACATTTCAATTTACTATTTAGACCGCTCTGATATCAGAAAATTTCAAAAACTTCACTATATGTCCATCTACCGTACATTTATAGCAAAAGGCGAAAAAGGAGTCGCACGAAAGTTTAGATGTATACGTGCGTTCGTGCGTGCGTTTTTGCGTTTTTTGCGTTTTTGGATTTTCGTGCGTTTTGCACCCTTTCTCAGATCTGAAAAATATTAGTAAAATTTTACAGATATATGAATACAGAACCGATTACATTTGGTTCCAACTCGCTACGAACAAGAGTTCTCTAAGTATCGGCATACAAATTTTTTAAAATTTATTTTCATGAACTTATCACTTTCATATACTGTATATATATATATATATATATATATATATATATATATATATATATATATATATATGCGTAGATAGAGCTATTTTCTGTATATTACCACAGAGAAATTATTTGAAATTCCTACTCAAAAGTATTGATTTTCATTCAAATGCATCTTAGAGGCAGTCACTTTGTCGAAAATATACCTACCTTTTGCCTTAGAGATTGCACAAAACGAAACGCAATTGTCTTTAAATTCATCAAAAAATTAACATGATTATGAAACACTACAAAAATACTGTTCCGTATACAGTTGTTTAAACATAATTATAAATTTATTCAGTTTCTTACAAAATGACGAATGAGGCGCCCTCTAACATTGCTTTGGTGCATTGAGAGCAAATCTTTCTAAATAATTTACAGTAGTAACTTCAAGAACTTTGAAGCAAATATTCCCTCGTTACCCAAAAATCGTATACGACCACAAACTCTTCGTGTGACTTATATCTCAAAACAACGCAGCGTATATTTCTTTAAACACAAATGTGATTTTCATGGGGAGGAAGTCTCATAAGTATTCAGTGTTTATTGTATTCAGTCGGTCATTGCGAGTATAAACTGAATGAAATGAAAGGAGTATATAACTAACTTTGATTTTAAGGATATATCGAAACATGTGATTAATCAATTGTTAATATTGTCGACTAATAATAACTAGACGTTAATGGATTTACAACAAATTCAGTATCACAATAGAAACTACGGACACACATCTAAAAACTTACAGTTTCAAACCGTATCTAAACCGAATTAGAAATTATAATATATTAATGTGTAAAACTCAGTCATTGATAATACAATAAGTATCAACAACACAGTTTAATTTAAACAGAATAGCATTTCAAAGTTTATATATACTCAAGAAGATAGTTTGATCATCTTGAAAAATTATAAACGTAAGAAAGAATATACAGATTTCAAAAAAGATCCAGAAGCCACTGAATTGCCTACCGATAGCTATACTTCGAATAAAATACTGTTACATCTCGTTATTGGATAACAGTCGTTATAAGAAAACTAGTCCAAGTATCCGGTTTCTTCTATATATTGCGAAAATCAGATGGTAGTCGCTTTCACATAACAAATCAATATTTCAACCAAATCCCTTGCATTAGACGGCGAACTCCGATTAAAATATACAGGATGACGTTAATTCAAACTAAGTAATAGCTATAATCTACATAGTGGTCGCTTGTTTATATATACATTCTATTCAATTATTGTCTTTCAGAGAATTATTGTCTTTAGATCCTAAATTTTAGTATTTCAGAGTACATCGACCAAAATACAGCTTAAAAACAATATTAGTTGGCAATGGAAATAAAATACTATCTAGGAATATGGTTAAAATTAAAGAAATTTAAAAAAACTAAATAAGTATTCATTAAAATTTTAAAATAATATAATAAAAAGTATGCAAAGATGAGGTTTAAAAAAATGTTGCCTTATTCTTGAGATTATTAGGTGATTACACTTAACAATCATTCATTCTAATATCGCTGTAATCATAAGCTAATATAGCAGGAATAGAGAAAATCACTAAGCAGGAATGAATAATTTATTTAGAAGGAATATATAGATAAAAGTATGCTGCTTCTGAACATTTACAACCTATTTTCAAAAATGTTAGAAACCAAGTAAAGGCAATAATGTGACGTTACATTTCTTTGTTGGAAAGACATATCATTTCTCTATTGGAAAGTTGACATACTTTGATCGGATGTAAATTTTATATCACTTTGATTAATATTTACAAATAGACTAATAGAAAAAGTGCAGCAGATATGGAAAATGGCGCAGCAAATACAACAGACTATTACCCATAATACAACGCAGACGAGCGTTTTGTGTCACATGAACCGCTGCACTGTGTTTCGTTCCTTCAAGAATATTCAAAACGCTCACTTACTGGCGATATGTATGTTCACATAGACACACACGTATAGTAAATGCTCAAAATTTATACTGAGAAATCCAAACATTAAGAATTTTCCTAATATATGTGGGCAATTCTCTCAGGCCAGAGACAGACTATTCAGTCCATTAAAATAAAACTTAAAAACTTTCTGAATCTATCTGCAGACCAGTTCAACCCCGACCTGTGTGCCTAAGCCTAGTCATTCTGAGGTTTGATTTGAACATCGGTGGCGATTTTCTCTTCACATGAATTTATTATAATACACATTATGAAATTTACTATCGGTAAATTTCATAATGTCCCATACAATATTCGAAGAATCCTTAAGTTTGAAGTGTAAACAGTACCATGATATAAATAAAACGGAGAACTAATATGCAAAATTAACAACAAAGTGAAGTAGACTGAATCATATGTCATGACAGATGCTGGAAAGAAAAAATAATCAGCCGATAGTAGCCAAAGTACCTTCATCTGATGAAGTCATCCCTTGAAGAGAAGTATGATTACAGTTTGTGATCAAGAACCAGATTGATTTAATCCTCAAGCATAAACTAATAACACGAACGGAATAGAAACGTCACGATCAAAAATTTTAAACTAGCGTCATATCGATCTAGAAAAATCTTTAAACTTTTTGCCTTGATTAATAAAATATCGTTTTTAGCAATACGAAGAAGTTCACATTCCTAAAATTACAAACATTCGTAAAATTACTATTTTTTTATATTTATAGTCAAAAGTCGAAACCAAAATTTATCTAATTATACCCAGGGTACGTATATAGACAAAATAACAGATATCACTGAAATATAAATATGGTTTTCACTATCATTCTTTCAAAGCACAAGTATTGATCATTCTAAGAACCGAAAATTTGCGAGTGGTATAAGTCAAGAACAGTACAGACTTCCGAGTCAGAAAATAGTTTCTTATAGATTTGTTCGTTCTGCTAAGCAATATCAAATAAACTAATTCCATAAACAATTGGATTCCCCTTCAGATTTTATAAGCTATTAAAACCACCTACAAGTACTAAACCCAATAAAAGTTTCTTTACTCTCGTCATTTTGAATTAGGGTGGGCGCGACGCCCTAATTCAACAAAGAAGTTATGCTAATCATGTATCTTGGGGCACGCATAAAAAACTGGTTGCGCGACGCGCGTCTCTTAATGCGATTCTTCATCACACAGGTGCGTATAAAAGAAGTAAAAAGACTCATAAATATATTTTAAAATACAAGCAATAAACAAAATTAATGCCGCGAAGTATATCAAAATGTGATACAATTTTTAAAAGCTTTGTTGAATGTGGTAATGTGACACGGCGACAAATTGTCGTAAAATTTTAAATAAATGCGTAGAAAATGAAAGAGGAATCACTTTTCAGTGACAAGATTTAATGCGATGTTGCGTGCGGCTTCTCTCTTGCAAAAGATTGATTTAAAAGGAAAATGTCAATTTAGATATTTAAAATGAAATACGCAAACGTTAATATCGGTTACAGTTAGTTTAACACAGTTTATAATTACACTTTTTAATATTTTTCACCGAATATATACACTTAATGTATCGTTTTTTTTATTACGAAGTATTATATTTAAATGAGTACGAAAATCTTAGTGCACAATTTCGTTTGTGTAAAAAAATGTTTTTATTCACAAATACGCGAATTTGTTTATGTTTGAAATTACATAACGCTACTCAAACATAAATTAATTAGTATGGTGAAAAAAACTCGTAGTGGTCGATGGTCTGAATGTTTAGCAGCAAGAACGAATCACAAAATATTTTGTGCCGTATTTGATTGAAAAGAGTTAACTTAACTAATTGAAAGCTAACTTCCTATTGTTACTTTAAAATGCAGATTGCTTGAATGATAATTTTAAAAATAAAATGGCAAAGAGAAAACTACGATATGTTTGAATAGTAATAAAAAAAATAATAATTCAAATTGACAACACAAGCATGATATCATATTTCCACAAGAAGTTTTAACATAGAAGGAATTATAATGACGTAACTGAACAAATCTGTGAATAAAAATAAAACTATGCTTTCTATTATATTGTACACAATAATGACAGAAAGAAACTTAAAATTAGAATGATATTTGTTTACGAGATTTATTTTTGAGTTTGGATACGTAAAATAAATAAATTTTTGGAATAAAAACAACGAACATGAGAAACAAAAACAAGCTTCAAATAAACAATACGTAAACTTATCATAAGTGAAAACAAAACCGTTGTTTGTAGAATTTCATATTAGGACTGAATTTGACATTAGGACTGAATTTTACATTAGGACTGAATTTGACATTAAAATTGTTGTAAATAAAATAGTAAATTTTATTCAAAAAAGTCCCACTCTTTTATATAACTAATCTTACTGCAATCACTTATTTTCCATTTGAACGAGATAATAAGAAAAAAACATGAATTTAAAGTGAAGTGTCTATTAATATACATATATTAACAACTTTCGTATTCTGTAATAATGTATAAATGTATATAGTTCGATTACATCACATTTACGTTGTCTCATTTTTAGATTCATAGATATTTGAAGAAGTAAAATATTTTGTTTGGCGGATTTATTAGTTTCCAACCTAATACTGAGGTAATAAATCAATTGAAAATATTCAAAACGTCTATTATGAAAGAGCAAAAAATTTAAATGAAATTGAATGTAAAAAAATATCATCAAGAGCTTTGAAACCACTTTGGACAACATTTTGGTAGATATTTTGCGCTAAATGTTCCAACTATCTTACATAAAATTCAAAATACAAGAATAAATTGCTTTGAATGATGAAATCCTCATGAGTTGCTATTTCAATTAATATTTTCCACGATAGATCAAAATGAAAAAATAAATTTTGCTTATTCTACATGCTCCGTTTAAATATTCCATATTTGTTGCATTAATTGTTACCTACTAAAATATACAAGGGTTAACATATAATTTGAAGTTTTTACGTCAAATGTTTTCTGAAAACATTACATGGCGCTATACTATTAATGCATTCACACTTCCCACTCTCCGCGCTATATCTCGGAAAGGGTTAATCATACAAACAATTCTTGTAATTAAACTTACTCAAAATTGTCTGCTCCAAAAATTATCTAACAACACGGGCTTCGTATGAAGCAGTTTTTTTTCGTGGTCTTTGAACCTTTGATATTCTGACTAGTGGACACAATATCTTATAGGACTCATCGACCCTTCTTTATAATTTCAACATGAAGGTCTTTCATTTTGATATTTAATCCTTATTTATCTGTACTAAATGATAAAGTAAAATGTTACAGTTATTGTTAGGTTGTTCAAACTTGTAATGCTTGCTATAACACCGGTTTAAAATGTTTTCGCGTGTGCTTTGTGTGAGCAGCAGAATTACATAAATGGTAGGAATATCATAGGAAATTAAACCTTCACGTTATTCTTTCCGATCTTAACATGACGCTTCTGTTGCATAATACATAGTCGAATCTAGTTTGGAAATATGTCAATTGATTACCTTATAATGATAGTCTATTTTACTTAATATTTGGGGGCACACGCACACACACACACACACACATACGCGCATGCACGCAAGCACGCACGAAAACCAACACGTGCTCATACGCCCACACACTATATATATATATATATATATATATATATATATATATATATATATATAAATTTCAAAATATTTTTATTGCTAAGAAATATGATATGTTACATAGAGCAAAGAGAAATGGAACTATTTTAACACGAAGTTTGTTTACCTTGCCTATAATTATTATTTGATTTTAAAAAAAATCTAAGTTCTTTCTTCTTTCAAACCAATAAACTGTCACGAATTGTTTACCCTAATAGCAATCTCCAGCAAAAACAAATGTTAAAATTTAAATTTAGCAAATTATCAAAAGTTATATACTTTATCAAAAGTTCAAAATAATATTTACCTCTTAACTGTATAACTAGCCTAATTAAGATGTATTAATACTTCTTTGATAAATCTTTCACATTTTCCTAATGCGTGGTGCGAAACTGAAGGAAAAGCTAGGTTGCTTCTTATCCAATCTTATTTATACTCGTAAAATACTTAATGTGAACTAATGATTTCACAAATATGTATAAATATATTAAAAATCCAAAAAAACTTATAGTGGAAGTATAAGTTTTTTTGGATGGAAAATAATACCTAATTTGTTACTACACAAGTTTTACATCCAATTACGGCTATTATATATCATTGGCCATATGCCCAATCTTATAACCTATTTTATGATATAGATCAGTTCTATTCTTTACAAAGTATAACATAAAAGATTCTTAGAGATTTTCCGATTACTTTAATACTCTCTCACCATACCCTCTACGACAAAAACTAGCGTAGTGATAATTACTACACAGTTGCTTTTAGCATATTCTTTATCTTTCTCTTCGTCGTAAGTCACGTCCTTTATCTATTTTTCATTACGTCAAATGTTATTGGTACTTCGCGAACAATGAGCGACCGTTAAACTCATATGTTTGCTATGCAAACGTTTCTGTATCCAAACGCGGTACACTTCAGTATAACGAATTATATTATAAGCTGTCACAGGCGGACAGTTTGACAGTAGTTGGCGTGTAATTAAGTTCAAAATTCTGACTTGTTTTCGCGTATGAAGCGAACTGTTGGAAACATTGAATGCCCATCAAGATGAATTTACGACAATTATGACTATAATATGACAAGTGAAACTTTATTTAATCGTTAAAAGTTTACTCATGACCACATTTAACTCAATTTTATTATAAATTCTTACTTAAATAATAACAAAATTCTAATGTGTACCTTTTTTTCTGTTTTTGGTTGCTATGATTTGTTTTCTGTTTTTAATTTCATTAAAATGATGAATAAAATAGTACCAGTTGTTTGTTATTGTGGCCGAAAAAGTTTTTCCTGTAAAGGCAAATAACTGATTATTTCCATAAATTAGAAAGTTAATAGTTTAATAGAAAAAAATTACTACCGCGTTAAGGCTGATATTATGATTACGCTATTTGACAGCGGGCATTTTATAGGTTGTTCTTTTCTGTTTAAACTCATTTAAGTCTGCCAATCTTCATGAAAAATCGTCCAACCATGCTTATGACATAATTCCAGGTTGTTTCATTTAGTATTAAATTATAA
The DNA here is from genome assembly GCA_039881145.1 of Druceiella hillmani. Lineage (NCBI taxonomy): Eukaryota > Metazoa > Arthropoda > Insecta > Lepidoptera > Hepialidae > Druceiella > Druceiella hillmani. The sequence goes on from JAYKKI010000070.1 coordinate 3,670,571, forward strand.
CCGTGTCATACTTTTATTAATGTAATTCTATGTTAGTGATATCATGTGTGTCACATCACTAGCCCTTTGAAATTTTACGACAGTAGTTTTCCCGATTTTATATAACATTGACTGTACATAGAGTTTATATTAAATATGTAAAGACTACATCCGTTTTAATACGTCGATTTATTTTCACTTTTATCGAAATTTATATTGAATTTCCCAGAAATTTATTTTTACTAGTGTCATCCAATTTTATATATAACTTATTTTCTTGTAATAGAAATATCATTAAAAAACGTATTATAGACAACTTTTTCAAATGAGAGATTTATTTCAGTCATAAAAGATATAAAAAAAAGAATTTAGGAGCCGAAAATTAAAAAATCACAGACATATTTCGATTTTATCTGTATGCATGCTTTATTACTAAGTATTTTGTACGTGAAAATACCACAAACAATTTGGTTATTTTAGTGTTTCATCCACTTAAGTATAAACTGTAAGACAGTTTAGAAGCCTCCGTCTAATATAGACGACAATTTTTTTTATTTTAATAATGTTTTTAAAATACTCCTTCAATATATTTAATTTGTCACTTACGTAATATTTACCCTTATACCTAAATTGTTTCTCTTTTCAGGCATTCGAGACGGGTAAATTTTGTGCCTCAGTCTGAGCAAAAATAGAATTAATCTAAGTCGGTTTTCTAAAGTGTTTATTTCATAATTATCAGTTATGTTTTACAAATTAGTCTAAAATTTTACAGATTTTTTTGAATAAAGTTTTTTTTAATAGAATAGTAATAATAATACTAGTTATTAAAAATAAAAAAACGCAAATTTTTGTAGAAATCAAAATCATTAATCACACTTTAAATAAATTGATTGTAGGAGTGCGTACTTTAGTTTTAATGATTATTTTCGCATGGCGTAGCGATGAATTTACTTATTTTTGTGTTGTAGCCATTGCAGTCGAAAAGTTATTTACGCGTCGATAATAAAACGCAAATTTCTAACAGAACTCAGGCACCAAGGGTTCGCACCTAAGATTGCAATAAGCTTATTAATTATTTCTTTAAAGATCGGAACCGTGACTGTTTATGACAACTGTTTCAATCACATTTGTACACTGTCTATAATGTTAGAAGTTAAGTTTTCGATTGTCGGCGCATCCACTGCTGTAGGTACTATAATTTTAGGAAGTATTTCTCTTTTAAAAGGTATATAAAATATAATGTGTTAAGAAATCCCCATTTTAATTACACAATACAATTTTTGAATTGATTACACAGCGAATAATTGAATAATATAATAATAGTTCTAATATATATATATATATATATATATATATATATATATATATATATATATATATATATATATATATATAATATAATATATATATATGTAAAATATATATATATATGTAAAAAATGAAAGCGTAAGTGGGGTGGATATCTTCACAATATATTTATTTATAAAATATCATTAAACATATTTTATTTATAAATATATGCAACCTCTGACCTCAAGATTGCACATCTTGCATGTTTATCCGCCGAAGGATATTCAAATGGATGGAATGGAAGGAATTTAATGAATATACAAGCATATATCATGACAAAATAGCTCTCAGTCTGAAGTTGATATTGGAATATTTATAGATACCCGCGAACTGCCGCTCGCTACTTTTTGACTGAAAATGTATTGAATAAGTTTGTTTTTTATTGGATACAATGATAAGACACATATTCTTGGAACCTATTACTCAGAATTTTTAATAAATCATCACTATGATTTTTATCAGAATAAATCCTTTGTTTATCATGTAGCGAGTAACAAACAATACAACATTTTAAAGATAAAATTTCAAAATATTGTACATTAACTGAGGAACTATCCTTTTATAATAGAAAGCCAATACATTATCTGGTTCCCCGATGCATACAAATAATGTTTTTACCAATTATGTTTCATAATATTATAACCTAACTGCGATAAAAGTGGTATTATGCTATAAAAGTGGTAACGTCCCATTCTAGTGCTGTGTAATTACCAAGTCATACAAATTTCTTTAATAAAAGATGTAAACTTGCCAGAATTTTCAAACAAAAGTGTCAGAGTTAATGTCATGACTGAATGTAACTGACTAAGTCATGAATTTGGCTCTCTTCTTATATATATATATATATATATATATATATATATATATATATATATGTATGTTATACTTTGTAAAGAAAAGAACTGATCAATAGCATAAATAGGTTATAAGATTGGGCATATGGCCACGGAAAAAATAGTCTATTTAATATATTTATACACAAGTTTTAAAACCAATTGGATGTAAAACTTGTGTAGTCACAAATTAGATATTGTTTTGATGTGATCGATTAAATCAATCTACTTCCACTCTAAGTTTTTTTGTATTTTTAATATATTTATACATATTTGTGAAATCATTAGTTCACATTAAGTATTTTACGAGTATAAATAAGATTGTTTAAGAGGCAGCCTAGCTTTTCCTTCGGTTTCGCACCACGCATTAGGAAAATGTGAAAGATTTATCAAAGAAGCATTATAATTAGGCTAGTTATGCCGTTAAGAGGTAAATATTATTTTGAACTTTTGATGATTTGCTAAATTTAAATTTTAACATTTGTTTTTGCTGCAGATTGTTATTAGGGTAAATAACATCTGCACCGCTAAGAAAGAAAAATAAACAAACAATTCAAATTTCTTTTTAATTCTCTGTACATTATTTCTCAAAAGTGTTTATATGGTTAACAACATCATCTACAATATGTTTAACTAATGTGCACGACAGTGGTTCAAAGAGTAATTATTTATATTGTAAACAACCTCGTCTGTTAACAGTCTATTTAACTAACATGTATTATCTTTCGGTGACTTGCAAATTATCCGCAAGGGCCAACTAGTATAAATATAAAACAGTATTAAATAAGTAATATAACATATCAAGTGAGAAATATGAACTAAGTGGGCTATATCTTTAGAAATCATTGAAACATCTTTACAGAAACAACTTTGATCGAAATTACCAATTACATGCTGATATTTAAAAAAATTTCGTATGTTTGAAACCTACGGTTTAAAGATGTATATTTTAAGAAAAATAGTATTTAAAAATTTAAAACGGTATATGAAACCTCAGCCTTATTTAAAAGACTTATATAATAATTTTCGAATTTTCGGCCCGACTTTATTATTTAACGTTATTTATACGTGTAATTATGATGCATGCCTTTAGCGTATATTTTGTAAAATACGTGCTCTAAATCTGTTGCTCTTAAAAAACAATCATTGCAATTAAATTGCTACTGCTATAACTGGACATGTAATTCAGTTGTGTTTTTAAAAGTGTCTCTTTCCAAAATTCAGAGGTGACTTAATGAAGTTTGGAAAGTTTCTTTCAGCACTCGTTTTTAAGATGCCTTAGGCAACGGCGAACCGAACGAACTCCTATTATTGTTACAACGCTGTATGTACTTTCATTCATCTATCAGAAGCTTTTATGTCTTTAAAGGAATAAATTGTAAAGACAAATGACAGAAAACCAATAATAGTACTTGTTAAGAATTATATTTCAAATTTACAACATGTACCTGCCACAAATTATAAAACTCTCTCGGTAAACGTTATATGTAAAGAAATGGGAAAACCCTAATTCACCTAATATCCATATAGACTAAAAGGCTACCATAAACATGTATAGTCTTACATTATCTATTGTCATCGCTAGTTTTGCTGTTTATTAGGTCCAATAAAAGGGATTATAAATAACTGAGTATCCCGAGGGCGGGCCAAGTAGCCACCCCACCACGATGGTTTAAGAGATTTTAGGCAATGAGATAATTTTGTTTTAAGCATCGAAGTTTTTTTTAAATCTAAGAAAATTTGTAAACGACACTTTGATCATGACAGTCAAACAATTGACACTATTTTAATAAATATCGCTTATTCAAAACCTGTGTCAAATAATTAATTTTTTTTGAGTGTCTTAATAAAATAAGTCGCTAATGTTGTAACAGTTTAATAATAATAAGATATTCTTATTTCACCTATACGCCCCATAACATGGTCCTTCGATGCTTAGTCTTTCGATTTACCCAGGACCATGTCATGGCCCCATAACATGGTCCCGGATAAATACACCGGGTTAATTGTAAAAGTACATCGAAGCATTCAAGTGACGTAAAGTCATGCAGTGTGACAGTAGCAAGCTGTAAAAACAATTCATTAAAAACAATATGAAACTGAAGATTTAGTACAGCGTATCCAACGATGGTTACATAAAAAGTGCATAAAAATATTTAACGTGAAAGCCTTCGATCAACGAAGATATATCAACACATGAGGAAAATCAGCAGCCGAAAGCCAAGAAATGTAAGCAAACGCAGACGTCATCCCTACAGAGCCAACAGACGATCTTCATCAACAACATCGACGCTGACTCATCTATAGCGAATACAGTCAACACAGTTTTCAGTCAAAAAGGTCAACATCGCAACAACGAATATAAGTGAACAAATCTCCTGTCCTTTCCTACATAATAATCTACCACATTATCCTTGAGCCAAAATAGATAAAACAAATAACAAAAATGCCAGATACTGCAATATTAAATAAACTAAAAAGCAAAGTTCAGTACTTAAAACGAAATTCAAAAATTTATCGATTATATTCACAATGAAGAAAACCATAATAACCATATAGAAACAAAATATATAGGCAGTATTAATTTGTAGAAATCCAAACAAATATAGACGACTGACTAACAAGACTTCAGCCGTCTTCGACGAATTAGAAAAATTCAAAGATGTTGGAATGCGAGCGCCAAACCGCTCGCTACTAGATATGCCATGTCCTTTCAAGCATCCCGTCACGGTATTGTCCAAATGCACACTTCATGCGAGCACCACCTGTTGATGTTCCGCAGGTGGTTTCACAGTTACTTCCTCTCTCTATATTGTCAACATTAATTGTTTTTAAAGAGAAATGGAGTCATGAATTTAGCAAAATATTCTGCGTCGACCGAGCCATCCATCATCGTCGTTGTTTATATATATATATATATATATATATATATATATATATATATATATATATATATATATATATATATTCGAATTAATAAATAACAACACACCTCGAAAAACAAAACTGGTACATATCATGTTTAGTACATTACGCATATATATCGTTGTTATATTGTTTATAGAGACAAATGTGTGTTAAGGATTATTTCGGTTTTAGACTGTATTGCAAGATCTTCCTATTCAGAATATAAATTATAAACAAAATTAAGAGCTTTAGGAGACACATGGAAAAAATACGACAATATCTTAGTGTTTCCCTAAAAAACCACAGGCTTAAAAGACTACGTGACCAGAACCGGCGCTGCTCAAAAAAAATTACACATCTAAATAATATTTATCGGAGTAAAACATAATGGCACTAAAAGAAATTAAATTAAATCCAAATTTCTGGGTTACGTTGATATCGAAGTGACCTAAATTCTGATTGTTTAAAGGAAGCAAAAAAAAGTTCCAGTAGGATTTTCCTCGTTGACAGTATAATTGGAGAACAGCTGGAAAATTTAGTCCGTTAGTGCTGTGAGTTAATTTATGACACCAATGTCAAAGTTGTATCTATTACATGTGATGATTGTTCCACAAATGTAAATATATTGAAGGAGTTAGGTTGCCTGTTTAACTTTAACAATATGAAAACATATTTTAACCATTCAGTCACTAAATCACACATTTACGCCTTCTTGGACCCTTGCCACATGTCAAAGTTGATTCGTAATGCTTTTCAATTTTACAATATTTTTGTTAATCAAAATAATTAGTAGAGTGGGATTTATTAAACAAATTACACGAACTTCAGAACCGATAGTTTCTTCGTTTAGCCAACCGTTAAGGAAAAGAATATTAATTTTGAAAATAAATGAACTAAAGTAAAATTAGCCCGCCAACTTTTTAGCAATAGCATTGCTAATGCGATAGATTTTTGTGAATATAAATTATATCTAGATTATTTCACAAACACACACGTTACGAGTAATTTTTTACAGATTACAAATAATTTATTTGATATTTTAAAGTAAAATAATATGCTCCAGTTTGACTCTAAAAACCTATAAACCCATATAATAAAGCAGAAATGTCCTAATTTTTTGAAAGGGCGAAAAGCTATTTAAAATCATTGAAATTATATATGATGATGGTCAGAAATTAGTAAAAAGCAACAGAAAAGTAGGTTCTTGGATTCATTACTTGTATAGAAAATGCTGAGGAAATTTATACAGAACTAGCAGAAAACCGGTCTAGTTTGAAGAAAATACAGTTTTATAAATTCAGCCAAGACCACGTGGAACTTCTTTTCTGCAATGTTCGTGCTCACGGCGGTTCGAACCATAACCCAACCGCGAAACAATTCATGAGCATATATAAAAAAATACTAACGCAAATGGAATTAAAGGACACGGTAAAAGAAAATGTTATACCTCTATAATATATTTTACATTGTACTTAATCTCTCTAAAATATTAATAACACTACAGAAAAATATTTATTGTATGATAATAGCGTAGATGAAATTGATAATGTAGATAAATATGATGATGATTATGATATAGAAATATTTCTGAATTCAGTGAACAAATAATAACCTATATTGCAGGTTTTGCAGTCAGGTATTTGTCAAAAAAAATTAAATGCAAAAATTGTTTACGTGCACTCTTTACGACCGAACGTACATCAGATTACAGATTTTATGGTAAAAGACAAAGGGGAAATTGTTTATTCTTCGCTTAGTTTACACTAATATACTATAACTAGTTTACACTATAGGCTTTATATATACATATATATATATATATATATGTATGTATATATGTACATATGTATTGGCTTACTACGGCTATGTCAAATTTTATGGCTATGTGATATAAATCAGTTATGGCCAGGATGTAATAGATAAAATGAATGCAATGCTCTTCCCATCAACACAAAATATAGCAAGCTCAAATGAAATCTATAATTCAAATACGACGCGACGACACTATACAAAACTGCCGAAGGTTAAACTTGTAACTGTTGACGGCTCTTAAGAAAAATGGGTAGATGTCTATACAAATTTTAAACGATTTATTCATGATCATCCGTGGCTCTTTAAATTATGAAAATTCTAGCATTAGAATATAATATAATTAAAGTATGTTTAGATAATAGTATAATTAAAGCATTAGAAGCATCCGAGGAAAATTATTTAGTTGTATGGGAATCGCTGAAATCACGTTTCGATAAGAAACGCTTAATACAGAATCACGTTGTATTATTACTCAATTACCAACGATGACTTAGGAATCTGCTGTCAGGTTAAGAAAGTTTCTAGTTACGATTTTAACTCATATACGATCTTTGAAGTCATTAGGCGAACCTATTGAGCAGTAGAGCTCATTATTAATTTGAACACATCAAAAATCGATCAAAACACCCATACATAATGGCAAAAATCTATTCAAGGCACCGAAATGCCCAAAATGTACGATTTCACGATTTTTTTAGAGGAACGCTGTCAAATATTAAGAATGACGGCTATTAGCGCAGATTTTAACCAAAAAAAGCTGGTCATTTGCATAGAAAACAAGCATTGATAATCACACTAAACATTAGCCACTGTCTTATTTGCAAGGAAAATCATAAAGTTTATGCATGTGAAAAATTACTAAAAGGCAGCTAAAGCATGTTTAAATTGTTTAAATATTTGACACTATAGTAGAGAATGCAAATGGTCAGGATGTAAGAAATGAGGGAAAAAACATTATAAATTAATGTACTTCTATAACCGAAATAACTACGATAATCAACATAAATCAAAAAATTCAGAAATAAATGAATCTCCAGGAAGCTCATACATAAACGTACATAGTACCATGGTCGTTATGTAAGTTTTATTATCGACGGCGTCAATTAATTTTAAAGGAAGGAATAGTGAAATTATTCAAGCTGGAGTGTTACTGGACAATCGATCGCCATCGCATTTCGTCACAAAAAAACTGGCAGACCGATTAAACGTATTATTCAAAAATTCAGATCTTCATGTGGAAGATTAAAATCAGCTGGAAACGTGTATTAAATATACAGTCAAAACAAATATCCAATCAATATTCAACAATTACAGTGAAATAGTAGATTTTTCCAAATGAATATATTGATCAACGCGTTCTTAAAATACCTCACAATATAAAATTCGCCTGTCCGAGGTTTTACAAACCGGGCGAAATTGATGCTTTACTCAGCGTCGAAATATTTTACGAGCTCGTATGCGCGGGAAATTTAAAGCCATGATATTAGGCGTGATTGTATAAAACAAAATTATGATGCAATTAAATTTTTGTATAAAACAAAATTATGATGCACTAAATTGATGCAATGATAAAAAAATATCGCAATGATGAAAACGTATAAAAAAATTATAACTGCATGCTAACATTTAACTCACTGTACAAAATCTTATCAAAATTTTGGAAAATAAAAGAAGTAGAAAAAAGAATATTATAATCGGAGGAAAAATATCAAGAAAAGAACATTTTAAACTCCCAACTCAAAGAGACAATAGGTCAGGGCGATACTCGTCTACCGTTTAATGAAAAAATTGTGAAAAAATCTAAATGGATCATTCAAAAGCAACGAGAAACAATTATATCCATTAGAACAAAACTCCGTAGTTAAAACACAATATATTGAAGCTATGCGTGAAGCTATCACACTAGTGAAACGTGTCAATTCAAATTAAATTAAAGAACAGTGTTGTTTCCTACCACATCATCAAGTAATTAAAGAATCGAGCTCAACCACGAAAGTAAGAACCGTGTATAACGCCTCATTGAAAACTAATACAAGGAATTTCTTGGAACAATTGCATAAAAGTCGGAGCCGTCGTTCAAAGTACAAGCTTTGACATCATCCTCAGATTTCGGAAACATCAAAATGTTTTATTAGCTGACATTGAAAAGATGTGTAAATAAATTCTCCTCGACGGACAGGATATGCATTATTAATTAATTTTATGGCTAGAAAATTAAAATGATATGTTAAAAATATTCATAATCCCAGTAGTCTTGTTCGGCTGTGCATCGGTACCACATTCGGCCACATCCGTACTCAACCAATTAGTTAAGGATGAAAGTTCAAGATTTCCAACAGTTAGTGAAATTCGGAAATGACTACTACGTAGACGATGTAATGACAGGAACAGACACTATCAAAGACGCAAAAAACTCATTCAAGGAACTCATTGAGCTGACGAATGCGGAGGGGGGATTCACTCTTAAAATGGACCTCCAACAACTTTGAGATTGTAGAGACTGTAGATGGAGAACCTGCTGCCATCAATCTATTTACGGAGGATATATCTCAAACAAAAGCATTAAATGGAATCAAAGGAATAGAATTAAATGGAATCGAATAAACGACGAAATTACATACAAGGAGAAAGATGAGACAAATCTAAAATTCACGATACGTTACATCTTATAAAACGTTGCGCGGATTTATGATCCAATCGGTCAATAGGCCCATTAATAGTTTGTGCCAAAATGTTCATGCGAAAATTGTGGCAATACAACGTTGTGTGCATACGGACTTCTCGGATGACGATTCAACAACAATTATCGATCCTAAATAAAATCACATTTTTAAGAAAAGTCATAATAGCGAATGATTAGCCCGTTGAAATTAAAGGATTCTGTGATGCTGGTGAATATGCATACGGAGCAGGCGTTTATGTGAGATCCATAGACAACACTGGAGAAATATTTGTGAATATATTGTGTTCATAAAATCGAATTGCCTCACTAAAATCAATACCATTACCTAAGTTGGAACTATGTGTGGCATTATTACTCTCCCAACTCGTAAAAACTGTCTTGCCTGTACTTCGTCGAATAATTGATGAAGTCTTTTTATGGTCTGATTCATCCATTGACGCATTCTCATTTAAACGTTTCTTACCAACCGACGTATTTACTTTAAACGTTTGTTGCCAACCGAGTTTCAGAAATTAGAGACAACAAAAATCATGCATTGGAGACATGTGCCATCTCAAGAGAATATGGCAGACGTTCTTTCACGCGGATAATTACCATTGGAATTTCAAAATAATAATCCCTGGAAAGCAGGTCCAGAATGTATACGACAATATCAGGGTGAATTGGTTGCGTTATATTCCGATAACGCAAGCAAAAAATGAAATAGACAGTTTACAAAACTTAGTACAATTAGAGCATAATAAAATGTTTAAATAATAAAGGGACAAATTGGCACTTCATACCTCCAAGATCACTAATTTCGATAGACTGCGGGAGGCTGCCGTAAACCATTCAAGACTCATTTTGTACGAACAATGGGTGATAAACGGTTCACCTACGAAGAGTTAGAGTTAGGGATGTACGTGGTAGAAATCGAAGCAATCCTTAATTCGGGACGCATAACTCCTTTATCTGAAGACCCCGATAACTTTCAAGCCCTTACTTCCGCACACTTTCTCATTGAAGATACGTTCAGAACCATTCCCGATCCAAATTTGCCAGTTCACACAATCAATCGACTGGCAAGCTGGCAACATATTCAGTACATCAAACAATAATTTTGGAAAATATGGTACAAGGAGTACTTGAATCAACTGATGGTCAGGAATAAACGGTAGAGTAAAACACTCTAAGATATTTCAAATTTACTACCTGTACCTGCCACATATTGTAAAACTCTCTCGGTAAATTGTATTTGTAAAGAAGTGGGAAAGATCTTACTGCATCTAATGTCCGCATAGACCGAAAGGCCGCCATAAACATGTATTGTCTTACATTATATATTGTCTTCCCTAGTTTTGCTGTTCATTAGGTACAATAAAAGGAATTACAAAGCACTGAGCATCCCAAAGACGGGCCAAGTAGCCGTCCCACCACAATGTTTAAGAGATTTTAGCCAATAAGATATTTTTTTTAAGCACCGTTGTTTTTTATAAATATATCAAAACTTGTAAACAACACTTCGATCATGGCAATCAAACAATTGATACCATTTTAATAAACATCACATATTCAAAATCTCTGCCAAAAATTCTCTTCTTTTGTGAGCGTCTTAATGAAGAAAGTCGCTAGTATTCTAACAGTCTAATAATAATTAGATTTTTACACTATATGCCTATGAGACAATACTTAAAAGAATGTACAAATTCGTTTTAAAATAACAACTCGTCCAAATTCGGCCAACAATTTCGTTTTTAAAAATAGCCCATGGCTTATGATTTAAAACGGCTCTTTGTAAACACATTAAATAAATCTTTGAGATAAAATGATGTATAAATAAAAAGATACCGTTTTCTTACTTCTTTTTGGCTATCTTAACTAGTTCTTTCTAGATCTATCTTAACTAGTTAATAACTAGCTACAACAGATAATAAAGATTATGTTCTTAATACCTGATGTTTAGATTAATTACTATAATAGTTCGTATGAATTATATAAGTTATATCTATTACAAAAGTAAGTTTTTAGCTACTCTTAATTGTATTTTTTTTTAAATATAGAATTAATAACTAAATCTTATTCACGTTTTTAAATTAAAAGAAATTTTCCCGTCATATAAAAATGTCTAAAAATAATATAAATATGAAACCTCCACGTCGCGGACTCGTCTTATATTTAGCTATATTTTATTTTGAAGATCGAAATGTTTAATTTAAAATGTGAAATTTTAAAATATAATAAATCGCTTTCCTATCTAATCGGTACTAACGTCTGTGAGTTTTATTTGCAATACCTGAGATTATATTTTCGTTTTAAATCAGTCTTTCGCGAGACGGTGGCAACACGCAGCATTGCATTTGATCTGGCAACTTACACTGATTCCCCTTTCATTTCCTACTCGTTTATTTTAAATTTTCCGACAATTTGTCGCCGTGTCACATTACCTTCCCTGACAAAAGCTTTTAAAATTTGTCCGCCTTTCGATATGGCTCGTGATATTCACTTTTTGTTTTACTTCATAATCTATTTACATTTAAAAGGATCCTCTTTTATTTTAAAATACATTTACAAGCATTTTTTCCTGCGTTAAGCGCACGTACGTGATGAAGAGTCACTTTAAGGGAAATGCGTCCTACAAAGTAGTATTTTTAAACACGTCCCGGAATGTATGATTAGCCTTCTTAGCTGAATTACGGCATGTGCGTGACTATGTCAGAGGATATACTTTTGCTGAGTACAGTTAGTGGAGCAAAATGTATTATTCGTAATGTTATTTTTGCTCTCTTTAAAGATTTTTGTTGACCAGGCTGCTCGACTTATAATAAGTGTAGTAAAATTAATTCGCCATTCATTTAAAGTCGCGTACTGATATTCTGATACCAGCGCTAGAGTTACGGAATCTTAAGCGATTTTGCCGACACCGCCATTGTATTAACAAGCAATTCTCAACGTTTGAAAAACTAATTTTTTGGACTAATTAAACTCATTAGTTTTTCCACAACATGGGAAAATTAATTCATACGATATATCTACTATTAGATATGAGTCTATTATTAGAAATCATCGCTCATCTTTACCGACATTTGTGAAAAAATTATCCATTTTCTTAGTTTTAATTATTCTAATTGGCTAGTTGGCTTACGTTTATAATTTAAGAAAATAAATATATTTGATAGGGATATGATTTATATAATATGGTCACCTATGCTTATTTGACTAATCGTGCCAGTGATTTTGAATATTATTATTTATATGCTAATAAAAAAGTTACGTTTTAAATGTTGGTGTACATGAATGGCCCAAATTTGTTTGCGATTATAATTGCATTTTCTTGTAATATTTAGTTTAATATTTTTTAAATTTCGTACCTCAAAAGGAAAAATTAAAACACACATCTTTCTGTCTGTTAAAACCGTTTTTCTCGGAAACCACGTGACGTAAAAACTTTAAAATATTATGTAGCCGGCAGATATATGGAAATGTGGGAAAACGGCATGGGGGAAATATATGCTCGATATTATTTTAATTCCACATAAAATGTAGGATGTCATTTACAATGTATTCTTACCCTTATTTCGAAACACCTCAATCCAAAATAATAATAAAAAATAGAAGCCTGCATAAAGGTTGTAGGAAATTTATAGCGATTATCCTTTTCTAAGTGTTGTATCATAGTTCAACGCTGATGAAACAAATAATGGGCAAAGGCCTAAATATATATGTACCCCCAAAGTGCGAGTAGTACTTGTGCTTGGGAAATTTTTTAATACATTGCTCGAGCCTAATTTAATTTCTATTTTTTAAAAATGATGAATATATTTCTTCCCAAAAATAAAAAAAATTCATATACCTTTTCAGCGCACTCGCTTTTTTGTCTATTTTTATTTTGAAAATTGGTTACACATTTTGTGCTTGCTTTTAAAAAATAAATATGAAAATAATGTTATGAATCTCGCATCTGCGTATTATTGAAATAGGAACAAAATATTTTGGTAATTAAAATGAAAATTATTTTCAAAAATTCTCGTCTAGTGTACATTTCTAAAAAGATAATAATCTATGTCCACTTACAAAATCAAAACATATCGAGCGTCGATGATTAATAAGATAACTTGGAATGTGCGTGATGATACGTTTTTTCAGGATAATTTAAAAAATAATACATATGACGAAAAGGATTATTGCTTCCATCAGATCTGTGCGAAATATAATGCTCTCTTTAAAAAAAACTATAAATTATCTTGCAAACGCACCAGGTATACCCCTACCCTAGTTGGAAACCCCACTATAGGCTGTGGTCTAAAAAAATCTAACCAAATGTTTGAGTTATCAACACTCCGGACGCACGCGCCATACAAAGCTCCTTCGTCAGTCTCAACCTTTTTATGCCACATGCTTTAATACCACACGATCACTTGTTTTTTAAATATTTCAAGATAAAAATATTTTGGTTTGTTACAAGACTGTTTTATTATCGTAGATTATCGGGACATTAAAACAGAGCAAATATCGATAACGATTGTTTACGCATAAATTATTAAAACTACGATCAAGTACACCAGAGTACCAATACATGGATGATTTGAGAAACACATTGAGGGTGAAAAATACAAACACACTTCACATGACAAAGAGACTGACTTCATTGAATTATTTGATAGAGGATCACATGATTCAATAACGATATCTCAGAAATTATGTACTTAGGTCCATATTATGTACATAGGGAATATAAAAACTTCTTATAACTTTAAACTATTTTTGAATTTAGGTTTCAGCTCATTTCTAGTCCAATCTATCATTTCTCTCATCAGATATAAAGGTGGTATTAAATTTCCGAAATTATGTTTTCTTTTTAATTCGTTAACATCGTTCTTTTCTTTGTTGTATTGTATAATGTAGGTTTATCTAGCAAAACCTGCAAGGAAATTAAATAGTGTGTCACAAGGTGTCTTTGTCCACTATATTCGTTCCTTTTACGCCTTTCGCAAAATGTTTTTAAAACAATTTACAAAATGGTACGTGTTCTTTTCTGAACATTGATAAATTTAAATACAACGATTTTAGATGATATACGTAATATTTTGGAAACATTCACATATTTAGTTTATATGAGCCAATATTACACACGAGTTCTTCTCGTCATGCTTCTCTAAAAACCACTTACTGAAATATTACAATTTACTTTAATAGGATCTTTAATTATATGCACTTAGGTTATATGCAAAGTAGAATATATTCTCGTGGAACTTCAGTTTTAAAAAATTTCAAATAATAATTAAATAAAAATTTACTCCCGTATTTGGTAGTCACCAATTTCTAACTTGGCATGATTTAATTTTTTATTGGAAAAAATTGTTTTTTTATTCTTTTTCTTTATACGAATAAAACAACAAATTATATCTAAATAAAACAACAAATTATAATAAATCGATCGGATAAATCGATTATATCTAAATAAAACAACAAATTATAATAATCGAATAAAACAACAAATTATATCTAATAGTGAAATTATATCTATTCAAGTGATAATAATATCTGAAGAATCCATACCGCTCACGAGCTTATTTTTAATGAAATATAAAAGACGTGATTTTGGTACAGGAAATTTCTTTTAAAATAAGCGTCCGTTAGCGATCAGTGCGTAACACAATATTGATTTCGATTTTGCCGCAGGAAAGTGATTCGTATCTCGATTTTAGGGTGCTGGGCGTTCGTTTGATATTTCATCTCATTTTATAGCGGAATCACGTTACCGCTTTTGAGAAAAGCTTTTAAAAAATTACATCGCGTTTTAACAAGCTTTGTGACATTTACCTTTTGTTTTGCTTATAATCTCTTGGTGTTTCATTTAAAGCCCGTCTCAGGATGTGCGATTAGTAAAATTGTTAACTGAATTATGGCTGACATGAAAATTTGGCCTGCGGAGATGAATGGTTAAATATTTCATATGTGAATCATACATGAATAACTTTTTTTCGTTACGTAAGTACGGCATTTTACTAACTACTGTTTAATGTTATAAGTATCAGTATTAAGATTTAATGATAGAATTTTAGTCTATGAGAACTGTTTACTGTAAATGTCACACTTATTCTATCAATCAACTTGAAATAATATTTATTTCACTAGATACATCTTTTCGTACCTATTTCAGATCATTTCTGTGCATAATGCATTTCTTTGTACAATGGGCGGCATATAGACGAGAGGGTACTAAGACTGCGGAAGTAAATTTTCGATTGAAAGATTAAAATTTCGAAAAAGTGGCACCCGCATTTGATGGCGTAGTTTAATTAATTTCATTTTATTTCTTTTTAAATATAAGTTTCAAAACCTGCTTCGGATTCATATTATCGCAGGTTATTTACAAAAAACGATCGAGTAACGATAACAAAATCCCGCAAAATAAATTTATTATTTTAGTTTATTCCGCTTTGTCTATACCACAAATAAAAACGATTGAAGTGAATTTAGAAAAATGGTTGCATTCTAAAACATAGTCTGACAAGTAATTCGGAATCTTTCAGTATAAACACTTTAAATATTTATAATTTGCTAATATGGGTAGCAAATGAAGCGCAACATTAAACGATTTTTTCGTATTTTCAAAATACGAAAAAATCGTTTTAATGCTCTTCATTTCTGTTCACACCGATTTGCTTCGACAGCTTTGTAATGTGATTGGTTTTGATATTTTATTAAAAATCAATTTGATAAATATCATCACATATTTTTCAACGATTTCCAAATTTATAAAAACTACTGTGATAGGAAATATAAATAGATGATCTCCTGTTTAGTTGACCGATGAGTTTCGGCGAGTAAAGAACAAATTGGCTAATTTACCTATGAAAACTTGACCTCGTCACGTCTATGATCAGCATTGATTTATTATAAGTGATTTTAAAAGTTCAAAATGGAATCATTTCTATTTATATTTATAAAGTGAAGAGAAATATCCTTCAATTTTGTCACCAATATCGACTTTATAAATATTGTTACACCAGTTGTACGGAAACCATTTATTCTCTGACAAATTGTCGATTAAAATGTCAATGAACACTCGCTCTCAATTTATTCTGTAACTGATGTTTACCTTACTTAATTCCATCAGTACATAATTTTTAGCTGTCATAAGTCTGTATACCATCGCGCCGAAATATCGAGCCTTTTCCTTTTTTGTGGTTGTCAATTTAATATTGAATTCAGTTTACGACCGTGTATTGGGGAAAGCCACGAGTCGCGTTTGGTTAAAATAAGATTTATAGGAAAATCGTAAATATAAAGGAGGCCTTGTAGATTTATGACATAGCCACGACTGAAGTAATGTGTTATTAACCCTAGTAATCGGCTCTAACATCTGTTTCTGATGTTATTCTAAATTTACTTCGTGTGATAATTTAATATTCTTTCAAATATGTCCTGATTTAATATTTTTTAATTAAATTATCTCTAAAAAAACATTGCTGTTGTTACCGTTTAATTATTTAAAGGGAAATATTTACAGTATTTATGTAATTTAGGTTTTTGAAACTTAAACTATTAAAAAAAAGGAAATACGAAGTATTAAAAGAAATATAGAAAGAAATAACTAGCCCGTCAACTATACGACCATAATGATATTCAAACAATAGGTTTAGTACAATATTTGATAAACGAGCTAGTAAATGCCTACCTACTAGATTATAATATTGAGCTAGGATGGCAAGGAGACAAAAAGAAACCTAAAATTTATTTTAGAAATCGTTACAGAAATCATACATATATCTTAATTAACTGTATATACATTTTTCTTTTCTATAGCTCCACTGGAAGTAAAATATATTTAAAAAATAAGTATTCGTTACAAAACGGAAACTTACATTAAACTGAAACAAAAACTTAACTAAAATAAAATTCCACGACAAATAAGTTTTGTGTGAATATTTAACATGAACTATGAATCACACCAAACAATCTTTAAAGCCTCGTATTAACGTTTGATCTACCTATGAACTTAAATGTTCACATCCAGATATGTTTTGTACAGCGATCTTCGTATACGATGACAGAATGTTGCATGTTATCGTATTTATTGTACAGTGAAGCAATCGATGAATCAGTAGGTAACGGGAACAGCCCGAAGCTTGACTATTTTGTTGCGTTATACCAATAATTTAAAAAACCCTTGTGGTCCATTTAGGTCAAGATTAAAAATTCATTAAGTTAATTTTTCCTTGTATATTGAAATAATATGATACAACTAGGTAAATTATGATATCATTCTTAGGATATTTCGTTTTGTTTCACTTTTTTTCCAGCATGCAACAATAGTAGTATAAAAGTTTCGCCACCACCTCGACGAGATTTATTAATTTTAATGAGATGTCCTATATTGTTCTCTAATCTTAATCTACACTACTGGTTCTGCAGAAGTCAAAAATAAATAATCTTCATTTACAGTAGTCATTGCGTCGTATCGTCTTTTCTAATAATGACGTCCATCGCTGGTAGAAATGCATAACCATATAAATATTTTTTATTGCGTTTACCACCCAAGTATCTTTATTTATACCTCAAATATGCCATTAAAATATTTTATCGGGATTCGATTAGACTAGTCGTTAAATGTTCGTGTATTGGTTCAATTAGGTGCTTAGACGGGTAAACATCATTCAGGTCGATGATTGAATGGCGTCGTTTAGTTGATAAGTTAAGCTGTTATTTAATGTGCAATGAAACTAGATGGGTACGACACACACACACACACACACACACATATATATATATATATATATATATATATATATATATATATATATATACATATATATATATAAGAAGTTCGTGAAGATAGTAATTCAGTTTTCCCGATGACAACAGAAACAATGTGGGTAATATGCCTATATTTTCCCTTGCTTTTAAGATAATTAATCATGACATAATCGAATCTAAAAACAACACATTTTTGTATAATTTGTCATTAATTATGAAACGTCTTTACGCTTATGCGTGAAAATTTACGTTACTATTGGATCGACTAATACATGTAAATTTAAAAAATATCTTTATTGGAAATAAGGTCTGTATATACAAGGAATCGTGCTCTAAACCAGCTGAAAGAGTTGATAGCTCTACGATTTCATACCCGATTGCTAACTGGTGGTGGAATCGACGCGAGGTCGCGCGTTTTCGTATTGTAAAACGACCTTGGACAATGTTCCTTTCTGTTGTTTTTTTTCGCATACCAGCAGTTAATATAAGAAATTGATCGGTACAAAGAACGGTGTTGACAGTTTGTACTTCATTTAGAATTGCATAACATGTCGTGCTTTACGCTCCACATCTGCAACATAAAAGATATGGCTCGTAGATTGTTGTAGCTTGAATTTCGTGACCATTTTTTTTCGATTAGAATAAGTGCGCCAGACCTATGTACAAAGGAAGAAGGTTTTTATTAAAAGTGAGTGGCAAATTATTAGCCAACATAATAATTTGTGGAAAAAGAAACATATATCTTTAAGTATTCTATTATTCATAATATTATACGCCCCGAGAACAACGTTTTTGATAAGTCTTTTATACCTTGTAATTCATTTTAGAAATAAAGTTTGTAAAAAGTAAGATGTAACTTAGAACTCTTTGTGATTGAATTGTTTTCATGTTTGCCGTCTAAAGCCCAAATATTCCCATAATTTTGTCTCTGCGCACTGAGTCGGAAACATGGTCCCAAAAAACGGTAGTTATTGAAAGTTACCGATTTGCATAAATTATGGAATTAATTCAAAGGTTTTCAAAAGATTAAAAGAATAAAATTTGGTAACAGAATAACAAATTAATATATTGCATAAGTGAATGCGTTTATTTGCATATTTAGTTGGAAAAGTTCAGAGATTTTTTTTTGTGTATGACGGAAAGAAAATTAAAGATATATTTAATAAAATAATGTATATGTGTAACTTATTTATAAAATATTTAATATAATTTTTTTAATTCTATTTTTGAACTTATTATATGTCTTTAAAGAATTTCAAGTCTACATATTTCACCTCAGATAATTATAATAGTGATTATATTGTATTTAAACCTTATAGTAAAATATTTAATAATTGTTCGTAAACTATTCACATTTTACTTAATATCGTAGAAAAATAACATGGGATCTTTTAATTTTACATTTTTATGGACAAATATAAATATAGAAATATTACAAAAAGTAAATAAATACATTTTTCAGTATTGCCTATAAACAATATGAGCAGCAAGCCCTCATTTTTGACGTCATTATGGATCTAAAAAACCGGCTCTATATAAATTGAGTCTATCATATTGACAAGTATATCAGTTTAATACTAGTCAGTTTACGAGCCAGGCCGCCGAAAGCACCTGGTTTAAATATGATTAACATGAAAATCGTAAAATCTCTGAAGGGTAGCGTTGCGGATTTATTATTTAAAACTTCATCGTTCATATCGGCGGTTATGTGAGGTCGTTAGTTCGCTACATAGTCGTCAGACTCACGATCGAAGTAATATTCTATAAATTTGAGCAACGGATTTAAATAAATATGAAACTTATTTATTTAGTTTCGTAGATTAATTGGTGTGATTGAAAGTACTTTTTGTACGGATTAAATATTTTACATTGGGAAAAGGAGCTTTCAACTGCCAATTATAAAATCTCATACATCCAATAGCTTAATGAATTTTATCATTAAGAGCTGAACGAATATACTGATTATCGTGACTTATAACTGCGATATGACAAAGTGCTAACTTTTATAATTAAAATTTTATTTCTTTGCCAGCTAAGCTCAACTTGAAACGTGAATTTAATGGCGCGTAATGTCGCGAAAGTATAAAACGAAAGTAACAGGTCTATTGGTTATGAGATATTATAACTTTGCTTCCCGTTGAACTGCAAAATGGGTACACAAACAGAGTTAGAACCGACGAAGTAAAAAAAATTGTGCGAATTTTGAACAATATAAGAGTTTGTAATAAAAAGATAACTTAATTTAGAAATAAGAAACTTAGAAGTAAGATAACTTTCTCCTAGTAATACTGAAAGCTGTGAGAACTCGGTGTGATAGTGGATGCTAGGAAAGACACATATTTCTGTGAAATGCAATAATTCAATATTTCCGTTCAAAGTGTTCAACAATTGTGGTTGGAAATAAGCACTAATATTAATAATTGTGTATGCACGAGAGTAACTTATGAATAAAATTACTGTGTAACATTTGGAAAGACATTTAATTATATATTATAAATTGGGATATGTAACGCAAGCACATACAACAAAATAACTCAGTTTTCTGGACATGAATTTGCTCATATAAGTTGTAAATGCTAATTATATGGTTTTGACTAGCATTTATGACTTTATAAACCAACGTATTTATCTCCTACTATCGAGAGGTATTAAAGTAGTCACAGTAACCCGTCGGTAGTAGCTGGTGCATAAAATAATTGATTTAAATGTAATCAAGAAGTTATTTAAACTTTTAAAATGTACAAAAACACATTGACTAATACTTGTAGTACAATTTGTAAACTCATTTATTGAGAAATTAGTGAAATAAAAATATGTCCTTTTATCATTTTCATACTTGCACTGTAAGTCATAAAATTTAATTTTGCATAGTTCATAGTTGTGAAAACATACAGCTTATGTATGAGTAAATAAAGTTTGAAGTCGACTGTCTCGATAAATTTTCAGATTCATAAACAAGAGTAAAAATTGGAATTGCATATTTACGTGTCAATAATTATGATAAATAATAAAAGGATAGGATAGTAATCATTTTTGAAAATTTATTCAAATAGAATATAACGAGGTTCGTCAACATAATAAAAAAGAACCAACATAATTTTGTTGATACAGCTATTGAATGTAATCTTGTGGCCAGATTTTACCTACGCGGTTTTCTACATGATTTTCTGTTGAGAAGTTATGGAATAAGGGAGAGAGACAGTATTTTCACATATTATTGGAATGCATTGAAAATAAAATTGTGTGTGTCAGCTTCGACGCACGACTGGAGTGACTCCTTAAGAACAATTGTATTGGAATGTATAAAATAAATAACAGTGTGTATAAATATAAATATCATTAAACGTAAATAGAATTGTTTTAATATAAAAATGCTGACAATATAATTACTTTCAAGTAGATCACAACTGAAAAAGATCAAATGTATACATCAAAATTAAAAATATTTAGTAAAGTCAGACTAAGAAGATAAAAGAGACTTTTTAATTTTGTAGGATACCAATGGATACCAAATGTTAATACATAATGACATTTAATGATTACAATTCAAAAATTCTATTACATGAAATTCAGCCTGACTAGCGAAATAATTATCTTTACCTATAGCTAGAATATTAATATATGCATTAAAACTAGTTTGCATTGGATGGTTCACTTTACGTATAGCCATATTCACTTTACGTATAGTTTAGACTATATAGTTTAGACTATACTTTTTATAGTTTGGACTAGACGTTATAAGCCAGTGACTGCTTTAATCCAGGAAATTATCAATACATATTTATTCTTAATATTTGGTAATTTAACAAATATCTGCAAAAACAATTGTATTCTGACAAATTGAATTCAAGTATAAATAATGACAAAAGCTACATTAAGTAAAAATTATGTAATTGAAATGCAATGTATGGTTCAATTTACTCATAATTAAAACAAAAACGTGCATTAAATTAATTTGGACTAGATAACAAGCCATTCTCTCATAGGGTTTCATATGGAAATCCTATTTCATTGGTTAATACACCATATCTTTCATTGGTTAATATTACTTTTGTGTTTACCAATCTCTTACCATATGGTAATGTAAAGTTATAGACCTTTATTAACAAAGCTTGACAAAATAAATGCGACTTTAACAATTAGTAAATAATTCACACCATTTTTGTGTAGTATCAAAAATATAAACATTAACATTTTTTAGCTTTTAAATATTTCAAATGTTTTAAATAAAGTACTACATTGTCTTTCTGCACACAAAAAATAATGACTATATGATTTATTATAGAAAATTTAACTGTCGTTTGTGAAATTTTATAAATATGAAAGGAAACGCAATATGAGCAGAAAAATTTATAAAAATAAAAGGAATAAAAAAAATAGTACAAAAAGTATAAAAATATGGTATATGAAAAATGAAAACAAAATAAGAAAAAAAAAACAATGTATAAAAACACAAAATGGAATAAAAATATACAAATGAAAAAATTAATAATCTAAAAACGCATTGCAATAATATTTCAATTCCCTCTCTGTAACTTCAGCACGACCCTTCGCTTCTCGATCTTGACTAACCAAAATTTCCTTGTGGATTTCATGGAGCTTGTCTTCTCTTTATTATTTCTACTACACTTCATGCTTCACGCAATTTCTTTTTAATTCTTCTGTCTGAAGTAACTTATGTTGGCTCAAAGTGAACCGGATATTCGAAGGCTGGCTGTTGGTGCATCTCCTGCGTATTGATACATTCGTATCCACGTCCAACATGATTTCTTGTACCTCACCCCTAGGCCAACCCGCAGGAACATCTTCCGTTGCCTTGGATGATGTTGGCAAAGTCTCCACTGCTTCAGCAAAATCTTCACTTCTACTCGGTTGTTGCTTATACGGATCAGTAGATAATTTACTCTAATTAATTCAATGTTAATTAATGAATATTACAAATTTACAAATTTTAAATTTCAACATATTTTTATTTTTTATTTAATATCAACATATATATATATATATATATATATATATATATATATATATTTATTTATTTATTTAAGAACCATTCCAGTGGAAAGTTTCTTAAATGAATTTTACAATTTGCAATTTAAAGGTTATTAAATTACAAACTACTTTCGTTTGTAATACTGCTTCTTCAGTATTAAATATAAATTCGAATAAAATTCACTTCAAATAAACCAATTTCAAAAATTTCGGTGCCCCCTTACTATATTAATCCGTTTCTAAAAAACACCGTAAATAAAAGATGAATTGCCAACCAATTACCTTTATTATATTACTAACGTTATTTACCTCGATTGGATTGCTGGGTAAAATCGTTCGATGGGACTTCCACAATTATCCTGGCGCTATTAAGGAAACGACGGAGTCAATTCGGATGTCTAATCGCGTCTTCTCCTCTGGTGCTATCCGCTGCTGCCTTTCCTTTGCCAACTCTCTTCTCTGCTTGGCTTTTATATTAAGCCAAATTCGGTACAGTTTATTTCCTTTTGACTAAAGAAATAAATAAAGTATACGTTTCTTAAGCACATTATTTAAAAAAAAGGAATTACATACGTGCAAACAAATTAATTTTATATTCGTCAAAAAATTAATTCCGACTTCATTTTAGACGAGAGTATAGATTCTGTGAAATCCAACTACAGAGATTTAATCAGTTATCATTAGCCGGATGGAGAAAAAGCACTGATCTATTATATTCATACAAAATCATACATTTGCATGTCGATTGTCCCTATCTCTTCTCTCCACTCAACTTCAACACTCGACTCAGATCCCGTATACCATTATAGATATTATTCATACTACAAGTTTATAACAACTTTTTTTTATAAAACCGTAATTTGAATGTGTCGATTGTATTACGATATAATTTCTCAACATCCGTCCTTGGACATTTTTGAAACGAAATAATTAACATTTTAAAAGGAAATACAAAATATATTATTTATAAATAAGAACCAGCTACAATAGAATTAATGTTTTGTTCAGTATGTAGAAAATAATATAATTCTAAGTTAATACTAACTTTAATAATTGATCAATATATTTTGTAACATATTTAATAACACAAGTAACTCTTGAAAATGTATACATAAATACTCTAACCATTTTGTTCACACATAATTAGAGTTATTGTATATTTTTATACTCTGTTCTTTGTATTCTACATCTACGTGATTCTAACTTGTTTTGTGAGCCTTTCAACAGATAAATAAATAAATTCTATTTTCTATATAAACGTAGACGTTTGACTGTACTTATCCTTTCATTATTAATACTTTTGTAAACGCAAAACTCTAGCCAAACAAACGACGCTTACAACTATCAGTAAATAATTGGAAAATTTAAAGATGTGCCTGAAATTAGCTAATTACACTTTTTTTATCGCTGTGAACTTCTGATTTTATTATTCATAAAACTTCATACCGGGCGCTATGTATTTGAAAATCGATTCTCAAGGAGTACACTCTAAAAATATTATTGTTTTCCAAGTCTTTTGTTATAATATTAAATTTATGAAATTAGAAAAATGTCATGAACTTTATTTACTTGAATTCATATATAAAATATCTTAAAAATCATAAATATATTGCCTACTATACCTTCAGTAGGTGTAAAACATGGTGAAAATTTAAACAATTTTGACATTTAAAATCATTACAATAATTTTCTAAAACTTTTGGCTGGGCTTCTGAAAACTCGTGTTTTTTCGTAATTTTAGATCGAGTTGTTTCAGAAATAAGGGTATAGTCACATATTTTTTTGCATGTCTTTCAGTGTATTTCTGAAGATATAACACAAAAATTATAAAAAAAAATTTGACACAATTAAAATTTGACCTTTCAAGCAGTAACCCACACTATAGATGAAAATTTAAAACATTAGTACTTAACATACCTCGTTTAAAGTTTCCAAACAAATATTATCGTGTTTAGCTGTTAAGATATTTGCGAGATAATTTGTTTTATAAAAGTATTAAAGACGATCATATTTGATACCGACGACGGATTAAATCCGTGCACCAAATTGATGTATCGCTACAGACGGCCGGATCTGTCAGAAGCAGAACGTACCGACGTCATGCCTTCACTTTGATAAATCAAACCGCGCAAAACTGCGCTAATTGTAGAAGCACTGCAAAAAAGAAGATAAAGGTATGGTTTAAATTTTATTGAAAAGTGCAATGAAGTTAGTCATATAAAGTTGATAAATCATGAAACATTTAAATAAGCGTTAAATTTAATCAAGCCTATCATCACACAAACTGATAATGGAACGAGAAAAGCTTTTAGTTTATACCGCTGGAACCAGTTTTCTATTTTAAAAAATTCAGTTAAGCATGAGTAGAACTTGCACTAAGGAGGTTTCGCATGAATTTAGCCACTTATAAACATTTAAGGATACGTAGTACTTCTATTAAACTATTTACAAATTTTAACTTCTCAAAGGGTAATTATATTGCCTACTATTCTTTCACAGGTGTAAACATTATTTATTCAACTATCTTTATTCGACTGAGAGAAAATTTTAATACGTAGGGGTAACTGGTTTTATGTCAAAACGTGAAACTTTAGCAAATGTTGCTTCTACATTGGTCTCGAAACTAATGCCGTTTTTGTGTTTCTAGTAATAAAGTAGTTACAAATACAAACATGTACATTTTCAAAATACAGTGAAACAATCATTAGTTATTTGGTAAAATTTGGGACCCATATCTGTTAAGTCAAGTTTGAGAAGTAAAAATATTTGACATGGCATGACATGTTAGACTCAAAAAATATATCTATAAGGGTTAGATAAAAAATAAAATAAGAGCATATAAGGAAACAAGAGGTGATATATTCGGAAATAGAAGACATTTATTTCACATATCGCGATACGAAAATATTTGAGTTCCAACTAATTAATTTGGCGTAATGTGTTGCGTGACATAGCTATATTTTAGAGTTTATAAGTTAAGCCTTACGCAGTATAGGTTTCTCACCTTTTTTTACTATTGAATACTAGCAAATTAAAAATCTGAATAAAAAGAGAAGTTAATGATTTTTTGCAGTAAATTATCTTAGAATATTCAGGACACAACTAGCAGTAAAGGCTAAATGATTTAGCCAAAAAGAGGATATTCAAAGATGTTGTCGCTTCCTATTTGTAACCCTCTTTTCGAATTTTATTCAAAAAATATCGAAGAAATGTAAAATAAAATTATTATGACAAAAAGTTCTTCAAATAACCCCACATATTAATTTTACGGAAGATAACCAACAAGAATTAGGTAGTCCCTTATCGAATAAAATTGGACTTATTTTTAAATCCTATTTTAAACAGTATTTTCTTCGCAAATCATATTGTATTTTTGACATTTCGGGTTTATAATTTAAACAGATATACAAATAATAGTAGATAAATTTAAATATGTTATTTTTAACACTTTTTACTTCTCATCGAAAAGAGTGGAGGAAAAACCTTTAATTCTTCGGTATGAATTAAATTTTATAAGCTAATATTGAATATATACTACATCACGTAGTACTATATACTTATAATACTACATCATGTAGTTTAATTTAATTGTCAATTATAAGCTAAGTTGATTTTTTACTTATCCCGAGAGAATTAACGGAAATTAGGAGAGACTTCCTATTTTTTCACCTCCTTACATATAAAATACCGAAATATCCTTTTTGTGGATCTCTATATTACGGAAGAAATATAATCTGTAAATCCCTTAATCCTAAGTTTAAGGGATTGGGCTAGCAGTTGATGAATTGGTTAATCAGTCAAGACTTCCTTTTTCTCATAAAGTATATTTTTTATGAACTTGCATTTTTATCCAAGAAAGTTAAATAAGCGATGGATTTATTATTACGAGTGCCATGTCTTACAATAAACTATATTTTATGGAGTACAAGATACTAGTGCAATAACAGAACGAACTTATGTAAAACAAATGACACAGGCAAAAGAAACGAACAGGAAAATAATAAGAAATTATATGTTCATTTACTGATCCAGGAATTTACCTGTTTATATAAATGCTACTTATTAATATAATTTGTCAATGATGCACTTTATTTTAAAAACAAAAATTATTTAATTTTCTTCTTTAACCTACACGATAATTAATTTTGTATTCGTATATTTAAAACACGCTTCCAATTTTAATAATCACCTAAACGTTTTGGTCCATGAAATATCCGTTAAGTGTTAGAATTTAGATCGACAAACACAAATATAAAACACTTTGTTTTATATTTATGTTTGTTAAATTAATTTTTTTAAGTACTTACTTTAGTTAACTGAACAATCATTTTTTTTCATTTCGAAGATATAAATTGTAAGAAGAAATTGCTATAAAAGTGTCGTGGCTTTATGTGACTGAGTTTTATTGCGATCATCTTTAGTTTCTCGCTTTCAAAGTCTTAGCACTAATGGAATATGATGAATGATCTTTCAAATTTCATTGATCTCGATAATTAAGGATTCACCATTTCCGGAAGCA
Organism: Druceiella hillmani; assembly: GCA_039881145.1. Classification (NCBI taxonomy): domain Eukaryota; kingdom Metazoa; phylum Arthropoda; class Insecta; order Lepidoptera; family Hepialidae; genus Druceiella; species Druceiella hillmani. The sequence goes on from JAYKKI010000070.1 coordinate 3,698,385, forward strand.
TACACTTTTGATAAAATTTTACCAAAAATCATTTCATGTTACCTTTCTGGAATTGGTCATCTTCCACAATAAATTCATATTTCCATTTATTAGTACCAGTCTATACCGCAAACAGGCAGATGTGATACAAAGCTGACCTTGTATATGATAAAACCAAGGATAATTTATATTTATAAACATTTTACCACATTCGGGTTTCCAAAACTCATTTTTTTGTTTTATTGCTTCATCAACTTAAAACAAATTATAACTAGACGATGGGCATTTAATTTCTATAATGCCGTTTGCGTACTGACTGTCTGGTGTGCCTGCTAGAAAAAAAAATCATTATCAATAAATAAACTGCACTCCTCAATGTTTATATATAAACATGTTTTTTCAGTATTTTATTGATCATCATTCCCGTATAAAATCTGTTTAACTAATGAAGCACAATTCGTATTTATAAGTCTCTTGCACACTTTGACGAACCAAGAAACAGTTAATAACTTTCACTTACGCTGTAACCAAAGTGGATTAGCAATTTGTTGAATTGTATTGCGCTCTAGATCATCCCACTGTTCAGAGATCAATAGGAATTCTTTTAGAAACTTTTTTATGCTTCTTCGTATACTCCGTCAATCATATTCTGCTTCTGACAACTCTCACCATAGTAAGAGTTTTTGATAAAAGCTTGGTTTTTTTAAAACTCATTTAAAATTTCTAACATAATTGAGCCTCCTACGAAATCCTTCTAATTTATTTATTTCAGAACAAGCGTCTATTTTGAAAATAAATTTATGCGCAAAAGATTTCAAACAGCCCATATTATAAGACACTACAGCAGCTACACATCGCTCACTATAAGAACCTTGGGGGGAAAAGTTAACTCTCTTTCCTCCAATATATTATACATAAATTATTCATTTTGTTGCGAACTAAACTATAAGAATGTAAAGATAATCTACGAGCAATGTGAGTTATTTTGTGAAAAACTGCATAAATTGTTAATTCGGTAACTAAATTTTCACTGTTACGCATATTCGCAGTACAAAAATGAGACCAACGATTAGCATGATTGCCATGAGACCAACAATTAGAATGATTGACGAGTATATCTTCTTATATTATCAAGTTTTTCAACAAACGGTATATTTTTATTTTTCCAATGTTTCACGGACGAATTTATACCCCAACGCAATTTCAAGTAATTATCCTGGATAAGCTTCCGTGCTCTAAATGAATTGGCTGTGTATTAATGCAATTGTCAACAAGGAATTGCAATAATTAGGAAAGAGATGGTTTTTATATTCTATTTTACCTACAGTGACATTTTTATGAGGTCGGGAATTTATTACAGTAGAATAAGTGCCTGAGTCTCCATCGGCAAGAAATTGTGAATAAATGAGACTATTTTCTGCAAAAAAATGTTCAAAGCCAGTTGTAATAATGGCTGCCTCCATTTTAGTTGAAATACTGATATAATTTTTAAAGCAAGTTTGTGATGAAGGCTTAATGCCTTTGTTGGACGAACGAGAACAAGTAAGACAATACTTATTTTTTACTCTTAAACAAATTATATTTTACTATGGAGACCTATGATTGCTGCAGCACCCTGTACCCCTTTGTCCAGCTAATTAGTGTCATAAGACTGTTTAGCCTAACAACCGTCCGATACTACTGTGATCATTGGCACACTCTTTTCATCTACACTGCCAATGAATTTTGCATATTCTGCTTCTTCTTGTACCGCCTAAATATGCAATGCTCTGCTACTTGTTCCAAACATTTACAAATGGTATCATGACAAGAGTTATACAATCTAAGAGACATGGTCCACCATATCGTCATGACATAAAACTGTATTTAAATGTTTAAAATAATTACCAATGAACATTATATCAAGAACAACTTCTTGTCTTATTACCATTTTTGCCTGACGTTTCCGACTTATTTCTAAATGAAAGTTCCCACCGCACATATCGCAAATAACTATAAAATTTTAATATAAACCTGTTTTCTTTTCTATTGCAATACGTGTGTGAGATATACTGTAATCAAAAAGAGAATTATATTTATTAATAATTAAAAGCCGTTCCAATTGTAAATGAATATCTACTATTCTTTTGCCTACTAAATTGAATTTTATTTCTTATTTCTTTATTCTTATTCTTCCGGTAAATTGAAAATATGACGTATAAATATCATATATTAAAACTATACTAAAATGTAAGTAACAATTTAATAGATCTAAAAAAATGACTTCTTTAACACTTTCTACGGCTGCTGGGGCGCTTGTTTCCTCCACCTCTGCCCCTAATGCGCGTACTCTGGAAATAAACAATATATTTGATCATAATAATTGAATTGAATACCAATTATAAATATAAAAATGAGAGATCCAAATATTCAGGAGCCAAACTATTGTAAACCAATATGACCTGAAATACAAATATATTCCATCAAGGGGTGATAAATACGACACTTGTCGCTTTCATTCCTAGATTACCTCATAATCATCTCTCATCTATCTTTCGTCTAATACGACATTACATATCGAATGTTGCAAAAGTTAGGCTCATATATTAAACAAATCCGTAATGTATGAATATATATATATATATATATATATATATATATATATATTTACCTAGAGTTTCTTCTATTCCTTGTCCATACGTGCGATTGTCAGAGCCGATCATCTTAAGAATCCGATAATCTTAAGGATCTGCAAACAAAACAAAGTGGATAATCATTTCTTTCCTAATAAAATAGGTACTTCTTCCAGAGAAAAATAGGACTCGTCGTGACGCTTCATTCGTTTGCATATATTTTAAAATAATGAATTAGTTTTAAAACGATTGAGAAGCGATTAATATCAGTATGAATATAACGCTGGAATAACTACGCTAAAGATGCTTTCAAATTGTAACACGTACATACACGCATTTGCAGAAAAAACCCATCAATTTCGAGTGAAACTTGCACTACGAGGGTTTTGTACATAGATTTTCCGTACATATACTGTTATAAACATTTAAGAGCAGATAGTGTTTTTATTAAACTACGCTACTTAACAAATATTTATTTTTCACAACTATTGCCTAATATTCTAAAAACATTGTATTTTAAAAAAAAAGGGGTATAACGATCCAGGATAATCGCTATATTTTTTCTTTAATCTCCTAGTCAGATTTTATGGATGCTGTTTTTTTTGGTTTAGTCGTTTCGCAAATAAGAGGATGAATGCTTGTTTTCGCGTATTTTTTTATATATCTTGTTAAATATAGAATTGAAAATTTAAAAAAAATAATGTGTTGTTTATTATTTTATTATATGTGTATTATTTAAAAAAAATTAAGGCTTTTATTTACCAATGTTTTATTTTTACATGAATATTTAAAAAATTAGCTTAGAAAAATTTTGAGATTTATAAGATGTTTTACTATGCCCGTTTCAAGTTTCGATGTTGCATGGTTTCTGAGAAAATCGGCTATAAATACAGAAAAACGTAAATATCTTATTGTATCTTTCATAGGCGTAAACACATGGTGTTTATTTAAAAATTATGACAACTAGAATCATTGCTATAAGTTTCCTACAATATTTACGTAGGCTTCTAAAGGCCATATTTTCAAAATTTTACGTTCAGTAGTCGTGGAATTGGGAGGGAGGGGATGCGGCCCATTTTCCCCATTTTTAGCATGTCTCCGAAGATATGATACCTAAAACTATGAGAAAACCTTTTGACTAATACTTTCAAACGACATCTTACATAAAACATATAATTTATAAAAAAGTTTCGAGCAATTTGGCCTTAACCACGGAAATTTTCACATAAATATTTTTGTGTGTAAGCTATTGAAATATGCACGGGATAATATGTTTTACTACTGTGCCGAATTTCAAATTTCTACGTCAAGTGGTTTCTGAGAATAATGGGTGTAACAAGCAGATGGGTGAATCTCTAATAAGGGTTCTATATTTCCTTCTGAGATACGGAACCGTAAAAGAGTAACAAAAAATAAATAACTCACAATCTTGCTAATTGTGTATTTTTCCGGCTGCGCGCAACCGCTTTCTTGAATATCCCATTTAAAGGGACACCAATCTATGCATATAATAAAACTGTAACTGAGCCGTGTCTATACATTGAATTTTTTTAGAAAAATCTTATTCTAATAGTCATTATTATGGTATGATTATAAATAACTATCAGGGTCAACATATAGGATACTTTTTATTATGGGAGAATGTCTCATTCTCAAGCGAAAATACAGAAGCTGGTTCGTACAAAAACCACTCCGAATGTAGATGTGTTTGCTAAGCTATACACATATTTATGGATATAAAAAATTACTAACTGAGGTAATAATTAAATATAAATACCCATAATTAAAAAATAAATAAAATAAAATAAAACGGCTCAAAAATATTTAACTAAGTTTAGTTTAAAAAATTATCAATAGATGTCATCACGAGGTTTTTTAAAATACGTAATTTTCTACTATCGCCCACAATCCATTATCACTGAATGGATATGGATATGTCTTTTTATTGTTCATTGCATGCTATTCAACGAAAGATGTCGCAAGTCAATTTCGTAAATCCTGATGTCATTGTGTTTTCAAAAACAGGTAACAGTACAGGAACGTAGGTTTTTCGTCAAAAACGTAAACACGTCCAAAATGTATCAAGTTCGAAATTACAAATTAATTCTGTGATACCAAATTATTTTTTAGTTCGAAGTGAAAATTCCAGTTTTTCTTTATTTTAATATGCTACGTGAAAATTATTACTAATCGTTTAGTTATATTTTTATAGATAATTAAAATTTAGTATTAATTTGTGTTTCCATATTATAGATTAATTAAAGAATACACATTCGTTAAGTATGATTTTGAAGTGCAAATTCTTGTTTTCATTTCTCTCTGCGTATATCTTTGTCAGTCTATCCATTAATATGCTTCTATCTTACCTAGAATAGATAAGATAGACTCCTTACTCTAGCAACAATCCTATCCCATTCCCCTTACCTCTCTATCCCCATTCACCATCCTTTCATAAGCCCATCCTGCCTATGCACTCCATTGAAATTCGTCTTCTTGCTTAAATTCACCTCTCCTTGCCTCGTTTCCCTCATCCACCCTACCTACTCTTCTCGTCCTTTCCTTTTCTTTCTGCATTCTTTCTATCCCTATATTTCTTCTTCCTCCCCTTTCTGCATATCAATTCTTTCTCACTCCACTCCTCTATTACCACTCCTATCTTTATTTGTTCCTACGCCGCTCGCATTTACGTTACGAAATGACTTTCGTATTTCACTTTTCCATTATAAGATCATGTCGAGAGCTTACAAACTAACACTATTATGGCAAAAGAAGTTTCCGTTTTAAAAACTGAGGGTAAATAAATTATTTTAAATTTTGCTCTGCTAAATTTGTATCACAAAGTTCAAGTCAATGAATTTAAATATACGTGGTACGAAAGTATGTATTGAAAATGACCCCTGAAAATTAATTTTTTTAAATATATATTTTATTATTGCACGTACTCTTTGTTGTGCAATTTACAACTTTAAAAAATACATTTTGATACTTATGTCATTGTAAAAGTGAACACTGTCCAAAGGAATTAATAAAAAAGGAATGATTGAATTTAGTAACAACTTATTCATGGTGCTAACTCAACTTGTCGATGGAAAGTATAATACTAAGTTAGATTTATGAGTGTAATGTTGAGATTGAAATTATAATTGAAGGTGTCGATATGGCAGAAAATAAAGTCGTTTTTAATAAATTAAAAATAACATATATTCCACTTTTTGTGACATTAAAATTCAATTAGTAAATTTTCTCACAAATTCAATGTTTTCCGTATTCTATATGTATATATATGTGTATATATATATATATATATATATATATATATATATATATATTATAAATATATATATATATATATATATATATATATATATATATATATATATATATTTATATCTGTTAAGTTTTAAGTACATTATTTTGAAAAACAAAAAACTAGATTAAATCGAGCAATATAAGGTTCTACTGCCCTGTCGAAATAACTTACAATAAAAATTGTGGGCTATTTTAATATTTTAAAAATCCGTGTTGTAGAAAATGTCACGATCCGTACTTTAGAGACATGTAACTTAAAACAAAGAGGAGAAAATGTTTTACAGATTTGGCTAATGTCTAATGTTTAAGAAAACATTGACTCCACGCTCTGGCAAAACATATAATTTAATTATCTTACCATGTAAAAGTAATTTCGCAGTAGATTTGTAAACACGGGAGTAATTTGTCACCATCGCTGGGCGTCGTCAGACTGTGCGCACTCCCATTTATCGTAATAGAAATCAAGGCAGCAACAAAACATCTCCTGAACAAAATAAATGCTTTTGTATTAAAAACGAAGGCAAATTTAAATTTAAATTATTCAAAGGTTTATTTATTTATTTATCTGCACTAGTGGTCGCCCAGTGGTCGGAATTTGACCATAATTTATTAAATTTTTAACTTTAAACGTTTACGTGAAACTCATGGAGTTGACCTGACATTTTAAAATTATTTAGCGACAATCTCTACTCTGTGCGACTGTTTGACCACAGACTATAATGTGTTTGACATTGATACTATGAACGTAAACAATGAATCTTTTGATGTAATTCTAATATGTAACTGACTTATTAGTTGTTATGAATGGATTTTAGAACCTTTTCTCTTAAAGATGGGAACAATCATGATAAGTATTAATATTTACTGCCGAAAGTTAATGAGAAGGGACAAATCATGATATGTATTAATATTTACTGCCGAAAGTTAATGAGGAAACGTAAGGCAGAATATTTAATTTTTTATATTCATCGTCTTGTGAAAATACAGTAGCTTTGCATTTCGACGTTATGAGATTATTAAAATTAATACAATTAAATTTGTTATGAACATATTATTAAGAAAGCCATTGTAACAATTCTTACCTCATAATATTACGTGTATGTTATATAAGTAATGCTGAACATTCCCGTAAGAAAACTTAACTTTTATTAAGTGTAGAATGTTATGTTTTCATAGATTAAAACAAATATTCCTTATTTTTTTTCGTTATTATGAAGATTTTCTGTCACATACTAATGAAAAATAATTATTAATTATCAAAGAAAACTACATAAAACTACTACAGAAACTTCATAAAACCAGAGTTCGTAATTTTGTGATGACCTGTGTATTAGGCAAAATGTTATTTTTCCTAGGATAGTTCTTTTTTTTTGGTTTAAGACTACTCAATGAATGTGGATGCACGACTGTATAAAAAATATTTAAAACAACCTGGCGTGACCGTTTGTTGTTTTCGCGTACATGACAATGTCTCTTTAAGCCTTGTCACAATCAAATCACTGCATGAGATAAGAAATTTATTTCTGTCATTATTTATAATTTTGTGTGAGACAGAACAATGGTATGAGAAGGAGAAGATAAAGACAAGCGTCGAAGATTTCTCTGACGAAAGTTAAATCGTTTATAGTTCCACACCGGTTTGTGGAGTAAAAATTTTCAAAAAGTTAACCTGGATGTATATACAAAATGATAATATGATATACAAAATTTCAGAAATTTTCAACTTTTTTCCCATGTTTCGATTTTTGATTTTATAATTTTGAAATGGCAATAATTTAATACCGTCATTTGATGTTTATTTAGTTTACCTTATTTACTGAAATCTTAGAACTAGTCTCACTGTGATGATACGACGAGTAACAAGAGACCCAGAAGCGATCTAAACATGCATCTCCTCCGCATATAGAGCAAAGCATCCACGATACATTGCAAAGATTTTGATAATCATGGAAAATTATTTAATCATAATTCAGTTCAATAAAATAAATGGAAATTAATAAATGACACTGCGGCATTAATGTACTTATATTTACTAATAGACTCAGTTTTCTTTATTAATTTTTTGTAAAATTTAATCTTTATGGCAGAATATGATCCATTTTAATAGAGTTCTACAATAGTGTAAAGCACGGATTAGAGGTATAGAGTTTATAGCGAGGCCGAGACTGGTTTTTTATTCTAATATATATTTTGATTATTTAAAGAATAACTTAACGTTGCGAAATACGGGTTTTTTTTAATACGAGGCTCTTTTTTCACAATTTTTTCTGAATTATAATTTCTCGTAATTTTGGTTATTTTTAATTCTAAAAAGCATATAAGTTATTGTCCTGTTAGGTTATATTAAATATATTGCCGTAGTACTCTGTAGAGTTAGCATAGTAGTCCTCATTTTTATTATATTCCTCGATAAAATACTCTCTCTATTTACTTACTACGTTTTTTTTACCAGTGCAGCGTTCTAGCTATTGTCTGTATACCGAAAAATACGGACTCATAATAGTTACGTAACGGTAATTTAAAGTAATAGATGAATTATCCTACGAATATCCACGGTGTTATATTTACAACACAACCTTATAAATCCTCGTGGTGTGCAGAGAGCGTTTTGTGTTTTTGATGGTATTGTGATTATATACTAATACACTCGATTTTTACATGGTAAACAGATTAAATATTAAGTGAGTGGGAAATTGGTTGTGATTATGAAAAGTGGATTAAATATTAAGTCAGCAAAAATCTAAATTAGTCTAAAACAGCTATCTGTTATTTGGATTTTCGGCAGCATCCAGAATATTAATTTTGATGAACCCAAACACTGCATTCTCTTCGTGGGCATTTTACAGCGTCACTCTTCCTCTGTACAAATCCAGACCGACTACCGTGAAATACGGAAATTAAAAACATACAAATTAACCAATCGGTGAGTTTCATTAACAAACGCACAGCGCATAATATTCGTTATTTATGATGATAGTTTTATGACAGTTATTGATTATATTTATGATGGTTTAACGTTGTGAAATTTTGACGCGGATGTTGAGAAACTTTACGACTTTATAGTTATGGGCATTCCAGAATCTTATCACTTTCAATTTGGTAAGTGTTTATGGATGTATTACACGTCAATGGAAAAGAGCTTTGGAATTTAATCTTTTTTGTTACTTAAATTTCTTTTATTTGCTTCGTTTTATTTAAAAAATATTAAAACATAAAATTATTAATGGCTCCACTTTTGCATGTAAGAAAATTATAACACGTTTTCTATCCTAAAAAGGATATCCATAATCAGTCGTACGAAATAAGCATGGCCAATACCTCCATCCATTGTAAAGGAAATAAGAAATTATTCCGATCTGAACGATCTTTCAAAATAAATGACGTTGATAAAAAGACTGATAACGGAGACTGGAAACACAGGTAATATTATTTTGATTATGTAACTAGCTGTGCTGTTTGCTCCGACGGCCATTCATTTTTATTACGAGGTCATTAAAAAAACGGAAAGAATGTATTAACATAGATAATTAATCAAGAGTTTTTGCTATTGCACCATATTTCACTATGGATTTCATCGAAAAAGTTTTGACGATAAAGGATTCGGCCACATCACGAATGTAATCATGTAATTATCAAATGTAATCTCAAACAGTAATCATAAATTTAAATATAAACGTAAAATATATTAGATATTGATCAAAAAGTAAAATAATTACGATTCTGTGGAGGAAAATTTCTAGATTCCATTGTACTTGAACGCATATTTAACCTACATTGGGATATACTGTATAAACCACCCATACAGTCTCAAAAAGTATAAGTGTGGCTTCGCCAAATTCAATACCAATATTTTCCGACCTGTTTCACATAAATTCAACAAAAATTATTAACCAATAAAGAAAACAATCCTTGCCTCCAAGTTCGATTCCCATTTGTTGAACTTGGTGATAAAAGTGATTTTCTCATATTGAATCGAATGTCTAACAGCATTCAGCATGGCATATTTCAATGAATCGCTAAAGGGTTTTGCGATGTTTGAATACTGTATGCGCCTTCTTAAAAGTTTCTTTAAAATTACTTAAACATATGTGTCAAAAATGTAAAAAAAATGGATAGTGACATACAATAAGTATTTTAATGTAATATTACTTCGGTCAAATTGCTTTAATTATTCGCTACCTGTATTTGAGATATGGTTAAATAATTTTGAGATTTTTTTATGTTAACAAATCCATTTTCAATTTCATTATAGAATCTTATCTTGGGTATATTTTTTGTTTAATTCACTCGATATTCTGACGCAGAGAAAAGTGGGAATGGTTGTTTACTATTTTGTTAATACATACAAAGAGTTTAGTTGTAATTCAACCAGTTTCAAGTACTAAAGGGCTTCCTGAATATAAAAACGGATTTACTCAAAAACAAACTAACAAACAACAATGAATTTATTGATATTAATTTTGAACGGGTCGTATATATAAAAACCATAGAACTTTATTTCGATTATTTAATTTCGATTTTTTATAAATAATCTATCTATACAAATCTTAAAATCCACACGCAGGAATTCGTAGATACAACTCGTTATATAATAAAATTAATATTACCACTGTTCTCCTCGTCTGCACCGACATTAGAAGAGACCCATGGCACCTTAAAAATTTAACAAAAATGAAAATTTTAAAAATTACAATTTCTGTCTGGAAAACGGTTTTATAAATAGTTCATTAATTAAGGTTATAATAGGCGGCCATCTCGTGTCAATTGTGTTGCTCCCACCACTGCGTACGGGCGCATCAATTAGCAACTTATCATTTCTCGTGAACATTGTATAACTTAAAGGTGGGTTTAACCATTGTGATTATGATTATTTGAAAAATTTAAAAGTTTTTGCCCCTGGATTATCAAGGGATAGGTATACATAGGTATATACATATGTCATTTTTAGTAAAAAAGCATCAGATTTTATCTTTATTTCAGATCGAAAACAATTTATACGTATACAACACACAAAACTAATTTTTACACATTTATACGTACAATTAGTTATGACGATAGTTGTGAATTTTATTTCCATTTCATATAGAAACACGTAAAAATTGTTATTAAACAATTTGAAAAAAAACCCGGGTTTTATTTTATTTCCGAGCACTTCTAAGCAGCTACTAGTCATAATTCCATTTAAAGTTAAACTATTTACTCATCTCCAGGAAACCTTTATTACACCCTGTTACGTTTATTAATGGAATTAATAAGTTAGGAAAACAAGATGCCGCCACTATCGCCCTGTTGATTTATTAACATCAGCAGCAATATTAAGGTTAACGTGTGCGCTAATGACTCCCATATATTATGATCAGATATGGTGTTTGATTTATCAGATACTTCATGAAACCATTATTGAATGTGTAATGTACTCGTCAACTGTTTTTGAATGTAGATTAGTGTTTGTTTGGTTTACTATAATTATTTCAAGAATTCGTTTTAGGATTTCATTTGGTTTAGTTAATTTATTCAAACAAAGTTATTAACTTTCTTTCTTATATCTTGTTTAAAATAATATCGAGCTATATTTTAAAATAATATCGTCGTATCCTTTTCTGCATATATTATTTTTGTTCGTTCCTTTTCATATGTTTTGTGTGTTTTAAAACTAATATTACTTATTAACAGATTATAAATAATTGACAATTACATATAGTTATTTTATAGCAAACCATCATAAACGTGTAGTTCTGTTTCGTTTTGCAGCGAGTGTAGTTCTATAATTAACCGAAAGGTGACAGTATTTTATATTATTTTGAATATGTATTTGCACTTTAGTAACGTGTTTATATTTATATGTCAGTTAATGTAGTATCATTATGGTCTGTCAAATTCTGGTATACTCTTTTAGATAAACCTTAGAGGGAAAAATTTTAAGGTCTAAAAATTACAACAAATAACTAACAAAATTGTTTATAATTTATACAACTATATGTTCTTTGAAGACAATGTCACCATTCTGTTTGATGGACATTCTTCTTCATTATAAAACTTACAGGATTTATTCTAAAATATAACCATAACAGGATTTATTTTAAAATATAACCATAAAACAAAATAATATATATATAAGTGACCTTGAAAATCGTATTGATTTTATAAAATGGTGAAAACGGGGGAACAAAAATTACGACTTAAAAATGAACAAGGGACCAAAAGGAAATAACTGGCACAAGTCTGAAAGTAACTTCTTTAATAACTTAAGTCGATTTTTCTTCTAGATAATAATTTGTAGAACTGGTTGCTGCAATTTTTTAGTTATTTTGTCCCTTCTCATCAGGAGGTGCATCAGGAGATAACTGTATTTAAGTGGTACGGTTATGTTTTTCTATAATTATTGTAATTTACAAGTAACAGTACAAATAGTTCGTAGGTTGTATTTTAGTCAATGTTCCTGACAACTAGTAACAGGCTGTTGTGAAATGGAAAAATAATGATTTATTAACGATTCTCTGAGGATATGCTTATGCTCTCGTGAGACAAACAAACTAAACACCATGATTCTCAGTTTTTTTTTTAAATCTGAAAGGTTATAGTGTCAGAACTATTGAGCCTTAAATAGATTCATTGAAATCACCCCAATCTAAGGACATTCTTTTATCGCAATGCATGTCGTCCTGGAAAAAGCCTTTCCTGATACTGAAAATACTCTCTCGAATGTGAATGGATTTTTCACTTCCCTGAGTTTAACATTATCATCTAGGTTAATGTGCGTAGTTAATCAGTAGTTAATCATCTGTTTATGTTTTAAAGTAGACGTAATCTTATTAGTTGCTCTTTCCCATAGTCATAAAATACCTTATATAAAGTAACAGTTTAATATGTAGTAAAAATAAAAAGATTTCACAGACTAAGTAGATTGATAACCTACTAATTATATTAAAATAACAATAATACTTACTTATAAAAAACTTATAAAAAAACACTGTTTTTATCTGACATGCGTTCAATATTATAAAAAAATTCGTGTTCAAATGAAAAACGAAGTTAGTTGTTATTTATAACCGACAAATGGCTTAAACAATTATTACTTTTACTCCGTCAATATAGTATAATGTATTAGTGGTAACATAAATAATATTAAAACCAATAACCCTACATTCATTGTAACCCGTAGGGACTTGCGCAGAGAATATTCATAATACACTTATTGTTAATATATTCTTTAGGTTTCGCTTAGCATATATTTTCAATGCGAACGTCCCGGTTTTCACGTGTCACATCTCCTATTTTTCATTATGTGGCGTGATATTCATATTTTGTGAACAATAAGTGATTGTCAAACGCATGTGTTGTCACGTTAATTTTTCTTTGTTTTCCGACACGACGTGCCTTAAAATAACGAATTATTTCGTAAGCTGTCGTATGCGGACGTTTGACAGTAGTTGGTGCGTCATTAGATTCCAAATTCAAACTCATTTTCGCATAGGGACGAACTGTTGGAAGCAATGAATGCTAATTAGCGGGAGTTTTTAATTTTTTTTGGGAGTTTCAATTTTTTAAAAATATTTTTAATTACATTTATAATACGTCGTTGAAACCGTCATTGTTTGTTTATTATCTATTTATTAAAATTACTCAATTAGTATAATATGCAATTTATTATGCTATCTAAATAAATATTTACTTTATTTTTAATTTCTTTCATATTTTTCTTCGTGTTATTTGTTGTCAATTTTATTTGTATTACCCAAAAATATATTTAATTTTACCTATTATACTGGTATCATTGTACGTCTCATTATATATATATATATATATATATTGTATGTAAATGTTTATAGTATAAAACAGGGCAAGTGGAGTGAGCGATTATGTGTATCCTACCTTCTCTATTCTTTCCTTTATATCGATACAAAAATTTTATTTTATTTGCGTCAAGAATTCATGGCTAAATTTTATTTTATCTAACTAAAATACTAATAATTGTAATGGATTTTATGATGATAATCGTATTTCTCTATTAATTTCGTGTATGTATTATAGATATTATTTTTTCTATTATGATTAATAAATAAAAGAAATATGTATAATCGAAAAATATATTAAAGTGAAACTTATTGTATCGCCTCAGAATATTTCGTTTACCTATCGCATGTCGCATTACAGTCGGCCGCGGAGTGGGGGTAAAGAAACCAATATGGCGGTACCTATAGCTCTCATCAGCTGTGCAGCGTTGGTATGGTACTACGATCGATGCAGTTTTTACCAGACACATTGAAAAAATAGAATGCATGTCAATGTTTACTTATTTTAGTTACCACAAAATATTATTTACATTTATAAACTGTGAGACTCAAAGCGAAGATGAAGTTAGTGATCAAATAATCGAAATTTAAAATAATTCAATGATTTATATAAATATTGATCTACGTTTTTAATATGTATATATATATATCATACCGAACATTGTATTTATTTATGTATTCTGTACTTTAGTACGCAGAGTAAAATAAACATTCATAGTTATATATCTTGTCTACTATTATCATTTCCTTTTTCACGTCTTAAGTTAATATTACTTTTAAAATCCTAAATCAAGTAGCTTTCGAAAAATTCTCAATTAAATGCCTACAATCTGAAAAAAAGTTTCACTTTCATCGTGGTTTCCTAAAACCACACAACTTGTTTTATATAAATACCATACGAGTTGGTCATTTTGGCCATTCTTACTGTTTTAAATAATATAATTTCAAAGTTTTTCCATTTTCTTCTTTATTTAAAATGTATTTTAGTTAACTGTGATAACGTGTGGCAGTTTTCCTGATTTAATATGTCGTTGATTATACGTAATTTATATTATATATGATAAACATGATATCTTCCTATTGTTAAGTGAAAAGTTATTTCTTGTTCCAGTTTTACGACAGAATTTTCTAGTAATTGATTTTGACATAATGAATATAAATACCATTGATAATGTATATATAACCAATCGTTATACAAAATGACTTTAAAAGAAAATTTATTCAAACCTAATTTGAGTAATTTATAAGTTTCATTATTTCTAGAGAAAACAACAGTCGCAAGTTTATCCAACAAAGTCTACGTCCATCAACTTCCTACCATATGCAGATTCCAATACAAAATTGCGGCCGGTTGGAAGTTTGTATTGCTTCGGTGTGGGAAACTAGTTCTCTATGACTTATGAAAGTTTATAACGAGGCCCCAAACAACTCGATAATACGGGGCTTTGCATGACAGGCATGATGCGAACCGATTTATAGCTACGTTCGTGACATCACCCTATTGGATGTACTTGTGATTTATATATATATAGCACAAGTCACAGACTTAAAGAGATTCTTCATTTAAAATAACAGTGTTAATAACAATGCTGTAAACTTGGGTTTATTCTTTATGATCAAAGTGTCATCCGCTCTCTTATTTCCATGATGAATTTTTGAAAGTTTTATATAGTCAAATATGTTCATTATCAACAAACACTCTGTATTTATTAAAAATAAAACACCATATTTTTCACTATTAAACACAGATTCAAGCTATAGGTGAGGCACTACTGAAACGAGACACTGCTGTAGCACCGCTTTTATTAGAAATATCATGATGAAATCTAAGTTTTTATAAGTTTATATCCACTGCAACTATCTTTATTTCGCGATACAAGGTTTGAATATTTAGCTTAATAGGCTTTCAACCTATTTTTAAATTGATTTCACTTAATTTCATTACATGTTAGACAGGTCCACATGCTTTTTGCTTATAAATTGGTACTGAGACTTGCCGAAGTATCAAATTCTGGTTTCAAAACAAAGCCAATAATGGAGGTTTTACGATGTTAGTTGAATAGTATTTTAGCAATTTAAAATTTGAGTGCCACAAATTTTCACCCATGTGAATTTCCTGTCCACACGCGACCTCATTGTACTAGTAAAATAAGTTAACAAAGAAATAAATAATTTTAAAAAATGTATAAAGAAGTATGAAAATATTATTTGTTAAATATCCAAAATCATGTAATGCTAGTTTTATGATAAAGTCTTATTTTTGTGTCTAATTCGTGGTTATTAATGAAAATTTTGAAAAAAATCTAACGTAACTAGCATTGTGAAATGGTTACCGAGAAATGTTTTTATTTTCAAAAGTTGCTTATAATTACGGGGTTTCTCATAATACATTGCGAGAAGTTAACATGCGTGCATACAGTTTTTGCAGCTTTGCATTAAAAACTAAAATCATGAAAGTATTTTTTAAACTTTCATAAATGATGTAAGCCGTTTCCCTTATCCAAGCACATTTTGTTAAGGAATAATTTTAAAAAGTTCTAATTTTTTTTAAATTTATGTATTAAAAATTGCAATATATATTTTTATGAACATTTTGTGTATGGTTTCAATATAGTGAAAACATCAAAAAAATATAATATTACTATTCATGACTACTTATTACAGAACCATCATTCAAAAAATGGTTCAATACGCCGAACATGTTTGTATGGTAGGCCTCATAAGTAGTAATGAATAGTAATATTTTATATATTTTATGGTTACTATCATATTAAGGAAACCACACAAGAATTTTAAATGAAAAATATACATTGTAATTTACGATATGTAATTTGCAATAAAAAATCTTAAAAAGTACTTAGGTTACCTCTTTCTGTAGTTTGTCTTAATTTGGAAATATTTCTGTGGTTTTATCGTTAATATATCTTATATCAAACAAATTTATGTAAAATTTAGATCTGATCCTCAGTTTTGAAATTGTTATTATGAAAAGGCTTTTTAGGCGTAAATTTTGAACAGAATTATTTATATATTACAGAATTATTTATGAATTAATTAAATACGTTACAGTATTTACTGCTGTAATGAAGATGGAGAGCGTGATTAAAATTACTTCATCACCATAATCAGCTGGTCCTCTTCTTTAGGCTTCCACATTGCTTTGAGCTGAAACGTGGTATCAAGATTCGGTTTTGTTGATGCCGTTTTTCCAAAGATATTTAAATTTTAGGTTATTTATAAAGACCTAGAGATGACATTGAGTTTAAAAAGGAATATTGAATCTATTAGATTCTTTCTGAACTATTTTATTACACGGGGAACCATGAGAAGACGTATTTTATGCTAATGTATACATTTTCTACTAACGTCTCCAAAATTTTGGTTTCATGAAATTGCTGAGATTACTCATTTTATTTCAAATCTCCTCGTTTTATTTGTAATTATTCTGTTCACATTATAACTATAAAGAAAGGAAACAGAAAATCATAGCGACATTAGATTTAAATTCCATAACGTTGCTTGCATCAACACATTTTATGGGGCAACGTATACACGTGACTTGGGGCAAGGTATACACTTGACGGACTTTTTTTTTATTTGTTCCAAACTTGTGACCTATATTAGTGCCAAGACATCGTCCTAAAATTAATCATTTGGATTTTAGATAAAAACAAAAAACGTGAATTAGTTGTTGCTTATTTGTAAAGTCATAAAAATACTCTGAAAATTGAGTTTCATTTTCCCCAGCACTTTTGAAACCAGGTTTGCGGCGCCACCTTTTAGGGCCGAAATGACTTAAATATAGCGTGCTTGAATTCTGCGAAAATAAATATAATTCTAGAAGTGTTTGTAATGCCGCCCAAAATTAACAATTCAAAAAAGTATTAGTATTCCTCAGTAACTAAAATAGTCAACTATTCGTACTGAAGCCATTAGATTACACATCAGTTAGGGGTGTGATGTATATCCCAGAAATGAAACGATTCAATATCAGTAAGGTTAACACGGGGTAAAAATTCCTTTCTGCATTTCATCCAGCCGCCCCGCCGGTTATAATTCGGCAACGAAAATATTTTAATCACAATCAAATTATGTAAGTTCACATAGCTGGAAATAACACTCTATACAACGCATATCCTCTAATACGACTTTCCATTATCTACGTACGCCTGACGTAGGCGAAAAACTCATAAAGAATATGACAGATTTCTGCTAAATGTAAAAAAGATTATCGGCAAAACAAAAAGAGGATTGTCTAAGGTACGTTGAAATACGCTATAATTTTCAAAACCTTTATAAAAAAACGTGATTCAAAAATGGTGGAAAATGTTGGAAACAACAACCATCCGAGAAATTAAATATGATCACTATATTTCAGCACAATCTCAGAGTTACTTTCCACCAAGAAAGAAAAGAAAATTATATATACCCGTATATATATATATATATATATATATATATATATATATATATATATATATATATATATATATATATGTGTGTGTGTGTGTGTGTGTGTGTGTGTGTGTGTGTATGTGTGTATATATGTTACGCTCAAAGACCGAAAACGCTCGTTGAGCGAAAAAAAAGTTCATAAGCCGTTGCGGTCACTGTAAAACATCCACATCGCCAAATTCGTGTTATGACTCTTATGAAAACGCTCATGACACGTTTTGGGAATCACAAAAGACGCATAGCGAAATTCGTATGGTCGCTGTCATGTTATACGACCACAACGCATTGTAGCAATAAAGAAAAGCCATGACGCTTATGGAACCATTACAGATTAGATTACAACGCACAATGATTTGCCATGTCCGGTCCTACTAGTCTCGATACGTTTGGTATTAGGAAATATTTTTTATCCTTTAACATGTACCACACAGACAATGTCTTTAATGCTCTTGCTAAAAATTGAAAACCGCTGCATGACGTATTTGTCATTATTATATATAATACAAAGAATTCGTGTCATTAAAATAAAAGTTATTGAAATTATTATATAAGTTGTTATTTAATGAAATTATTTACTATTTTAAAAAAACAACTTATTTTGTAATAAATTATTGAACACAAATTTTTACTCTTTTGGAAACTACTTATAATTTACTTAAAATAATTAGAAACTTTCAGTTTTTTATGACAATTTAAAATTCTTTCAAGTAATAAAAATATTTAACACAAAAGTAATTAATTGGTCACTAGTAAACAACAACAATGTACTTAAATTAATAACTTATAGAAGAAATCATTTTTTTTCCTGAAAAATAAGCATTTGACCGCTATTTATTTTTACAGGAACTATTACTATAGCATTTTGAGTTGTATTTTATATTCTTTGAGCGACACTTGCACTTTTTATCAATACAGTATCTTTTGCAGTGGCACATTATAAAGCCTTGCTGACTTATAGGTGATAACATAGGTGCTGAGCGAAGTGTTAACGAAGTTGAGGGTACATCGCAAATGTTAATAAAGCTAGTCTCAGAAAGTGTAAACTCGTTACGTGCATAAAGTCTGTCGAATAGACCTAATAACAATACTCGAAATATTTCTGGGAGCTGCACGTTCCCTATCAACTTTAGGAACTCTTACTAAAACGTTATAACCAATTTCAACAGGGGGAAATTTTGAATTAGATAGTATAACCATTTTGTTTGCCCGTTTCTATAAATCTGACTTAGCACATTCTCTTTCAATATTTATGGTGTTCTTCCTGAAACAGAGCGTACAAGTTATATTTGCTCTAAATCCTTCATTCTCATTGCTTTCTCCACAGATAACTTGTACATATTCATTACAGTCCAAGCACTTGTGAGGTCCTGACGTCTCATTTTTACAAACAGCGCATAACTTTAAACATTCAACTTTTCCTGAATCAATGTTTGCATTGGCCGATTCCTGTATTTTTTTATTATTTTCCATATTCTTTGATTCTTCTTTAATTTCTGAACTATTCTCTACGTTTGAATTCTACGTTGTAATTTGTCAACTTTGTTTACTTTGACAATATCGAGGTTTTCCATAACAAGTTGCATCCCTGGCCACATTTCAGTTAAATTTTTAATGACTTTGTTTGGAAATTCACGAGTATTGTCACTCTGCAGTATACATGGAGCGCCAAACAAAGAAAATATATCTAAAAGTTGATACGCTACTTCTTCAGCAGTCTTTGTTTTCAATGGCCGAAGAATAGTAAATTAATTCAAGTGATCTTGATAATTTATAATAAATCTATAATCTTTATCTGGTTCAGACTGCATATCAAACTTGACATCTGGAATTCATGCAGTAGGATAGAAAAGGTTTCACTACTAAACCGCGTTTTGGTAGTTTTTTTTTAATTGACATTGTTGACATAAACTTCAATATAAATTTGTAATCGTGCGTATAACATTACAGTATTCTTTTTTTCAATTAAGCTTCGATAACTGCAACAAAAATAATAAAACACTTCAGTCATGCCATGAGAGTATAATTATGTTTCTTTTATATACGTAATGTCCAACTCCATACCTAATAAACCAACAACCAAAAATCAATGTATTAAAATAATAATATATAATCCAACAAACAGCATGTAGCCCTACTATACGGTACGTAGGGTAAGTACTTGGAATTATATAAAAATTTATTTAAAAAATCGACAACTTTTATGCAAAATCTACTACCTATATGATTTTTCTCTGTATACCCTTAAAAATATAGTTTTGAACTACTGGGCAACTCTAACAAAAATATAATTTCAAACAAAAAGAACTTAACTCTATTCAGTTTGTGACCGACGCTAATATATGTTTTTTCTAGAACATCAAACAGTTCATTTGTTTTGTAGAAGTAACGAATTTTCGAACTTGTGCTTTCTACTTCAGCTTCAACCAACTTTTCAACGTCACCAATTCTTAAGACATCAAATCGTTTAAGACGACGACACTGCTTTGAAGACAGAGACTGGTTGTTTTTTTAAGGAGTTGAGACTGTTTAGTTTCTTTAAGTAGTTTCATATTTGTCTACATTTATGATAAAACTGCACTCAGTGCTTGTGGAAACAAGCACTGATTATCAAGCGTAAGTACAGAAAAATATGAAAAACATGACAAACTCACGTAATTTATCATAAAACACTTCTTTTTTATTGGTCCTGATTAGCGCTTATACACGTTTACTCTAGGAAAGAGAAAAGAAATAAATATACAACTTTACTGATCTTGCACGGTTGTACTCAAGTTACAACCTATCCCTCGTGATATGGTTACGCCAACTAGTGCTCAGAACGAGTCATGGCTTTTCTTCATTGCCACAATGCGTTGTGGTCGTATAACATGACAGCCACGCCACGAATTTCGCTATGTCGTCTTTTTGTGATTCCCACAACGCGTAGTGAGCGTTTTCATAAGAGTCATAATACGTATTTCGCTATAAAAAGAATCGTTAAATCAGGTACTTGATACAAATAAGGCAAACCTAATTTAAATAAGACGTACCTCATTTTCGAAGGTGGGTTTATTCTTCTTAATTTTTGTATAGACCTTACTTGTGCGAAGTACCTTGTTTTTATATTTTGTATTATTATTGAGGGATTTTAGGGCTGTATTTAAAAAAAAACTTGTTTGTCAGGAATGTAGCAAACTGATACTTTATCATAATCGATTAAAATCCTGACCTCTTACAGATGTTTTGTTGATGCATCTAAATGCCGCATGTTTCTTATTTAGTCTTCCTCAATGAAGCGTTTTTGACCTATAAGTAGGCATAATATTTGGATACGTGAAAACACAGGAAAATTTTAAAAGTAAATAGATAGAATATTATTTATAAAAGTAAATAGATAGAATATAATATTTATTGGATAAAGTAGAGTAGAACCCATTAGACTAGACTCCAGAAACATTATAGGAAAAATACTGAAAATTATTATAAAGAAGTTCTTGGTCGGGGTTTTGACCGACGTTGGAATGACTCCATACGTATCTAAAGCAAAGTATATATTAAGACAGCTGTCTGTCAATTTTTTGTATTTGGTGGTAGTTTTAAATAATATGCCTCACATGACTAATATACAGTTGCTTGTGAAAAAAATATAACTGTCATATAATTCGTAATGTTATCTCTCATATTCATGCCAGAATATATGTTTTTTTATTTCATGTTTGAATTTAATTTTCAGTAAAACATCTAATGAAATTAACATTTTATTGGATGGTTTGCGTAGATCTAAAAAATATGATTAAGTTACACTTTGATACAATGTAAAGCAACTAAAAAAAAATTATTTATAAACGTCACTAAAAATAAATTACAAAATGCCTTATACACTTATTCAGTGTTATTCAATAATATAACCGTTTTAATAGTTTGATTAGTGAGTGTGAATTGTGGACATTTATTGTAGTGAATAGAAAGGCAGATAATAATTTAAAAAAAACGTCAGGTCATGTACGGATTGTCATTTTTATAAAATGATTATGCACATATTGGCCACATGGAAGTATTAACTTGAACTTGTTTATACACAATTATTTAAAGTTGTGTTTTTAAATGGCACATAAATATCTGTACAATATGTGTATTGAATCGAATTTTGACTACATAAAGCTGTACACTTTTTATATGAAAAAATATCATTGCACTGAGGAAACCTTTCATTATGACGTCCTCACACTATCCTTCGTTTGGTTCTATGCAAATTCTTCTTCAATGAAATATAAATGGTGGTGAATTACTCTGTTCCTTGACGTTAAAAAAGAGTTATTAGTTCTTTTATTATGATAGTTCTTCTAAAAGTTATGGCACTCATTATCACATGTAATTTAACATTTCAGCATTTAATTTCTGCCGTCGAATAAAATGAAGGTATTGTTCATTGAAATTTAAATCACAATAAATACTTTATCTTAAAATAAAATAGTCCTAACAGGAGTTTACGGACTTTAAATTTGCACATATTAGAAAAGTTTTAAAATACTTCAGCAAAAAAAATTAATTTCCAAAATCTTTAGGATACTTACGGTTTCTTGGGAACTATGTAGTATTCTTGGGAACTATATACTATAAGTATTCTCTATAAAAATTAGTTACAAGATCTACATTAGCATTATCTTTGTAACTGAAATCAATCGATCTAATCAATAAAAGAATCGGTAAGCAAACGGATACATTTCAAGTCGCAAATGTTACTTTGACAACTGAAATTTAAGATTTCTTTGGAATTTGGACACAGTATAAAGTGATATGATTTAAACGCGACCATTTTCAAATTCTTTATTGTTCGCAATGTAAATACTTTTCCAGATAAATTTATAAAACGTTTATTTCTTATACTTTTAAACAGTACTTTCCCTCATTTATTGAAATAAAATTATTGAAGATATTTTGCATGTGAGGGAAATTTTATTTAAACATAAATTTTTTTACATACACTTAAACTTTAACACTTATATACAACCAAATAGTATAAATAAAGCCATTTAAAACTAACCTCGCGTCATAACTTTGCAAAACGCAGCATCGCTATTGATCCAGTAGTTACAGTGATAATTCAAATCTCTCTCTCTCTGACTGCCTATTCAAAATCTCGCTTAAGTTTATCGCATTTGATAAAGATTTATAAAAATTATTTCATGTTTTGATATGGCTCACGGGTTTCATGTTTCTATTTCGCTTTATAATCCATTTATATTTAGACAAATTCTCTTATTTATTCAAATATATTTACGAGTTTTTTTTCCTGTGACAGCAATATCTATTCACATGTTGGAGAGTCATGTTAGGCAGCGCCTTTTATGCTAAATGGTCGTTTTATGCGGATTTCAGGATACGAAATTAGCATAATCTGTTTGCTGCATAAAAGAAGTCTCTCGGTGTAGAGTAGCTATTAATGTTGCAAGTAAGATTGCTGGGTTGAAATATTCAGAAATAATAATATTAATTTAAAATAAATATTTTATCTACGATTATGGAAAGTATTTTCAATATTGATTCCAACATATAGGCTTCATATTTAGAATCCAAATCAATTGTTTCTTCCATTAATTTTTATCATCATCCTGCATTCGTTAGAATCAACGCTTTGCACGAAGATACGGACAAGTATAAATATGAATATTTTACATATCATTTTGAAAATGATTTAGAACTTTATTGCTCTTTAAAGCCTTTGTGGATACAATTGCAAATTAAAGATTAGGAGACTTGTTTTTATTTAAATAAATTTGTTTTAATCTAATAAACAAACACTATTAAGCGAAAACTAATTAAAAAAAACAAATCTATGGTGTATAAATTATAAGCTTAATTTAAATAATTTATATTAACATTTTAAAAATTAGTACAATTAAAAAAACATCAAATGTGAATGAAAATATTATGTGAGGGTACCATTAATGGAAAATGACTCACAAAAATATTATCCATCTTAATTAGGAAAAAAAATGACGAACTTATTTTGAAAGCGTACATTATATCTCCTTTTTAGAGCTTCATACGTGTCCGTCTGTTTGTCTGTCATAGCCGATATTTTCAGAAACAATTTAACGCAGAAACTTACAATTAATAAATACGTAAAAAAATTAATAGGTATTTTTATATTAGGTGAATTAAGCACTCGGACATAGTTTTCTTAACTTTTATATGACTTGTAAGGTTGTAAATCCTGGTTATGAAGGAACCCAAAAATATCTCTCAGAAGATACATAGAATATCTGGGCTACACACCAAAATGTGCAAAAAGTGCATCTAAACCAAAAATTATAAAAAAATTAGATTGATAGAATCTGACTAAAAGATTGCATGAAACAAATTATAAAATATAAAACAAATACTTT
This sequence comes from Druceiella hillmani, assembly GCA_039881145.1. Taxonomy (NCBI): domain Eukaryota; kingdom Metazoa; phylum Arthropoda; class Insecta; order Lepidoptera; family Hepialidae; genus Druceiella; species Druceiella hillmani. Next base: position 3,722,901 of record JAYKKI010000070.1, read on the forward strand.
TTAACATGAAATATTTCAAATCTAAGTGATCGTGTAGTATTGCACGATGTACGTTGTTGATATTGACAAGAGAGTTTTGCATGGCACGTACGTCCAGAGTGTTGATGTTTACCTCAAATATTATTCAAAAGGTGTGGTCGTAAAGTCTATTCTAGAATTTGGTCAGACCCTAATCATCTGGACCCTAATCTACAGTGGGACTTCCAAATGCATCGCGGGGGTAGCTGGTGCGTTTGCGAGATAGTTTTTAAAGATAGTATTATATTTCGCACAGATTAGATGTAAGAAAATCTAGGTCAGTAGGTGGTGTAGGTAGATATATTATCCACTTTGTCTAAAGTTTTTATAATGATCTTGCACAAACGTACTCTCGTGCACATTCCAACTCAGCTTATTAATTATCGACATGGTGTTCGCCCTAAATATTCACCTAATCTTTCTTTACTTCTTTACTAAGCATCTATTGAGATGAACTCGAGTAAATATTTCGATTAAATAATATTTTAACCTAGTAGATAGAGATATTATTCTAATGAAAGTACTTAGGACACGACTCTCACTCTATGAAATGAAATTTTTGGCCCGTGGTAAACTTTTTACACCATTTTTTGAGTGTTTTGGAAACAAGACGTAATGAAGTGAATGGTTTCTAATCAAGTTGCCTTCGATTGGGGAAGCAGTTTTTATAATATATAGGTTTTAGACCAAAGTATTACGCTATTACCAAGTTGTCATATTGATTTATTTCTCTCTCATTTTTATTAATGACAAAAATAAATGACCTTTCATTCGAAGTAAAAATTGCAAAACACTCTCTTTTTGTCGAGGATTTCAAAGATTTTTTGCAAATAAGTTAATCTTGCGATTGTAAGATATTTGTAGCGTTGCATCGACTCTATTTTACAATATAGCCTAAAAAATAAACTTAATTTTAATTTAACAAATTGCACAGCGATTTTCTAATATCATTTATGAGTCTCGACCACGTTTGTGCAAGAATTGGCGGAGTCTTGTCACAAACTCGTTTCCAATATTCGGAACCGGGATCCTGGGAAGTTCTGGATAGAATATTTATTGTAGTTTTGGACGACCGCCTTTTATTTCGTGACTGCGTTTAAGATACTTTGAAAGTTCACGTTACCAAATATCTCTTGTTCATAGCACATTGGAAATAAACTTAGTAATTTATTTTCGATATGAGATTATTATGTCCTTATATTGAAAAATATACACAACAGATTTAGCCGATTTCTCTATTTAATTTTTCACGTTCTTGACAATATTTGAGTCAAGAACGTGAAATGTTTAGGCAGAGCAGTCTTATTGAATTTGTACTTTAATATTATTTATATATGTTTACATGATGTATAACTATTTTTGTTTTTGTTTCTCATTAATGTGAGTAAACAATGAGTAATACGATTTATACTGAAGAAAGATTTTACAAAGTATACAAATAAATAAGAAAATTAAATTTTTATATTATTGCCGGCCGAAATGAGAAAAACGTCCATATTACATCGTACAATATCGTTATAAATTGGTCAACCTCTCGGCGTAGAAAAATATTAGCATAATGTTCTTCTTCATTTCTGTTTTAAACATAGACTGAAAAGTGAAGCATTGTATACCCGCAGTGATATTCCAAAGGCGTTATTATGTGCCGTTTTCTACAGTAACTGGAAAGTAAAAACAGGTCGGCGGCTTGTGAACCCCTTCGGAAAATCTCTTTACCAATACTTAAGAAGAAAATAGTTATCCCGATCTGCAATCCCAACCCAAAATTCGAAATGCTGCGTTACGCAAAAATATTCATACATATTTGTAGTATGGCTCATAACAGCTATAAAATACTTTATATTATAATTAAAAACCCATCAAGTATGAATATAATTCACACTAAGAGGGTTCCGTACATATTTATGCACTTGAAAATATTTAAACGTACATAACGTTTTCGTAACAAGCCCTTCTGAATAATAATACCATATGATATATAAATTACAAAATGTGCCTTAGGTGCTTTATTTATACCCTTTTTAAGTTTTAAATGAATATTTTAAAAAGTTAACTAGTGCTTAATATGTGGTTAATAAGAAGTATTACTATACCAAATTCCAAGTTTCTACCTCGCATAATTTCTAAGGAATTCCGCTGTGACAAAACGACAGACAGACACTGAGTCATCTAATAAGGGTTTTGTTTTTCCTTTTAAAATAAGAAAGTCTAAAAATGATAACAATAACTATAATATACAGATTCCACTATTTATATATACAATAAAGCATTATCTGCATCAAGCACGCTCAAGTGTAAAAAGAATTTAATATGAAGCGGTGCTTTCATGAGGTCGTCTATTTAAGCAATAAACTTTATTCTATATTTCTTAACTCTGAGGAGTGAATAATAATCAGTTAACTTGGTCGTTATGCTTTTAATCGTAATAGCTTCTTAACGTTTTCATGTTTGTTATTAGAGTAATGTCAATTCATTTCAATAAATAACATGCTGTGTTGCATTACTACATGGTTCTTATATCACAAAAAAATGATGTACTCATTGTAGATATAATACACTTTAGACATAACTGTTTCGCAAAATGATTTTTTCTATGACGATTAAGATGTTTATTTAGTTTCATTTAAAATATCTGACAAAAATCAATTATATTTTTAAAGATCCAAAACACGAAAAATATTTTCCAGTGAAAATAAAAGTTAAAACGGGTTGTGAGTAACAAAATTTCTCTTAAAATTTGTTTGTCTTTACTAAAGTTTCTTTCACAATATTAAGTAGCTTGTTTACAATCTTTTCTAACTTCCCCGATGCTTATCTATAACGAAGGCACAAAATCCAATCAAGCGTTGTATTCGTAATTAATTACCTAATTTTTTTATTTTCCTTTGAATAACGGAAATATGCAAAGTTTTAATGTCAAAGTATGAAATCTAGGAATATTAAAAGCAAAGAGGGCGAATATAAATGGAACGAATAAAATATTATACGCAGATAACAAGTATTGTAATTGTATCATTTACGAAATACATTCATCGATTTAGTCAAAATGTTGATTTTGTGAACAGACATAGACTATTATCTTATCTTTGTAGTTTTTAAGATAAAAATAGACGAAAAAACAAACATGAGTGAAATAAAAAAAATTTTTTTTTCATTTTTGTGCATAAATATGTTTGATCATTTTAAGAAACAGAAATTTAATTATACAGTGCAATAAGAAAACTTGTCAAACACGAGTAGAACTCGCACTATGAGGGCTCGTATATATTTAGGCCCTTATAAATATTTAAGGGTACATAGTATTTTTAATAAACTGTATAAAAATATCAATTTTCCTAATGTAAATGTATTGCTCACTATATATTTAACAGGCATCGAAACATAGTGCATATTTTAATAGTTATAAGATCCAGTACAATCGATATAAATTTCCTTCAACCAGCAAGTAGGTTTCTAAAATAAGGTTTTATTATTTTGCGTTAGGGTGTTTCGAAATAAGGGGATGAACATATTTCAAAGGACACTCCACATTATATGCGAAATGAAAAAATATCGAGTATTTAGTTCCCCCTTCCCCCCTTCCCACATTTCCTTATATCTGCTGGCTACGTAAAATTTCAAGTTTCAACATCACGTGTTTTTCGACAAAAACGGTTTTAATACACAGACAGAAAGACAAGTGAGTGGATCTTATGAGGTTTTTATTTTTCATTTTGTGGCACGGAAACTTAAAAAAAATTTAATTATATAATACGATAAAATGCAAGTATAATTACAAACCAAGTTGGATCATTCAACGAATGCTAACATTGAAAACGTAACTTTTTTGTTACCATATAAATAATAATATGAAAATTACTGGCTCGGTTAGTCAAATAAGTATATGCGACCACATTGTGTAAATTACACCGTTTTCATTTTTTAAAATTATAATCGTAAGCTATAGACTAGAAAAACAAAAACTGAAAAAATGGATAATTTTTCACCAATGTCGGTAAAGTTGAGTTGTCTCTAATAATGAACATATCATATCTAATAGGAGATATATCGTAGAAATGCATTTTCTTATATTGTGGAAAAAATTTATGCGTTTAATTAGCCCAAAAATATAATTTATTAAACGTTGAGAATAATTTGTTTTAGAATAGCAACATCGGCGAAGTCGTGTACTGTAACTCTAGCATTGGTAACAGAACCTCAATATGCGACATTAAATAAATGACGATATATATTATAGAAAGCAACAAAATAAATTTTACGGCACTTGTTATAAGTCGAGCAGCCTGGTTAACAAAAATGTTTAAAGAGGGCAAAAGTAACATTATGAATGAAACATTCTGCTCCGCTAACTACTCAGCGAAAATTCGCTCATTCACATAGCCTAGCGTAAGCGGTATTTCAGCAAGTTATGCTAATCATATATCCCGGGGCGCGTTTAAAAATACTATTTTGTAGAACGTGAGTCTTCATCACGTACGTGCGCCTAACGCAGGAAAATATGCTTGTATATGAGTTTTAAAATATTACAGAACCATTCTAAATGTTAGTGGATTTTAAAGTAAAACAAAAAGTAAATGTTACGAGCCAAATCAAAAGTTGGTACAATTTTTAAAAGCTTGAATCAGCGTCAGTGAAGGTTTCAAATGTGATGCTGCGTGTGGCAGGAAAATATCATCCCAGATATTGAAAATCAAACTCACAGACGTTAGTACCAATAAGAAAGGAGAGTGATTTATCATATTTAATAATTACACGTAAATTGAAAGGTTTAGTGCAAACCTTTCAATTTACAAAATAAAACGTAGCCAAATATGAGACTAGTTCGCGACATAGGGGTTCCTTATTTACATTATATAAATACAGATAGTTTGATATTTTAATTTTTTTTTAATTTCAAAAACGTTAATAAGGTTTAGTTTTTAACACTGCATTTTTAAAAAAAATACAGTGTTAAAAACGTATTAAAGTATTACTAATAACTTGTATAACGCATAGCGAACTTTTATAGTAGGTAATCTAAACATCACTACCGACCGCAGACCTAAGCATTTGATATTAATTTCAACTTAATACCTCCACGCATTATTGAGAAAAAGGGTCTCGACAGACCGACAGGCGGACAAAGAAATGATCGTATAAGGTTCTTTTTTCTTTTTGATCTGTAGAGCCCTAATTAATATCTTGAAAATTCAGGAAAAATTTCTATAAAGCTTCAAATAACTCCACACGCTGAAAGGTATGAATTTTATATATTTAATATAAATTCTATATACAATAAATATTATATAAAATCAAGAAAACTACTTACTAAGAACTTCAAGGAACTAGTGATATGACACACCTGATATGTCTAACATTAAATTACCCAAATGACAATATGACACAATCATAATTGAATACTAAATCAACCAAGTTTGCGTTATGTTACAAGCACCGTTGGATGATTTTACATAAAGAGTGACAAACTTACCCGAGTTCAACAGCAAAGAATAACCTACAAACGATGCGCTGTCAAACCAGCGTAATTATAGCATCAGCCTTAACGCGGCAGTCATCTTGCTCAATTTTACAGTTTTCAGCGTTTATGCCCCGACATGCTTTTTAGGTTATAGTTACAAAAAATATGTAACTCATTAACCATTTTAATGAAATTAAAAATAGGATACAAAACATGCCAATTAAAAATAGTAAACACAGAAAAACAAAGGTAGGAACTAGAGATGTTTGTTATTTAACTAAGAACTTACCATTAAAATTGACTGAAATGTGGCCATAAAAAAACTTTTAACTGTATCATAAAGTTTCAACTCTCATATTAGTCATAATTTTCCCAAATTCGTATTGACGGGCATTCAGTGTTTCCAACAACTCGTCCGCCATATGAAAACAGGTCAGAATTTTGAACTTAATTATACGCCAACTACTGTCAAACTGTCCGCCTCTGACAGTTTATAATACAATTCCTAGTACTGAAATGCGTCGCGTTGGGAGACAGAAACTTTTGCATAGTAAACACACGAGGTTAACTACCATTCATAGCTTGCAAAATACAAATATTAATAATGAAAAATATATTTTTAACAGATTATTAAGAAATACTTCTGTGATAAATTATTTCGTAAAAATAAAATACTAAAATTAATTTTACACTTTTATTTCCAACTATTTTAATATTTGCTTTTTCGTTTTCATTTTGTTAAAATAAAAATATTTCAATATGTACACATAACAAAATTTAGATTTTTCACATCTTCCAGTTGTCCCATGACGGCTCACCATTTCTTTTCAATTATTGATAATTTACGAAACTTAACTTCTAACTTTTGTGCTGATGCAGATGGCGTATTAACGTTAAAATATACGTGATAACGTAATTATGTGTAACCCATCTTTTCATTTAGGATGCGTGTTACCTATATGCAAAACTTTTTTGAAATTTTTTGTGTTGTTTGAACGTGAAAGACAGAGAAACAAGCAAATAAGAATAGAAGGTTTCACTCTTTATTACATTAATAGGGATTCATAAAATATATGGAGATGTGCTATGGAGTGTGGGTCAGTAAAGGTGACTTTAGCTGGTGACTTTAGTATATTATCGTGAAATCTCAGTAAAGTTCAGGTTTTTGTGACTTTCACGATAATTTAGTCCTGCTAAAGACGTATCAAGGCAACATATTTTCATGGTAAAAAATAATATTAATATTTAATACTTCAGCGTCCTTATATGACAAAAAAATGTCACATAACCTTGAAAATATAACAGTTATGTCTAAAGTATATTATATCTATATACTGAATATAGATATAATATACTTTAGATATAACTGTTTCCAAAATTTTTCTTTACATGATGTTTAAAATATTTAATTAGTTTCATTAAAAATATCTGACCAAAATCTATATTTTTAAAGATATAAAAGACGAAAAACATTTTCCAGTAAAAATAACAGTTGAGGTTGTGAGTTAGGTTGTCAGTGACAAAATTTCTCTTAGAAGTTTGCCTCTACTAAAGTCCCTTTTACAATGTTAAGTATCTTATTTACAACCTCTTCTCGCCAATGCTTCTTTGTATTCAAAACATAAAATCTAATCACGCGTTGCATTCGTAACTATTTCCCTATTTTTTTTTATTTTCTTTCCTTCCGGAACGATTAAAATACTTTACGCAGATAACAGGCATAGTAATTGTATCATTTACAAAATACATTCATCGATTTAGTCAAAATGTTGATTTTGTGAACGGATATAGACTATTATCTTCATCTTTTTCGAAATGTTAAATAAATTTCGAGTGTAAGTGTACGAGAAACTTTGAAATTTTTTTTTAATTTACTAAAATATTTTATAATTATTTCGATAATATGCAGAATCGAATTGGTAAAATTAATTTTTATATTTATTTTATGAAAGCAAATGTCGAACCCAAAATGTATTAATAATTTTTGAGGTAAAAATGGACAAAAATACGAATATAATTGAAATAAGACATGGATTTGTTTTATTTTTGTAAATAAATATGTTTGATCATTTTAAGAAACAGAAATTTAATTATACAGTGCATTAAGAAAACTTGTCAAACACGAGTAGAACTCGCACTATAAGGGCTCGTATATATTTAGGCCCTTACGAATATTTGAGGTACATAGTATTCCTACTAAACTATATAAAAACATCAATATTCCTAATATAAATGTATTGCTTAATATATGTTTAACAGGTGTTGAAACATAGTGCATATTTAAATAGTTATAAGATCTGGGACAATCGATAAAAATTTGCTTCAGCCTGCAAATTGGTTTCTAAAATTTGGTTTTATTATTTGGGGTTGAAGCGTTTTGAAATAAGGGGAGGAACATATTTCAAACGACACCCCACATTATATATGGAATTAAAAAAATATCGAGTATTTAGTTCCCCCTTCCCCCCTTCTCACATTTCCTTATATCTGATGACTACGCAAAATTTCAAGCTTGAACATCACGTGTTTTTCGAGAAAAACGGTTTTGATACACAGACACAAAGACAAGTGAGTGGATCTTATGAGGTTTTCATTTTTCCTTATGTGGTACGGAACCTTAAAAATGTCAAATTAAATGACGCTATAAAATGCAATTATAATTGCAAACGAAATTGGGCCATTCAATGAACGCTAACATTAAAACGTAACTTTTTTATTATCAGATAAATAGTAATATCGGAAATCACTGGCTCGGTTAATCAAATAAGTATATGCGACCATATCGTGTAAATTACATCCTGTTTTCATTTTTTCTAAATTATAGTCTTAAGCCACAAACTAGAAAAACTAATATTAATAAATGGACAATTTTTCACCAATGTCGGCAAAGCTGAGCTATGATCTCAAATAATAGATATATCATATCTAATAGTAGATATATAGTAGAAATTCATTTTCTTGTATCGTGGAAAAACTAATTCTTTTAATTAGTCCAAAAATGTAATTTATTAAACGTTGAGAATAATTTGTATTACACTACTGCAACTCTCGCACTGGTATCAGAACATTATTACGCGATGTTAAATGAATGACGATATATATTACAGAAACCAAAAAAAAATAAATTTTACTCTACCTGAAGTCGAGCAGCCTGGTCAACAAAAATGTTTAAAGCAAGCAACAGTAACGAATGAAACATTCTGCTTTGCTAACTACTCAGCGAAAGTACGCCCACTCACATATCCCAGCTTACGTGATATTTCAGCAAGTTATGCTAATCATACATTCCGGAGCCTGTTCAAAAATACTACTTTGCAGGACGCATGTCCCTCAATGCGACTCTTTATAACGTTCGTGCGCCTAACGCAGGAAAAAATGCTCGTAAATATATTTTAAAATAAAAGAGAATCCCTGTAAATGTAAATAGATTAAAATGGCGGTACAATTTTTAAAAGCTTTTGTCAGGGGAGGTAATGTGACACCGCGACAAATTGTCGGAAAATTTTAAATAAACACGTAGGCAATGAGGGAGGAATCAGTGTCGGTTAAAATATCAAATGCGATGCTGCGTGTGGACGTCGTATCGACAAGAAATAAAGTATATAAAGGGAAAATATCATCCCAGATATTGAAAATCAAACTCACAAACATTAGTATCGATTAGAAAGGAGAGCAATTTATCTTATTTAACAATTAAAAATTTTGAATTAAATCTTTCAATCTACAAAACAAAACGTAGCCAAATATGAGACGAGTTCGCGACAAGGGGTTTATACTTCGATTATATAAATACAGACATTTTGATATTTTTAAATTTCTTTTGGTTTCAAAAGCGTGAGAAGGTTTCATTTCTAACACAGTATTTTTGAAGAAATACAATTGAGAATAGCCAAAATACTCATTTTCATATTACTATGAGTACTACTGAGTACTACTATGAGTGACTTGTATAATGCATAACGAACTTTTATAGTCTAAACATCACTACAGTAAATAACCTAACATTAGTATAATAACTTATACCATTGTAATAAGAAGGTAATCTTATTGCCTACTGTACCTAGCTATCAAACTTATTAAGGTAGATTTAGACAAAATAAGTATGAAAACGGTAACTTTCGATTTATGCATAGATATATTTCAAAGATTTATTAAATGCGTTCTCATAGTGCCATATTAAATGATATCCCATGCACCATTATTGAAAACAAAATTGTTTGCCCATCCCATATATAAACGTCAATTACAAAAAATTGGAGATACTTAGAAAGTACGATTATCAGTTTTGCGTTAATTTAGACCTGTAATTTGCGGGTTTCTATAGATATTACAATACGAACTTCAGATTGAGGGCTATTTGGTAGTGATATGTTCTTGTATATTCACTAGCTAGATTCGTTGATATCCTTGAGCGGATAAAAATACGAATATGCAATCTTCAGTTCATTCATAAATATATAACTAAATTTATTGAAAAACGAGATACAATTCAAAAGCAAAGAAAGTTCTGCACCTGAAAGGTACAATATATATATATATGTATATATATATATACATATATATATATATATATGTATATATATATATACATATTATATTTATAGTAATTTTATTCAAATACGTACTTAAAACTGTAACGTATTATTAATGTTAAAAGAAATGAGAAGGGGTACTGTGTAAATGAAATGCGTTAAGAAATACATTATTTCTTACTTATATTTAGAAAAGAAAAACACTTCCAAAAGTTATTGGACCGATAGCAGTGTATACGGCGACCGTGGATAACCTAACTTTTAACATTATAGACGGTCTACAAACGGGATCGAAACAGTTTGCAGTCGTCCTAAACTGTTAAGATTTTTAAATAAATAATAAATAAGCTTATTGCAGTCCTAAATATGCACTCTCGGCGCGTGGGTTGTATTAGAACTTGACGGTTTATTATCGAAGTATTTGCGACCGCAATAAAATAGTAATTAAAACTAAAGAACACAATCATCAAATTAATTTGTTTAAAATGTGATGATTTGGAATTTTGCAAATATTTGCTTTTGATTTATTTTTAAAAATACTAGCTTATTCTATTAAAAATAACTTTGTTTAAACGAGTTTGAAAAAGTTTATACTAATTTGTAAAACTAAAACGAATTACTAATGAAACACTACAAAAAACTACTTAGATCATTTCTGTTTTCTGTTCAGGCGAAGACGCAAAATTTACCTGATTTTGAATACCTACCTTAAGATAAGTGTAAATATTACATTAGTGACACATTAAATATCATAAATGAGTATTATAACAACATCTTTAAAATCTAAAATTTCTTGACCTAATATTTGTGGGTCCTCTAAACTGTGTAATAGTTTATATTTAAGTGGATGATATACTAAAACCAATGTATTAATGAATTGTTTGTGGAATTTGATAAATACGTACATATTAATAAAATTGTAATATATCTGTTATTTTCAAATCTTCAGCTTTCAAATTTTTTTTTATTTGCATATTTTATTACTAAAATAAATAACACCTGTTTATTAATGATATTTATATTATAAGAAATAAACTAAAAAAAAACATTTAATGGTACATAATATTTCCATTCAATTATTTAGAAAATTTAATTTTTTTTTAGAAACAACATACATGGCCTACTATATCTGAATTAAAAAAAAGTATTTTTTATGTGATGTAACTAAAACTTTATGATTTTCGGATTCCTTCCTTTACTTGTGCTGGGAGATCTTGGTTCTTGCCAGATTCCATGATTTTAGATCAACGGGACGTACCCTATAGGTTTAATTGGTTTGTGAGTATCAAAATATGTAGAATAAATGGCCTTATATTTAGGGTCTTTCTTGATTACGATCACTTAGAAGCACGATTTTTTTACAGCTTGAAGGACCATAGACCCAATTATTTGATATTAATTTCAACTTGGTACCTCCACGGATTCTTCAGAAAAAGGTTTTAACAGACCGATAGACGGACAACGAAGTGATCTTATAAGGGTTCTTCTTTTCCTTTTTAATTACGGAGTCCTAATTCATATGAAATTCTATGTAAACTTCTATAAAGTTTCAAATAAGTCGAGATGTTGAAAGGTATATATTTCGTACATGTAATATAAATTCATGTACAATAAATATTATATAAAATCAGGAAAGCTTCTTACGTGGAACTTCAAGGAACTCGTGATTTGACACACTTGATATGATTAACATTAAAGTATACAGATACAAATATGCCACAGTCAAAATTTATACTAAATCAACCAAACTTGCGTTATGTTATAAGCACGGTTGGATGATTTTTTACAAAGAGTGGCAGACTTACCCGAGTTCAAACAGAAAAGATACAAATTGTGCGCTGTCAAACCAGTGTAATTATGGCATCAGCCTTAACCCGGCAGTCATCTTGCTCTATTAAACGACGGTCGACCGATAACTTTCTAGTTTATGGAAAACAACCATTTTCAAGAAATTAAAAATTAGAAACAAAAAATATCAACTAAAAATAGAAAAAAAGTACGAACTAGAGATATTTGTTATTTAAATAAGAACTAATAATAAAATTTACTGAAATGTGGCCACAAATAAAATTTTAACGATTTAATAAAGTTTCAACTGCCATATTACAGCCATAATTTTCTTAAATTCATGTTGGCGAGCGTTCAGTGTTTCCAACCATTCGTCCCCTGTATGAAAACAGGTCAGACTTTTGAGCTTAATTGTGCGCCAACTACTGTCAAACTGTCCGTTTGTGACAGCTTAAAATACAATTCGTTATATTGAAGTGCGTCGTATTGGGCGACGGAAACGTTTGCATAGCAAACGCGTGAGGTTAACAAATACCATGTGACGTAATGAAAAATGGTTAAAGGATGTGACTCGTACCAAGATTAGAATCTTTGCTAATATCCCACCTGAAGATGTTGTAATACAACGAAACCTAGGTCGTGGTAAAGACATTAAAGAAAGTAGAAATAATACTACATCACGTAGATTCATTTAATTGTGCATAATGAATTTCTACAAAATTAACGCCAAATATATTCAATATTTAATAAACTTTGTATCAATAAAAATTGTATACTTACAATAATATATTTTTCCAACATAATTCCTTTGTTATTTTTTATATTCAATATTTATACTGAATTGCCTTTTTGCCTAGATGTTTCCTACATAACAAAGTGGAAGAGCTCATTCTTTCGGCATCTTCTGTTTACTTTTATTGTTTATAGTATTCAAATACAAAACACAAGTTGTTACCTTTGTTTTCGCCCCCGTTAGAATCAGTTTTGCCTGGAATAACAATATTTGGATGTTAATATTAATAACGTTCAATACGTAAATTCCGTTAAGATCGATTAAATGAATAAACAGACACGTGTTTATATTTATTATATGAGTTAGGATACAGGAGTTAGGCTTATAATTCGATCGAAATATTTCTTGAGAACGCATAAGAAGAGATAAATTAAAAAAAATTAAGGAATTATGTTGGGAAATTATATTATATTAAGTGTTCTCCTTTTATTGATATAAAATTAATTAACTATTTACTCACCCTCATATAACTGAAATTTTATTTCAGTATTCTAAACTAATAGTAAACGATATGATTAACATAACAATAGTGTATAATTAATAACGAAATGTATTACTTAATACGAAAATAAGACATTTAGAAAGAATGAGGGAACTATGTTTTTGTCGGATTTATTTAAATTTAAATTGAAAATAAAAGTAGGTCAGTACTTATAACTTCATTTTATGATAGTTAATCTGACGTATAATCTTCCTTTGTGAAAGTTAAATTGCCCTTTTTGCCTAAATGTTTCCTACACAAGAAAGGGGAAGTGCTCATTCTTTCGGCATTTTCAGTTTACTTTCATTTTTTGTAGTTTTCAAATACAAAACACAAGTTATTATCCTCGTTTTTGCTATTATTGGAATTAGTTTTTCCAGGAACAAAAGTTATTATATGTTAATATTCATGACCTAGTCAATACATAAATCGGTTAAGATCGATTTAATAAATAAATAGACTCATTTTTATATTTATTATATGAATTAGGATACACTAGGAAGAATTCATGTAAACAATATGTTTGCACTTCCTAGCGGTGCAAACAATTCTTATGGAAATCCGACAAACCGAACTTAACCGAGTATACATTGTGAAATATAGATATGACCTGAGTAGTCCTGCCACCACATATCTATCCATCTAATAATTAGATCAAAATGTGTCTGTACCAGCCATCAGATTCAACAGGGGACGATATGATTACGATAAAACGGTTAGTAATTATAGCTTTAATATAGCTTAGGTAGCATATATTAATAATTACTTGCCAATGGGAAAACAAGTCCTGACTAAAGTTAACTTCTGTCAGTTTAAAATCCTCCATGATTTATTTCAGGAGAAACTTCAGTCTCTTGAATTCAAAAGGAAGTCATTTTTATTAATGGAATGCGTGGTACGAACATTGCTTCCTAACCAGATCCAGTTTAAATAGTGGTTACGACTAGATAATGATGAGTTGTTTTGAGTTTTTTGGCTGATGCCATTACAGACTTTTGATGGACTTAATGTTTAAGCAACATCACAGGTGTGCCCATGTAGAGTGTAAAAGGTTGGTACGGAAAATCCAGGAAGACAACAGAACGTATTTTTCCAGTTTTAAATTACCGTTCTAAGCATGGGGAAGAGTGGAAACCCGATGGAAGAGAACGTTTCTATTTTTATTTGAAAATTAAAAAAAATATCCCCATCGTAAATTACATATGTGAATATTCCAATGTCATATCCTAAACGCCATTGATGATACGCAGTTTTTTCCAGTGCGTGCTGCACCGGTGTTTATTATATCAAAGCAACTCTGAAGTATTGCAAACAAATGAAGGCAGGATATACGACACCATTTTTTATTTTCAATGTTTCGAATGATTTTTTTACCTAGGATTTAACCTAAAAGCGTAAGGAAATTGTGATATTATTTGGGTATTCAAGGTATGTACTGCCTAAACAATGCTGTTTATTGACACTTAGCTAGCCATCAAGATTTGTTTCTGCTTTTCAATTCATATTTGTTTCAGAAATTCGCTCAAGCATTTGTTCACCTGCTGTCATTTATGGTCCTGGAATTGTTACCAATATACTGACTTAAAAATCTATTTCTTTTAAGTAAAGATGTCTCATTTCGCTTTGCTGATGTCCACATTTGATGTCTGTGAAAAATACAGGAGGCAACTTGCTAGATAATATATAGCAATCATAATTTTCTACAGCAATACGCTTTCTCACGTTACAGATGACAACATATTTCAATTAGAGAAGCTTTTTAAAGTTCAAAGTTTCAAAACAAGTAAGAGAAATAGTTGAATTGGTAAGAAGGTTCTCAAACAAACATAAATACAGCTGACCTAATGTATGTTGGCTTAATATTTGAATATTAGTGCCATAAAGCAGAAATTTGGCATGGTTATACGTTTTATCACACCTGCAAAATTATGGGATACTATCTTTTTAATAAAATTTTTCGGGCACCATCCCTGCATGTAAATTGGTGGTGATTTTTTACTATCATATCCCATTGTATTAGCGTATCGCTGAATAGCTCTTTCAAAAATGTTGGGTAGGTCATGAACACTTTTTTTTACACAATATTGAGCTTTGAAGTGATCTTTTTATTGATTCTTTTTTTTTTATTGATCTTTTTTTTGATATGTTTATTAGAGTTATACGTCCGCAACCCCATACCAGCTAAAACGCTATTTTCTACTAATTCTTTAATATTCCCCCAATGTGTAACTAAATTACCAGAAAAAACTATAATAGAAGAAGAACAAAAAAAGAGGAAGAAGAAAGAGCCTAATTAGCTCATTAAAAGTATTGCCCTTAAACTTAAAATTCGACCAAATTTTTACATATAGTAAAGTCTTCAAGAAATTCCATAAAATACTTAACTCTAAACATAACTTCATATTTTAAATATATATTTATTATGAAGCTAAAGTTGGGCATGTATTTACCTATTTAAATAATGAGAAATTATATTCATATTTGAAAATAGTTTAAAAGGACTACTATGTAACATGCTTCCTTAGTGCGAATTATACTCGTTCTTTAACAAGTTTATTTTGTTTGTACTGAAAAACTTACAAAATAAACTTCATACGTATCAAATTTATAGTTAAATTTCATGGAACTTTCCTGTTTTGACAAAATGAGCACATCATTCACTCATCTAAAAGCCCTACGCGATATTCTTATTGCAAATAATGCAAAATCATTTCTTTTCATTGCCGTCGCCAAGAATCAATTGCGACGCCAATGAAAAAAAACGTTAACAGAATTGCTCAATAAAATAACTGCCATGATTTTAATATAAACTTTATCAACTATTCCTCTTATTAAAGAATGCTTTTTTGTCTTCTTTCTATTTTAAAGTTATACCAGAGATAATTGTGATAACTAAAGAAACTATGTTTGCGTTATATTCACAATAATTATAGTTGAATATAATTTTAGAATTTAAATACAGGATATTTGCAATATGGTCAATATTGCAGGTGTCCAAGTATCATTTTCCGGGCGTTGAGGTACCATTGCTATCAACAAACTTAAACTTTGACAGTTACTCACGTTGTTAGCTAATGATAAAGACGATTTTTTTAAATATATCTGTGACCTGCTTACAGATCTTTTTTCAATGGTACTTTACATGCTTAGGCAAAAAAATATTTTTCTGACTCCGTTCTCTTTCCAGGCATCCGCTTGAAATCAAATTATTATTGATTAATTTAGACGAATGTGTGCAAACAAAAATGACAGTGCATTTATAAAGTTACGATACAGATCGATAACAAAATATGACGATTATGAGATATCATATATTTTTGAGAACACAAAAAATATATTAAATTTTTTTTTCAATAAACACTTCAAGTTATATTAAAGTACGGTCCTTAATAAATTAAAGCTAATTTTGTAATGCGATTTTCAATTTTCAGGCTAAAAATAACATAACATGTGCAAAATTTGTATCTATATGTTATTGCGGTTAGGAATTAAAAGCTTTCGATTGTGGGCGAATTGACAGTGTTGTAATAATTAGGTTCCGTTCGAGCCGTTGGATATGGAAACTTAAAAAAGAAAATACACAATGTCATTGCAATTTTGTTAGTTGATTTAAATCTTGATTTTTCTGTCGGTTTTATCGTTATTTAACATGTTAAATAGAGTTGCCTAACATATTACTTAATGATTCAATAGTACATAATATGAAACACAATATGAACTTCAATAGTACATAATATCGAAATTAACAGTTTAATAAGAAGATTTTTACAGCCTAAGTAGATTGGCTTAGAATATTATGTCAACAATAATATAATATATAACTGTATTTATAAAATAGCTGTGTTTCAATCTACCATGCGCTTAATTTTATATGAATGGTCATATTGAAATTAAAAATGAATTCAGTGATTCACTAGTACATAATATGAAACATATAATTCTATCAAATTATAGTCGATTACGTGAGAAAAACCTATCCTAAGAAAGTAATTTGGTGGCATCGAATAAGTTCGTGTCCTAATTTAAGGTAATACTTTAGTCCTAAATTGTAATTACACACAAAATAATATTTTCTTGTATAGATAAAACCAGAAATATTATTTCTGCGAAATTTAACATCCACTTAATTATAAAAAAAATCATGGAAAATTTTCACTTCAAGTGACTGGAAACAAAAATTTGAGTGTTGGATACGCTTACATTTCCGTGTCTGTTTACATTTTTGAAATGTAACAAACTTGAATATCCGATTCTCGTCGGTGGAAAACTGGTAATCTGATGAGGAAAAGGTTTATTGAAATTAAAAAAGTGTGCAGGAGCGGACCGTGAAAATATTATGAGCCATTTGTACAACCGCTCATCAAAACCATTTGAGTCACTTTGAACATATCCTGTTACTTGTCTGTAGTTACCAGTAAAATAATCAATGTTTGAATGAGTTTTTACAAGGAGTCAAGATGAGTTTTAGTATTAGAAAATAGAAAGTGTGCGTGGATTTTTAATAATGCAACTATAATTACGAGTGAGCCTTGATCCGGTCTTTTTTATAGGATTTATTTAGAAAAAATGGAAATAAATAGTCGTGTTTAAATATATAAATACCCAGATCAAAATTTTGATACCCAAATATTTATCATTGATTGTGAAATTGAAGAAATTGAAGAATTGCGTCTAATATGATTAAATATTTTTTAGTAAAATAAAAATTGAAATAAGAAAATTTGGTATTTGGAAATTACACAAACACAAACACAGTGACAAAGTAAAATAAATTGTTGCAATTGTTGCTGTCTTTCCGATAAATTATAGTAGGTCTTGTTAGTACCCTAATTTGCCGATTCATTCCGTATATGTTTGATATAAACAATGTATGAATTAAATCAATAATACTACCAGAGAATATCACTATTCGTGAACTAACTGATCTTATAGTAACATAATACGTAGTTAGATCAAATTTAGAAATCTTTATATTTGTTTTACCTTGTTGGAATGTTTTTTGGCTATCAAATAAATTTATATATTTCAGAAATATGTCTTCTTAATTACTCTTGTTCTTCCTTTATAGCATTGCAAACGATTAAGACCTGGCACATATTGAAACTTTTCAGCATTCTAGATGAGACATGTTTAAATTATTATATTTTTTGTTTACAAGACAATCTGGCACCATCGAGGAGCGCACTTTATTATCATCTGTTTTGTGATTTTTATATAAACTTAATCTTATTAAGTTGCTCTCTTTCTCATGGAAATTAACAGTTTAATAAGAAGATTTTTACAGCCTAAATAAATTGGCTTAGAATATTATATCAACAATAATATAATATATAACTGTATTTATAAAATAGCTGTGTTTTAATCTACCATGCACTTAATTTTATATGAATGGTCATATTGAAATTAAAAATGAATTCAGTCTTTATTTATAACAAACAAATGGATTAATATTTATTAGTTGTATTCTGTAAATAATATAAAGTATATCATCGGTAACGTGAATATATTAATAAAACTATTCATTGTACATTAATTATTAATAAAGGCGTCTCAGGGCCGAATTCAAACTTTGAACTTTATGTCGGCAAGCAACAGGACTCGCGAGAGGAGAGGGGCGGTGTTCGGTAGCTCATTGGCGTAAATTTTTGGTTAACATATCGCAGTGATTTGGCGCACACCGCGCTCATGCTGTGGAAGCGTATTTCTGCAATGGTTTTTCGGTTTGTGAGGCATGACGCAAGTTTTATAGCCATTTTGAAATCCGGCGTTTTAATGGTGGGATCAGTGTTCAGTTAATCAAGTTCTGGGTAGCGAATTGCGATCAATTGAAAATATTAACCGCGTCGCCACTGCGGTTGTTCCACGAAGATCAGTTAGAAAACATGCTGCCTCTTTGAAAGAATGTTCAAGTCTTCAAAGAACTTTGGCTATAGACTTAAAACTACATCCCTATCAAATAAAGATCGTTCAAAAAATTACACCTGAAGACTAGAACAAGCGGAAAATTTACATTCAGAAAATGACGTAAATTTTTTTGGGGGAAAATGGCATGGACAATGTTCATTTTAGCGATGAATCACACTTTAACTTAAAGGTTACGTAAATCATCAAAATTGGCATTATTTGTCATCCAGCAATCCAAAAGAAAAACACCAGAAAGCATTACAGAGCCCTAAAGGGTAGGGGCGCAATATCGTCTAAAATATCATTGGGCCATTTTTCTTCAAGAATGACCGCTGTACAAGGGTTGCAGTGACGAGCGAGTGGTATATCGAAACAATTAACATTTTTTTTGTACTACAGCTACAAGAGGAGGATGTTGACTAGTCAGTTATGCGGTTTCAGTAAGATGGGGTCACTGCCCACACAGCTAGGGTCTTCATGGCACAATTAGGGCGCTATTTCCGGGAAAAGTCATAAGCCGATTTGGAGACGTAATTTAGCCACCCAGATCACTCGACCTAAAACCCAGCTGATTTTTTTCTATGGAGTTATTTCAAAGCAAGAATTTATACCCCTGTTATGAATTTGAAGCAGCTGAGGGCTAAAATAGCGAAGGAAGTTAGAGCCATCTCAGTCGACGTTCTGCGGTGGGTCATTGTAATTTCGCGGTTACATTCGCCATGATGGGAGACATCTTGGTGGTGTAATATTCCGTACATGAAATACTCACAAATGTGCTTCTATTTACCGTGATTATAACATTATAAATACAATAATGTTTGTTTTATTATTATTTAAATTTCGCGTTAAAGCACCTTTTATATTTTTAGGTTTCACATAGCACATATATTCAACGCGAATGTCCCGGTCGTCGTATGTCACATATTTTACCCATTTTCCATTATGCCGCGTGATATTCGTATTTTGCGAACAAGACGCAATTCGCAAACAAATGCGATGTAAATTTTTCTTTGTCTTCCGACACGACGTGCCTTAATATTATAAATTGTTTCATAAGCTGTCGTAGACGAACAGTTTGTCAGTAATTTGAGTGTTCAAAATTCAACCTTATTTTCGTTCAAAATTCAGACTCGTTTTCGCATGGGGGCGAAATTTAAGAGCACTGAATGCGAATTAATGAGTTTGGGATAATTAAAAAAAAATTGTGATTCCATTATAACGTATCGCTGAAACATTGTTTTATTAAAAAATATACATAAAATTTACACGAAATAAATGAATAAATAGCATTACCATAATAAAATCAATTATGTTTAATTAGTTTTGCTTTAATTACAGAAATTAAATTCTAGCCCCGTATTTTTTAAAGTAACTGTACATATATAAAATTGAGTTTTCAATGTCTTTAAGAAGCAGAATGTCAAAAATTGTACCGTTGTAAAGTAGAAAAGAGTGAAGGTAGACTAAAGACAGTCACTCACTCCGCTTGCTCTGTCTTAATTATTTTATTATATTGTAAACGTTTACATGCATTTATAATTTTGAGATGTAAAATATACCAGTTTAATATTTAAAACGTTATATATATTTTTTAATAATACGGATATATTTTTTTTATAATACGGATAATTGAGTAGTTACAATTAATTTTCAATAAACAATGTTTCAGTGATATGTTATAGGTGAAATAACAAATATTTTTTAAAAAATTATCCCATATTGCACTTAGGGTAATAAGCAAAAACATTATTACAAGATTCCATGCGGAAAAACTATATGCATATGCATATGTAAATATAGTATATTATATAAGTTACATTTTCTGTGTTGCTTATAGTCAAATGCAATTAATTGTCATAATGCAAAAAATATTTCTTATTTTAAAATGCACAAGTATTGTTAATAGAAATGAAGAAAAAATATGTAGTGTATTTAGAGCAAGAAGACATTAAATTATCACCGGACTCCATCCGGAAAAATTATTTACAGAAATTAAAAAATTGGGACTTAGACTCTCAGTATCAATATTCTTTGCTCCTTTGTTTAAAAGATGTTAGTCTGAGCAACTAATTAACATAATTAAAATATAATAATACTTAAAAACTATGCACTTTCTTACATATTAGTTTTACAAGTTGCACAAAATAGGGTAAAATAATGTAAGTGTGAAAAAGTTAATATTTTTTTCAATATCTCCTTTTCCTTTCCATTCCTATTTTCGTTTTAGGGAACAGCTTTGATACAGAGGTAATATTCGACGCATTTATTTAATATTTTACGGCAATTTGTCGCCGTGTCACATTACCACCCCGACAAAGCTTTTAAAAATTGTATCGCATTTTGATATGCTCCGCGGCATTAATTTTTAATATGTTAAAATCCATTTATTTATAGAAGAATTTCCTTCCTGTTTTAAAGTATATTTACGAGCATTTTTACTTGCTTTAGGCGCACGTGAGTGATGAAGAACCGCATTAGAAGACGCGCGTCGCGCAAGTAGTGTTTTTATACGCGCCCCAAGATACGTGATTAGCACAACTTCTTTGTTGAATTAGGGCGGGCGCGAGTCTATGAGGATAAGCAAACTTTTATTTAGTCTGACACTTATATGCAGTTTTAAGAACTTATAAAATCTAAGTGAGGCACCAGATCGTCTATGGAATTAGTTTATTTGATATTGTTTAGCTGATCGAACAAGACTATAAGTATTCCGACTCGGAAATCTGTACTGCTCTTGAATTATGCCACTCGGAAATTTCAGCTTCTTACTGTGATCAAAACTTGTCTTTGGAAAAATGTATATATATATATATATATATATATATTTATATATCATACATTCATTTTGGTTTCGATTTTTGACTCTGAAAATAAAATAAGTGTAAAATGTTACGAATCTCACTTTCTCGCATGGTCAAAACCGGAACAGAGTTGTTTTGTTAATCAAACTGGAAAACTTGCAAATTTTTTCTAGGCTGATCTGAAGTTGGTTTGAGATTTTTTATTCATGGAGGGAAAAGTACATGTTTATATACAAAATCGACATTCTTAATGAAATAAAAATATGTAATCTAGATATGATTAAAATATTTATTATCTGCATATAAGTTTTCAGTTCGTCAGGTCTTTAGATCACGGAGTCCTAAGAATATATTTATTCAAAATTTATAGATCTCATACTTTTACATTTAGATTTTGCATATTTTATTATCCGTATAAAACATGTGATACAAACTCCGAAGGCATAGCACCGTTGAATTTTATGCTGTGGTTATAGAAAAGCGCCGTAAGTTCGGAAAGATCGTAAACTGGGTGTTCAATATTTTACAACTGCCATTGGAGGCAAATAATTTTTGAAGAAAATGTTGTCATCATAATTCCTTTGTAAATTGTTTTTCACGGGATATATAATTTTTTTTTAAATTTGGGAAGGTGTCATTACGAGGATAATGCTGAAATTTCTTAGGAGTAGTCAACTTGTATTATAAAATTAAGTGTACAATGTGCGTGCCGCTAAAACTGAGAAAAGACTCCCGGTAAGATCAAGGGCATTATATGGTATGTTAGCCCTCTTTCCCACATCTATAAAGAAAGTTCCCGTTTTACCCGAGGCGCGTGCTTAAGCGCTGGAAGTTTCGCCCTCTAGAAATGTCTAGAACAGTCCAGAACATTTGAGAATATTCGAAAGCATTTTACAACATCCCAAAAGTAAAAGAGAAGGAAAACCTGTCAGTTCTGAAGCAAAACAGCAAAAGCAAAAAGAACAACAAAAAAAAGAAAAAAATCGAAGAAAGCGAAGTACGTTTACGTTCCCAACGAACGAGAATGAGTACTAACGTGGTAATCAGAAAAATGCATAACATTTGCCAATTTTGCAATGCGAAAAAATTCAATAGATAAACACCAGTAATCTGTTGCATGAATGGAAGAATTTGATTACTACCATTGGAGGCGCCTCGGCAGGAATTTCTACATTATTGGACCGGAGAAACTCCAGAAACAAAACATTTTATTCGAAATCAAATGACTTCTATCGGTGTCACTTCGATCAAACTAACGAGATGAAATCGATTATGTTTTTTTCCATCCCAGGATAAATCAATCACAAAATGGAATATCACTACCACTACCCAATGAAAACTATAAATTTTTGAAAGAAAATTTCATCGGAAATGAAGAAACAGAAATTTATCAATGATGCACAAACGTCAGTGGATTGAAACGAGAAATAATTTAAGATGTACAAAGGATCCTATACAAATACATAGGGGTAAATACATTGTCTTATGCAAATACAATCAACTTATTCACATATTCAAAACATCACTATTCCGAATAATTTCTGATAACTATAAAGTTATAATTCAAGCGGGCAAGACCATCTGGAGAACACGAACGTCGATTTAATGCACTTCAGATAGATGAATTCGTCAACATAATTGTAAACAAAGAAAACAAAAGCCGTGACATAATTCTACAACGAAGAAGAGAAGGACTACAACACACTACAGAGACACAACGTCATATGAGGCCCTCCAATATTCATTAATATTTCTTCACGGAGAAGACGGATATCATTTTAATGTGAAAGAAATCCAAGCTGAAACAGGCGCAGATACAAATAAAAAATCACTTCCAAGTAGTTCTATGCTTACCCGTTATTTATTCCAACAATTCCCGGTAGACATGCATACAAAAATAGCGGAACGGATGCTTTACATAAAACCGAATCAGAAGAAACTACGCACGGAAGAATATATCCACCTTCAAAACGCGATGATAAATCAAACATTGATGATACTGGAACAATGGTAATCTTACCCTCATCTTACATAGGAAGTCCAAGACACGTGAACGAATACACTCAATATGCCATGACCTACGTAAGAAAATATGGACGACTTGTCCTCTTCATAATACTCACACAGACAAACCCCATGGATCGCCACGACATAATAGCCTGAGCTTTTCGACAAAAATGCATGAGATTTAGTGAAGTCATCGCAAAGGACCACATCTTTGAAACCCTTAGATGCTGGATATATACAATCGAATGGAAAAAACGAGGACTACCTCATTCACACAATCTCATATAGCTACACGATAGAATTCATCCTATGGACATCAATAAAATCATCTAAGTTGAATTTCCAAATTCACAAGAAGATTCGGAGCTGAACGACATAGTTGCGAAAAACATGATTCACTGACCATGCGGGCCATTAAACACAAATTCGCCATGTAAGAGTGATGGAAAATATACAAAAAACGCCCAAAATCATATTTAGACGACACACAAACCGGAGATGATGGCTATACCAAACACAGAAGACGATCACCCGAAAATGTACCTTCGTAGTAAAAATACGGATACGAGGCCGGATTTACTAGAAATAGATCAATGGGTAGTACCATGTACTACATTCTAAAATGTTCCAAGCACACATAAACGTAGAATACTGCAATTCAATAAAATCCATTAAATATGCCTGTATGGCATGACATGGCATTTCTTCAAATAGCCAAAGATAGCGAACAACAAAACAGAAACGATGAGATCCTCATGTACCAAATGAAAAAGTACGTCAACAGTAACGAAGACGTTTTTCCATACACGAACATGAACCAACTGTGCCACACTAGCAGTACATTTGGAAAATGGAAAGTGAATTTACTTCACAAAAAACACTTCCAGAAGAATTTCATGTAACCCATCGAATCCAAAACAGCTGTGGGATTTCTTCAAAGAGAGTACGAGTGATGACGTACTATACCAAATTTTATTAGCTCACCCATAACTGGCCATCGAATTCAACGACGACATCTTCGATGAAACATTCATTCGCATAAAAAACTAAACCTTAGTACAACTTGGGATACCCACACCACGAGAAGGTGCTAAACTTCAAAATTACAAAGGAAAAAAGCTACAACATAAACGGACTACTTCAATACATTGCTCACAACAAACCACTCCTCAATGACAATAAAAATATTTACAACGTTATGATGAACCGGATCAACAATAACACTCGCGGAATTACTTACTTGCACGCACCAGGTGGAACCGGGAAAACGTTTCTAATAAATATATTGCTGGCATAAATACGTACTAAACAGTACATCATACTTATACTGGCATCATCCGGCATTGCCGCCATACTAATGGAAGGAGGACAAACTGCCCATTCTGCCCAACAACTACCGTTAAATATAGTCGAAGAACAATTCCCAGTATGTAAAATGTCAAGAGCATCTGGACGGGGTGAACTTCTAAAACAATGAACAATGAATGCACAATAGCACTTAAAAAATCACTCGAAGCTATGGACAGAACATTGCAATAGTAAACTCTGAAGTGATGGAAGGAGCTCTACTCATCCTCTCAGGAGATTTTCGACAAACGCTTTCAGTTATCCCCAAGTCAACACCAGCAGACGAAATCAATGCATGCTTAAAAAAATCAGATCTCTAGCCACATATACAAATACTGCGACTAACAAAAAATATGAGAGTTGAACTATAGAAAGACAAAACCACAGCACATTTTGCTCAAAAACCTTTATAAATAGGCGTAGGCACATATTCTACTGACCAGACGACCGGCCTCATTGAACTCAACAGTGATTTCTGCAACATGATCACTACTGAAAATGAACTCATCAACCAAATTTAACAGCATTCACAATTATACCAATCCGAAGTGGCTATTTCAAAGGGCAATTTTGGCAACTAAAAATAATATTGTCGATGATATCAACTTTAATATTCAAAAGAAAATTCCCCGTGGAGAGAGAATATACAAATCCACCGACACGATGGTAAACGTTGAAGATAGTGTCAACTTCCCTACAGAATTTTTGAACTCTTTGCAAGTATCAGGAATGCCAGTACACTACTACCTTCAACTGAATATTGGATCTCAGATAATACTACTCAGAAATCTCAACTCCACAAAACCATGTAATGGAACAAGGATGATCGTCAAACAGCTATCGAATAACATCATCAAAGCCGAATTTATTACTCGAAAAGACAAAGGACACATAGTATTTATCCCCAGAATTCCACCGGTCTCTACTGAACTGCCATTCCAATTTAAAAGACTGCAATTTCCAATCAAATTGGCCTATAGTTTTACAATTAACAAAGCGCAAAGACAAGACAAACATTAAAACATTGCGGCATCAACTTCGAAGAATTCTGCTTTTCTCACTGTCAACTGTACGTAGCTTAGCTCTAGAGTAGGAAATTCGAATAATTATATATAAATATTTATATATATATATATATAGATATATATATATATATATGCACATACATACATATAAATATATGTATGTATGTATATATGCCAAGGATAACAAAATGAGAAATGTTGTCTATAAACAAGTATTGTAAATGGTTAGAAAATGTTTTCAATTAAAATTGTTTACCTCTTATATTTTAAAATTTATTCTTTTAATGTAGAAAACATATATTTTGTGTAATAGTAATAAAACATTTATTAAAATTTAAAATTTGAACCCTTTGTTGATTGGTGGAGGTATTTTATTTAAAGTTATTGTTTTTCTTTTCAAATTGGCGGTGATTTTAAAATGATCTGTTAAGGTGAATATAACACGAGAAAGTTTTTGTTCGAATATTTTTTATGACTTTGTTCGTGGTCTCAATAAACAATCGAGTTATGTTCCAGTTTTATTTGTATTTTATAATGGAACTTCACTCTGGATTCTTTTAACGACTTTGAATGTAGTCGTGCCGATATCAGTGATGATCTGCTTAAAGGATGTCTCTCAGCAGTGACAAGACAATGTACTTTTAGCAAATTCGAACAAGTTGAGCCGTTAGTGTGGGTCAAGTATGGAAAATCCTATATAAACTTTGTGATTGGTTAACCATAATTTGACCGAAGTTCAAAAATTGCTGTAATTGGAGTCACAAACCGTTAGAAAAATCGACGAATGTTACTCAAATGCTGCGTTCGATATAGTAACGGGTGGCGAAATCTGAGTATGTTGTTGCAAACCCGAACTGAAGAAAGGCCGTCTATTCAGTACGCGTTTCTTTCCGAAGAGTATGTGCTATCAAGTAAGCAGAGTCTATCCATGTGAAAGTATTTTTTTATTCGTCATGACAAAACATCAGTAATTCCGACCACACGTCCTTCGTCTTTTGAAATTGACGAGATATTAGCTCATGCTCAATTCTTCTCAAGTATTGAGTTGTTTTTTTTTATTATAATGTAAGGGTATGACATTAGCTGTACTAGATAACTGAAGCTATATTAACCTGAGATCCGTTATAATATTTTTTTTTTATTTTTCTAAATTTAATGTAAGAGATCGCGATTAGAGGTGATCGGAATTTTCTTCTTCAAACTTTAGAAGAATTTTAAGTTATATGATAGAATATTATACAAATCGTAGTGTATATATTGTATGTTTCTTTGCTTGCTTTTTGTCCTAAATGAAGGGACGTTTAGGAGACGAGAGCAGTCTAAGATCTCTTCATAAAATTTTCTTATTTTAAAAATTTTCTTATTTTGAATAAAATAACTTACGCTGTATCGTATCCTATACTCTTTATTTACCCAAAACAATTCAAGAAGTATTCATAGTATTACAAAAATAACTAGATAAAAGTGGTGTGTTTTTTATATGCTAATTTAATTAAATTTATTTTTATTTAAGTAAGTTTAACGTTAAAGCATTTTTTTTATTTTCCAAAGCAAAACATCAAAACATAAAATAATATAGTATTAATAAATATACCTTAAGTTTAAGAAAGTAGATAGAAGATTCTAGGTAAAATAGAAGAGACTGACTTCTGTGTGTTTAAAGAAATACATACCGAGTTGTTTTGATACATTAGTCAGACGAAAAGTTTGTGGTCGTATACAATTTTTGGATAACCAGTGAATATTTGCTTCAAAGTTCTTGAATTCGCTACCGTCAATATCGCTACCGTCAATAAGGCATCTAGCCTTTCGACATCTAATTTACTTTTTGTTATATATATATATATATATATATATATATATATATATATATATATATATATACAGCGTATGAAAGTGATGAGTCCATAACAATAAATTTAAAAAAAAATATTTCTGCCGATACTTAGAAATCTCTTGTTTGTAGCGAGTTGGAATCAAATGTAATCATTTCTGTTCAAAATTATTTAAAAATTTTGACAAATTTAAATATAAATCATAATTGATAAGAACTAAAATGGTCTATATAACATTTAAAGTGAATAAGTAAACATAATCCATAATTTTAAGCCTATTACACCCTAGATGATTTTTATATTATATTATTGTTGATGAAACGCGAATTATTTTTTTCAATAACTATTAAGTAGTCCATTTTTAACGGCGACGTCAACGAAACTTTCATTTATGACGATATATTTTTGTTTATTTTGTAATTTGATGGGTTTGGTTATATTAGATGATAAAAATTGCAACATTCCATAAGCTACATATGAAAATCAAGTACAGATTTCATTTCCCCCGAAGTTTGTTTCGTGCACGGATCTAAAAATTCGTTTAAATTCAATCCCCCATTAAGTCACTCTGGAACGCGGCGTCGCTTTTGATCTTATTGCAATAGACTAATTCATATTTCCATCATGTTCCTTTTCGAGGCGTTTGTTCAACATCTTTCGTCAATTTGTCATTAAATCAGGTTACCGCCTTTGAAATATATTTTAAAAATGGTGCCGCGTTCTTGTAAGCTTCGCAAGGCGTACTTTTTGTTTTGCTTTATAAACCATTTATATTTAGGCGAGCTGTCTTGTGTACAAAAATATGTACGTCCCTACGCCTTATCAGACTTTTGACTTAAACAGCCTTATCAGCCTTTTTCTTAACTTAAAGGAACATTGGAGAACATGCAACGTAGATAATGTCATTTTAATAAATGTTTCGGAATTCGCGGGTAGCATACTTTTTCTCGTGAATTATGTTTTGAGGAAACCAATAAAATAAAAATCTTCAACATATATTGTGAACAGCGTATTGCATTCATTTGACAGATATAATTTGTTTACTGCTTTTTATTCACTTTAATCTTAATTTCATTTGGATGCCAGTTGTACTTGGAAAATTTCCTGATGAAGGAAGGTTTATGAAATTTTATAATTTTATTTTTTAGTTGCAGGCAATTAACTTTGGTGGTTGCTTATTTGTTAAGTTTCAATAAAATTTTATTAAAGCGGCATGTCAACAGAATAAAAAAGTTTTATGTACTTTAGTTAAGGCGACAAAATTAAGGCGCTATCTCAATGTGCGCTATTCAAATTTCGGTCACCTCACTTACCTCATAGCACTGCCTGGAACGATTGGCAATTCATGGCGATATAAAGGTTTACTTTGAAATTGAAAACAATGGGCTAACTACACAGTGTAACCTAACATTGGGAGGAAAGTGGTAGTCGAGTCCTAGTAATTCAGCTGGGTACGCATTTCAGAAAATTAAATAAAGTACGTAAAAGTATGATACCTCTTACCTGTGAAGAATTAATTTTATGTAAGGGAAGTTTATTAATAAAATAATGTGGAAAAAATTCGAAAGGAGGTATGAATGATGTGAAGTATGAAATTTGCATCTATTTAAAGAATATATAAAGTTCAAAAATTATATTCAGATATTGGTGCATTATATATAAATAATCTCCAATCAAAAAAAATCCTTTAAGTCTCTTTCGTAATTATCATCTAACAAGTTTTACAATGCTACAGTGGCGGTTTGTATAAATGGGTACAAATTAACCAACAGAAATTCAATATCAAAAGGAACTTAGTACATATATGTGTACAAAAAAGTGATGCAAGTAGAAATCATTTGAAATATTACACTTCACATTTGTTTCCAATACAATTTGTGACTACGTAACTTATTTCGATAGCTGGATTGAGTAATGTAATAAATTGAATATATTACGTAATAATGTAAGAATTTGAGATTGTGATCTT
The DNA here is from genome assembly GCA_039881145.1 of Druceiella hillmani. Lineage (NCBI taxonomy): Eukaryota > Metazoa > Arthropoda > Insecta > Lepidoptera > Hepialidae > Druceiella > Druceiella hillmani. The sequence goes on from JAYKKI010000070.1 coordinate 3,752,859, forward strand.
TGACACGGAATATTACAAAATCGGTTCACTGGTGCATAAATAGAAATTTTACAGTGATACGACTGGAATAAAGTCATTGAAAATATGCTTCAATATTTCTTTAAATGCTGTTTAGTGTAAGTCTAACAGACTAAGAGGATTAACCGATATATTGGAAATTACCCATTTCCGGAAATTTTCGAAAATTTTATTTACCGTTTTTTTATTTGGTCTTCTTTGGTCCTTATTACCATTGTTAAATCTATTGAAATCACTTTGTGAACTCAATATAATTTAACATAATTTAGTAGGGATATTCCTTATGCCAGTCCTCGATTTCAATTTAAAAATTTGTCATCTTAAACCACCATTTTAGAAATTTATATTTTTTTTAATTTATGAGTAGAACATTATATCAACAAAAAAATAGAATAATAATAACAGATATAAGCAGGGTGAAGACTCGGCGGAGTTAGATGCATTTGAAGATTGTGAAAGTAATTAGCGTATACTATTCTTCTTCCTGCGTTGTAGCATTGGTTGTAATCAATAATAAATTTTAAATATATTTCTAATTAATTGGTTCATTAGTATATTGTACATAAGACTTGCATGATATAAATAATACAGGGAAAATACTACATAAAATAACAGAAAATTTGATTTATTTTTTATTATTTTACTGTAATCAACACCCAAACTTTATTGTTTTTTTAAGCTTGCGAACAGAATTCATCTGTGAATTATCATTTACACAGTAACAGTTTATAATTTCAAATGTTAACTCATGATACATATAGGTATTCTTCACGTGTCGATATTTCACGAAGTTTATAATATTACAATCAATCAAATAATTTTCTTTTCAAACCTAAATTTTACTCCAAATGTCTAAAACACTTTTTATCATCGCTCACGTCAATATAACCTAAAACGAAAACAAGTCAACTAGGAAATGATATTCAAGTATTGCAGCCAACGACCAGAATGGGTAGAAACTTATTCTCATGTCAAATTAATTCAGAGAGCAGATGGAAATTGTACGTATATCAAATAGCATGGCAGTGGAATGTCAAGTGGGGCAGAAAATATGTGGCGTCGGAATTTATTTACATTTCAGCAATATTTGATTTATTTACGAAAATTCGTAGGAGGAAAAGAAAGTTTGAGATCACGGAGCTAACATCGTGAAGGAGTAGTTTTTAAATGTCATATTTTAGATTAATTTTAATAAAACCAATAAAAATTCGCCGACGATTTTATTCATTCTTTTAGCTTTAATATACCAAGATTTCGGGTATCTTTACACGTTTGTTCATATTCATCTACTTTTACATTTCTTAACTTAAAATGTGAATTATACATAATGTTATATTTCAGTTTATTATCATAATTTGATAACATAGCGATAATAGCAATTTAAAGCAACTTTATGGGTAAACAAATACGACCTAATTCTTTTAATGCATCTTCTTCATTCGGATACTCCCGAGTGAGCGTGATTTTATGGACAGTGAGGAGGTATATTGTGGATTTTTGCTGTTAGCTTATTATTATAGTATTAAAGTTTACATAATCGTTCTTTATTTTTGGCAGTTGGTGGCATCATATATATTATTTAGTTCCCGTTATTGCCTCAAACAGATCGCTTCGAAATATTATTTTTTGGCTTTTTCGGCTCTGTCCTAGAAGCCGTTGAAGGTTGTCTTCGTTTCCAGAAATATGGCAGAAGAATTTCAATATCATTGTGTCAGCTGCACTGTTTAACACATACCTTTATTTTGATACCTCTCATGCATGAAAGTAAAGTAATATCTATACGTTTTAGGTGTATGGAAGAAGTCTTTTAAAATTATACCCTACTAAATATTTTTAATTTCTTTTTTCATATTCCTTCATATCTAAAAACGAGGCTCACAGTTTTTAAATTTTTGGAAAACGTATTAAGAAATATTAACAGGTTACGAAAAAATCTGTGAAAGCTTTAATTTAATAAGAGCCGTATTTACCGCTGAGTCCTCAAAAAAATAAACCATAGTCACAAATATTATTAAATTAAAGTATGAGTATTTACTCCCAAAATAGTGTTTTTATGATTAATTTTTTGTAACAAAATAATATGAAAAACTAAATGACATCTTAATACTTTATTATGTCTTCTTTATCAATTATACGTGGATAAAAGTCATCTGTTAGGTTCATGATATTCATTAAATAAAATTCAGATCGAAGCAATGTCTAAATAATGAATGGTTTGATGAGCACGAATTGCTATTTTGTGAGCATAATTTCAAATCTCTCTTATGAAGAAAAAAATGTACAATCGATTTTTTAACCTGGTTTAATAGATAGCAGAGAAGTTTATCACCCTTGAAATTTATTCTACAAAGGCACGTTTCGGTAATATAACACTTCATTAAGGCCCCTGATCCAGTTTCAGAAGAAATTAGAATTAGAATCTTTTAAACGGATCTAACGGTACTCGTATGTCATTAGAAGTTATTAATTACTATTATAGCATGTATTAAATACCTATACATGTTTTTGAATGGATACTCGAGCAAAATTGGCGAATGTAACTGAACTAAATACTTTACTATAAATTCTCTCTTCTTTTCGACTGCTTCGATAATGCAAAGCGTGTGCGATCGGTTCTGAGTTTTGCATACAGGTCTTTAATTCCAAAAATTGGCCATTTTTATTCTCGGCTACAGATTTTTTTACTTTCTGTTTTACGCGAAAAGGAGCACTTACTATTCAATGCTTTTTGTACATTCGTATCTGCTGTAGATCAACCGTTACATTTAGCTTGTGAATTCTTTTCGATTTGCATATTATTTGATTTACCAAAATTACAGTTGCTAAAATAAGACATGGCTAATATAAATTATTTAAGTCAATGTGAAAAAACGTGGCGAAGAAAATGTTAAAAATGCTACTTAGTAAACGCATTAAATAGGTTATAAAGTACTAATTAAAGGTCTATAAGTTTTAGAGATATAGAATTGATTAGATATAGAAGAAGATTTTAAAATGAACTCTATTTCAAACATTAGCATTTATGGGGAGGTAATTAACATTTATATGTTGTCTTAGAATTCTCTCATACATAAATCAAAATCAAAAAATATACTTTTCATTTAATAAATCTTTAATGGGCCAAAGAAAATATTTAGTTTTGTTTAAATAGTTTTTATCTTTTTTCATTATGTTTAATCCTTTTTGCTATCTTATAGATATGTGCATATGAAGCAACTTGGCATTAATAGGGGGATATATAGTACGGAAAGGTATATAAAGGTTTCAAGAACTGATTACGTTAAAGCCAAAAGAGTGAATGTGATTTGTACGTCCGTATGTGTGTGTACGTATATATATATATATATATATATATATATATATATATATATATATAAATTAATATTTATTGTTGATTATTTAAACTTAATGGAATAAGTTAATCCAGCCTTTCATTTTAAATATTATAATTGACAATTAATGACATATAGAAACAGGTTAATAAAATATATTCGTTCCGTTGTTGGTCTGGCTCCACTTTTTTGGGATCTTTTAAATTGTTAGTAGTTGTATTTATTATGTAATTTAAATGTTTATTCCTAATTTATTTCATTTCATTCATTTACGTTTATTCCTTTGTGTGTGTTAAGTGTGCATGTCTAATGATAAGTTCATTGTGAATTTAATAAAAAATAGGCTAAGAATATACAAATTTGAAAATATTTGAAATATTAGTATATGAATATTCTTTTTCAAAAAATTAAATTTTTAAATATTTTCTAAATACTTTTAGTGATTTCTGTCAACCAATATTTATAAAATATACAACAACGTAACAATCGGGGTTATTTTGGAAAAGTAGTCCGATTATTATTGCATCTCTTTTAGCCCTTTCACGATATTGCTATCCATGAGAGATAAAATATAGATATATAAGTAAGAAATTGTAAAATATTACAAATGAACCACAAATCTAACTAGAGAATATTATAAAACAGATATTGCTTTTTTTTCATATAGCCTAATTTCCATTTTGACAAAGATTGGAAATGTTTACCATATGATTTTAATTAATTGTATTCTGCAGGGAGTTTTCGCACTAATTTCGTGTGCGCATCACTCAACGTGATAAGCTATTTTAAAAATCCCGATTTTTTGCCTAATAGGAAAAGATTTAATTTTTCCCCACATATTCGATGGTACTTTGAAGGAGTTTCGAAACTTTTTTGAATGCTTTTAAAGTTTCTATCTGCTAATAAGCAGAATTTAATTCCTCATTACCAAGTAGAGTTAAATCTGAAACGGTTTAGTTGTTTATATATTTAGTAAACAAATCTCGGGAGAAGGTGCTTGCTTACTTAGCTGTAAAGATCTCACTCTAAACGCTGTCACGGATTAATTAAACTTCCATAACCCATTTCCTTCATTTATTTTTCACTATTAATTTAAAATATATTTTCACTATTAATTTAAAATATAGCAAAGTTTCACCTTGCATAGCAAAGTTTCGTCTCGCCCCTCCTGATCACCCCAATTACCTTTTTTCAATCCTCAATGTGCCTTTGAAGTGAGCTATAATTCTGAGTATTTATATGTATAATTTCTTACAATTTCTCTTATATTCTTTTAAAGCCTGTCTGAAGAAAGCATTTTCATAAAAAATATCAAATCATTTCAATTCTTGTGACGCGTTACGTGCGCTTTTCATTTCTGAACAAGCTTTATAACCTGGAAAATATGTCTGTAGTTGAAGTATTTGAATGACGCTCATTTTTCCAGCATTATGTTCCTGTGTTATAAGGATTATTTTTAAAATTTATATTACTTCGATTTATAAGAGGAACTGTAATACACAATTAAATGAAACTACATGACGTAGTATTATTTCTACTTTCTTTAAGTTCTTTACTACGACCTAGGTTCCGTTGTATTACAACATCTTCAGGTGGGCTATTAGCAAAGAACAATATTTGCTAATAGCCTACCTGAAGAAGATTACGTAGTTTCTAATGGTGAATAATGGTGAATAATGAATTTCTACAAAATTAAAGCCAAATATTTTCAATTGTAATCCAGTTTTAAGTAAAACAGAATGGATGTCTTTTACAAACAATTCGCCTATTTATTCAAGTTTATTTAAATTCAATTTTTTCCTATAAATTGCTCTAGAATATCCGCCAGCTGTGTTCAATGGAGTATACAATATTTTTAATGACAAACTTAGAGACAAACGCTTACTTTTGAGCAGCTGGCCTTTAAGTCGAGAAAAGCTTTATAAGGAAATCTATTTTAGATTTTTTTCTTTTAGCATTATTAAGGGCAAAAGAAAGTTCGAAGTTATGACGAATATCTTAGTTTTTATTAAATTATTCAATCGTTAATAGACAAAATGGACAATATTGCACAACTGCTCAAAATTGATGAAAAACTATCTGCTTTAATTGTTCTTAAAGCTAATAGTTTACTCGTTTTTATATATTTCATGATGTAATACAACGGAACCTAGGACGTCGTAAGTGGTCATTGAGTCTAAAACAATAAAGATATATACATAAAATGAGTATAATATTTCGAAGTTCAGTCCGCTGCAATTATGACAGACTGAAAATGGCAACTGATGGCAGACTAAAAATGGCTTTTATAATGGAAAATAAGGAATGGTAAAATAGTACATATACAAACAAACACATTTTCCATCTTGCATGACCAATGTTTTTCGTCAACCAAATTACAATCTCATTATATGACAGCTTCTCTTCGTCACTTTTTCAACACCCCTCCCCTTCTACTACTTTCTAAGAAACTGCGCACAAAAATATAAAACACAAAGAAACAATCATAAATAAACGGCCTGTTCCATTAATATTCTCCGTGTATGGAATTTGGTGGCATATGTCACTTTAAACTGGCTGCATCGAGATGATGTTTAATTAATTGGTAATGAGTTTCATATGCTCATAATAAATGTTATAAAACTGTTACAGTGAATAAGAAATAGATAGTTTAATAAGAAATAAAAAAGTTATTAACAGTTGACCTTGAAACTTTATTTTAAATTGAAACGAATTACTTAGATTTATTACCAATTTATTCACAAAACTATATGACTTATTTGCCATGTATGAGCAACAGGTTGGTCAATAACTGTTAATAAATGTTTTCTTCCAGTAGATATATTTCAAAATAGATATATTTCAAAAACCTTATTTGGAGATGTAACCTATATCTCAAATAATATTTTTTGAAATATTCTACTGGGCACAGCGCTGCAATAGCCACGGGCGACTGTAATACCTACGTTTCAACGATGGCTTTTTTTGCCAACTATTACAATAGAGCATCTCTCACAAACGAATTGAAGCAGAAAAAACATATGCTACCGGGACACTAACAAAAAGTAAGCAAAAAGCCCTAAAGAGGTTATTGGGTATTAAAAATATATTTATCTCACAATTTCTATGTCCTAAAATTGAAGGATAAAAAGTATCTATCAGCTTCCATAATTTTGAATTTTGTATCATTACAAATAAAATGCTTCGTAAAATATAAATATAACACCTTAATGCTTATTTTTTTTTTTATTCATAGGGTAAAAATTTATTATTATTTTGTATTTTATACTAAATTAAATTTAAAGTATTAACATCGTCGTCTCTTACTGCGCTTTATGCGCATTGTCTAAACTAGACACTTCACCAGAGCGGAATGGTTCGATTTAATTAATATTAAAAGATGCATATTTTTTCCATTAATGTTTTATTCGTTATTTATGTAGTTACTTCATATTCCATAATTAGTAATTCAGGAACGTCTGAAAAAAAATATACGTATCTTGAACATCTCGCATACGTGTTGAGTACTTATTTATACCTTACTTATCCAACCCTAGCATATAAAAGCTTAAAATCTTTTAAAAAGAACATTACCATTTTCCGTTCGTTACGTTGGGCCATATAGTTTTCATTATTATGCTTTAAACATAAACCGGTAATAGTTACGGTGGAATAATAAAGGTGAGCGTAACCTGAAATTTAGATGCAATATTAATATTCGACCACATAAGTAATGTTTAGCATAAATTAGCATGAAATTTAATTTTGGTCATATTAAATATAAGATTTAAGATGGTCCTCTAACAATATTATTGTACTTTACATTCATTAAATTAATTAGACTAAATTTATAAATATTTATTATTCAGTTATAACATTAATATTAAAAATTTTAATATATCTAATTTTATTAGATGTTTAAAATTTATGCACTCATGAATAATTTAAGGTTTCCGAAAATATTAGTGATACGGTAATTTTGTTGATCCATTTTGTCCTACTAGCATCTCGTAATAAAATTAGAATAAGGGAATTGGGGTGTCTTGATCAGATTTAACAGATTATACGGAACTCACCATCAGAGATGATTGGGAGTGGTTTCCATTATTAAAAAAAATATTATCGCAGTTAGGACTCACAGGGCAATGGTTGCATACATATCCTTTTAAATTTTTAAGATCGAATGTATTGAAAGGAGTTCTTTCAATACCCGTACCTATTTGAGATGGTATCTTTACTTTCTTTTTTGCTCGATATTAATTACATTCCATCAATTCCCTAATTGTTACTTAAAAATGGTATTTTATTAACGAAATTGAATGTTAAATTAGTTAATAAATTGTTTCCTCCCATTCTTCATATCTATTATTTATTTCCCACAATTAGCAACTTTTGGTAGAATTATAATTTAAAATGTACAGATATAGAAATTTTCAACAATCTCAACTCTTTAGTGATTCATTAGTGGATACATCAGAATATTATATATTTGCAACCGATTATTAAGTCGTTTTTTTTGTAAATGCGATACACTTGATTAATTCGCTCATTTTAAACGAGCATGTCTCTCTTTTAGTGGTGAAAATTTTGATAGACAGTGCATAATTGTGTAATAATTTTTGGTATTTAAACATTGTCCCTACCCGTTCCTTACATCTGTAATAACTATACTTCACATTCTCGTATATATTTGTATATTTGTACTACATTCATAGGGTCAATGAATACCTCAAAGTACTATCGTACCTAATTAGTAAACGTAACCTTAAAAAAAATTATTATTGCAAATTAAATAAAGACATAAAAGAAATTCATTGTCGAGTAATTTTTATTATTTTATCAATTAATGAAAAGTAGGCAGTTAATATTCAAAAGTAGAAATCACAGAAGAAATTCCAGCAGATGGCTCCATAACAAATGAAACATGGTAACGCGATTCAAAGAACAAATTTTTCACACACCGAATCAAATATAGAGGACTCTGTGCAATGCGGCGTTAATTCAGAGTATTCGCCTTTCACACGGAATTAAACAAGCCTCAAATAAAGGTTTCGCCTAGAATTGAATAAAGTAAGCCTCAAAATAAGAACTTCGGACAATAAAAATAAAAATGTTGCTCATATTTATTTAGAAAATAATTTTCTGTGCAAACTTTTAAAGAAATATTTTAACTTCGTGTAGGTCATGGTAGTTCTATACACTATATTTAGGTGAAGCGTGATTCCTAAAATATTAGTATTCTTATAAGTAAACATGAAATATCCATGGAGTCAAAGTAATTACGAGAAAATTTTTAAATGATTTTTTTTCCAGCTTTCCAAATCTCAATTATATTGCACGTTAAATGTAGGAAATAGTATGTTAACGAACAATAAGCTGCTGCTGTTCCCGTTCAATACGAATAGTTTTCAAGAATATATTTATTGTAAATATTTAGAAATATTTACAAATGCTTCAAAATTTAGACATATTAAACCAAATAGTGACGCCGTTTTAAAAACTAATTAATATGGTCACATGTATTACAGTAATGAAATTAGGAATTTATTAAAGTAACGAAAGGGAGCGACGATTTCGTTTACTTTGATCAGTCATCCAAATGACAACGTTAGGTATGACATTCGAGTAATTAAAAAAATTATTAGCAACTATATTCTTATGTATGAAGGATTTTATTCATAATTGAAATATTAAATAAATTTGACGTTCATTTTGTAGAAATTCATTATTCATAACTAAATGAGTTTCATTTAGTTGTGCATAATTGATACGTTAAATTTGTAATTATAATCAAAATTCAAATTGAGATCTGGGTGCTTTCTGCCTTTTCTATCTATTAGTTGCAGATTCACATGCTTTAATTTATGTTACTCTTTATATGTACAACGTATGATAGAATCCCTGGAAAACCTGGTTCCTGAATTTTGTAGTCTGTGCAATTTTTTTCCTTTAAGAATAATCAAAAATATTGTTTATTTATTTATGTACTTTAATATATCAAATTGATAAACATGACGGACTTATTGCAACGAGAGCAATCTCTTGCAGCTAACCAGACCTATTGTTAACGTGGAAATTAAAACCCAGCAGTAGTGTAACTTGAATGCTATTTATTCCCAATATATTTTCAATTAATCTGTGGTGGGGGCTACGGTCTAGCTATGTACTTACTAGTACATTTTTGCAAAAGAAATATTTAGCATAAACTAAATATATAGGTATATATGATAACAATTATTGAATAAGTTGCAAAACTAAATTGGGTCACGAACTTCCCAAGAATCATAATAATCACTGAGTATAGAATAAACGAATTGAGGATACATTGAAAGTCAAAAATAAGTTCATTTCGCTAAATAGGTATATTTTTATTGAGAGATCACAAGCATGCTATGGATTTATGCAAATACCCGATTCATGCCCTGTTATGTTCACAATGCTTAAAATATATATTATAAATTAAACAAGCTTTAACAATATCTAAATTAACCTTCAAGGTATTCCAATATATAGTATTTATGTATGTTAATAACTTTCGCTGTGTATTGGTTTTTTAGCTTATTGAACTAAAATATTTGTTATGCAACAAATGTAGCAAAATCAATAGGTTGTTCCGCATTTACATTAAGTGGAATAAATCAATATATTACCAAAGTTTAGTTACTTCAATCTACAAGGTAAAAAAATTATTCAAATACGTATTCTACGTCAATTAAAATTTTTTTCCAAATTTTAGACGAGCCTACCTCGAGGGCAGGAAATCCCGGCAAACCTTTTTGAAATAAAATTACCATTTTTCACATGCGGCTATGTAGGAACGTATGGATTTCATTATTAAACTTCTAACATTACAAGGAAACATTATTATAAGTTATCTTCTTGTATTATGTGAGCAAAAGCATAGCATGGGATACTACCAAAAATATTATTTTCAAACACGATATTAGTTCTCGGTCGAAGTATGGATTAAATAAAAAAATTATAATTATGTTATAAATATATTTTAACGAATATGTTGAATATATTTCATTTTAATTGTTTATTTATGAACGCGTTTTCAGTATTACTAGCAGGTTTAATAGGATTATATATTTATTCCCACAAATTATAAACTACTAACATTTGTTGTTGACGCTAATTCTATAAAACATAAAATAAAATAAATATACTAATAAGTATTCTGTAGATTTATGTATTAATATTTCCTAACTTTTATTACGCTCCAGACTGTTATGTGAAAGAAGGAAATTATAATTTATTTCGTCTGTCTGTAGCACTAACATCCCACAGGGCCCATGTGTTTTTCGCGCAATTACATCTTACATTACACTTAGATGCAATTGATATTTGTTTACTCTGTTATATTGATTATTGTTTATATTATATTTTAAAACTATTTTTGACATTTATCTATGTCCAAAGCATTATTGTTTAATAAATGAGTACACTCATTAAGTTTGTTCACAATATTCTACTGTATTCAGAGTTAATTACATAATTTGAAGTGGCAGATACATTAAAATTTTCTTTGAAAGATTAGTGTAGAAAAGGAAATTACTTAGATTTTGATGAATACTGGACGTGGTTATTGCATCGACCAATTAATTGATTTTGTCAAAAATCGAAGTTGTATAGTACATACATATACCGTACGTGATGTGACTTATGGATCAAGCGTTTAATTATGTTTGCCAAACATTTACTTAGCATAGTATTTGTAAAGTAATTTGATTTAAAGCTTATTTAGAGTATTTAAATTATGTAAGTATATTCAAAGGAATTTGATTTAAAGTTTATTTTGTAAAGTTGATTTAATTTGCTTTTCAGATAAGTTTCACCTTAAAGAACGTTTGTTATTAAAACTAAATCTCATCAATTATGCGGCGGAAAATCAGAAGAGATAGGGCATCTGTATCACTGCTATCTGGCGAAGACTGTTAAAATGGTTGTCCAACTTTTCGCTATGATATAAAAGGTTACTTCTATCACAAAGCTTGCTTAAAAAAAACATTTTTTTAATAATTTTTGGTACAACAGAAATGTCATGGTTATTTAGGGTAAGCTATCTTAATTTTTATGCGATGGTAACTTTTCTGACTTTAGATGAAATAAACCAGTTAAATACAAGTAAAACTCTCACTATGAGGATTCCGAACATATTTAGGTGCAAATATAGTTTCAAGACTACGTAGTATTTCTGTTTAGTTTAATAAAATAATATTAAGTAATTCTATTTGTGATGGGTATCACAAATATATTTACTTAATATTATTTTTTACTATGTAAATATATTGTCTTTTTCACAGCTAAAGATAAATTACCTAAAATTTAAAAAATATGACTTATCATCCTTATAACGTGTTTTGAATCTATACCCCATACGACATATGAAATTAGAAAAATGTGTCTCTGATCTATAATATATAAAATAATTTAAAATAATTATTATTTGTATAAAAATATATACTACCCCTTCTTTCATTTTGAGTAAAACTATATTTTCTATAATTTACTGTAATATGTTTAATGCATTTTCAATTGAAGCTTTTGGATACATGATAATATCACGCTCACTTTTAATTTTTATGCTGTACCGTACATAAAACTAAATACAAGCGAAAATCAGTATCTGTCGTTCGTCATTTGTGCAATTCTTCGACACATTAGCGTTTAAATAAAATTTTTGACTTTCTCGACCGCCATGTTGTTAGCGCTTAGACGGTTCCGCCATCGGGTGGATGCGTTCGGCGTTTGTTTTTTGAAACATTTCATTATTTAAATGTGAAAGAATACTCAAAGTCGGCTAAAGAAATTTCATTTCAAAAAAATATCGAAAATTTAATTTTATCTCTCTCTTTATTTTTGACTATTAATTATGAATATACCTAATACATTTAAAATACTTAAAAATTATACCAAATTTTAAGATTCTTTATCGAACGTCTTATTTGAAAAACAGCTATAACCTGCAGACAAATGAAAATGTGAGTGATCTTATAACGATTTCGATTTTTTAAGGTTCGAAACCCTGGAAAGTAACAGAATTTAATAACACGATATGCTAATAAATTTTATAAGAAAGACGCTCCTCTAGAAGTATAAAAGTTGGGTTAATAGACTTGAACGCCAATCCTGTTATCGAAAATTGGAAAAATCTTCAATCAAGGCGAAATAGTTTAATATTAAGGAATACTAAAAAAATAGTTTAGGTTCCCTTTATTGGATAAATGCACGTCTATCAATATACGCTTTTTCCTTAGTTCTCTTGGTAAAGAAAAACTTTCTAAGAATTCGTACTGCCAGTCATTACGTAAATTTACCGAGCTTCGAACTTTTGTAAAGCCTCCAACGATCTATGACCCAGTGACTAGAGTGGATACATTTAATGGTCAAAAATGTTCGTCGAAAAAGGCAAAATGAAAATTAATCGATTTGTGGTAAAATTTTATATCCTAGATTGTATTTTAAAATATCACATATATAAAACGACTATATTGTATGTTTACTGTTATTATTTCGAAACTAATATTTTGTAGTACTAGCCGTAATAAGTCTGGTAATTCCGCCGGGAATGACAGCAGCTAAATCATTAGAGCAAATGACAATCGAGGAAGAATTACGCGTAAGCGGCTTAAAAAATATCTATAATAGTGTCTCCTTCATTATGAAATCTTGAGTTTTGTGATACATTCTTGATTAATTAAATTTACTTTTTTTATTTTCCTTCAGAGGAACAGAAGAGAATTGAAACTAAAATCAGGAAAAGGAAAAAAATATATATATTTGCGTATTGGGGTATAGGGAATAATGGTCGGAAGTAATTATTTGTTTTAAAAGAATTTTTTATTAATGAGTTATAAAGTTTCCATAGTAGGAATAGAGGGTAAAGTTGTGATAGTAGAAATGAAGTAAATTGAAATAAAAAATAAATGCCAGTGCCTAAATTTTTTAAACTATATTTAAATTAGGTAATACTTTATCTGACCGATTTTCATGGAATAACTTATATGAGAAAAACTACAGGTTACAAGATACTTTTTACAGTCAATATTTCTGACAAAACTAAAATAACCATACTTATTGAAAGAACTTATAAATTAACATTGAATATTTATGTTAGGAAAGATTAGAAATAGTTTGGAGGAAAATATTTATTAACGAATTAATATTTATCTATAACTTGAAATTTCCGCCCGCACGACAACATGTGAAAACACTTTGACAACTCTAAGGAAAATTTCCTTAGTTGCACCCAGTTTAATCATTATTTCAAATGTTCACAAAATGTATCTGAAACTTTTGGTATATTTATCAAGAAACATTTCTTCATAAACTGAATTAAATTATTCCTTAATTTTAATATATTCAATATATCTTTCTCTTTCCGATAAATTGGCGCCATGTCAAGCGTTCGGCATATTAACAAACTAAACTAACGCGTCACTTACTCGTTAGCCGCATGGATAACCTATAATAAATAACCTATAATACAATTATAGGTTATTCATTCTTTACTTCGTTTTTATGTATTGTATGTAAATTTCATAATTTTAATTTTAAATGTTTATATTAGTTACGATTAGATTTCCCAGGTTGTAAAATAGCCTACGTCATCTCCTGACCTGCCTACTATCTTTGTGTAAAAAATCACATCGATCTATTGCTCTATTGCGACATGAAAGGAGGACAAACTAGCACACTTCGCAATTTATAATATTTTTTTAGGATTTTTTATTAGTTAGGATGTGACTTCTGGGTTGAAAAGTAGCCAATGTCATTTCCTGGTTAACCAACTAGCTGTTTGCAGAAAGTTACGTCGATCTGTTGCTCCATTGCGATTTGAAAAAAATCAAACAAACACGTTTTGGAATTTTTAATATATGTTGGGATTATTCTACACCATTTCCTGGCCCCAGAACTAAATCTGTGCAGAAATTTTCGTAGCTCCATTACAACATGAAAAAAGACAAACAAATATACATTTGAATTTGTAACATTAATTGGGACCGTCATATTGGGTAGGATGAGATTTCACGCGTTTACAAGTAGACTACGTTATGTCCTGGCTCGCCAACTATCTTTGTGCAGAAAGTCACGTTGATATTTTACTTCATTATAACTTTAAAGATGTATAAATAAACACACTTTACCATTTATGATATCAGTTAGGATTTTAATATTATTAAGAATGATATTTCTCGGGGCCTAGGTCTTTTTCCGGTGCGCCTGCTACCCCTGTGTAAAGTTTGTTAACACAAAAACGAATTGATATAAAAAAACAAAAAAATTAATACGCAGAAAGGGTCACGTAAAGAAGTTATTTATAAAAAACACAAACCCAAAACATCCAAAATTTAGCAAACAAAATGGATTACGTAAAAAACATAAATGCAAACACGAATTGATGTACAAAAAAACAATCCAAAATATCCAAAAATTGAATAAGCAAAAAGTGTCGCTTCAAGGAAATTTAAAAACACGAATGGGTAATTTAAAAAAAAAAACAAATTCAAGGCATGCAATATTTAGGAAACAAAATGGATTACGTAAAAAAAGTGTAAATACAAAGACGAAATGGTAATTAAAAAAACAAAACCCAAAATAACTAAAATTTAGTAAGCAAAAAGGATTAAGTAAAAAAACATAAATACAAACACGAATTGATATAAACAAAAAACAAAATATCTAAAAATTAGATAAGCGAAAAGCATCTCGTAAAGAAAGGTTATAAATACGATGACGAATTATTAATTAAAAAAAAACTAAAACATCCGAAATTTACTTAGCAGAAAGGATTATGTAAAAAAATATATAAATTCAAACACGATTTGATATACAAAAAAAACTACCCAAGGTATCGAAAAATTGTGTCCTTCTTAACGTTATTTGAAGTGCGTTCCACTCGATGTATTTTTCAATTTGTTTATAGCGTATAACCATATAATAGACAATAGATTATGAATATTTGCTGACGTTTGTTTAAGATTGTTTCTTGTCTTAAATGCAAAAATTTTATCAATACTGACAATATGAATGACGTTCAATACTGCAATTAACTAGAAAAAATTTCATTGAACGTAGTCATTCGGTCTTCTCATAAATTTATTCATATGTTGAGGAATTAAATATTCTTGTTATATAGTTATCTTAAAACTGTGTTCTTATTGACAAACAATTAAATTAATAGATTTAAAGTCGCCAGAAAAAAATTGTGAAAAATTTAATCATCTTTGTAACATATATTCATGGTTATCGTACGTAAACTGCAATCAATTTAATTTACACATAATCTGTTTTCTTATTCGAATTCTATCTTAGAAATTTTGGAGCATACAGAATACCTTAATTATAATATTCTATTTAGAAAAGAAACTTTTTTAGTTATTTTCCTTTTCTAAGCCATAAATTCTATCCTCGCTAAAATAATAACATTATTGGTCCGATAGCGGTACGCTTGTCAGTCTGACGAACACGAAGTTTTACATACAAGTCTACTGAAACATCAGATGTAAATTGTTGTTCGAGCAAGTTAAGACAAAAAAGCTGGCCACTATTCACGTAACTAGCAGAATTTCATTTAAATTATTATTTTAATTTGCTGATAATTACTACGTATTAAATCCAACTAGGTCTAAAGAAGTCGAATAAACAAAAAGTCATAAACCTTTACTTCACCTTACCACCACTAATCTTCACTTCACTCTGCCAATACTACGACTAATGTTCCAACGGATTTCCTCATTGTGGATCATATTTCGTAGAAAAGTCCACTTATAAAGATTTCCATAGTAGACTGAATGGCTTTGAGTCTTTTAGGAGGCCAAATACCATACCTTATTATCACATGTCTTCAGTGGTAACACACACTGGTCAAAGGCTTTTCACCTTCAAACACTAGGGAATTTTTAATCAGAAGATATGGTGAAATTTCGCAAACACTGCTCAGCCAATCGCAGTTGAAGGTACCTCTAATTGCTAAAATGACGGACAAGTAGTACAGTTCATTGTATATTAATACCCAAATACAATTTTGATAATCAGCACCACTTAAATAATAGAACCCATTTTTACACCTCCCAACCAAAAGATGACCACTTTTGACTACTAATTCATGAACAAGACAATAACAGTAGAAGAAGTAAAAAAGAGTGTAAGACATAAACACTTTATGCGTCTCATGTTGTTTAGTCAAGCTGTATTTGAGTTAAGAGGTATTAACATAACATATCAAGAAAAACAAAAACATTTCTTTTGTAATTTCAGCTTTGATAAGAAATAAAATGTAATGTAATAAATGTTTAATATATATTGAGTTTGTACATACGTATAACCGTGGACGTAATACTCCATGCGAATAAGATAACGCGATAATTAATATCGCGTTAGAATATAATTTTGCCTCCCGCCTCTATTGTTCTTTTATTGTCCCTGATCCATACTGTATCCAGGTCCAACTGAAGATTTTTGCAATAATGTTTACGGTTTGTGTTCAAAGTTGAATAAAAGACATCGTATGTATTTGTAATGCAGCAAATTCTGGGTCCGCTAATTTTATGAGTAGAATGTAATTGTCTGTGATGTTACATACATCGTCATTTTATGCAACATCTTCGATCCGTTTTAGTTTATTTTAATTTTATTATGGTTTCCGTCATAGTCTATTAATTATATTATGATGACAGAAGGAATTCATTGTACATTTAAGTAAAATTAATGTGAGTATCAATATTATACTTTTTATTAAACAAACATACCGTTTTTTGAAGATTAATAATTTTCATTAAGTTTTTTTCTTGAATTTCAACGATATCTTATCATCATTCTTTGCATGCTGAATTAACTTTTTTTCAAACCTAGTGAGTGTACCAAGATGTATGTACGTCGTTAATCCTATTAAAGGATCTAATAAAGATATATGTACGTGAAGTAAATGAAGAAAAAAGAACAACGCAATTTTTTACATTTTCGTTGCCTAAGATTTATCGTTTAGCTAAATTAAGGTGGGATGACGAATGGAATGTTAATCATAGTTTGCTAATATCGTCTACATAATCGGAATATCGAAATCTAAATAATGCCAATTCTGAAATTAAGCAGAGAACATGCGCAGAGATTTACATTACCGTTTTTATTGCGAACCTATTTGCGATTCAAAATAAACTTACACCAAATAGATAAATTTCAATATAAAAGCACATTTTCTATTGAATATATTAGAGGTTCAGTCAGATAATGAAACCGTTACAATAAAATAGAAAAACATAATATTAAAATAAACTTAACGTTATTGAAAGCGTAATAAGTAAGGTTTCAGATAATGAACGGTCAGATGACTTTCTTTATACTCTTTTCCTGCTAATTTTGACATCACGGTGTAATGTTAATTATTCATGAGGTTTTCATAGCAAAATTCTCATTTTTTTACGTTTCGTTAAATAAATAAGGATTTATTTTCACTTTATATGACCGGGCCATCGGTCGGTCTTGATAGACGGACTGATGTACCGGTGATATCTCATAATTTCTATAGTTTAAGACTTACGCACATGTAATTTTGTAAGTAAGTTTTGTAGAGTGGAATAGAGACATTTTTCAATAAATTAGAAAAAAATTTTAAAAAGGATTTTAATTTTAATTTTTTCATGTATTTTTAATATATAAAGATTAATACAAAATGAAAACAAATATTCTTTGCGTATCTCATCTATTATCGCATGATTAGTGTAATTCGTTTAAAACTAACTAAAAAATTTTTTTGGTCAGTTTGTAAAATTTCGGGACTTTTCTAGAAAGGTTCTCAAAAGTTCTAGAAGGTTTTACTATAGGGTATAAATAAGCCAAAGGGCAGTCAGTTGACAACAGTAAATGCCGAAGCTTTAAGTGAATTACATAAAAGATAATGGATTGAAGTCTGTATCAAATACAGATTCTATTACTTTGCGAATTTCATCTGGGTCACGTTGTAAAGACTGCCGCAAATAATATATGTCATGCAATGAGCGAGTCCACTGTGTCTTCCGCGACGGCAAAGATTTGGTGCAGAAACTTCAGGAATGAGGACTACGATCTTGAGGACAAACCCCGTACCGGACGTCCTGTTGAATTGGATGGCTGGATGTCGGAAAAACAGGAGTTTCAGTATCCAAACCTGGAATAAATGCCAAAAAGATGATACTCAGCTCCTGGTGGAATTTGAAGGACATTATTCATTGGAAGTTGCTTCCAGAGGGATCTACAATTAATGCAGATATTTACTATGAACAATTAGACCGACTATCTAACAAATTAAGTAGACGACAGGATCGAGTTTATTTTCTATATGATAATGGTAGATCACATGTTGCAAAACTTACTCGTGATAAATTAGGAATTTTACAAAAAAGGCATATTGTCACTGCCAACTAGATGGCGACAAGTAGTAGATAATAATGGTACATTATTATCTACTACTTGTCGCCATCTAGTTGGCAGTGACAATATGCCTTTCTTATGACAATTTAAGTAAATTAAATTTAGTGTAATATATAAATTTTTTAAGAAAAATTGTTGCTGTCAATAATTTTTATCGGGATTAAAAAATTTATAAGCTAACCCAATATTTAATTAATTCCTGATATCATTACTGTTTACAGACATTCAATAATTTAAGCAACTTAATTTATAAATTTTTGGTCTTGAATGTTTTAGAAAATCCCAACAGAGAATACAAATAATTATATAATATAATAAAGAGAATAAGGGCAGATTATTTTTTAGACTGCTTCAATTTTCACACAATTTTTAAGTAATATCAGTGTGGAATATACTGAAAACTATATCAATCTGGGTGGTGACTTGGAGTATTCTATACCTCACGTAATTGTAAAAGCAAATTTATTTATGAATTCTTTTAATATTTTCATAAAATCAATGGAAATTACTCATCACAATTTTTGATGTTTATTGTTTTTCAAAAGTGTTGAATATTGTTCTTTAGAATAAATTCGTTCTCTATTTATATCAAACAGAAGATAACCGATGAGCTCAATACATTCGTATATTTTGCTAGTATTGATGTGAAAAGATAGTAGCTGACATAAATGTACGCGATGACGTAAACCAGATAAAAATGTAACTAACATCATTAAAATTAAAATAATCTGCTTAGTCTGCTTAGAAAGCAGAAATAGATTACAGTTTTCGCAAAATCCGATAAAGCTTGCCCTAAAATATTTATTCGCGCAGTATTTATTTGAAGCAACTCTTTTCTAAAACAAGCATAAAGCAAGGAGATAAAAAATAAGTATTCTTCTTAGTAATGAATAAAGTAAAAATTTTTTCATTAAAACCTACCACTAACATACTTTAATAATAATATTGAATTAAACTTTTACACTGATAATTAGAATTACACATTATGTACATATCACATAAATCGTTAACAATTACATATATATATATATATATATATATATATATATATATATATATATATATAACAGTTAATCTAAAATTATCAAATATTTCAACGAACAACCTAACGCTTTCCCACTGAACTATAATATTTCAACTGTATATATTTTCAAAGGACACTATTCCCGACCATCCACCTGGGTTGTCTCAGGGCCCCTCCTGGGGCCCGTAACGACCCTCCTCATACAAAAGAGGGGACCTTCGAAAGTCCCCTAATAGTGTCCCGTAACTACAGTCTCAACGCTTCCACCCAACAGGGTTAGAGTCTGTCTCTTCTCTGTGGATCATTCAGGATCTCCATTCTTTCAAGGACGCATTTTGCGAACGCTTTGAACGACTCAAAGATAGGTCCATTACTAACCAAGTCTCGATGACCAAAAATACCACGTTCTAAGATACCGCGTGATTCTACGTTAAGGTTTGGACGCATGCTCTCTAACAAAATACTACGCGCTTCATCGTGCTCACTGCAGTGGAACAAAACATGATTCATGTCCTGCGACTCAAATCCGCAGGTACATGCCGGGTTATCTCTCAAAGCAAATCTAAACAGACTGGCGCGAAAGGCGCCATGCCCCGTTAAAAATTGGGAGGTAAAGTAGTCGGAAACGAGCCAGTTTTTACTCAAACGCTCGGAGACATCGGGGAAGAACAACTTGGTCGTGTCCCCCTTGGAATCAGGGGATGACCATCTAGACTGCCAGTGAGCAACGACGATCCCAAATATGCGTCTCTTTCTCTCAGCTAAGGGTTCATTGTCTAAAAACTCGAAGCTTAACGGACCCGCAGCAAAACTCTTGCCCCGTGCCAAAACGAAATTTGCTGCGCGTTCCGCGATCGCGAGGTCAGCAGGAAGAAGACCAGCCAAAACAGGCAAAGCATCCGTTGAACAGGTTCTATAAGCCTTGGTCAGCGCCAGGAGCGGCGCTCGCTGCGATCTCAGTACCACCCGTCTGACCCCGACGCACCACGGAGCCCACACCGACGGCGCATAGGACAATATACCAAGGTACATCGCCGTATACATCAGTTTGAGGGTTGAGTTATTTAGCCCCCAGCCGGCACCGGCAAGCCGGGCCATGGCATGGAAGGCAACTCGGGGCCCTCTCCCCGATGTACCGCGCCTGTGGCATGAAGCTCCGACGCGCGTCGAGGACCATGCCCAGGTAGGTCACCTGATCCTGAACACCGATTCTGGCGCCAACCATAACCACAGATGGCTCCCTCGCCAGCCTGCCCTTAAAGAGGACAGCCTCGGACTTTTGTGGGGCAAAGCAAAGCTTGTTCTTGGTGCCCCAGTCATGTAGCTTGGCGAGGGAGTCCGCCGCGAAGAGAAATACTCTTCGACTCGCTCCTCCGACCAACAGCAGAGTGTCGTCCGCGTATGCGATGGTACCGCATCCCTGAAGGGGTACCGCGAGTATACCATCAAACAACACATTCCACAGGATTGGTCCGAGGACCGAGCCCTGCGGGCAGCCCCTGGTCAACGTTTTCCCTACTTCTACATCAGCGTCCTGCAGATAGATAACACGATCGCGGAAATAATCCATAATTATCCGGCGGAGGTCCGCTGACACTCCCCGGGACTCTAGCGCGGTCAAAATGGCTGGCCACCAGGCATTGTCAAACGCGCCCGAGATGTCCAGAAAAATTCCCAAAACGTACTTGTCTGGGCACGAGTCGACCCAGGACAAGGCTGCGGAGATCGCGTCTGACGTGGACACCCCGGAACGAAAACCGAATTGTCTACTGGAACCCGGCGAATGAGATAGCTGAGCCAATAATCTCGCCGCCAGTACCCGCTCGAGCAACTTCCCGAAGGCCGGAAGGAGCTTAATGGGTCTATAGAATTTTGGATCGCTAGGCGATTTCCCATTACTCTTCGCTATGACTTTAAGCCTCCCCACTTTCCAGATCTTCGGAAAGTGGCCCGTGCGCAGGCAGCGGTTAAAGGTCTCAAGTATCTCATGCGCCGCGTTTTTCCAAACAACTTTAACTAACCTATTGTCGATTTTATCAATGCCAGGGGCCTTTTTCGAGTCAAGGTTCCCCACGATGACGTCTAACTCTGAGTGTCGCAGCTCCGGATCTAAGCTGCTGTCAGGAAATATGCTAGCAGCACACCTGATACTCCTCTGCTCGACTGAGTCGGAAGCAGGGTCGTCATCAGGGAAAAGAGAGGTCAACAGTTATTCGAGGGTATCGCGAATATTCCCGGTGTAACTCCCATCGGTCCTCTTTAGGGCGCTGAAAACAAAGGGTTTCAAGGGGCTCCGCACACTCCTGTGCACGGTACCCCAGGGATCCGAATTTCCTACTTTAGTTACAAAATTACGAAAATGGGAGCACCTAGCCCGTTTAACCTCTCTATTATAGTTACACCGTGCGTCTACTAAGGCCACCCGGTGAGCCTCTATAAATTCCCAGACCGTTCCGTGGTTCTTGGCGCGCTGGTAGTTACGTCGTTTTTTTCTATATTCGCTTCGCAGGGCCTGGAGAACGCCGCTCCACCAAGGGTGCTTTTTCGATGGGCCCGGTCGAGCCGTACCCAATCCCCCCTCGGCACTGACGATCACCGTCTCCTGAAACTCAACAGCCAATGTGCTTGGACAATCTACTCGTTTCGACAATTTTGAAAAGTTGTCGAGCTCTCGGCGGAAAATTTGGACAAATCTATCCCAGTCTTGGCAGCCCGTTCTGAAACGGGTGCTGGTTCGCACCCCCGGTTCTGGTAAGGGGCGCGCCTGGGAGATGGTGAAAAGAATTGCCCTATGGTCGCTCGAGAAAACGCCCGGTTCGACCCGCCAGCTGCTCACACCCCCCGCCAGCCCACTCGAGATGAGAGTGATATCAATATCACTCTCTCCCGAGGGTCCCGAGAACGTTGCGGGCATATCGGGCAAGTTGCACAACAGGAGGCCGTTCTGGTGGATGAAATCCTCCAGGATTTCTCCACGCAGATTGGGGCGCCTCGAGTGCCACAGGCAAGACTGCGCGTTCGCGTCAGCACAGATGATTACTGGGCTCCGCCCGATTGAGCGGAGCACAGTATTGAGGTGCTCGCAAAAAATTTCGGTGGGCATAGAATACTGAAAGTAGACACTTATTACCGTAAAATGTACCGGACCGAGAGAAATCTGGGCCACTACACAATGCTCCGTCGATAGATGTTCCAGGAACAAGACGCCCAGCCCTTTCGGGTCAAGGACAATTGCAGCCTTGGGATGAGGCCCCCTCTCCAGAACGAGGAAGGGTTCCAATCCCAGGCTGCTTCCCCTGGGGGCATATTACTCCTGGATGCACGCGATACAATGTTTACGATCTCTAAGAGACATCGAGAGCTCGGTCATGACCGTTGAGCCCCGCCCCGCATTCAACTGGATGAAGTCCAGATTACGTCGTATATGTCGTCTGTCTTACAGATCGCTCGAGGGCTGCCCTGAATTCAGGGCAGGCGTCAGTACCGACACGGTGTCCAGCCTCCTTTTTGAACCTGGTGCAGGTGACACAGGTCTCAGCTTCGGGGACATTGGGGCAATCCTTCCCGTCGTGCCCCTTTTTGGTGCACCTGTTACAGTACTGCTCGTCCTTGCACTGCTTCGCCACGTGATTTTCAAAGGACACTATTCCCGCCATTCCACCCGGGTAGTCTCAGGGCCCCTCCTGGGACCCGTAACGACCCACCTCATACAAAAAGGGGACCTTCGAAAGTCCCCTAATAGTGTCCCGTATCTACAATCTCAGCGCTTCCACCCAAATAATAATAATTGACCGATGACCGGTCATCTTATTTTCACTAGCAGACGTCAGACAGAAAGAAGAAGAGGAAATAGCCGAGAGCTGCCGCCTAGTCGTTGAACCGAATAGGTCACTTTAGTCGTTATCCCACCAGGGACTAGGGTGTACATTTTTTAAACACAACAATTTTAATGACTGATTTCTAAATAATCAAAGGAGTATCTTTTTTAGTCGTGCCTAATATTTTGAAGCTATTTGGTATTCGGTATATTCAGTTATATTTGATAATTCGGTATATTACTGTATATCTAAAATTTGGTTGTTTTATTTTTAAAATATATTCATCATTGTTGTCGATTTATGTAATATGTACATAAAGTGTTATTCCAATTATTAGCATAAAAGATTAATTGAATGTTACGACCAAAGCATGTCAGTAGTAGGGTAAAATTCAAAAATAATTATTTTATTAATTACTAAGACTAACAAATATTTATTTTCTTTTTACTTAATGCTAGTTTTAGACAACACTTTTTTCGAATAAATGCTGCGCCCATGGGCGTATAAATATCTTGTGGCAAGCTTTATCGACCTTTGTGAAAACTACTCTATTTCTGCTTTCTAAGCTGACGAATTTTTAAATTTGATGTTTATGTGAACGAAATTCGGTCTGAATTTCGGTCGTAATAGTGTTCTTCACATTTTTAATTGCTTCGCATCATCGCTTGTATTTATGTTAGCTAATATTTTTCACATCAATGCTAGTAAAACACACGAATGCGTAGTGCTCATCTGTTTGATGCAAATAAAGAACAAGTCGTTTTTAATACTTGTTTTATGACGTGAAAAATCCTTTGAATAAAACGTATTGATGGACTTTTCCCTTTTAAAAATGTTGCCTTGACCCTTGTTTCACGATCGACTATTGGCATAAATAAGTTGAGATCTTAAAGGTTAGTCTTTTATTAATACTACTTTATAATGATGATGACTTGAGGAATATTTTTAGATATACATTATTTAATCGAATATTAATCCTAGGTGCTCACCAAATATTGTGCATGCGAATTAATGCCAATTTCTTTCCTTATAGAATTTAATATGCGATTGCAATAATAAAATTAATACAAAGAATTCCTTGCAGTATTTCTTTTTCATTAAATTTGAGATTCATGTCAAGATAAACTAAACTAGCAATCATTTAATTAGTCTCCCTCCAACTAGTATTTAATAAATTCGTTGTGGAGTACACAAAAAGAAGTTTCAGGAACTAGGAGATGCCAATTAAAAATCACAGTCGAGGAAAACAAATAAAAAAATATATAGTATGGAAGACGAAAGAAAAAGTAGATAGGTTGGGTGGGGAAAATTTTATTATGAAGTCAACCGAAGGTAGAAGAAGAAAAACTGAGAAGCTATTTGCTGTTTATTTCTACCAATGGTTTAATTAATTCCAACGCAAAGTATAGTGAGAGTGCTTGCATGATTAGATATTACATTTTTTGTTATGGAATATATAAAGAACAATGGATCTACATTTCGAATCAAAACAAACCTTTGAAGAATTAGAATCGTTATCTTAATACGGGTTTGTTACGAATTATTAACATAAAGATAAGGATCAACGTTAAGTTTGTCATAATAAAAGTAGAAGAATATTTTTGACTTCCTTTCTTCATACATTAAAGCTCATCAGTGATATTTTAATTAAGGTTAAAATTGGAGATAAGATGTTCTAATTAATATTAAAGTTTTACTCTTGTGTTACATTTGTGTAATACCCTGTTAGATTTCTGGACTAACTATATATAATAAAAAAACTATATATATAAAACATTATATAATTCAGATTTCAATATGTCAGATTTAGTATCGAGCCCCTGTATTATATGAAGTCAGATTAGCGCATGATTTTTAGCTATTTTGCACGTCTTTCTTTATTGTTTATATTTGAGTACTCGGTTTATTTCTGAGAGGTTTGAAACAAAGCTTCATATAAATCTTTCTAGCAAACTTCAAGAAATTTAAGTAGAATATGACAGTCAATGTCAATTCGCAGTCAATATCTGAGATATTAACGGCAGTTAAATCAGGACATGAATCTGAGTATAACCGTTTTATTTACCAAAATAAGGGAGAGCGACCCTATCAAGGCACTTTTTTGGTTTTTGAGACCGCCTTTCATATATCGTATAATAGAGAAATAAAACATTCAAAACTACAAATTAGATCCTAAAATATTGAAAAATTTGGTGTTCTTAGTTTCATTTAAACCTATTAAGTAGGTATCTGAAAGTGAATGGTAGGAAAAAAGGCTGAGAGGCAGACGCCAAAGTGATTCCACAACGGAATTTTTGCGACAATATTATGCTCTAAAAATATAAATTAAATCACTGTTTTATTCACATATATGTGCATTTTCTATTTTATATTAATCATATGAAAAAATACCTCAACAATTGCGCCTGAGTTTATTTAAAATGGTTTTGTCTCACTATACAAGCCGACAAAATACTAAAAATGGTTAAAAGTTTTATTAAATATTAAAGCCAAACTTAACCGAGAATATTATTTTAAGATATCTTTAATAAATACTATGATTATGATTAAGCCCACAAAATAGTACAAAATCTTTTTGAAACAAATGTTCATTTTTTAAACATGGCCATACATGCTAAAAATGGTTAAAAGTTTTATTAAATATGAAAGCCAACCTAAATCGAGAATATTGTTTTAAGATATCTTTAATAATTGGACAGTACATAATACTATGAAGATAAATGAGTTTTGAGGAAAATGATTCCGTTTTAATATGAAAAAATGACTCGTTAAAAAAATAATTGCGTTTTTGTGCTAATAAATTGAGAATTAAATTTAATAGATTGAGCACAAAACAAAATACAATATATAACCAAAATAAAACACAAAAAACCATCTCAATAAATGCGCGAACATCATGTTTTTAATATATCAAGATTTGTTAATATGAAATAAAAATACGTAACGATGCATGATATAAATTTTTAGAAAGCAAAAGATAAGCAAAACACTTTCTTTTTGTACCTTTTGGCCATGGCTTAAATTTGTTAACAATAAACTTGACATTGACATTCGCTCTGTTGTGGACAAAATTAATGTCTTTCACTCTTTTCGACTTTTACGTGGATTTTTTTCGACGACAATGTCGGACCTGTAAGTGTCTTTATTATTGGACAGCCCTTTTTTGTACCTTCTAGCCATTGCCTAAATTAACTAACAATAAACCGTTAACTAACACTGACATTCGCTCTGTTGTTAACAAAATTAATGTCCTTCCTTCTTTTCGAATTTTACGATTTTTTCGACGACAATGTCGGGATAAATACTATTTCTGTGCCTCCTGTGCATGGTAATATATCTCGAAAATGGCTAATTTTCAGGAGAGTAAAATTAAGTTTAAAAAATTCTATCTTTATTATTATGCTATTTAGACAAAAGTGACTACAACTATATATAAATCAAAGGGTCTATTTTTAGGCTGCGTGTCGATTATTTTCGCTTAAATTCGCAAAATAAAAAAGCAAAAGAGAAAAGTAAATAAATTGCAAAAACCACTCCAATTCAGGAGAGTAACAATTGTTTTTCTGTGCAATAAAAGCCCAAAATTCCTAATAACGCGAGTCCTCACAAAGGAAGTAAAGAAGTTCGTGTCATGAACCGTATCCGACCAACACGCGGGTGGATTGAAGATATGTCCGTTTATTCAAAAACATAATACAAAGAAAACTCATTGTTCAAATAGGCGTGTTCCCTCTCCGGCCATCAGGAATGTTTACGTTCAACAGACACAAATGAATTCCTTCCACCGCGCAAAATCTCAGTTCGCCCACATGGAATTTAGCCCTCGCTTTTCTTTTCAAAATTATTTAAAACTCGCCCCTGTTTGGTGTTTACTTTTTTATTTTTTTAATTATACCATTAATTCTTTTAAAATTTCTAGTTTCAAGCAGTATAGGGATGAAGCGCTTTGGCGAATGAGAGGATAGCATGCGACCGCATATAACTCATTCAATTTTCATTTATGGTGTAAGCTTATCATGAATTGGTTTTATTTTATTTACTTGAAACAATTTTATATGGTATCTAAGTACAAATTACTGTCAATGATATTGGGTGGTTACTGTTAATGATATCGTTTAATTACTGTTAATGATATCGTGAAAAGCTTTTGGCAGTTATATTATAGAGATGCATGAATAAAATGCACATGCTATACAGAGGCTACTTTGAGTTAACAGAAATAATTGTCGGTTGAATACATACAATGTAATAAAAGATCGTGGAGACAATGAATTCATTTTGGTTCGCACATGACGTTCGAGTTTTTAAACTTAATAAGATTTTGAAATATAAACATCATTTTTTAGAATTTGTTTATTTGTTGTGTTTTCTCGGGTAGACTATTGTTTCATTTAAAAAAAACTGTTGAATTGGCGTGTTCGTATTTATACTTAAATACGATTGTGTTGGAATATATAAAATGGGTAACAGTATTTATAAATATCTCAATATCATCTCAATATCATTAAATGCAAATGGACAATTCTTTAATAAAAAAATGCTGATAATATATTTATTATGAGGTAAAACATAAATGGACAAGATCAAATTTATACAATAAAATTGAAAACAAATTGTAGTCAGGATATGGTGTTAAAATTAAAAGAAACTTTTTAATATTGTAGGATAGAAGACACACTTAATGACATTTAATGATTACATATTGATATAAGTGAACGATAGTAAACTATGTGTGTCACACTCCGTCATTGCGATTACGCCATAAGAAAATACCAATATGAGTGTCACACTTCATAATTGCGATCACGCCATAAGAAAGTGCAAATAAACATATTGATATCTCACTCTAAAGATGCGCAGAAATGTTGCGCAGAGAGGTCACCTAACGGTTACACTTTTTTTAACGCTCTGAACTTCGTTAGCTCTAAACTTCTGATATTAATCCTCATAAAACTTCATACCGGCGCTATATATGAAAATCGATTCTTAAGAAGCAAACTTCAAAAATGTTTAGAGACGTAATGAAAGTAATAAAACACAAAAATATATTTTTGTCTTTTGTTGCAATTTTTGTCTGTTGTCTATTTCTTTAAACATGCATCACGTAAAAACTACTAAATCAAATATATGAGTTCATTTGACTTAACATTTACTTTTAAGTTCATGCGAATTTAATATTTTCAAAAATACATTTCTATTCCATTAGTATAATAGCAAAGAAGTGCCTAGCTACTCGACGCGTAATTATTACCCTATGTGTGGTATAGTGTATCTAGAATGCGTTTTTTATTTTAATCGCGACGTTTTTCACTCGGACTTACATTTAAGAAATGTGTGTGCCAGTGGTGATGTATGGAGTAATGCAAAAGGGGTACATGTTTAGGAAAGAAATCTGAAAGTGGATATATGCATGAGGCAGACATAATGTAACCCTACCTAATCTATCATAACCAATCCCAATCTAGCATAACCCAACCCAACCCACTCCAGTATAATCCAACTAGACCCAACATTACCCTGTCCAACATAACATGACCAAACCCAACCCAAAATAACCCAACCAATGCAACATAAGTTAACCCAATCCAACATTTTCCTAAATAATATAATCCAACCCAACCTAACCTAAACCGACATAACTCAACATAATCCACCATCCAATCCAACATAACCCAACACGATCCAACATAACCTAACCCAAACCAACACAACCTAAGATAAATCAATATAACCTGAATAAATCAACATAACTTAAAATAACCCAAACCAATTCAACGTAACCCAACCCAACATAACCAAATGCAACATTACCCGACATAACCTAAATCAATATAACCTAATCCAATGTAACCCACCATAACCCAACCCAGCCTAATATAATCCAACATAACCCAATCTAACATAACCCAACCCAACATAATATAACTCAACATAACCCAATCCAACCCGACATAATCCTATCCAATCCAATATAACCTTACTAGATATAACTAAACCAAACGTAATCTAACCTAACCCGACATATCTAATGTAACTTAAAACAACCCAAAATAATCTAGTATATCCAAACACAGGGTGGATTTGGACATACAGATAATAACATTGTAGACTTAGCGTGTTTGCATATTGCATAGCTGTCAAATTGGTTTGACGCCTATTACTTACATAATAAAAGTAATAAAATTAAAAAATGCAGTTTTTGAAAGTTTTAACTGTTAATTTAAACACACGTTACTTTAAAACTACTAAAACACAATTAAGAGGTACTTTCTTGAATAATACGGGGGTTCACTTGAAATAATATTTAGTTTCTATTTTGTCGGAATCGGTGCACTAAATTCGAATCTATTAGAATTTCATGTTTTTCAACTGTATGAAATTATTAAAAGTTGCTACAAAGCTGCACAGAAAATTTTAAATATTGAGTTACTTTCTTCTAAGCGAATTTCGCTATCCTATTTATTGCTCATTACCGAATAAAAATTTTAGCGTCGCATTAAAGTTTACTAGTTAAAACATGTCAGGTTTTGTAAAGTCAAACGAGTAGTGAACATCTTGTAGAATGATTCATGTTTTGTATTTTGACAAATGGCCGACAAGAAGTGACGTTGTGTAATTGTATTGTCACGTTGACGTACCCATTTATCTTGTATTGTGAGACATTAAAAAAAACCGTAACTTGGTGAATGCTACGATATCGGTACTGTCAACGCCATCTATTAAAGTTAATAGCAAAATTTATGCACATAGATATTGCATAGATAAATAAAAAATTAAAAAGAACAGAATAATAGTGATGATAATAATAATAATAATTACATTAATTTTGACAGTTTACTTCGATCAGCCGCGGTGTGATGGTTAGCGCGTTAGCATGGTCCGCTGAAAATACAAATTCCACCAACCCATCGACTTTTTTGTGTGATTTACATATGCTAATGCTAGTTTTAAATATTTTACTTCTTTTAAATCTGGTTTTTGACTTATATTTAAAATTAATATACACCTAACGCTACCTATTAACGGTAATTGTAAGTTTTACAGCCATGTAAAATGAAGTCAATGTGTTGATTTTTTAAACAAATCTATGTTATGTCGATATTTATCGATCCATTTTCCATTCATTAATATTTTTAAGTATGAAAGTTATCCTAAACAATAATCATTAATGAATTTCAATCGAATAAAGTCGCAGGCACAGCTAGTTATTGAGAATATATTTACAACGGAACAAACGCTGTTTTATTAATACACTAACAAAAAATATCATATTTTTGACAAGAATTAGTTTTCTGCACGAGAATGACTTAATAGCTCTTTGTTTTATTTAAATGTTTATAAAATATGTCAAACTGTGCAAGGTATTGCATGTCAGTAATTAATAATTTAAATTAATCGTCATATTTATTTCCAATGACTACAATCAGGCTTAATTATGCTCTACATTCTAGTAAAGAGTCATGGTCGATAATCCAGGTGGACGCGGTCACGGGCAAGTCAACAATTAAATACCTTATTACCTTACCTCATCTTGTTATTCAAATAAAACTGAATTCTGAATTGAAATTGTTCTATTTTTTCTTTATTAACTAAGAAAGTTTCACGATGACCAGATAACTGAGTGATTACAAATTATTCTGGTGATATAAATGATCAACGTTAAATGGAAAAGCGTATATTCCATTGCTTACTGGTCTTCAAATAAAACTATACTGATACATTGATCTACTGAAAACTTTTGAAGATGGTGTATTGTGTCTGTTTTGGATTGTTAACAACTAAAATCGATAAATATATTTCTGTACTAATTAATCCCTTCGATTAAATATTATCTTTACCGTGATAAATAAATTAATACGAAACTCGACGCGTGACTGTAATTAGGTTAATTTGTGAATAGTTAGGTTAATTTGTGAATATTTTCTTGTTAGTCGGACGTATTTGTAAAGATTTAATTTAGTTATCACTTTAAAAATTAGATTCAATTCTCGGCTTTCTGCTGACATTTTGTTTCGTGTCTTATTTTCAATTTAATTATCATTTCTTTATTACTATAAAGCAAATATGAGTCAATATTAATAATATTATAGTGAAAGATTTTCCCAATAAAATATTTGTGTGAGGAAAATGGGCCTAAATATTAAGGCTCATTATAATAAATGATGTTGAATAATTATTTATTTAAAACGAACCAAACATAAAAACAGACAATTTTAAAACGAAACATAAATTAAAAACTCGTTATTTTCATAACTAAGTACATTAATTTACTTGTGTATGTTGTAAAGCTAAACCTTTTGGGCTCACCGAGTTTGGGCTAGTTATTTAGTTTTGATGAGTTCTATTTCTTGCATACCACGCAAGTCAAGGTGAGTAATTTA
This sequence comes from Druceiella hillmani, assembly GCA_039881145.1. Lineage (NCBI taxonomy): Eukaryota > Metazoa > Arthropoda > Insecta > Lepidoptera > Hepialidae > Druceiella > Druceiella hillmani. The sequence continues at coordinate 3,784,822 of JAYKKI010000070.1, forward strand.
TCGAGGAGTACATGGCTTTTGGGTGGCTATAAACTGTGTATCGTGAGCGCTACACTACCCAAGTAGAGGTAGAAAATAAGTCGAATATTGTTTGTCATTAGGCTGGCAAAATTATGTATCGCAAGGGGTACACTCGAGATGTAGGCCAATCCTATTTTATAAGAGCCTTTCTGCACAGATTTCTAGGAGGTTGATAATTTAATAGTCCAATATCCATTGCCATCCAACTTCTCTGCGGTATTAATAAACTATCTTAAAATAAGCTAGTTTAACATGATTTCGACTCAGTATCCCTATGCGTCTGAGCAATAATTTGATGGTCTCCCATTTGCGCATACTTCTGAGCTAGACAGAATTATGCTCGAAAATATTTCATCCCTCCATTTCAGGGTGTTTCTGTAATTATAGATAATCATCGAGTATTTCGCAGTCGGCAATGTTATTTTATTTAATTTTTAACTTTATAAGACTCTCGAAACAAATACATAAGTTAGGTCTCCGTGTGAAGCTATTTATGTATTGAAGCCGAAGAAAATATTTAAAATGTTTAACAAGTTTTTGTATCACAAAGTGCATGGGAATTAACCCTATATTTTTCATTCAGGTTTTATAATGGACATTTTCGGGTATAATGTCATTCAACTCCAAAAAAAATTTACTTCTGACCCTGCACTTTATCAACTATTAAATCATTACTTTTATGACTCTTCGGTCATAAGTTACCAAGAGTACAAATTTAAGCTACTTGCTCAAATTCGTAATCTCAGTTATTGCATAAGAGGAGAAAGTGATAATGTAATCCTTTCCCTAGGGGCCACACGAATATTCTATAATGTTCACAAATCTATTGTAGACTCATATTGATGAACACAGTACTGCCACATGCGCATGTGCTGCCTTGATCAGTGTGAGTATGGCAGAATGAAACATCATTCCCTGATATTTTCTCCCAGTCTATCAACCGATTCAGGAATAGGATTATAGAGTTGCTTAGTATTTCACGATTGATCAATAGTCAAAGTGACGTTTGTTCGGATTGTTCTCTATTATCCGTTATTTTTTGTACTACCTTTATTAAACATTCATTTTAATGGTACTTGTAACAAAAGATTTATCAAGTTATGCGTTATAATAATCGGACGTATCTAACGTCCAACTGGTAAATCCTGCAAAGATTTATTAACTTGTGATGTGAAATACAAAATATTCCCACTCAAACTAAATGAGAATACGCGAAATATTCAAATGTCTCTTTAAATAAATTGGGTCTAACGTGAAATATGAATAATTATAATACGCTCCCGAAATTAATTAATTTTTTTTACAGAAAAACAAAGTGCCCCAACTAGCATTAAGATGCTCCTGCAATTTCCATACGTTGAATACCTAATTAAATTAAAATAAAAAAATTGTTAGAGGCGTGAGAGAATATGATTAAAACTTTTTAACTCCTTCAGACAACTCAGCTTTTTAACTCGAGTTAATGACAAAGTTTGCTAGTAGTGCCATCCTGAATATTTACGAGTTCTTGTCATAAGGATTATGTAATGAAAAGCATAATTTACTTTTAATTTTATTACTTTAGAAAAGCGGAAATAAACTTTCCTCAGCAACCGAAAAGTGCTGTGAAAAAAATTAATCCGAAAAATTCAGTTATCTAAACAACAATTATGCCTCACCAAGATATGGGGAATCGAAAACATCTTGTAAAATTGAACCCTGCATTTAATTCGCACAATAAACGCCTTTGCATCTTAATAAAACATTACAGAATTAAAGAGGTAAATTGAAGCTTTCGAAAGCAAAGCATGTATATGTTGCTGTACATCTTCAGATTAAAAATTAAGAAAAGTTAATCAATGGTGAGATATTGGATAGCGTTGTGTGTCATTTATTTGTTGTCAAGGATACTTTAAAGTATTAAAATATGAGAATTTCCGTAAGTTTAATAGTTTCAAAAAGCTTATTTTTAAAAATATAAGTGATTAGTTTTAATAAGCGCCAATTTTAATTTCTGTAGTATGCAATTGAGAGATCGTTTCAAAAGAAAATATTTGAAATTTTGTCACGTCATGCATATTTCTTTGGAACGGTTATGTTAAATTAAAAAGCGTTTTCCGTAAGGCATTTTTATTCCGTTGTAAATATTTGGTCCCCTAATAAACACATATAAACTTCAGTCCCTTCTAGTTTCTCGACAAGAGTAATATAAGATAAAAATGTGTGCAAATATTTTGCTCATATGCTTAAACTAGAATGTAATATCAACGTTTTACCGTAGCACCAGATGCTTCAAGTACATTAATAATTTTAATATACATAAATGAAAGAAATCCAAAGTACTTTAATTACACAATTCGATACAATGATTCCAGCTAATTTATTTTGTTAGTTATACTGGTATTTTTTAGTTCGATATTTATTGTTTTCTCGTCAAATGAGCCATTTTGTATTTTTTCTTTATTTCCTATGTCTCCTTGAATAGGTCAGTATATCCACATACCGGAAAATGTAAGGTTCATTTCTCTGTTATCTTTCTGTTATTAGTCTCTGTCTATTCATTTTTTTAATAATGCTGTATAAATAATTAGTAGCTAAGTTCATTTCAGACTCTTATAAGAAATCACAGATTATTTATTATGTTTTCTCGTATGGAATACACCGCTTAAAATAGCTTCGTTTAAAATGACCTATAAACATCCAGGAAATTACTTACAGATGTAAATTATAGATGCATTACACATTAGAATGAATCTTATATTTATATAAGATTAATTCTAATGTGGATAACATATAATCATTGGATAACATATAATCATTAGGCCGAGTTAATTTAGCTCCATATTGATACTGGGTATCATATCCACTATCATTTTCATCGTGTTACATCAATTTTTAATTGTAAATTCAATTCTATTTTAATTTACAATTACTGATAGTTATGAAAATAATTTTTAATCAAGGGCAGTGTCAATGAAGACAGGAAATATGTCCTTCACTATAAAAAGTGCCTTATATTTAAATACATAAGAAGTAGTAGATTATATTTCATGTGGTTAATTTTATTATTTTTATAGTTTGACCCAAAAGTCATTTATATTCAGATTAATTAATTTAGGGTGAATAAAATTTAACTGTAAATAGTATATAACAATTTACGAAGCTTTGTAACAAAGAGGGAAATCTACTTTTGGAGCAGAAGTAATTCCTGAAAGGTATAGAGAAATATTACCTGCAACTGTACAGTCCTAAAAATTCTAAACCATCTTGTTTGGCGAGTTGGACAATAAAAAATATTGAATCCCAAGATGTACGGGTGATAAAAAAAACTTTAAATATGTGCCGCCTTGGGCAGAATGTCAGACGGCTAAGACCCAGCAAGGATGAAGTCATCATCAAAATAGTCAAAGAGGGTGGAGACGTAATCTTAGAACTTCTCATTAAGATATTTAATAAGCATTTAGAAGAAAGCCGAATATCTGAAAAGTGAGAAAGCGCCAATACCAGCCTATTATACAAAAAAGGGAATAAGTCGAACTTTAACTACTACTGATCAGTCCATTACAAAAACTCTGCGAAAGTAGGCACCGTTCATTTGACCAGAAAATTCGACTTCTACCAACCAGTCGAGCAAGAAAGATTCTGAAGCAAATTCGGTACTACGGGTCATATATTAACTATGAGATTCGTTATGGGAAAAACCATAGAATATCAAATGTCACTTTAGCTTGCGTTCATAGCTTATAAGAAGGCCTTAAGTATATTGAATCCTACTTGTGTTTATAGCTTATAAAATGATCCACTGGGGTTGGAAATACCACTATCGCTTGCGTTCATAGCGTACAAGAAGGACTTTAATTAATTCTGAAGAGTAATTCAGTCTATTCAAAAGACACATATTGATCATCACTACACTAACTTGGTACAAAATGTTTATTAAAATACGTTTTTGGAAATAAAATATAACCAAAAACTGAACGAGTCAAGATTCGGAGAGAAATAAGACAGGGAGACAAACTTTCTCCAAAACTGTTCACTCTCGTACTGGAAGATATTTTTAAGATATTACAGTGGGAGAAACGGTATATAGAAGGAAAGAGATTGAGTAACATTAAGTTTGCGGATGATATCGTACTGTTCTCAGACAATCACATAGATCTCGAAATCATGGTAAGGTCGCTTAAACATGCCTCTGAACAATGTGGTTTGGAACTTTAACAAAACCAAGCTCGTGAGTAATATACTGAATAAACTAAATAACATTGAAGACATAAGTGTAAATCGCCCTGTCATCGAAAGAATAGAAAAGTATGTGCTCATACTTTCCTGGGCAAAAAGTGTTAATTTGTCAGGAAAATCAGGCAATAATCTGCACATAAGCTTAGGGTGAGCAATCTACTCCAAGTTCGAATTCGACTTCAACATGAAAATCAGTGCTTTGAATACACGATCAGTGTACCCAACTAGTGCGCAAAGACGGAGCCTGGGTGTTCACGAAGGAGATCGTTCACAAACTCCAAGTGACTCAAAGAGCAATCGAGAGAAAACTATTAAACCTTACACCGAAAAACCACAAAAGAAATGACTGGCTAAGAAATCACAGCAAGGTTAGAGACGTCACAAAACGGGTAGCAAAATTAAAAAGAAAAAAAGCTCGTGGTACAGGATTGTAGTGGAATGGATACCAAGGGAAGAGAAACAGCCACAAAGAAGTCAACAGATATTTTTGTATGACGACATCAAGAAAACAACGGTAGTGACGTGAGTAAAAACTGCCCAAAATAAAAAAAGATGACACATATTGAAGAAGACTCGAACCTTAGCGTGTTGGCCTTCTTTAGTTTATGCCAGTTTTTTTCAATTTAGCGTTTGAAAATAGCTAAAGGAAAAAGACAAAATTTGCAATTTAATTAACCTCTGTCGTAACTTTTGCACAAATGGAAAAATTTCTGATTTTTTATTTTTAATGTACTAAAAAGTACTAATATACTGTTAAAGTATATCCACGATGTTTTTTTGATACATGTTTTAAGAATTTAATTTGTAAGAATTGCGAAAATGGTGCTTAGTTAATATCAGATACTTCACCAATGTTAGAAGTCATTATATACTATCCTTATCATCGCAGTAATACAAGGCCCAAATAAATGTACTGTCTACATCGACAAACTTTTTCAGCCACCGCGTTAAAAAAAATTCTTGGAACGTTTTTAACGTGCTTTTGAGATAAAATTGTTGAAGAATTTTGCTGTGTTTAAAAAATGTTGCTTTAAATTATTCATAAATACAAATTCTGCCTCGAAATTGCGCCAAACAGTCAATGAATTTAATTCAATGTACAGATATCAAGCGACAAGTTAACAATTTGTCTGTATCCTCTCTCCTGTATAAGGCAAGAAATTATAATTTTATGCATATTATAGTTTCGTGCAGAAAAATGGAAAACTATTAAAATAAATTGAAAATTTAAACTTAAAAAAATTTAGAATAGTCATAAATCTTGTTTTAAAGGAATTAATTATTTGTAATATTACAGTCTATGAAATGATTTGACACATTCATTTCATCATGTTTTTAGACTGCCCCTTCTTTTTAAGTTTCCTTAGGATCTGCACAAAAAAGAAATTGTTTAGTGCCTTTTCTTCGTAAATGTCATTAAAAGAAGCTCTTTGCAATGCATGTATCTTAATATTTAAAACGAAATATAAGGATGCGGAAACCGTCACAATGGTCGATTTAATTTTTTTACGAAATTAATCTCAAAAGTAATAACTTAGAAAACTGTATTTGACGCCATTATCATACGTAACCTGTATTTGAATGGCAAACACTAATAACTATTATGTATGGAAGAGTTCATAAGTAATAAACAGCATAAGCAAAACTGTCGTGAACAATTTACCTATTTGTACAGAGAAAAATAATATTATTTATTTAAATAGTTTAATGAACATACTAAGCACCCATAAATGTTTTAACTTTTTCTTGCGCTTAAGTGTGTACAGAACTTTCGTAGCGCATGTTCTATTTTTATTTATTCATTTTTTTATAAACTTTGGACATAGGAAAAATAAAATATAGTTCAAAATTCATCTCGAAATTCGTGAGGTATATACAACTTAGATAAATACACATCTAAAAACAAGCAGATAACTTGTTGCATACAACAGAGAGATATGTAGTAACGTATATTTCTCTAGTAATATTTTTTAAAGATTTTTAGCGCTCAAAATCATCAAATAAAATCCTTGTATTACAAGAACATTACCACTGTACATACTACTATAATATGTCACGCTGTTTTTTGATGAATTCGAAATTTTTTTTTCCTTTGCAAATAAATATTTTCAGCATTACAAGTCATTCTAATCAATCATTGGAGAAAATTTTATTAGTTTCATTATTTAAGTAGTATTTCTATCCACATTCAAATATAAAAGAACGAAAACGAAGTATAATTGTAGACTTAATTCGTAATTGTACGGTAATTTTAATTAAATTTTTACCATGATTATTAATAAAATTCACGTTGTCACGTCACACGCGTCAAAGGAACTTCTGTCAAACAGAAAGGGTTATTGGATTATTACAGAATTATCGATCGAATTTTCTGGTAATCAGTTGCAAAATCAGACCTTCATTGGTCCTTAAGGTAGGCACAGGGATTCCATCAGTCAATAAGTCCATTACTGCATAATTCAATTTAGAGCCGTTATAATGGAATTAGTTTACACAAATAATAGGAACCTGCATTGACTTGCCAATGAGGGAAGCTTACTGTGCTTTCGTGAGTCCATCAAACTCACTTTAATTAAAATTTGAATTTGTAATCGAAATACTGAGGATAGAAACTTGATTACAATTTATTAAAATTATTTATTCTATATATTATAATGTAAAATAGTTTTAGTCCGTTTAAATACGAGAAGATTTTCAGAACTGGTATAGGTACAAAACCTTTTATAGACTCAACGGTTTAAATATTAATCCTTCTTGATACTCTTGCCCAAACAATTTGGTAATTATGAAATAACACAAAGTAAATTTCGATCTTTTTATTCTGCGAGTAGATTAGAGTATATATAAGGCATGGGGAGGTAGATAAATATTATAAAACATTGCTTGTTCCCAACTTTTCATTCTCATATGCTGCTTTAGAGAAGGAGACAATCTCAAATTGATCTACATAATACTAATATCTTTAATTCTTTTCTGATGTTAAGTAAGTAATGCTTTTATTCGCAAGGTTTTATGCAATAACTGCTTACATCAAATGATCGTACCCGTTCAGTGGCTTCGATATAAAATTTATGTTAAGACCTTCTCTTACATTCTAATTCTATTATTGAATTTTTAATATAGCCACTGATCTTACGGTCATAATTACTATTTATTTCCATTAAGTAGGAAAACTAATAGTGAGAAATAGCGAAAAATTAAATAAGATTTTCAGATTTTTTATTTTGTTCGTAAGAGATATACTGGAGTTTCTATTGCAAAGAATATATATGTTTCAATACAGTAAAATTGGTTCGTGTAAGAAGAAAACTTGAGAAATAAATGACATTGACGGAGAAATGGAAAAATTAAAGTCGATTTTGATTTCCCAAATTTAGTGCGTGTCATTCTGCATAAAATTGAGGGAAAAATGGTCAAATTTAACATTTCATTATAAAAATAAACTAATGAAACATTACATTAACTAAAAGACTAAAAAATAATGATTATAAATCTTTCATTGATTACATATTCACATCATTGAAGTAATAAACGAAACAGAAGAATTTTAACCAACAAAAAAATAAAATCAAGAGTGTTGAAGAGCACTGTTAAATTCCTGTTTGTATGAAAATATAATGGCGTTAAATTATAGAGGTTGTTTTCAAACTCAATGCAAAATTGAAAGTGATAATTGAGCTACACATGTCTAACCGAAGCCTGAATTTTTTTTATTTCAAGATTTTATTTTTTAAAAATTCAAAATTTGACAGTTAATTACTAACAGTATCCCGATAAAAGCTATTATGTCAAAATACTTTTCTCATTTGTGTAACATATAGCCAATCTAATAAAATAGGCTTCAAGAATCTACGTTATCAGAAAAATATACTACCTACTACTACCTTTGAAATTTACGAAAATATGTGTAATTGTATACTAAGCTAGTATATTTTTCTGATAACGTAGATGCTTGAAACCGATATTATTAAATTGGTTATACGTTACATTTGCAACTAACTGCCAAATTTGAATTTAAAAAAAAAACCTTAAAATAGCAAGAAAAAAATATTCCGATTTCGGCTGATATATGTATGGCTCAAATGTTTTAAATGGTTTAAACTATCAGCCACTTTCTTAAATAACAAAAAGTAAGAATTTTAAAACTCAAAAATGTTGGTATTTTAAATTTTTTGTTTGTGCTATAAAATTTATTTTTTAAAATAAAATATTATAAATTAATAGTGGGAAACAAATGCATTTTATTAGCAATAAGTACTTACGCAAAATCTAAGCGTTGAAATAACTAAAAAGGATTTTGAATATAAATACGAATATTTAGAAGTGAAAGAATATACATCCATAGACTAAAAATTTATCATTAAATTTGTTTTGGTCGATATGAAGTGAGGAGACATCATAATAATTTACCCCCTTAATACCATATAAATTTTTATTTTTCTTTAATTCAACTTTCTTTATTAACACTTCTGCTCATATATTTGCTGATTGTCCAGTATCTAAGTATAAATTAAATGTTAATATGACGAAAAAAACATAAGCATTAGAAGAGTTGAGGTACTACTTATTGTGACTAATTTTTTCTTGGTGTCAATGTTTTATAATAAATTAATAGCAGCCTAGTAAATAGATCTTTAATTATTATATTAATAAAATTGTGGTATTTATATTTTTGTTATACTGGACTCATTCTCCTATATCGTATCAAAGATGATAGTAAAGTAAGTGTTGATAAAAAATTAATTTATATTTTAATATACCACCTTGTAATGATATATTCAGGTTTGATACCTTTTTGCGATATTACATCAAGAATGTAAATATGTGATAAAAACCTAATGTGCAAAATGCAAAACTACTTTGCAAAATGAAAAGATAATTATTGACAAAAAGCTAATCTATAGAGTAATATCGTAATATTACCCCGTATCGGTAAACCACGTAGCATTATCCCAACTGAATTTAAGTAAAATATTTAAATTATTTACCACTATCTCCAATACCAATAATTTGAGTCTTCATTATCCTGTAAATTTCTTGTCTTTCACGCACGTATAAATAAAATGTTTTATTGAACGCATCTCTATGAGCAAGACGCTACAAAGCGATGCGGGCACACCGTTCCGGTTAAGTTAACTGATTATATTAACAATCAGATATGATTTTTGCGGTACAAAGAGTTTCATTCAAAGTAGTATATACATTCTACGAATGTAGAATTAGTAAACTAATTTTCAGAATATCACAATGTATTTAACCTTCTCTTCTAACATCAGCCAATATATTTTCGTGCTTATTTTCCTCATTTGTAACACATTCCGATAAGTAGCTAGTTTAATTAGACAGTCGGAGCATAATGACACAGAATGAGCTCGAAGGAGTGGAGTCAATAAAGTGAAAGTGTTATCACAATTCAATGCAAACAGCAAAGATTCGTATATTTTATTATTTTGGTGCCCATTAATAAATGAAATTTTTTACTAATTCACCAGTCACTTTGAATAACCATATGATATGAATTTGTTGTTTTATTTACTTTTTAAACGTGTTGACTACGTGTTTTTTATTGTTTCTAATTATCAATATATCAGTCATCTGGTAATGAAATATATCAAAAGGTGAAAAACATTTATTGCGAGAAATGGAATACATTATAGATAGTATGGAATGTATATTTTGTCAAATACATAGTTTTTCTTAAATATACCTCAGTTAAATCATGATATACATTCTTTTATAATCAGGACATGTACTAAAATAATAACATGATATTTTTCTTCATTTTTATCAGATCCAGGGGCATCGAAACTCCTTCTTTCACCTCCCATTACACCGACTTTCAAGGTTATAAGTCACTCGGAAATACCTTGTATGTTAATATGATTAGTGATTAGAATTATTACATGAATAAAAAATACTCTTTAACGGGCCATATATTAGTCTAGCGTGAAACAAACGTGGATTTACAGCAATGTAAGGTTATAAGTCTCAGTATACGATAATAATTTCAATGATAACAGTCTCAAGCCATTTCTGAGAAAAAGGGCTTCGACAGACTGACAGACAGACGGATAACTAAGTAATTCTATAAACGTTATCTTTTTTTTCATTTTGGGGAACAGAACCCTAAAAACAGAATCCTTGTAATTATCACACGTGCATCTGCAATACGTCTGTCACAGTTGATTTTCTCTGAAACTGTATGATGTAAACTTGAAAATTGGCAAAATAATAAAACATCTTAATAAACCACTTACATTGCAGCGGTTTTTTTTAATATTCGTATAAGAATTAAAAAGGGCGTAAATAAAATACAGAAAATAGTTTTTTTTTAATTTTAAATATCATTTTCAGTAATTTTCAATGATCACTTTATTGGTTAAGATAAAATATCCTCTTTAATTTACTTTTGGATGAATTGCGAAGTGTAATACGGTGGGCAAGTACTCATAAGTGGAATACCCGGAAATGTTCATATGGCCTCTTAACTACCTATGTTATCCATTTTCATATATCTTCACATCGTTTTTCATTCTCTATAGTAAAATTACCTCTATTTGCACACTTTATTGATATAACGTAGTTACATTATTCAACATTTATGTGTGCGTTCAATATTCTAAAAGAACAGAGTTATGAAGAACTGCAACGATTGTCAAAATGTACTCCACTTATATTTATAATAAAACAGCCTTTATATGCGGAACGGTTTTTCATACTGCAGGTAACTGTCATCATTGTGTTTCCCAGTGTACAAAGTCTGTGGTAACTTTTAGTTCAAGTGTTATGTTTCATGCATGATGACTTATACCCTTCCGTCAGGGTCATCTGCCAGGTTAGATTTCAATTTCGCCTTCAAATATGGCTAAAAAAGGATTAAAAAACAAAAATTCTTTATACGAATACAATATTTTATGGTAACGACTTTTTCCTCTCCCCTTAATGACAGAAAATACCAAAATTATTATACCACAGGAGTCACATTAATGCTTTCTTTAATTCTAAAATTATTCATTGCTTAGCTTTCGGTTTTATGTTTTCATTTTAGTAATCCTATAGTATGTATTATTGGCTTGTGTTTGCATTTACCAGAAGGTTGCTTTAACAAAATTGATTTTCACTGTGTCACTAATGACAAAAATATTTTTTTATGTGATAAATATTATGTAAAGTATATTTTTGGTGATAACCAATATATTACTTGTTCAATGAAACTTCGGCATGGCAAGGTACAAAGTATTCACCTTGTACCTTGCTATGCCGTTGTTGCTTTGAAATAAAATTCTGCAACTTACGAAATTTGTTCGTGTTGTTATAATCGTGAAGATTGTTTATTTATGTTTTCAATTAGAGCCGTTCAATTGAAAGAAGTTCTGATGTCACATGTGGCAGTATCTTCACTGTTTACCTATTTACAATCGATTTGGTGTAAGTTTACATGCAGATAAATGAGATAATAACGAAATACGTCGGTAATAAGGAAAGCTGACGAGGGAGAGAGTTTTACCTCCGTTGTTACTCAGTGCATCAATGTATAGCTTACCTTCAGCAAAATACACTTGTTTCAGTTTTTTTGTACTCCCAATCGTTATACAAATTATGTTTTGTTTATGTATTTTACTACTTAATACAATTAAGACAGTTAACGTAAAAGTTTTCTTAATGTTAATTAGACTAATAACATATATTTTCTACTGATAGAATCTTCTTGTTTTTATTACTCTGTAATCTAAAGGTTCCCATTTGTTTCCATTCAGAATAATAACATAAAGATAAGTTTTACCCATTTGTTCCTTTTCTTAAGTTTATTATTATATATTCATTTATATATCACATCACTAAATCTGAATGGAAAATTATTCAGAAGAAAGGGTGTTTGACATAGAAAGGGAATTAAATTAAAAACTGACAATGCGGGTAAACTCGATCATAAGCATATTTTTGTATTAGTCAAACTGGAAATAATCATTCGATAGCTCGTGAAGTATTCACAACTTTTTTTCATTTAGAATCCAACACTTATTAGAATTATAGCTTTTTATCAAATATGGTTTTCATAAAAAAATTTCATTAAAAAAAATTGTTAATAAATAAATTTTTTAAAAAAAAATTACTAAAGACCTAATATGAAATAACAGATAATGTTTTTATAGGTAGTGCCTCTTTTCAGGGAAACAAATATATTGGTTAACTTAAGTTAGGTATTTAAACAGTACTAAATCCTAAAAATGAGAAAATTAGTTATCTGTATTATATATTCCCAAAACATTTGTTGTTAATATAAAATATCAATTTAAATATTAAAATTCACCCTACGTAAATGACATTTAAAATTAACATGAATGCGAGTCATCACTGCATTTAAATTTAATTAATGGTGGTTGTAATGGTGGAACTTCACTTTTATAACAAGACGAACAAATTTCGTTCGCCCTAAAATTTACATGTGTAAATTGTTCTTTGCCCTGCCAAAGCTTAATTTTTGTATTTCTGTCTGTGTATATGAAGGATCATGTGGAGGACTGTATCAATGTTCGTTTTGACGTCACAAAGGTTTAAAGAAGGTAGTATAATGGCAATTTAAAGTGGGGATGGTTTCCCGTTATTTGATGAATACATAAAAATAATTTAGTTGTAAGTCGATTATGTTTCGTGTAAGATTATAAAAATATTAATAATCAGAAAAATAGTATAATTATTTAATAAAAGTAATATTACCTGTATTCTCTTTTTCCTTTTATCACTTTTCTTATCTTATAGCCATTCAGATCAAAGTAACTTTTTGTTTTATTTACAATTGAAGTATAAAATGAGTTTTTATCACTGTGTAGTTTCTAATAAGAGTTTAGTTTATAATATACCCGACAATATTTTAGTGCAATGTCGTGCTGCGTAGCCAGAGTTACTTCGTAAGATTTATGTCGTCCATATTCGTTTTTCTGGTTTGAAAACTGCCATAACTTTTACACGAAAATAACAAAAACCAAGGAAATAAACGAAGTTAAATAAAATAAAATTTAGTAAACTGTTTTTTTCCATTTATGTTGTTGTATAATAGTACATCAATTATCATAAGCCATAATGAACCTATTAAGATTCGGAAATGCCCGTAACATAAAGGTTATTAAATTAGTAAATAGCGGGAATAGATAGCTGAATTTTTATTGCTTTTTCTGGATTTTCAACCAATTGTAAACAGTTTTAGAAATAAATAAATATTTTTAAAATAATTAAAGAGTTTTTCTATGTAATTATCGGAATTTTAGATATAGCCTGAAATATATTCAACAGATTAATAGATTGGTTATATAAAAGAAAAAATAAATAAAGAGATGATTTTTTGAAAGAGAGTAATTTTCTTACTAATTTTATTTTCTAATAATAATTTAATTTAAATTTTATTTTCTAAAATTAATTTTCTTAATAATTCTTATACTTAATATATTACAAACTCTTCCATATTCAAAGCGTTATTCATTAAATAACATATTTAAAATTTTGATGGAAATCTTCTCTAAATATCATTTACATTACCTTTCACATATTCGTTCTAAAAACTTAGTAAAGAGCTATCATGTAAGAAATATTAATATCGCTGTAGATTGCCAATGAACTTAAAGAATGAAGCCATCATTATTTTATAAATGAAATAGAATGCGAATCAAGGAGATTAGTATATCTGATTGATTAATCTTTGTACGTAAAACGATAGAAAAGGATTTAAACAGAAAACTATAGTGAAGTGTGTATAACTATATTTTTCACTTTTTATATTTATGTATTCAAAATATATCCCCGTGACAAATATAAAAATATGATATAGATAATTAAGCAAGCGTTTGGTTCTGAACCATTGCAGACTTTTTGAGTAAAATATGGAACCTTAATAAAAATATTTTGGAAAACATACGATCTTAATATAATTAATCCACTTTCTTGAATACAACAAATTTATGCAATAATTTAATTTCATTAAATTCTTAATTGCTTAAAAATTATTTTCTTCGACTATTCCTACAAAAATGTACAACTATTTCATCCATAATTATTAATATCGAGTAATAAAAGAAGCTTTGCTACAACCTCTCAATTCCCAACTTGATTTTTACCCGTCGAACCGAAAATAGGATACGAGTAACAAAAGCAAGAGCCGGGCTCGGTGAACGTCTTTCCCTTTATTACACATTGTTAGGTTTATTAATGGAATTAATAAGGTATGGAGGTGCATACGACGCCACTATCGCCCTGTTGATTTATTAACATTAGCAATGGTAGTAAAGTTAACTGGCGCACTAATGGCTCCCTGTGTATTGTGATAAGATATGATGTTTCATTTATTAGCTGTTTCATGAAACAATAATTAAGTGTGACTGCGGAAGTGGAAGACATATATCTCCTGTCTTTGTGCACAGGTTCGTGTTTGTTCGGTTTATTGAATGTTGTTCAGGATTACTCTTCGTTTATTAATTTGTTCGTAATTTATTCATACATGTTATAAATCTTGTGTGTTGTATCTGACGGATTTAAAGTAAAAAGTCGCGCAATTCTATGGAATAACACTGATTTTAATTATATTTATGTACAGCTACTTATGGTACAAGAAATATCACAGAGCAGAGAGAGCAGAGTGAGTAACCCATAGACAACATACATTTCTTTGTTTTTATTTTAATGCAATATAAGGATGATACTAGTACGGTTCGTAATTTTAATTATATTGATATGTTACTACTCCTATCAAATTCGAACCTACCTAATGAGTTTGTTTAAATAGAGTTAAATTATGAACTGAGATTAATGAATAGGGCAACTTTCTACGTTATAATCTTTTCATTAAAATAAACAACTCTTATTTACATTTTACATTTGAGATATGTAACAAGGCAACTTAAAGTTAAATATAATTTTTCTTACTAAATTTTAACAATCCAATATTGACTCTTAAAAATGTAAGTGTTTCTTTAGGTAAAGCTTCGATAAAAATATCGGCATACTGAACATTTGTGTGAACATAATTTAAACTAATCATTTTGGCATGTTTTTCTTTTACAAAATTGTTTTTAAAATCTATGTGTTTGGAACGCTTGTGAAAAATCACTGTTTTTAATTTTATTAATTGCACTTTGATTGTCAATGTTAATGCACAGTTTGTTTGAACTCACTAATATCAGTTTGTTTCACGCTCGTTGTTTCACTCATATTAGTTTGTTGAACTCACTAATATCAGTTGTTAAAAGTTTGTTTGAACACATTAATATCACTCAGAAGTTGTTTCAAACACGTAGCTTGTTTGGTCGTTGCACAAGCAGCCATATTCTGCTTCAGTTGTAGATATTTATTGGTGCTGATTAGACCAAGTAAATATTTTCTTCATCATTTTCGGATATGTGCGCTAGGCAATTGCATATGGTCTGCGGGTACATATTGTTGACTAAACCCTGCTAATCAACGTCGGATATGCACATTGTAATTGCATATAGTCAGCCGGTACATATTGTTAACTGAATCTTGGTCATCAACATCGCATATGTATGCATTATCAGAATATAAGTTCAGTCTGTACATATTGTTTATTAAACCCTGCTCGTGGACGTCGGATATGCACATGATAATTGCGTATAGTTAGCCGGTACATATTGTTGACTAAATCTTCCTTATCAACATCGGATATGTAAATTTGACCATTTATGTTGTTTGTCGGTACATATTGTTGACTAAACATTGCTAATCAACATCTTATAAGCACATGATAATTGCATATAGTCAGCCGGTACATATTGCCGACCAAACATTGCACGTCAATGTCCACGTTCCATTGCGATGATATGTCTCTAATTCACTTTTAGTAGATATTTTCTTTCTAAGTCTCAGAGTCGTGTTTGATTAAGTTGATGTTTCAACCATTATATTTAGTATATACTCATTTCCAGAAGTGTCTTGATTAGAGTAATACTCAGTGGCAGTAATATTCGTGGTGCTTGATGTGTCATTGCAGCTGTGTTATTCATTGATTCTAATTGACTTGTTGAGCAAGAATTTAATAATTGGTTGCAGGAGCATAATCTCATAATCTCTGCTCTTTATAACTGTTCTAGATGGGTGAATTATAAAATTATAGCCTTTAGTATTTTCACAGTATTCAATAAATTAAGCTTTCTGTGCTTTAGGATCCCATTTCCTCCTTTCTCTTTTGGAAGATGTGTCATAGCTTTACAACCAAATATCTACAGATATTCAATATTTGGTTTCTGTTTTGACCACGTCTCTTCTGGAGTTTTGAATCCGAGTGACCGAATCGGGACTCTGTTATTAAGGTAAGCAGCTATGTGTATTGCTTCATCCCAATATAGCTTAGATAGGTTTGCATTTATAAGCAGACACATAAACTTATCTACCAGGGTTCGTTTCATTCGTGCGTGGTCGTGTGATGAAGTGTCAGCATGTTTTAAATATTTTTTGAAATCGTTGCTATCATCGTCAGAGTGAACACGTTTTATTTGGCAGTCTAATTGTTTCTCCACTTGGTTTTTAAACCCTTTAAACATGTCTAGGGCTTCATGTTTTCTATGAAGAAAATAAAAAAAATGCCTTCTTGGAATAATCATCTTGAAAAGTGATGCAATACCTTTCTTCTCGTAAGGACATGCTCTCCACCGCAGATATATGAGAATGGACTAGTTCAAGTAGTTTTGTAACCCTTGGACCAGTATGTTTCAGAGGTAAGCACGTTTTTTATCCGCTAGACATGTCACACAAGTTAATCTGTCTATTTTCTTGAATAATTGCACACTATTAGTATTATCATCGATTTTTTGAGATTTTGAAAATTTAGATGTTCCATCCATTAGTGCCATAAATAAACATATTGCATTATCAAAATATAAGTTGAGCCTATACATATTGTTGATTAAGCTCGCTGTGCCGACTACCTCATTGTTTTTATTTATTTAGTTATGTTTTATTTAGATCTACAGGTACTTCTCCTTCTGTACACTGTTCTTCGTGCTTGAGATAAGTTCTCATGGCGAATCTCCACATAGAATAATTTTTGCGGCCGGTTAATTTTCAATAATATTTCATGCCAGTGCGTTGTTTGAGATCATGTTTGCCTTTATTTCAGGAATTTTTAAATGTATATTTTTATAGGACGTTCTTTTTGTTGTTTTATCAAACCTTTTTGAGCTTTTCACTTTTAGTAGCACATAACCTGATAGACTTAAAGTGAAAAGTCGGGTTCTTCGGTGGATTAACACTGATTTTATTAGATTTATATACAAATACGTAAGGTACAAGAAATATCATGGAGCAGAGAAAGAAGAGGAGTAACCCATGGATAACATACATTGCTTTGTTTTTATTTTAATGCAATATTCGGACGACACTAATGAGGCTCGTAATTGTAATTATATTGACATAATAATATCTTTTAGTATGTTGAGCAATATTTTAAAATACCGTTTTTTCGTCCGCTTCTCTTTATATAATTTATAAATTAAAAAAGCAATTACTTTTACTCCTTAACAGATTACTCCACAAATAATTGATAGCGACCTCTGCTTAATTTATTAGCAACCATAATAAATGTGTAGCTTTAAAGCTTTCAGTAGATGATCGTATTTATTTTCATTTTAATACATGTTCATAATGTAGTGACGCATTTATATTTACATGTTAGTAGTAGTATCATAACTGTATATTAGACAAGCGTTCTCTTATACATACATACGCATATATATATATATATATATATATATATATATATATATATATGTATATATATATATATATATATATATATATGCGTGTGTATATACCCCAGAGAGAGAAAGTTTGAAAATCTAGATATTGATTGTAATTTATGCAAGGACATACTCAGTATATATCCCTACATAGTACATATTCCTTATAGATAATATTCCCATTGAGTTTAATACGCATTCTCCTTTTTATAAAATATAAAGGTTCCTATGAAAATATAATGGTTATAATCTGCATATTGGTGACTGAATTTAAAATTTAATTTATTTCTTGACACATAAAAGCAAAATGATAAAATACAATTCCATCGACTGTAAATGTCAATATGTAATATCTATAAGGTATTGAGATTTCTTGAAGGCCACAACCTTTACTTCTCCTTATGATGACAGGGGTTTATTTACAAGGAGTAATATATTCCAACCACGTAAGAAAAAAACTGGCAATTCATTTGTATGAACGCGTGGAAACTTTGAAGTACCGGATAAATGTTGGGGTTGGTTCGTGAATATTATCGTATATTTTATTTTAAGATACTATCGCCAGAATATAAAAATATCCGCACGTCCTTAGTTTTTATGTCGTCAAGTACCTTATATCAATCATTTATAAGTTTCTTTTGATGTTAGATGCCGAGCTGAAGCATTAAGGTAAGTGTAAATGAATTGATTATTTATAATAAATCGTATTTTCGCTCCGCTTTATACTTGAAAATCCTATCGATGTTATGAAGTGATAAAAGTAAAAGAGATCGAAGATTCAACTGATGTAAGGAAAAATTTTGCAAAATCACAATTGCATTTTTCGGACTAACGTTCTTAATATAACCCTGTTTTACTATTAGGTAATAATATGTATGATAGAGTGGCCCAATTTTCCTTTCATTTTATTCATTATCATCAAGAGATGCACTATTTTTATTGCATTTACGATATATTATTATATTTTTCAATGGTTTATAGATGCATTTACGTTATATTATTATATTTTTCTACCATTGCTGAGCTGCGCAAATAACATTCAAACAGTTATTTAATATGTTAAGGTTTATCAGCGTCCAAAAAGACTAATAATAGACTTTTTTGTTTTTTTTGCAGTTACATGGGGCGGTTATTAGATCCATGCCCGGTTATATCATATTAATGATTCTTTGAATACACTCTTGCGCATCTCATGAGGCAAACAAACTAGAATTATGATTTACAGCTCCTCTCAGAATTTGTATGTCATTATTTCAAACTTTTGAGTTGCAAATAGATCTAACTAAAATCAATCCAGTTTACGCATATCCGTGTGTACTAACACCTAACATCCTCGAAATGGTCTTCCCCCGACACTACATATAATTCTCTCAAATATAAATGGTATCACATACTCGGACTTAACATTTTCATCAGGTTATCATTAGTATGATATGATAAACTGGTGACAATGTTTGGGTTTGCGTTAAGAAAAGAGATTTGATTTGACTATCATCAGGTAGATTGCATCAATATTTCATTGCAAATCTCAATTTTAAAAGGAATTCAGCGGTGTTTCTACTTTTCTCCATTCTTTCTTTCTTTATTCCTTCGGTACTCGTTTTCTCTTTTTGTTATTTTTTTCTTATAATAGTATAACGTTTCCGATATTTCGTAATTATGACGTTTCACGTGTTCATAAAAGTCCTACCACTAATAACTTAAAAAGGCATGAACATTATGTCCCATATTTTATATTATACTATGTAACCCGTAGCCTATTGTAGCTAATTTAGATACATTATAATTTTGGGCTGTGATACGATATTAACACTAGGTTTAATTTATTTTGAGAAATAGTCTGCATCTCATTTTCCTTCTTCCTAATGAAAACCTACTATATATTAACTCTACCAGTATTATCACCCGTATTTATTCGTAAATTTTCTTTTACGCAAGCGTAAAACTTTGATACTTTAACAGCTGTATCACAAATCTGCATATACCCAACTGCATATATTATATTGTTGAAGATGCCAAGTTAAGACTGATTTAAGCTCATAAGCGAACATATAAGCAAACCCGCCGGTTATATTTTGTTAAATATTATTTTTAGAGGAAACCTAAAATATGAAGAGAGAAGTACAAGAGAGAAGAACACAGAGTCCAAAATGGACGGGCGTCGATACGTTAGTCATAGGTTTAAGTTGCTGGGGCAATTTTATTGTGTTTCAAGTAATATATAGGTATAAGTCATATGTACTTAATTTTATTATGTTAAGTTTATTTCGTAGTAAGGATATTGAATCAAATTGTAATCAATCAAGGGAAAAAAAGCGGAGAAAATACAAGATCAATTTAGTGTTTACTGAGTCAATTACAAATAATACTTTATTGTTTTCAAAATTAATAATTTCCTATTATATCAAAATTAAATATTTCCTTGGTTGATTGCCGATCAGGTTGATATTGACTGTTTTCTTTATGTCTCCTGCTGTTGTACACTCAGATAATAAGAGGGTGTCACGGGAAGTTCTCATAGCTGGCCATATGTAATAAAAAACTAATTCAAATTTCAATCAACCTGTCAAGCACAAGTGGAATTTTGATATTAACAATAATATTTATAATCACGCACTGGAGCGTGATTATTTATTACTTTATGTCGCGCCTTTTATTACCTTTTTTCAACTAATTATTGACGTGCTAAATAAAGTTATTCTTATATTATTCCGCAAAAGTACAACTTCTAACGCGCATACATAAGTACACGCACAATTTTTTTATATGATACAATTACAAATTAACGAAATTCGAATTTCATGATTCTAAGTCGGCAAAAAGCATCAAACTTATATTTTGTTAAATATTATTTATAGAGGTATACCCTATAAGTTTTGATGTATTTGCCAATATCAATATATGTGGCATATATAGCTGTATTTATAGTGTTGTTATTAATTGCGTTGACTTAGAATCTTCATTTTTTTACAGCTCTAAGGGACCGTACACCTAAGTATTTGATATTAATTTCAACTTGATTCTTGTTCCTCAGAAAAAAAAGAAACCCTTTTAGCATCACTATGCTAAAAGGGTTTCTTTTTTTTCTTTTTGTCATCAATTTTTACAAATTGGCGATAATAGAAAAACTGTGTTTATTAAGCCAAAACGAACTTAAGTCGAGAAAATTTTTATTCCATAATTTTTATGACTTTCGTTTTGGTTTCCATCAAAAACAAAGTTATGTTTCACCTCGATTGACATTTTATAATTAAGTCCCATCTTGCTTAACTGTATACAGCTTATTTAACGAATTCAAGAGTAGTTATACCAATTCGAGCGATAATATTCATAAGAAATAACTCTAAAGAGCGACAACTGAAGATATAACCATTGTTATCTTTTATGTCAACCAACAGATTGGAATAAGTTTAGGCGTCGATATGGATGAATTCAGAAAATTCTAAACGAACATTTGAACGTAATTTAGTGCTAGGTGAATAGCATCCTGATGCTACTGCTGAGCAACTTATTCTCTTAATTCATCTTGCCACAAATTTGTATATTGATTTACTTGCTATATTTCTTACGACATATTTTCATAGGGGTGACTTCTTTCCTCCTTCTGAACGTAAAACAATTTTGGGATATGCGAAAATGTTTAACATTTCCCGAAGTATAGACCTTCATTGCTCGACATTAAAAAAAATTAAATTGTTTATAATAAAATAATTTCCATTTATGTATAACACCAAATCCTATTACTTTCGCAAACATAAAATTTCAGAAATAATCAGAAAACCTTTTACCAAAAACAAATATCATCAACCAATCAAATAATAAGGTCAGCTTACCGTCCGCAGTGTTACCATGACGTTTTTTTCATAGTAACACTGCTGATTGTCAGCGGAAAATGATAGGTGTAATTCGTCACATTATTCTAAACAAGGAAGACAGAAAAAAATTGATTATTTGAATATTCAATTTTTTTCTATCTCTTATTGTTCAGAGTGATGGAACGAATCTCCTTTATGAAATTATGTATTAAAGCATAATACGGTATGTTTACATTCTTTTTAACTGTGCAATATTTATTTATTTACGTACATTAAGTTATACCATCAATACATATGGAGGATTCACTACTACGAAAGCAAGCTCTTAGCCAAGCAGAACACTAGACCATCCCGCTCTATGAGGGGCCGTAATTCAAACAGGGACCTGCCCTGCAACGCGCCGAGGCATCAAAAGCCGTACGCTTTGTGATCAACCGAACACACCGCTGTGAAAACTATATTAGATTCTGAAATCTCAAATACGTCACTCACCATTCGTCAACATGTTATTCTTTGTATATTTTTTTCGTAGTTTTGCTATTTAAATCCTCTATTTTTACTTTATTATTTTCAACGCATTTTTTTCTGAGAGAAGGAACATACTCGTAATTAAATAGAAGTTTATACAGTGAGTCAATAAGTTTATACAGTGAGTCAATAAGTTTAAACAGTGAATCACAGTCAATGTATTTTAAGTATAGCTTAATTACTTATTTTGTTTAAAATGAAAATCTTCATAATACACACTTAATTAAATATAAAGGCACATGCACACGCTCACGTAGGTGCACACGCACGTGCACACGCATACGCATACGCACACGCTCACGCACATACTCACACCAAGCATAAGCACATGCAAACACTTATACGCACACACACAATAACACCTTCCTTCCCTTTTATCCTTTTCTCCTATTTCGACATATGAGCTGATTATCCAAAATTCCCTCACATACATTTAAATTCCATCCATGCTGAAAACTTTCCGGCCGTTTTAAAGTGGATTCGTATGGCTCCAGTAACGTTTTTGTTATGCACATTAAATATTTCATGCCACGTATATGTGCTTTCATCTGACCATAAAATACGTCGAACAAATGATGATGAATCGTCATTCATGCGGATGAGCCCCTGGCAAAAAATATGACGACGGGAGAAATCTCCTTTGGATAATTATTGTACAACACAATATTGAAACAGATGTTGTTCGTTTTCTCTGACCGTATCTCCGACAAGCGTTTTCGGTAAGCTAATAGATATGGCTGTCGAACTTATGCTGCGAGTAGGATCTTCGGCAAATTCATCAAGGATAGCATCTTCAGCAACGTGACGTCCTCTACCAACTGAGTGTCCTCTATCACATGAGGGCATTACCTTACCAGTACTATGAATCCGACTGGCCAATCTTGCGATGATCCATTCAGTTGGCTTTCTGGCCCGATTTGGATAAATAGCCGAATACCTCGTGCTCGCCTAACAAGCATCGCAATCGCATGCACCTAAACACATTAGCATGTCATAATATTCCGAATTAGAATAGCATATAGTAGATATTATAACAATTATCAAAACAATATAAATTAAGAAAAACAAAAGCTAATACTCCAGAAAAGGGGTCGTTTGACTGATCGTTGCTTAGAAACACAGGTAATAAAATAATATAATCTGCGCAAACAGCTATAATCTACATCACCCTTTCCAACCTGGGGGTCGCGTGAATAAGTTGGATCTGCAGAGCTAATTATATTTAAATATAATAAAATAAGCCAAAAGGTACTTCCCTTTCAAACTTTTAATTTCAAAACAAATTTATCACTTCAAAGAAACAAGTTTTATGATTAATTTACCAAAGTTTTAATTATAGAACTAAATTGACTATTAATTATTTCTGTAAATTTGATATTAGTATGAAAAACATCATATTGAAATTGGTGTATTTTATTATTTTATTACTTTATTATTTCTTGCTACTAATGAAAATAATCATAATTTAAATCGTTTTCAAAAAAATAATCATTGCAATTATCGGCAGTTTATTTCAATTTAAAATCAATTCATCAATTACAATTTTAGAAAAAAAATCAAAACTGCTCCTTCCGTTACAAACTATTACTGCTATTTACAAACATCGGTATTGGCATAGCCATTTGTAAATTTCACTTGCAATACTATTTTTTATTAAAAGTCTTCTTCATTTTATCGCTTTCAGTCGCAATGCAATATATTCCTTCTTCTTTCTTACTAACACATAAATTCTATCGAAACCATCACATTATAAATAAATATGTTTTTGGTCTCAATGTCACGCAATGTTCGGCTTTTTCCACCCAATAAACATTTCTGATCTCAAAATTTGCTTTGACCACTTACGTAATTTCTTAGTTTTCCATATAAGTCAATAAAATTTATAAAATTAAAGTGGTCAAACTGAAGATTAAAAAGATAAGTTTATTAAATTTTGCAAAATTTTCGTGATATTAACTGCGGACGTTTCCGCCTTCGCTTATATTCCTGATACGAACAATAAATCAAGCACTATATTGACCTTGTATCGGCCGAGCGATAATAAATCATCGAGAAATAGTAATAACGCAGTCGGACCTCCATACAGCTTTCCTTCTTATCAAGTTGCCACCTCAGCGTGCAAAGACCAAGCCGTAGAATATTACGAATTTATTACTGTAAGCGAAACTGATTTGAATTATTGACTTCAAGGTACATTTGTACATTTAAAAAGAAATCGGAAATATTCTCCACATGTGAAATAACATCCGTTAACTAAAAATTATCTTGTCTGTTACCTAAGAAAATATAATTTTATTTCTTTTTTATTTCCTTCATATTAATAATAGGTATTCCTATTTATAAATAAAGCAGAATTTATTTTTCACAAAACAATCTTTCTTTTAATAGACCCTATGTTCCATGACTTTGAATTTTGAACATTTTCTTGAATGATATTTGCATTTTCTATCAATATTGTACAATTAAATGGGAGTTGAAGAAATATGTAAATCGATATCAAGTCTATTTGCAATGAGCAATCAATACATAAAACATGCCTAAAAATTGTGTTTGAAGAATATTTCCAACTTTTTAATGTACAAATATATCTTGAAATCAATAATAGAAGATAGTTTCACTACGACTTCTATAAAAGCGGTGTTGTGAGAGAAGAGAAGGTAGTAAGTACATAATTTGGCACAATAAATAGAGAAATAATTTGGAGAGCATTGAATTAACCCTCGCAGCCGATGTTAATAAATCAAAATTTACACTTTATTTACATTTATTTGGCCTTTACACGTTATTAATTGTACTAATACACATATCAAAGAGCATATAATAAAACAAAGAGCATTTCCGATAATCTTTTTCATATTTATATCCTGTTACCGGCTCGAGACACAATACAAGGGTTTAGTAGAGAAAACGAATTTATTTACCATGTGGATAAGCTATTTATATTATATTTAAATTTTAACTTAATTAGTGTGAATATTATATATATATATATATATATATATATATATATATATATATATATATATATATGTATACATACGTATATATACATTCTATCTGTATTGCAACAAATGGTCAAAATGGTTACCATTTTGCTTAATATATAAACGGGCACGTTTTTGAATATTATCCTTTAATTTATTCAACATCTTTTAATTTATCCAATCTCTGTTACGTTTTACAACTTTAAGAGCATAAAATATTTTTATTTTAACTAACTTAAACTACGCGATACAACAAACCATAACGAAAAATGCATTCGTTCGTACCAAATGCACATATATGTTTTCGACAGTGCCAGATCGTTACTAACTGAGAGAACCTTAAAAAGTATCTTAAATTATACAGCGCAGATAGCAAAGCTCTTGTACTCTTATATCTTCTATGACATGGCTCCATAAGTGTAGGTAATAATAACATGCTTTCAGCGTAAAAATCTGGTGACAAATTAAAAAGAAATTTCCAAGGTCTTTTCGAATATCTTTAATGTCTTCAATACAATCAAATTTTTATTCTTTAAATGATTACTTCGATCTCAAAATAATTGATGATTTAGATAGCACAATCATCAAAAAATATGGTGCTAGGTTTTACCACCAAAACGCAGCCCAACTCCTACAATTTCCCACGGAGATAATATGCGTTATTCATTCAAGTAAAACGGTGAGCGGAAATTAAATAAAAAAACCTTTTAGAAGATTTAAATTCTGACCACCGATTTATAAATTAAGAAAATCTGGAAATTATCTTTTCAAATAATATACTATGCATAACAATCGCTCAATTGGAATACCTTTCAGTGGCTTGAATATATTTTATTTTAACTCCAAACACGTTTTCAGGTATTGATGAGGTAAATTTGATACAATATAATTATCAGTACCAAAATTAATATTCTGTGATTATTTGATTATTACCCGAATTAATCTAAATGTGTGCTGTTCACGAATCACATCGCAAAATTAAAACAAATTTAGAAGGCTTCAATGTAACTTTATAAAAATGTACACTGCCATATATTGCTTCGATAATTTCTATAGAAGCTGAAAGATTCTTCAACATTCTGAAAATTATAAATATGTACCTAAGGATTAATATTTGACAAGAGCTACTCCGGTATTTATAGCCGATCGTAATTAAAAAAATAAACTGCTTTAAAATAAACTAGGAAATAAATTTACAAATAATAAAAATTTAACAGGTATAATTTATTGTTTAAACTAATTATAAATCTAACCATTATTAGTTTATATTATATTATTGTTTAATAATTAAATAGTTTTGCCTTTCAAGTTACTTATTATTTATTGTCTTATAATTATTTTTTTCACGGCAAGTTACAGTTTTAGAAAAAATTTAACATATATTTTCTTCAATCAATAATATTTAAATTAGATAGCTCAACATAGTTTCTGCCTCGGAGTCTTTGCCAGCATGGCTACGCCGCTGTTTTGAAGTGTAAAATTTAGAATTGATGGTTGTTGTGAAATGTTCTCGGCTTAATATATCTTTTGCTCTTCTTTTTATAAATTTCTGAACGGATGTCTCTTCTAATGGACCTCCTAATGGAATATCCTATCTTTTTAGGGGAACGAAGAAGATGTGAAAACGGGAAATAAAACTATTTCATCTCATGATACTTTTTTTTTAAATGTGTCATTAATAAATATCTATAATTGGTCAATTCTGATTAATTTTTCTTTCATAGATAAATAATTTTCCATCTAACACTCTCGCATAGTTTCAGCTATCTCAGTGTTACTATTTCCACTTTTAAGTAATTTCTCCTCTTGAAAAAAAGTCTTAAATATTCACAAGTAACCTACCTTTACTTACATATTGTCATTTTGATATAAGCCAGTCTCTCCTCGTGTAGTATTTTTTCCATTAAATCGTAATTATTGGAACAAGAAATATAAAATAATTTTATAATATAAATGACTTTATAATACAAATACACAGAATTTCTTCAAGCTAGATATTTATACTATTTTTATTAGGGTTGTTCATATTTCATAAATTTAAATGCCATCTATCAAGTTTCATAAGTTTCTTTACTTCTTTTTTTAGTTTCGCTACGAAATAATTTTATCTTAAGCTACGTTTTGACTAGTCGATGAACGATGAAGTACAGTTCTTTCGGATCGTGTGGTTAATTAAATGATTTTAAAAAACTTGGAATACCATAATCATAACAAAATTGAAATTCTATAAAAAAAATTTACCGTAAACCGACCGAGAAGTTCTAAATAGTAAAGTATCTGATATTGAATGGTTCGGTTCATTCTGAATTTTTAGTATTACTTTTATTGGGAGAAATATTCACCATGGATTAAAATTCAACTTCTTTGAAAAATTGCTGCAATAATATATTTTTCTAATAAATTGTCAGTCTCATTTCTGACGTAAATAGACTGCGTTGTTGTAAACAAAAACCAAGAAGCCCAGATTTAGGTATTAATAGCTGCACTCGGAAAATAATTCAACTCATTTTTATAGACAAAGAAGGACCGTTGCTTTTATTTCGAAACAAATTATTGTCTCGAACTACATCATGGAATTGTTTAATAAAAAATTGAGTTGGTTACAGAAAATACTTTGGCCTAAGTAATCCTCCGCTTAGTTAGTTCCCTAATTAATGAGAAACGTGACTCCGATTATGAAATTAGTTGACATTTCTATCGATCAGCTGTTCTATCACTTACTCTGGCCGTCGGTTAGAACTACGCGTTCTTGATCTTTTAGCGTATATTTAATGAAATGCATAAAAAAGTCATTTAAATAAAAAAACACCATTGCAAACCAAGTATTTTTTATTTTATTTCGATAAGCTAGTCTAAATCCATCCCTCTTTATATTGTTTTCACTTACTGTTACGTATTATATTACCGCACATGAAAAATAATTTTATGTATTCCTTAAAGCGTTTACTTTTCGTATTTTTTCTATAATCTGTCTATCTTTAGGAAAATGCTTTGGTGTTTGGAAATATATTTATAAGCCTTAATTAATGATGAAGAATGTTAACTCATATGCAACATGTAAAATGGTATTTCATATACGCTCCGGAGCACACGATTTGCATTATTTTTTGGTGAATTATGACATAGTGGGCCGTTAATGAAGGGTGAATCTTCCATATATATTCTGCAGGGTGGATAGTTTTGTAAGTGAAACGGGAAAAGTTTTGTAAGTGTACGAATAAATAATTTGTAAAAGGTTTTTATAGCAAAAAAAGGTATTTTATTATTTATTATAATTGAGAAAATAGTGAAAAGAATGTTGTAAAATTAAATTTTGGCTGACGTTTAGAAATAAATATGCACCATTTTTAATAATAAAACGATGAGGACCAATACATGAAGTTTTACTATAATCATTTTGTATTTGATTACGCCAATAATCAATAGGAAATGATAGTTTAAGTAAGCCAGGTTGCATTTTTGCTTTTTTTTTATTGTTTATATATTTTATGCCATTTTGTCAAATATAAATAGCCTAAAAACTGTTGAAATATATTATAATTGTATACTTGGTATACATAATTGTATAAATGTATACTTGGCACTTCTTAAGTTTGTCATATTATTTAATTGAATTTTCTTTTAAAGGCATTTCTGCTCACATCATCACATGAGAAAAATGGAACTAATAATTTCCTTTAAAACACATTTTTCGTATAAATTACTTTTAAAAACTATTTAAAAAAAATGTAAAACGTAAAATGTTCTACATTATTTTGAATAAAGCTTTTTTCTTACATAATAATTTTCGAGACAAAGAAGAAAATAGAATATTTTGATTAAAGAATTGCACATACCAGAAATAGGAAAATTAGGGTACATTTTATCAATTTTTTGTAATTTTTTCCTTTTTTAGTTTAGACAATATCAGTTACCGTTTTCGTGTATACTTCGTATTAATTTCATTTTAAATTATACTATGTTGCGTCCTGCAGACATTGTACTGCAAAGACTATATTATGGTAAGAATGTTACCGATTTCCATGATATTTTATGTAATTTCATCTGATAATTACTAAATATTACAATAGTAAATATAACATTATGCAATTACGTAAAAGGTTTAGGAAAAGATAGTTTTGAAGAAAATATATCGAAATTCCGATCAATCTTTTTTGAAGTTTTTTTATCTAATTTCTGACCTCTTTAATAGAAATGTCTCTTACACTCTTTGCCAAGCTTAGTCATCGAATGTCTTTGGATTAAGTCTATTGGTACTAAAGCCAATACGCTACCACGGATCATTATTGATCTTTCTTGTTTCTAATAATGTCTTAGCACTACCGTAATTTTACCGTAACCTACTATAAATTTCTATTGGTGTCTTATCATATAAAAATTATTCATTCATTAATCTATGTTTCTACGTTATATAAACCCTACGTATAAATTACGCTACTTGTAAATTAACATTATTAAAAGGAATAAATATAATAATAATTGAGACTAGAGTATTAACTCTACTAGCAACTGTCTTCCTGGAAAGATAAGCTTGGCAAAAAGTGTAACAGATAGTCCTGTCAAAGAGGTCAAAAATGAGATAAAAAAGTTGTAATTTACGAAAACTTTTCATTTTCATTTTGCTATTAAAACCTTCATCACTGCACTTAATTGGTGACAAGATAGAAATTATTTTGCCACTCAGAAATTAGACACTTTGACCATGTGACAAGGGAGAAATAGATGAAATTACTCCAAGACCGGATGTTAAGACAAGAACAATGATTGAACGAAATGTCGAATTTGATAACACTTTAAAAAAAATATTTTGTACAAAAAACTAAACCAATGTTATATTTAATATTTATTTATAATATTTTTACTTTAATTTAAATTTTGTGTTGCAAAAGATATTAATTATTATATCAAAGTTAAGAACTAGTCTGAATTTGTCTGTTCTTAAACCTTTTACAAACCAAATTCATACAAAAGCACTTCGAGCTACTTTGCTCCTGTATATCTAGGTAATAATTAGAATCTAATGCTGATATTGTTGATATAATAAAGCAGACAACATTACAAAGAATGCCAAACTTCATGTACCTTGCTGGACTGGGTTTTGTGATAAGGACCTACTAAAAATCGTTGATTTTTACACTCACTAACTCACTGAGCGACCCTCGAGAATTATCGATTAGTTCCAATGCACCTAGAAAGTTGAAATTTTGAAACACTAACACTGTAATATATATATATATATATATATATATATATATATATATATATATATGTAAATATATATATATAACAAAAAAATTAGAATAAGGTAAATCTGTGTGATGACCTGAAAATTGTGAACAACAATATATTTACAGTTATTTCACAAAACTATGTACAGTAAAAATAATTTATTCGAAATTGTTCTGATCTAACTTGAACTACGAATATACAACTTCTTATCCTTTCTTATTCGACCTCAGCGATAATATTGATTAAAAGTATAGATTCAACGACTTATATCAAAATTTTTGCATGCGTGATTACAAAGCTTTAACTATAGCCTAACCAATCTCGTTTCCAAGAAATATAAATAAATCGAGTAGGGGTATCTGATGCTAATGTCTATACTTCATATAATAACTTTGAAACACGCGTTTGAATACTGAGCTTTGAAATTAATAAATGTCTCATGTTTAATATTCAATTAAAAAGCAAATTTATTTTTAAGGGTATGAAATTTTGGAATATTAACTGCAAAGTGCGAAAAACTTACAAAGGTAAAATTAAATTGAAAGATCAATTAATTTTTTTTCACTTTTAATTAAAATGAACTTAGTAAAGTTTTAGACTTCAAATATTTTTATTGCTGACTGAATAGTCTGCGGAGATAGTTGCACATTTTTTCACGTAAGTGTTTTGTCAATTTAAATATTTCTTTATATTGGCGTCATGGCGCCATTTAAAAAATCTTCCAACCCTACTTAGTGCATTGAGCATCGTGTCAGGATGAAACTTAGTGCATCGTGAGTATCAGGATTATTAGGAAAGATATATAAACTCAATTGGTAAATAAACTCCATTCATGCCTCAGTTCTTTTTAATATAAGCAAACATTCAGAATCAAAGTAAGTCATTTTACATTTTCAGTTAAGTTTTACTTACTGGTTGTTTGATTCCTACTTATGTAAGTGCCATAACAGCCAAACGAGATCAAATTAAATGAAATATTAATATCGCTTACGATCTCATTTTTTTATTTAATGCGAAAAAAAATATGCGGATGTCAATTTTTTTTTAATTAGGCGGACTAATGAGACTGCTTTTCATTTTTCCGCAAGAGGATTCCAATATGAAACTTAATAAAAAAAGCACGTGTAACGACATATAATTTAAAAGTTTCCAAAAACGCATTTGTTTTCCATAGCTAGTAATCCAATATTATGTATATTATAAATGGCTATATAAAGAAAGATTCTTTGTTTTACTTACGAATTATTAATCCGATTTTTTAAAAACTGTGGGTAAATACCAATAGATTTCAGAGTTTAGGTTAAGTAAGATTTTTTAATTTTTGTTATTAAATATGATAGGAAGAAGAGTATTGAAGACAAATAGACAAATAAATTTTACCAAATTGATCCAGTTGAATAGTATTTGACACGTGCCAAATCTGGAAATGATTTTGAGTTTTGTGATGTAATTTCGAGAATTGTTTTTTTTTGTGGTCAATCTCAAAAAAAAAACATCCACTCATGCATATTTGTGGTTGTGAGTAGTTTTGTGGTTTTAAGCAATTTCAAAATTCGTCCTTTCATATCTGAAATTATTTCATATTGTCCTAATTGAAAATGTTTCCTCCTAATGGCCATAACTTTCTTTAAAATGCAGTTTCGCTCCAAGTGGAAAATGTTTTTATTAAATTGAGCACAAATAGAATCAGAAAAACCTAAAATATCCCTCTACCTCTTGTTTACATTTTTTAATTATTTTTATTTTTTAAATAGTTTGGTTTGTAATAGTTTTTTATAATTTCACACTACCAATATTTATCATAATAGAAATATCTTTTAATGTAAAAGATGTTCATGTAGGTCTGGAAACTGGAATGCATACAATTAGATGTTAAAAAAATTCTAAAATTTGTGACATTTCGTTTAATTATTATATTATTTTTAACATATCTCAAAATATTTAGTTTTCAATGGAATTATTAAAACTCAATCTAGTGATTATCCTTTAGGTATTTTTACAGTTAAATTTAATTTGGGCTTAAGGTAAACAACTTGTCATAAAGGTAAACAACTAAATTTGAACTGCTCTAAACATATTTTAGGGAATTTTTAAAATCTCCTAGCTCCTACAATATATTTTGTTTGATAACCAGAATAGGTTCTACTCTTAAGAAATGGAAGAATATCTAACTTTCACTAATTTATTTTAAAGTACAATAATACAGTAAAATTGATGAGTGGGTGAATTGTATAATCAGTTTGAAACAACATCTATAATTTATTCTTATTGTAGAAGTATACAAAGCAGTCTCATATTACAAACGTTTAAGTCCAATGAAAAGCAAATGTTATTAGTTACCTTATAAAATGTATGTAACCGTACCTATTAATATACGATTACATAAAAAGGAGAAATACGTATATAGAGACAAGAAGAAATTTCAAAGATTAGCAACGGCAAGTTATTACTTTTTAACTAAACGTCGAATGTTATTTATTGTTCCAAATAATATTAAATACGAGGATATTTTCAATGAACGTTCTACACTCAGATGTACAAATCGGAAAAATATATCGCACGTTTCTTAACAAATAAAATGTGACTAAAATTTTCACAAGCCGCATCAACCTTCAAATATGGGTAACACATCGCTTATTCAAATTATTCCGCTTTGCTTAATAAGTTTTCGCTTCAGTTGATAATATAAAAATATAACAAAAAATACATAGAAATCTTAAAATTTAAAATTTTTGGAAGTTGGACAAATAAGTTGCTATTGCCTTCAATGTATTGTGTATTTATGTAAAAATACCCACCAGGAGCTATGCGTAGTTGAGAATACGTATTTCTGAAAACCTTAGTGTTATCATGAATACACACGATGTATCGTTGGAATAAAAATAATTACGAACAATTAGAGAGTTTTATTAGATGCTTGCAGTCAATACTAATAGGAAAGAATGAGATATCGAGTGAGTCAATTTTAATATAAAGGACAGCTTGGCGCATCGTAAAAATAATAGAAAATCCATTTGATTAGTAATTCTGGAAAACGCGTGAAATTTTAATCAATTAATTAGCTCTTATTAATGTTATAGTGAACATAGCCAGGATTCGAAATACTCAAAATATTTGGGGTGATAAAATATTTTGTCTTCTTTCTACAAAATTAATCAGAGAAATTGTTAATTAAGTCTAATAGAGGATTATACAAACATAAAAGTAAGCCGACACCGAGCTTAGCATTAATTAAGACTTGTAATGAGGGGCTTACACTACATTATGGAAGTTATGAAATATTGCATCATTACACGGAGAAAAAAGTTAACAAACTCCTTATCCACATTTAGAGCATATTTTAACGCTTGCCCGCAGTGTTAATGTTAATTACAAATAGGGATGTTATATCATAACTCCTTATCACGACGTTTTAATCTCACCAGTACTAACTTTTCTAATGTTATTTAGCTACAGCAAAGTTAATATTAGGATATTCATACCATCAGTTAATTTTCAGCTACGTGCAAATATAGTTACAACTGTAGTAGATAAAAGGTTCGAAGATAATAATTGAGTCTTTTTTTCAAAATTCGTCCGTCTTAAATTGATATTACTACATGTTATAGTTTATGTTGCTTATTTTTTATTTTGACAAAACTTGAAAATTTGTGGCATTGACTGTTAATAAATCAGACTGTGTAAGAGTTTTAAGCACTCGTATACATATGATTGTGAGTACTTAATGGATCCTGTCTTGATGGTGAGTATTTAATGTGTCACTGGGGATGAAAGTTAATGGTGCGTTTTCCTCAATATTTAAAACTAAATTTTTTTTGTCCATGCAAAAGTTCGTGACAAATCTTCTCCCTACATCACGACCTACAGCGATTTTTTTTCAGAAAGTGTTATTAATATAGCGAGGTCTCACCAGTCCTTGAAAGATAATAGACGGGGAACGTTTTTCTTTTTTGCATACTTAGTTTTTTCTAATGACAACAAACATCGTTGTTAAGTAAGAAAACAATTTCTAATAGCTCTACCATTTTATGTATATAATTGTCCTTTTTAAGTATTTCTGAAGAAATCACATAGATAAAAATTTTATGAAGGTTTTCCGAATTTACTTTATATTTGCTTTTTAACTCTAAACAAGAATATTCAAGAATAAACTAAAATATTGTAATGGTATTTATATTGCGCATATTGTCAATATTATACCACTAAGCTACAGTGAATATTCTTTAGTATATCTTCCAGAATACCTAATTTCACACCAGATTTCAGAAACTGTAACCAAGTTTTAATGTGAATAGTTGTCTTTTCTATACAATCGGCTATTTACTAAAACTTGTTTCAATTGTAATCTTACCTCAAAATTAGTCAAGTTTTTAATACTTAACTTGTTAATTAATCAAGACATTCTTGCAACTCTTTTATTTAACGTTAAGGTCGGTGACATTAACGTTAAGTTCACCGGAAATATGCAGTAAGCTACGAATTAATGAATTAATATTTTCACTACATTTATTTTCATTATTTTCGTTGCGTTGACTTTTTAAGTTGTTTAGGCGGGTTATAAAAAAATAAATAGAAATGCTGTATGAACTATGCTACCGCGCCATAGATTATGCCGTGTGTGTTATGTACACACACACACACATATATATATAGCTATTGCACCATAGCTGGAGCCCTGTACCTATGGTTTTGCTGCTGCACTATAAATGACGCTCTGCTCATATGGTTTTTCTACTACACTGTAGATGGTACTGTATATTATAGAATACAATTAAAATTTTTTTAGAGAATTTCCAGATTCCCTTCTATTTGAATGGATTATTTCTACAGGCCACCTATTATATATATTTTACATGTAGTGGATGGCATGTACAAATAACACAAGTCTACCTGTATTTATTATAGCGTCAAAAAGTAACAGCGTATAGACATGCTTCGCAGAATCCAATACCTGCATCTTATATCATCTTAACATTGAAAGCAAGGAAACAAAATCTAGAAAAAGCACAATAAAACAAAAACTGCGTCTCAATTTTAATATCAAGATAGATAAAAAGTCTATAGCAGGTAAGATAAGATTCTTTATGAAAAAATAAATACTTACCTAAAAGAATTAAATTTGTATGCCCTAAAGAGTTTTCGGTATTAATACGTATCCAAAATCTGAGATTCATTTTTTATAAATTATCCTACATGCAATTATCCGTATATGTTTAATGGAATTCACTAGATGTTACAATATTTAGTCCTGATAATTTTTTCACACGACGTCACGATCAGTTTGGTGACTAACTGTAAAGAAATATTCAGCTTTAAATTCTCTAAATATTTTTAAAACGTAATTAAAGTGAGACAACAATTTTTTTAATTATAAATACCACATAAATGACGTGTGAGAAAATAACACTTTCATAAATCGTGACTTATTAAATGTAAATAATCTCTACGAGTACATGAGATGTTTGTTTAGTTTCTAGGCTATTTCCTTGTGATCAAACTTCTTGAAAAACTTAAAAGCTCGGAAACCATGAAGATAGTAAATTTCTTAAAATTCATTGTATTGCTAGTTTCAAAGAAAAAAATTATTTTGCCCTGTTGGAACGTACTGGGAAATTAATATGCAGAGAGCATTTAACAATTATTTTTCTTTTCATGATTCGAACCTGCATGTTAAGAAATTTAGCGTCAGGAGACATATGTTTCCTCGAGTGCTGGCACAGTTCTTTTCGATGATAATTTTTTAAAGAATATTCACACAAATTTCCCATATTGACATATTTTCATTAACTAATGACATTTCTTATTCGGTGATATTCTTTGAAATAGGACTTAAACATTAAAAAGAATAAAAGTAAAACAAAACATTACAGAGGTATAAGAATAGATTACAGGAGTATCCTGGAAATGAAATATTTTGCCCTTTAAAATGACGAAATATGCCATTGCAAGAATACGTTTCACTCTATGAACCGTCCTTAATGCCATAATTCGCCAAAAAATTGTTAATATATGTTTTCGGAGCGCAAATATCACGACGTGTGTGCTAATGCTATTCTTCGTTAAGGATATACATCGCAAATTCGTAAATAAAATTTTCATATATAAAATATTTTCTTACATAAATAAATCTAAGTGGATTATGAAGCAAAACAAAAAGTACTGCGAGACATATCAAAATGTGCCATGATTTATAAAATTCTTTTTCGAAGGCCGTAACCTGATTTCGAGATAAATTGAGAAAAATGCTAAACACGCGCCCTGGGACAGATTTAACAGGGATATGCATCGATCTCTTACGATCAAAAGCAATCAAAAACAAAAGTAACATAGTTAAAAAAAAAGAGTACAAAAGTTCATAGTGAATTAAAAAGTGATTGAATTTAAACAGAATTTTCAAACCGAACATCTTTAGCTTCGACAGGAATAAGTTCAGTATTTACCTTTCAGACCTGGTTTGATCAGAATCGTGAACATTTTTATCTAAAATTAAACATTGAAGACAGTTTGCTCGCGTGGATTTCGGTCTTGCAACCAAATTGTAATTTCAGAGTAAACCCAACTGCATTTTCATGATTCCTGTTAGTAAAATATAATGGCATAGGTTGATATTGACAATCATTTTGACGATTGGTTGTCACTTTTTTCCTTTTAGTACTTAAAGTACCACCTGTATATAAAACATACTTTAATCTTATAATTTAAGACTCTTTTTGTGTAAGCTTTTTAATTTTCAAGCCCATATTTAAATACTATTATAAAATTTATGTATTCCATAATGCGGTGACTTTTCTCCCAAAAATGTTTTATGGTTTTCTCTTAAAATAAATAAATGCCTCCTCAGACTTACTGGTGAATATAAAGATGACGAAGAGAAAAATACCCGTTTCCCAGGTTCACATCTGCTTTGATCAAAAGTTGACCTTCCAATTTGTTTGTCAAATTAAAAAAGCAAAAATTATCATGTATATTAGCGAATTTAAACTTTTAAAAACATTTATGGAATTTTAGAAACTTGTAATTAATTATTCATATTAAACAGTTCTCTCAGACGTAAAATTAAATCTTAAAATATATCACTATAACTTACAAAAAAAACTGTTTATACACAAAATAGACAAAGATCGTAATAAAAAAACTTACTCTGCTGATTCATCTATATTTCACAAATGAAACCTTCCACTCTTCGGTGTGCAGACCAAATATTCTTTCCGTACGCCGTTGAGCCGTCTCACACCAAACATAATTCAACTACAAAAATGTCCTGGCCTCATGTACTGAGACGAGCTTTACACGAAATACAAGAATATTACTGGCAGGAAAAAATTCAAAGCCACAAAGCATGTCAAACGGTGATATATTTTTTTGCATTCGGTTATAAAATGAATATAAATGTCGAACAAACGCGTTGCGATCGACATCAAAATCATTTTCATGTAGTTTTGTTGAAAGTGGTAATTGCTAATAGATGCATGATCTTTAAGAAATGTTCTATGCTAGAATCAAATTTTCTGTCTTTGATGAGAAATAAGATTAGGAATGATAAGGACGGATAAAGAAGGATTCATCGGATATGATTTAAATATTGTTTATAGTAGAATTACACTGTAAGTAAAAAAGCAAATATTTAAATGAAAAAAAAACGAATTTTGTTGGTCTCTGAAAGTATTAGATACTTAATAAATAAAGAAAATTTAATCATTATTTTTTTTTAGTTATTCGAATGTGAAGTACAGTGAGCTGCACGACGTGTAAAATAATTTTGCATCAGGAACAAGGTTAAGAGTCAAATGAATAAAAAAATAATAATTCAATCATTATATTAAATACTTATATGTATATATATATATAAAGAACCCAAATTTCATATTTTTTAAATTTTGTAACTTCAAAATGTCAATTAAAAATAAAAATAAGAATAGTCCATGGTGAGTCAGGATCTCAAAAATCTCCATTCTCAAGAGTAACAGCCTACTATGGCTACATTCAAATAATTATAATCATATAGTTCCAACTTGCTCATCAATTTTACTTTCCAAGTAAAGTTCTTAGCAGTCGAAAACTCCAGCAAGCATTCGACATAGATTTGACTACATAAAGTTTAAAGCAGATTCGGAATGAGCTAAAATGTAATAAATTAATACCATGGCTTCACAGAACAATCAATTATTAGAATCGCCAGCACTCGGTTACGACGCGCTATAAATATCGAAAAAAAAAACAAATGTGTCGTTCTCTGAGGAGTTTTCATAAATTTTCAGGTTTAGGCTTATTCCGACATGCTAATTGTTCTGTAATGTTAAGATAATGCATTTATTGAATATATTTGGCGTTCATTTTATAGAAATTCATTATTCACAATTAAATGGAACTACGTGATGTAGTATTATTTCTACTTTCTTTAATTTCTTTAACCACGACCTAGGTTTCGTTGTATTACAACATCTTCAAATGGGATATTAGCAAAGATTATCAAGATTAGCAATCTTTGCTAATATCCCACCTGAAGATGTTGTAATACAACGAAACCTAGGTCGTGGTTAAAGAAATTAAAGAAAGTAAAAATAATACTACATCACGTAGTTTCATTTAATTGTGAATAATGCATTTATGTAATAATTTGTTTGTATATTAGCAACATTATTCTCCTCTTTTCTATAATATTTAAATAACCTTTACAGCTAATGATAGCTTCAGATAATATTCGATTTCCCCAATTTGCAACATAGTCAGCTGACAGCAACTGGAAAAGAATAAGTGTTATGTTGACCTAATCTTGTTGATTATGTTGACCTAATCTGATTAATGGCAAATATTCTGGTATTATATAGGCACCGAACGAACTACTTTTACATCTTAATATTTAATTTATTCAATTGGCATCATGGATAATTATAGAATGAGCGTTAATACATATTCCTTCATGATCTTGGTGACGGTTTGTAGCATTATTATGTCAATAGTCTACAAGAAAAATCAAAACTGACGTTAAATGAAAACAGCATTTGTAGGCCTGCAGAATTAAATATTTATGGAAATTTATTTATTCAATTATTTAATGCAGACGCTATAAGTTTACAGACAGCAAACGTGATTTTCCTGTATTGGAAAATAATTAAATCCAAAATTAAAAAAGAGTACAAAATAATATTTAGTAAATACAATATTTATTCTAACATCATAACATTTCATTATACCCAAGACAAATAACAAACAAGTCTTTGAACCTATCAACGACATACAACACTTTACCTGAGAATCAATAAATAAGATAAATCGTGATAACCACACTATTCAAGTCACGGCCCGTGTTCAGGGAAATATAGTCTTTGAGACAAGAAAAGGATTTTACGCTAAGCTAATAATATAAAATATTCCTCTTACTTTTAACAGATTCTGGAGAAGTTTACAAACCAATGCGCGCACGCACACGCATACGCACACACACAAATACGCGTATGCACACACCAACAAAAAAAAGGTAAGATACTTCTGTTTCGAGCCGTCTCGAACCCGCCATAATTCACTAAAGGAATTATGCTAATCGCGTATCCAGAAGCAGGCTACATATTCCACTGTACAGAGTGCATATCCAATAATGCGAGTTTTCATTACGTACATACACGTGAGGCAAACAGGAACCTTGTAAATATATTTTAAAATATAAGAGATTTCCTCTAAATGTGAAAAGGTTATCGACAAAACCAAAACTGAAGGGTCCTTAGTGTGTAGAAACGAAACATTACATTTAATAGTTTTTTCTTAAATACCCTGACTTAATTTTCAATTCATAAAAATGTTGAGATATCACCGGGAAAATTAAACATAAGTCATCCTACTTCGGTAAGATTTTCAAGCCAGATCGCAATATTGTTATTTACAGTGAAAGTACGAATGCTTAATTAAAAACCCCATGCAGTTAAAATGTTCTAAAATATAAACTGCTTTTGTCAACACCCTATAACTCTGAAACTAGAGAATTTGATTAATATCTTGTATTTAATAAAATTTTTAAAACTATTATAATACGTTATTTCGACCCAGTTTTATGAATCTTAAATACATATACGCTATTTAACAACTGGACGCTTGCAATTCTTGCATCAGTGTAATAATATTCATATATTTTTTTGCCCTATCTTAGTACGGAGTTGGTATGTACTATGGTTTCCCTTATTCTTTATTTCTTTTGAGCCGTTGACAAAAAGTAAGCAATAATATAATTTCATAAACTCTTTATTAGATACTAAAACGTAATACGCAGGCTATCTTATAAACAATTTAATAAAAAAATGTATATCACCGGCCTGAGAAAAATGAGCATTCACACCTAATATAGCAAAAAAAAACAAAACGCATTAAAATCTTTAAAAAAAATAAGTTTATGTTACAAATTCGTCACTTTAACGAATATAGAAATATGAAACATTAATAATGTAAGCAAAACCATTTTAACATCTCACAGTAACCTCAAAGCAGACTTTATTTCCATGAATGTAAAACAAGCCTTTCTTCCTAATGTCTTCAAATTCTTTTCCTTCATCTAATGTTCTTTAAAATCTAGACTTATAAGACTATAACACACTTCCTGAATATGGTGACCTCTTTCAAACTGTATATTCGATCTAGTAAGAAGATATTGGTGTGTAGGAAACTTCATAATAATTGTGTTCATTGGGTCCACGTAACTTGCAGCACTTGGTTTTTTACTCTGAGTTGAAATCAAAATCCTAATTATTCCATTTTATTAAATCTTTCTTTGCAAAATGTCGAATCCATAATTGCTAGTTGTTTAAGATCTTGAAGTTGATATAGGTTGGAAAAATCTTAAAAGATATTTAGTAAGTTTATTAAAAAAAAAATCCAGTAAATTATCCAGTTATAACTTCACAAAATGTTAAGCCACTTAATGTACACCTAGTAATGTATACAAGTTTAATGAAATATACAAGAACACGTCTCGTTTTCTTAAATAAAATAAACCAGAACTATAACAAATAGATTTAAAAATTACTTATTTCACCATCTATATCGGAGAAACTGGTTGACGATCTTCAACAACAGAATATATTTACATGGATACTATTCTCCCATATTGTGGACAGAATAATGAGGGTAAAAAAAATTTGTTGATTTACTTTAGGATAATTTATATTGACCAGTCTCTTCAATATTCTGCAACTCCAGTAAAACTATCAAATTATCATAAAAAATATACATAGTAAATAAAAAGATACATAATAGTAAAATTAACAACAGTAAATTTTACTATACCTTTTATCAAACTTTACCTAGTCAATAAAAATGAAATAAAGAAAAGCAGTTTTTTTTATAAATAAAACATTTTGTCCTCCTGATCATTTCCAGCAAAAATATGCTTTATCACATAATATCGCCTCCCCGTAATCCAGCAAAGAAATTACACTAATCATATATCCCAAGGCGCATACAAAAAGAATGCTTGTACGACGTATATACCCTAATGCGACTCCTCATCACGTACATCCGTCTAACACAACCAAAAATTCGTAACTATATTTTAAAATATAAGAAAATCTCCTAACTCCGACTGGATTGTGAAGTGAAAGTAAATGTAGTGAAAGTAAAAAGTAAATGCCACAAGATATATCAAAATGTGATACAATTTTTAAAAGCCTTTATTGAGACGGTAATGTGACACCACGACAAATGGTTTGAAAATTTTAAATAAACGCCTCAGAAGGGAATAATGAGTCTTTAGTGACAAGATCAAATGCAATGAAGCAACTGCCGTCTTGCTAATCATTAAGAAGCAAACTTTCGTTACAGATACTGATTTTTGTTATGTAATAAAACTCATCTACTCATATTTTGGTAAGATAGAGGAATAATTTAGTATTCCAGTTTGAGTCATGGGGGTTGGATATCTGTGTTATTTAAAGTTACACATATATATATATATATATATATATATATATATATATATATATATCGCGCATTATTTCCATGAGTTAATCAATTTTGGTACTGACCGCACATGAATAATGTTTTTAGCACAACAATTGGGTACCTTTCGGATCCCATCGTGTATGACTCCTAGAAAATGAGTGCCGAAAGGAACTTTCAAAATTATATTTAGCTCCTGCTTAAGTTCCATAAACATACATTTCTAAGAATAGTATTGAATGACAATTATGAACTTATAGGTACGTATAAATGTTTGGATAATGAGGATAATATTTTGCAATAGTCAAGATTTTTCATAACCGTTTTTGTGTTATATCTGTATTACGAAATGTTGGAAACTCTATTTATAAATGGGTACGAAACCTGATTTTTATGATAAATTGGTTATCACGACCCCACGTACCACTTCTCTGTCCTTGACTTGGGCTGAGCATCTGGGAATCAATCGCCCGAAAGCGTTTTGTTTTATAAAGTGGATTAGCTATTTAGCCGAAATGAAAATAATTTCTCATTTTCTTTGTTCCAAATACCATTATCATGAAATGTACCGATAAGCAAGCAATAATTAGTTACTCATCATCGTAAACCAATATCTGACGTATTGCCTAGCCAAGAAACTGTTTTAATCTATTTATTCACATATATTCAAATAAAGTTCAAAATAACTTATTGAATATTTTAACCAAACTGCTAAACTTGTTTACTTTATCACAAGCCCATCAACTACTTGCTAGAAGATTTTCGAATCGAATATACGTATATATGTATGTACGTACGCATATAAAACAAACATTTATACCTAACGAATTACGTATTAGAGAAATGATCATTACTTATAAAAACGTATTTACATAATTAACAAAAATTGTATAAACTACGTATTCGGTATAAATAAAGAGCATTATAGCGAATATACGCGGATGTAAGTCAGTTTTATTCTAAAACATCATAATAAATAAATAGGTTATTTTTACTAATAGTGTCACGAATGTGTAAAAATAAAAGTTACATATGTATATTACAAAATACTAGGTTGTACGTAGC
Organism: Druceiella hillmani; assembly: GCA_039881145.1. Taxonomy (NCBI): domain Eukaryota; kingdom Metazoa; phylum Arthropoda; class Insecta; order Lepidoptera; family Hepialidae; genus Druceiella; species Druceiella hillmani. Next base: position 3,828,343 of record JAYKKI010000070.1, read on the forward strand.
ATATGTATACTTCTTTCAAAATACAAGACGGTAAGCATCACTTGTCGGATATTCGATATACGAGGTAAACATTTGACGTAAAGTATTCAATATACTTTGCTTCTGACATATTTGGTTTTCCAGCAGTGAGTAAAGCTTTATTCAGTACTTTATATAAGTCTACTATAAAAATATCGTCTCCTATTCTAGTTAGATAAAACAGGGGTGAAAATATAAGGAAGCAATACGCTGATGACATGTAAGACGATTATATACGTCTCATTTCAATGTTTTCAATTGTGATATATAATTATTATATATAATTCTAAATAATGATTCTATACAAATTAATTACTTATTTGTTATATACAATTTCTCCTAAGATTCTATACTATTATTTACTCACTATACATACAATTGCACAGGTTTTCGTCTTTTACTTATTTTAATTAAACTAAACAAAAAGTTACATAAAGAAAATCTAATTGTTTTTGTATGAGGTGCAGATAGAAAGTTTACAATAACAACATAATATGAACACATATTTTACAATATTAATTACACTTTTTACATTAAATTTTGAATATTGTTTTAAAAAAGAAAATCTGTGTTAACTTTCCACATATACTCATAAAATCTATTATTTTGTAATGAACCTTCAGAGAATATTTTATATTTTTTTTACTTCTAATTATTATGAGCAAATATTCTTATTATCTGTACGTATATCTACAATCAGTCGGTCCCTCTTAATGAGGGTCAGGATGTGCATTTTACCCTTTAATGGCCTCCATACATTTTTACCTTCAACATAATCCCAGATTCTATAATAAGCCTTCAAAATAACGACGTGTTTAATATGCGTTTTAAATTTTGCTATGGGAAGGTTTATTATATCCTTAGGTATCCTATTAAAAAAACAACACCATTGCCCAGAAAATACTTACTAGTAATTTGTAATCTAAATTGAATACTATGAATTTTATTTTTATTTCTTGTATTAAGAGTATGGATATCGGACCCTTTAACGAATAAATTCAAGTTCTTTTTAACATACAATAAGTTTTCGTAGATATATAATGACGGCAAGGTTAGAATATTTGCTCTTTAAATAGATCTTTTATAGATTCTCGGGGTTTCATATTATATATGGCTCGGACTGCTCTCTTTTGCAAAATAAAAATAGTTTTAATATCTGCAACGCTGCCCTACAGCATAATACCATACGACATAATGCAGTGGAAATAAACAAAACAAACTAATCTGACCGTCGCTGCATCAGTCAGCTGCCTAATTGTTCTAACTGCAAACGCAGCCGAGCTTAACCTACTAGCTACTGAATGTATATGAGCAGCCCATTGTAGCTCATGATCTGGAATTACACCCAGGAAAGTGGCAGTGGCAATAAATATATGCACGCCAAATATTGATACGCAACAGAGTTTAGAAAGGTTGAAGGATATCGATTTCGTAGCAAGCATAAAGAACGATTATATGGAATTAATCCTAAATTATGACATGATATGAATATAAACCTATTACGTGGAATGTTTTCTCTCTGATTCTTTCCAAGAAGGAGATTTATACTATGAACCTCCATAACCGTTTTGTTTCTTTTGTTCATGTAATATTTAAGCCATTATGAACAGAAACAGAATGCTTGCATATTTTGTAATAAGTATCTGCGTAACCTCATACGCTAGTATATCCATTCCATGCAAACGCTTCGTACTGTACGGATTACAGTATATATTGCACAAGTCAAGGAGCGGGTGTTCCTAGTTTCCGAAACCTCATCGGGCGTTCGCGGCGAATTTTAAAGTACTCCCATACAATCTTTTGCCCGCGTCTATTTTTGAACTGCAGTGAAATAATTTATTTACAATATTTACTAAATGCATACAAAAAATACAAGCGAAAAAAACTTTATGTTATTTGCCAAGTTATTTTAAAGGTATGTATAATTATTGAATATATTTGGCGTTAATTTTGTAGAAATTCATTATTCACAATTAAGTGAAACTATATGATGTAATATTATTTCTACTTTCTTTAAGTTCTTTACCACGACCTAGGTTTCATTGTATTACAAAATCGTGGTCTATAATTACATAAAATCAGTGGGACAAAGCTGAACTAATACGAAGAATACTTATTATGTCATTCATTTTTTGATAATAATGATTTTATGTAATTATGTATAAAAAACATTTGTCTAAAATATACACCCCGAAATGAATGGAGAAATGAAATTATTGTCACAAAACAAATTATTATTTAATTATCTCTTTTAGTTATCTTACATAAATGATTTACTTAGATAAATGTTATTTATCTATTCATCCTCAGGATCATCTATTTTTGCACGAAATTCAACGTTTAAATGTTTTTAAGGATGAATGTACCAAAGAAATCTAAATCACAGTACAAAAAAAAATTAACACAGATAACTACGTAGTCAGGGAATTCTTTTTGCGGGAACTTCGAAGAACATTTTTGAATTGGAAATAGTTTTTAGGCAAATCAGCGCGGCGGGGCACTGTTTATACTTTAGCTGCCATTTTGGGAAATGTTATTTCTGTAGCATATATTTCTTTCCAATTTCATATAAAATGTTTACAAAAAGCCCGTAAACTGCAAATAAAAAACTCAAAGATAATCGTACACTCAGTTAAATTTTTATGAGCTTTTAAAAAAGGACGAAGAATACGTACGCGCACACACACACACACATATATATAAATATATATATATATATATATATATATATATATATATATATATATATATATATATATATATACAGACAACTATACTCACGTACTCAAATGTGAGTCGTGCTTATGTACTATCGTTTCGCCGTAAAACACCCTCCTTTTCTGATTTTCGTGAACCCTCTGTTGGATGTTAATGTAGTGCTTAAATGAAAAGAATAAAATGTTGTCATTGTTTGAGTGAGCACTTATACTAAAATTGAGTTATAATTGGTCGTAATAAAACCTCAACGGTTTGACAACGAAACAAAATGTTGAACTTAATTACGCGTCTATTTTATTAATTAATTTACGCGACTTTTTTTTTTTAGTGAATTTACGCGACTATTGTCAAACTCTCCATCCACAACAGCTTATGTGACAATTTCTTTTATTAAAGAGCATCTCATCGGAGCACAACAAAAATGTTGCATTGCGAATACATGAGTCTGGCAATCACTCGTTGTTTACAAAATATGAATAGGGTACGATGTAATGATAAATTGCTAAAGGACGTGACGTACGGTAGTCGTGACGTCACGTTCGGAAGACGTCGTTGAGTGAAACATTCGAGTAACTAACAAGCTAATAGAATCTATAAATATTTCAACGCAACTTTCTACTACGTTTCATACTACGTTCATCAAATTCACCAATAATTTAGTAGTCACTATGCAAAAGCGAATGACTCCTTGAGAAAAGACAGTCTTGAAACCAGAGGGTGAAAGCGGGTCAGCGGGAGAACGGGTCTCAGGAGGGGCCCTGGAACAGGAATGGTGGGAATAGTCAATATGCAAAAGAAGGAATAGTCAATATGCTAAGGAAAGGGATACACTGAACTGACCCATGATAACATAGATGGTTAAAGGATCTGTTCCGTCGTGTTTAAATACTGCAAGCTCCATCACACTACGAGACTTGCATACACATATAAGCACTTATAAACGTTTAAGCGTACATAGTGTTTCTATTAACTATTTACAAATATTAATTTTTTACAACGTGTTGTATACTATATCGTTCACAGATATAATAACATGGTCAGCATTTCAATAAAATCTGGGATAATCACTATTGTTCTTCTGTAATCTTCAAAATAGATATTACTAACCCTGTTTTGTTCATGAATGTTGTCTCTGGTAATTTCAGAAATAAGGGAACGGAATGCTTATTTTTTAAAATACATTTGTAAATAATAAAAATATTTTTGTATTCTTAATAATAAGTCTTTTCAAATGATACTCTACATGATATATAAAAAAGACAAAAAAAATTAAAACCTTTATTTACCTCTTCTTTAATTTTTATACCAATATTTAAAAAAAATGGTGGTGTAAAAAACACGCAACCAAGCCAACTTTCAAGTTTCTACTCGCATAATTTCTGAGAAAATCAAATTTAAAACTATAAGAATATAAATGCATTGCATATTATATCTTTCGTAGGTTTCTAAAAACCCATTTTTTTCATAATTTTAGGTTAAATAATTTCTGAGATAACGAGGAGGTAACGCGTTTCTTTGCATATTTCCCAATATATTCCTGAAGATTTAATACCTAAAATTAAGAATTAACATTACCAAGGTACTTATAAACCATATCTCGCACCATACATTAATTTAAAAATTAGAAAAATATTTGAGATAAGAGACATTTCTTACGAACTAACTGAAATCATTATTCAAGGTGAACCGAGATGACGATTGACGATACATCTTGTATATATCTCGTAATATGTATCTATATATATAAATATATATATGTATATATATATATATATATATATATACCAAAATTTAAATATTCGACAGCCGTTAACAAGGTTTCTGTCCTTAACACTAAAATTGTTCAATAGCTTGTGGCGAAATAGCTAAAAATTGAAATTAAGTATTTGAAATAGTTTTCAAATTATTACAAAGTTCGTTTAAAAATTATTTAAATTATTCATTGAATATGGTTGAAAATTGTAATAATTCAAAATGATAATTTTTTTTTTTATAATTATTGCATGAGAATAATTTATTTAGATATCGCCACCTGTGTGAGGAATGACATTTGCGACTTGACGTTTCGTCAAATGATTAATAGTTCCAATGTTTTTTTTTTCTTCTGTATGGCTTTCGAATATTTAAGTGCCAACAACATTGTATAGAATTTTATTGAAATATGGAATAACTTTTTTAAGGTATAGAACATTCTCGAAAGAATTTCTGTTGCATTCCTTTTTTAAATAATAAAATTGTCCTTTGTTTTTATGCGCTCTTTTCGCAAAATTTTTCATTCAATATTTTTGAAACCTTCTACAAGCATACATCGTTAATCATTTTTCTGTTGCTTTCGAGTTATCAACCGGCATGGATAAGAACTATATGTCCTAGCCGCAAAGTTACTTTTAAATATTAAAGTGCGAGGATCTTTAATTGTACATCCAAGCAGTAAAGTCCTGTAATCAGTTAGTTTTAAACTATTGAAGTGCGAGGATTTTAATTTAATATCCTAGCAGTAAGTTGTGTGAGCAGTTACTTTAAACTCATAAAAGGCTAGGGTAATTATTGTATACCGTAGTTACAAAATATCAGTTTCTTGAACTCTTAGAATGCGTGAACAATCTACACATATTAGCCGCATGACCTTGGCAAAACTTTCATTTTAAATCGGACTGTGCCATGAAACATTAATTCAAAAAAGTTCTATATCCTAATTTAAAGCATGAGTATAAGAAGGTTAATTAGTTGTGTCTTATAAAAATAAAGAATCTGATCCTGATTTTTTATTCGGAAGACACATTTAAAAGTTATTTTCTAATTTAAATCACATTGTGAATTATCCTGCGGACCAACGACGATCGATCTTCGTATCGAGACCACTCGACGATCAGCTTTGAGTCGAGATTCTACATTATCATTTTCAGGGGGCCCATCTAGTGGAGCAGAAAAGAACTTCGAGAACCATTTTGTTCCCTTAAGGTCAGTGAATGCCATTTTCTCATACAGATGGCGAATTTTCGTTTGTCGTAAAACAGTAAAGAATTGAGATTCAATATTTCATTAAAACTTAATTTAATTGTTAATATTAATATATATATATATATATATATATATATATATATATATATATATATACATATATATATATATATATATATATATATATATATATATATATATATAAATATTAATTTGAATTTAAAAATTAATTCTTATTCACAAAGATTAATTTGTTAAATTATTTTTGCTTTGAATATATAATTCGCAATTCCATTAAGATATTCTATCAGATTTTAAATTTTGTGAATTTTTATTTTTCTTATGGCGTTCTGCTATTTACACGCGGTTCGCCATAACAGAATAATTTTACCAAAGTTAAGAAAAATTTCGTTTAACTTTATAACTGCTAAACTTGTAAAGATTGTCTTTAGACAATAGCCAACATTTTGAAAATGGCTAGTATAACAATAATTGGGGACAATATTTTTATGCTAATAATATAAGTAACCATTATCAATAAGAAATATCGTAAATTATTTGTAAAAATAGGTCTCAACACAAAGTCCACAATTACCCTAATAGTTATGATTATCAAATTTATTAAAAAATATTACCATTTATTTACTTTGTACTTATAATTGCTGTTAACATGAAATATAAATAAGTAAAATACAAATTTTTCTAATTAACGGACTTATTCTATTAATACATGTCTTGCTTCCTTTTTGTTTCACTTGCTTTTCTCTTAAATGAACAGTTTTCAAGATACAACGGGGTGAAATATACTATTTCTAATAAAATATTACGTATACTCAGGTGTAGAAAAGTAATATATTTTACCAATTTTTTCTTATGTAGAAATGTCTGGTTACCATCTTAATATATATTTAGTGTAATTTTCGTGCAAATGTGGAAAAGAAGAACATGGAAATTTCTTAAAAAGCGTATAAGGAGATTTTCATCGTTGTTGATTTATATATTTACATATTGATTCTTTCTGAAATACTGTTTATTCCAATATACAATTTCTTATAAAAGAATCGTATCTTATTTCACAAAAGAAAGCGTTTTCAATATTCTACGGTATTTATTAAATAATGAAGTACAAAAATTGTTGAAAATTTTTAAAAAAATATGAACCGTTTTGCAAAAGATAATTTTGACAAAAATAATTTTAAATTTTGATCATGAATGTTTTTTTCAGCTATATAAATGATTTTTCAACATTCACGTTAAAGAATCAGTTCAAGCAAAGGTCGCAACTAAATTTAAAATTAATTGTTTTTTTGAATTGCTTCGATCAGATTTCTGACCCTTTTGGTAGAACTTCCTGTTGCACTCTTTACCAAGCTTAGCGACTAATTATTTTTTGGCACTAATCATTTAAAGCCCGTTGAAATACGTTGATTCCAGTCTCAATAATCAATTTCTCTTAATTTTAATAATGACCTAGCGTCATCTATAAATACCCGAATAGGAAAATTTGCAAAAATTTTAATTATAGTCGATCCACTTTGAATTTCATTTAGTTTTTGGATGTTTAAATCTTATTCTGTTATTGATCTGTTCATCTTTTCTGTACTCTCTAAAACGATGAAGTCATAAGATCCTTTCATTTCAATTTTACTATTTAAATCGTCTTCCCTCTGCTCATAAAGTTTAAATATTTTCAGAGACCTTGAAGTAATGAACGAAGAGAATTGTTCAATACGAGTGGCAAAACTTGACGAATTTAAGGAAGCTTCGACAAGGACATAACAAATTAGAATTGACTCTTTTACAATAATCATAATGCATGGAGCCACGCATGCTTTTATCTCATCATAAATGTATTAGGTAAAGCTTTTACAAGGAAAAAATGTTTTGTACAAAACACTTCGGAAATGACATAATTTACATGTTTTAAATAACTACTTTTTACGTAATTTTGAAAAAAGATGTTTTTGTGTAGAATATTAATCAGAACGCCAAACTTAATAACTAGACGAAGAATAAATTGTCCTTGGCCTCTTGCAAGGTATATAAATCCTACCAATATGAATTTGGTATCGAGTAGATTATTAGACGTTTGCTTAATCATTGACTAAGTGGCGCCATATGAATAAATGTTAATATCAATATAGGGAACTGAATTGAAAACCTAGAAACCTTTGCATATATTAAATAATACTTACGTTGACGTCTATAAGGTTTGACAAGAAAATAAAATTGTAATTTATAAGCCCTAACCGACTTCAGCATTTAAGGCTGGTCTATCAAAGTTCTAAACATAATCATAGTTTGAAACCGAAAAGTGCTAACCCCACAAACGTTTACCGATTATTAAATGTCAAACTCTGAATTTAATGTTATCAAATATTCAAAATAACTATTACAAATAAGAAATAGTTATTTTTAATAAAATTTATAATTTGTTATCAGCGTATAACATGAAACATGTATTTTTTTAAAAATCGCTATGCATGTTAATTACATTTCAAAAGTCGTTCATTTTTTAAAAATAAAAGCTGTGCGCACGCCGCCCACTATTTACAAGAAGCATTTTGAGACAATTTCACCTTTCTCTATATCTCGGTAATATGGTAATCTAGAGCTAATATTTTGTTGGCATAAAAACTTAACCAATATCACAGGTAATCCCAAATCTGACGCATCTATTCGGTTTCTGGAAATGAATCTCCAAAAATTATGTATTTTTGCTCTCACTGAGTCACTGACAGATCATCAAAATCCATCGACCACTTTCAATGTACCTACAACCTTAAAATTAACAACGTAGGTAGTATAATGTATGGACATAAGGGAAAATTAAAAAGACGGTGAAGTTTGTGTAAATACCTGAAAATTCAAAACAAAGTTATGTTTGCTTTTACTTCACAAAAGTTATATGAAGGTACGTTGTTAATTTTGTTGTAATTTGTTCTAAACTAATTTGAACTACGAACATAAAATATCTTATCATTACGGATCCGTTCCTAACGATTAAATTAATTAAAATTATCTATTCCGTAATCCTTTCTCCCAACCTTACTGCATCTAGCTCCAAAGCAACGGAACTTACAAAGTTTTGACTATACCCTATCTGATCCCATTTATAAGAACCATATACGAATTTAGTGTGGAAATTGGCACTGATGTACCTACTTATGCCTATTTCATACTGACATTAAAACAAGAGTTTCAAAGTTACCTCAAAATATTTCCCATTTAGTGCGTATTCAATTAAGGCGTAAACTTATTTTTAGGAATCTAATATTCTACAATACCTACTAAGTGTGCAGTGTAACTTGCCAAGTTCTAACCTCATTATTAAATTGAAAATATTTTGTCCATGTAAAATTTTAGATCTAACCTTGATACAGAAAATTAACTTGGAAAAGTTTTAAATTTCAATTATTTTTTATTGTTAACTGAATAGTACGACAAGATCTTCACACATTTTCAGTTTTGTAGGAATTAAATATTTCTTAATATTTCGCCATCAACGCAAACCATCGCATCATATAAAAAATATTTTTCGATGCTAGATTTCTCAAAATTTAATGCATCCTAGGGTTCAGGATTATTAAGAAATAACTAATGCTCCTAAATAAACGATAATTGTTTATAATCCATATCCGTAACAATACAATGTGCATTAACTCCCTGTACTATAAAGAAACATAAGTCTGTAACAATGATATTTTTTCAAGAATTAAGTTTCATGTATTTGGTTTTTTTAAAATAATTCATTTCATATTTTCAATTAACTTTTACTTACAGAATTCTTTTCCTACTGGGGGGAAGATTCTGTAAAGAAGACCACAGTCAAAGGAGACGAAATTTAGTGAAAGGTCAGTATCACTTACAGTTTTTATTAAATGTGAAAATAATTATCTCGATGTCAGTAATTACTTTTAAAATTACCTGTTACAAGACAGAACCACAACGAAATATCTCTTTTGAGTTTGTTAAGATAAAGTGCTCCCACTTAAATTTAAATCATAATTTTCTTTCACTTTATATCGGAATCAAAAACCAGAAGACACGCAAAAAATAACACACATGTAATTTTTGTTCTATTATAATAAATGAAAATAAAACATACTTAATAGATAATAATATTAGTGAACTTGTGTCATGTGAAATAACTTCTAGTTGAAAATTGTTTCCCAACATGCGATTGGTAATTTTTGAATTGCGGTAAAATGCGATTGGTATTTCAATGACTCGCTGTGAAAGACAGGTTACCATTTACCTTGAGTGAATATATTAAAATATTCAAAATTTACAACCCTGTTGCTTCTGCTCGTTTTTAGTTCATATATCTGGATTGTAATCTCAAAAACTCTTCATTGTAGGAAGCTAATTGTAGGAAGGGTACTGAAACCAAATAACGACGAATATTTTTTAACACATTTTTTAATCCCGATCAATGGTTTTTGAGACGAATACCTCAGTGGGGCCAAATCAGGAAATTGATGTTGAGTTAAACTCTATATTGAGTTTCGTGACGTCATTTTGAGAATCATTTAAATATAGTCTTTGGTCTGAAAAAACAGACCGCGACTTAAGTATATGGAGTTTTGTGGTTTTCGCCAACTTCACAATCCATCCTAAAAGACCTAAAATTACTTTACTCTGCTAATTTTGCTAGGAGACTGAAAAATTTATCTTCTTTGATCTTAAGGTTATATTCCAAATACTTTTGTGTAACATTTTATTCCATTTTTTTTACTATAGTCTTTGAAATCAGTTTAGCTCCAAGTCCTAAGCTTTTGGATTTAATTGAATACAAATGTTCAAAAAAATCATGCAAATCCTTCTATCTTATGTTCCTATTTTTGCTTATTTTTGGTTTTCACATCGTTGTTTTTTTTAATATTTTACATCAAAATAATTGCAGCCGTTAATTGGAAAACATATTGTATTCATTATTTATTTCAACATATGGTAAACATATCATTTTTACTTGCTTGTTGTACGGGAAAAATGTATATACCTAAATACAAAACATAATTCAAAGGAAATGAAATGTTCTTTAAACGGTTGAATTGTATTAGCAGAAATATAACATATTATGAAGAATTACTTAATACCCGTCACTACACGTATTCAGATATTTATAGATATCGTTAATCAAATTGTTAAATGGTTTAACTCGATGTAAACTATGTTTTGACATTAACAAAAATTTAATTTCATGACAATGGATTTTATTTCTTTTTTTATTGCGTTTGTTATATTACATAAAATATTTACTATTTTTAATACGTTATATCTTAAAAGTAAATACAGGTTCCATTTTTCATCAAAATTTTCGCATCGTAAAATTCCTTTAAATTCAATCCCCCGTTAATTCATTCTGGAACGCGACGTCGCTTTTGATCTTGTCGCAATAGACTATTTCACATTTCCAACATATATTTTCCAGGGCGTTTGTTCAGCATTTTTCGTCAATTTATCATGGAGTCAAGTTACCGCCTTTAAAAAGTATTTTAAAAAAGATGTGGCATATTTGTAAGCCTCACAGCGTCGTTTTTGTTTCGCTTCATAATCCATTTACGTTCAGGCGAATTCTCTTACGTATGAAATATATATCCAAATATATGTACGAGCCTACAGTTTACAACCTTTTCGAAAAGGGTCATTAGAATACATGAAAAGTGGTATTTTAATAAATGTTTCGGAATTCATTACTAGCATAGTTACTCTGGCGAATTATTTCGAGAGGAAAAACAAAAGAAAGTAAACTTTCAATAATCGTTTTGAAGTGCGTATTACATTCATTTAACAGATATAATTTATTTACTGCTTTATTTTCACTTCAGTGTTACTTTGATTGAGCACGAATGGTACGTTAAAAAACATTACTGATTAACGAAGATATTTGAATATTTTGTAATTTAATTATGTAGTTGCAAACAATTAACTCGAGAAATACTTGGTATTCAGATTCATTAATTCTAATCTGTTATATTTTATAACATTTCATTAAAAGCAGCTTGTCTGCGTTATTAAAAAAAAGTCTTACACCCTTGAGAAGGTTATTATAGATTCGTCTAGTTATTGGAAAATTGACTACACGCTAAAGCAGCCTTAGACTGCGCTTAAACTTTAAATTTAGTTTCTAATATTACAAAACTAACTGAAAACGTTTCTAAATAACTAACTGGGAGCATGAGTATATCACAAAATTTCTTTACTGTAAGTCTTTATAAAACTTGAATCGGAAGCGGATTTATAAACTTTGCACATCCGGTAAACGATTTCAGAATTATAAAGGGTGAAAATGTATGGTAAAATAATATCTCGTGGCTTACTTGCTTGCTGACGTTAAAAAAAACAATTTTTCCTATTCTGGAAATGTTCATAGGATATTTTTTTATAATAATTGAATGGAAATTTCTTAATATTTGATTTTTAAAACTACAATAATACAAACTGTTTTCATGATGTTTTTAAACGTGCAGAGGCAGCTGAAAGCATCGTTACAATTTATCGGTATAAAATTAATTGATTTATTTCTAGCTGGCTTTTGCAGAATAATATATTATTTTATTCTGCATTTCTATCCGAACTGTGTGGCGGCGACTCGTCACAATCACTAGTAACTACAAAGCCAAACATCCGGTACCCGTCGCGAGTTGCCACGTAATGAGATTACTTAAAATGACGTGGCGCATAGTTTCTAAGAAATCCTCAAAAATATAACGAGTGGGGGCCACGCAGCCCCCATTATACCAGATAAGGGTTAAAACAAAACAATGTAATGGAGTAATGACAAATTAAAAGTTTGAAAATAGAAAATGGCGTCATTGATATTTAATAGGTTAATCATTTTTTTAATTTGGTTATAGGACAAGCGAGCAATATTACTGAAATATTTTATGCTTGAACTGGGATATAATTGTCTGAATGACTCTAGGGGAATTTATTCCTATATACTTACGAAGATTATTGCTATATAATTACTTTCCGCATTTCTGGAACAAAATAAATTTTTGAGTGAGATTTTTGGGGAATTAGAAACCTTTTTGAACAAAACAGACAATTAAATTAAAAACAACAATATAGAAGTCGCCTAAGAATTTTTTTAGGAATAACGATTATAATTAAAAATATTTATTACAAAAAATATCGTTTAAAAAGTCACCATTATAATTTTCAGTGAGACAGAATTACATTTTTGTTAATTAATAAATCGGCGTGTAAAGACATTTAAAAATGAGTTAATATTTCTAATCAGCAAATAGGAATCTCCGCTTCCACTTGGATTTTATAGATGTATTTTGAGACACTGATTATGAAATGAACTCAGTTTTTCCATTACATAAGAAATTTTCAAAACACAGAATGCAAAAATTAAGGGAAAATTTAATGATTCAGTGATGAAATATATTTAATATAAAACCGTATTCATAGAAATTATTAATTACAAAATCATGCTATTGCACATATAATAATGTTACATTAATTATAATAACATATTAATTTTTTAAATATTTTTCTGTTTTTCTTCAGAAATTCTATTGCGTGATACTTGAATCGCTTCTAATATTTGGCCGATCACGTTTTACCAACCAGCATTAACACGTAATTAGGACTGTTTCCGCATAATTAGGATTTTATGATACGGTCTCGCTGTATTTGTCTTCTAATTATTAAATAATATAAGTATATGTGTATATATATATATACATATATATATATATATACATATATATATATATATATATATATATATATATATATAATACATTATATATATATATATATATATATATATATATATATGTATTAGTATTATTGTTGATAATACTTATTTAACAAAAAGATTTAAAAAATAGTTCTCATTTTACAGTCCTCGCGGAAATATAATCGTAGAAAATTATATAATGTGATTTATTTTATTTACTAATATTACTAAAAAGTTCGTTAGATAGAGACGAGTGCCATACTTCTAAATCTATTTCGTACCCCTCCTTCATAAAAATTTTCTTATAAAGGTATATATAAATAATTATATGTATCTGTACGTAGAAAAATATTATTTCATGTAATAATTACATAAAAATTTTTGTATATTTTCAGCGTTCACACTTGTTAAAAAATGTCATGTAATTCTAGTAAAATATCATATTTAGTCAATGTGAGAACTGTTTGTCAAAATAATATTACTATGTCGCGTTGCATATAACATGCCGAGTTGCATATGTCATTTCCAGTTGCATATAACATGTCGAGTTGCATATGACACGTAGAGTTACATATGGCATTTCGAGTTGAATATGACATATGGAGTTGCATGAGGTATCATGTTACATATTATATGTTGAATTGCATATGATATGTCGAATCGCATATAACATTGCAGCAAAAAGGCAAGATTGACCTTATCACTTCCCGATTCGTCGTATGGTATTAGTATTTTGTTTACTTACCAACATTGATCCATTGTATGAAAATCGTTTTAGTGAATATTTTTTTTCTTTCCTAGAAAAGTAATGTGTACATAAATCCATAAGGATACCTAAGTTTACATTAATCATTAAATTTATGTTTATCTCATATATAAATTTAAAAATTATAGTATGTTTAAGGGAAGAAAACAAATTAAAAAAATATGAATATAAAGCTCAAAAATAATAAAAATAATAAATGAAAAGTAAAAATCATATCGCAGTAAGTGACGTCATATGTTATAAATGTCGCCTTAGCACCTATGTGCAAACCGCTTTACCTTCGTCCGTAAGTTCTAAGCCGAATTGTATTGTAGATAAGGCAGAGAGTGATAGAGTTCTTATGGCCATGGAATATACATATACGACTATATGTTGTATTATATTCTACATATATCGACCAGAAACAAACCTTCAAACAATATCGTCAAGGAAAAGATTTGCATACCTAATCGTTCACCTCGCTGACTCGCTTACGCTTTAACACGAACACGATGGAGATACTTACGTTAAACCTTTCCTAGTCTTTTATGAACCCTACTTTTCCGTAATTTTAGGTTGAGTAGTTTCAGAGAGAGAAAGAGTGAAGCACTATACACTGAATTAAAAAAATCGAGTACTTAATTTGCCCCGGCAGCTCGTTTCATGGTTCCGAGACAATTCGTGATTGTTAAGCAAATTTTTGAAATTTCAGAAGACCAACTGGAAACACTGACAAAAAGTGATCAAGCTTAAACAGATGCAGCCTTTAATGAGGAAAAAAATTTGATCCAAACCTAAATTGTTTTTCTTTTTATATTGAGAACAAGGAATTCTCAATATAACAATAATTTTGTTTGCTGCATTATAATAATTTGATTGCTCCATTCTTACTGCGCGACATCAAAAAAAAATAATTTTTATCAACGAAAATTCAACTAGAGATACAAAAAGACACAACTTTGTCAGCCTTTTATAAATTAAATCGTAAACGGTTGTCACAGATTTTGCCGCAATCTAAACGACGCCTTCATGCTGCACCTTTATGTTCCTTAACGCAAATATTAACTATGAGTCAGAACGTTTAGTATACTTATTTAGATTACAAAACACCTCTGCTTATTTATGCAGGACTTAATTTTTTAGATATTTTATACTTATTTATTCCCCACGAATTTTTTAATAATTATATAAACATAATTACACATTTTTCTGCAATTATACCTCTATGCAAGCTATATATCATTTTTTAAACCTTTTTACATATCAAGGTCAGGTCAAAAATTCTGTAAAGAATTTATAATATAAAACAATATATTATATCTAAGAGGCAGTCTTACTCCTATAGTCCAGCTGGAATCGTCTCCGAATAAAATTATTTTCAAAATTACCCGTTCCGGAATATGTACAATCAATTATATAAATAACGCGTCTGAGACGTGTTCTTTATCTTATTGTTCACCAAAATCATAATAAATTTTTTTTTTCAAAATATCCCTCTGGAGCCGCTTGCTCTATATTCTGCCCTTTGAGTACAACGAATGAAAATACGACTTTTGATTATGCAGATTGTTCGAAAATAAATTGCAATATTATCAAAAATATTAAGTAAAAATAAAATCGAGTCACATAAGAATATTTTCTTGACCTATATGGACGATAAGCATTTTATTATTGTTGTTTTATTGACAAATTATTCTAGAGCTTAGCACAAAAATGGCTTATCCGATCGATACAAAACATTAACACTTTACAAAAGTGTAGCTTATAGTGTCCAGATATATATATATATATATATATATATATATATATATATATATATATGTATATATATATATATTTATATATATATATATATATGTATATATAATTATGTATATATACATATATATATATATATACTCTTTTGCATAAAAAACAGGCGATTTTGATTTTGTCATATTATTAACAAAATATTATTTATTAAGAGGTTGCATTAATTGTAATTGTTACTCGCAGGTATAGTGTACAAAAACGTATTTTTGGCGATAAATGAAATCCAACCCTTGTTAAGTCCTTTTTCATTTGTTACGTTTTTTATTTTAACGAATAAATTTTAATTAAATTTCTGCTGTGTGCTGCCTTAGTTCACTTCTGTTTGCTGTCCTCAGTATGGTTGTAAACACGATAAGAGCTAGTAAAATTATTGCGCTGGTTGATTCTTCAAGAAGGCTGTAGCTAATGTTATGTGGACCTGACAACGATACCAAGAAATGGGATCCGTTAGTGGAAGGCCCGATTCTGGAAGAAAACGGTGCGCTGAGCCACGGGACGACCGCTTCATTGTCAATCAAGCGCTACGAAATCGTCAAGTTACGGGGCCCTGCATTGCTCCGTGAGCATTGAGTTGCCAGATTGAGATCGCTCAAAATTTGAACTTGGAAAATCATGGACTCGACAAGACTGGAATAGTGTTTTATTCTCCGATGAAGATCATATATTGATTAGTCGTGAGGATCGACGTCCGCGAGTCTTACGAAGACCTGGAGAACGCTTCGCAGAAGTATGCTTTGAGGAAATCACCCCTTACGGTGGAGGCTCTGTAATGTTTTGGGCTGGTATTAACTCAGATGACCGTACCGAGCTAGTTTTTATTGAAAATGGCACACTTAATGCGCAAAGGTACACAGAGGTTCTTATTCATCATGCCCAACCCGCATTAACAGCAGTTGGAGGCGAGTCCATTTTTATGGACGACAACGCTTGCGCCCATCGCTCTAGAGACGTTGATGCGTATATGCAGGAGGCCGGAATTCGTCGGTTAGACTAGCCAGCTAGAAGTCCAGACCTCAATCCGATAGAACACATATGGGATAATCTGAAACGACGCGTTAGAGCCGTAAAACCAGCTCCAGAAAACATTCAGGCCCTCAAAAATGTGATCGTCGCTGAATGGGAACGTATTCCTCAGGAAATGATAAAAAAACTTCGTCGGAAGTATGCTTAGCAGATTAAGCGCATTGATTTTAGCTAGAGGAGGCCATACTCGTTACTACATTTTTAAATTTTATGTTAAATTAATAAAAAATATTCAAAAATAAACTTTACCCATTTTTAATGTACCAGTATGAAAACGTTCGTCTGTGTACTTTACTTCGTTTTTTTTTTATTTATTCGCATTTTTAATGACTGAAGTAGATAAAAAGGATATCTCAATAATAAATAACAATATTCTCATCATATCGCCATATAAAATGCATCAAATAATAATAAAATAATTCTGATATGGTTTATTCCAATAAGTGCTCGTTTTTTTGCAAAAGAGTTTATATATATATATATATATATATATATATATATATATATATATATATATATATATATTAAAATAAAATGAATCGTTTTTGTTCGGACAAAGTCGAGATGAGCAGCATAAAAATTAATTGTGCAAAGAAAAGTTATGTAATACTGGAAGAGTATCTCCCTTGCCGGTGACAAAATTATTTACGAAATTGATAGATCGAGATTAGTTTAAAATGTAGATGTTAGTCTACTGTATTTCAATATGTTTTGCTATACATCAATATAAATATTGACACTGTATAGCTATGGAGTAATTCAATAATATGAAATAATAAAACTGCTCTGGATTATTTAATTTTCTCAGTGAGGAAAGGAATGAATCAAAGTCTATACATTTTATTCAGATCAATAGATTTATAAAAATACGCTTACGAAAACACGACACTGTTTTAATTATCATTAATATTTACACGGAGGTATTTGCCAAATACAGCGTACTGCTTGAATTCTCTCATACAGTGACAGAGATGAACAAATGTACTTTCCACTTAACTAAAACACGAAATAAAAAGTAATCGCGGACAGACGATAAAACTCACCCCTAGAATGAAAAGAACGGTCTTTCCTCTCCGTGTAATGAGACCAAGTTTTACAATTTTTGCATATATACTGAACTATAACTATATACCTAAACATGTATATAAACATACAAGGCCCGTGAAACAGTGTTTTTTCAAATAATTCTACTTTATACTCAATACATTAAGAAAGCCACTAGAAAGACACTCAGAGCTGAGCCGGTTCATCATTATCAGAATGCTTTAATTTTTAATGACCATACTTTACTTGTATAAAGAATAATACAAATAACGCACATGTTATTTATTGAAAGACAGATTTAATTATTAATCTTATTTAATAATTAAATCTGTTAAAAAAACACGTCCGGAATTGTTGCCCACAGTGCAAGATTTCAGAACACAGAAAATTCAAGAAAAATCTAATTTTATCTATAGTTATCTTATGAAATTTATATATCTGTATACATCTGTATACATACACGATTACGTCAAAATTTCTAATAATTTTCTGCACAAATTAAATGGGATCATGTCAATGTGTAAAGAAATAAAATTTTGGTTTTTAGCAACATCAAATGTTATTTATTTTTCCGAACAATATTAAACATAAGGTTATTTTCAATAAAAAATCTACATTCGAACGTATAAATCACAATACAGCATCAAAGAGACCGCAAGCTCCTTAACAAATGAAACATATTTCGCATTTCAACGGCTAAAATGTTCACAGGCCGCATCAACCCTCGCCAACTATATGCAACAAGTAGCTTATTCAGGGTATCTACCTTCTCGTATGTATTTCCGTTTAAGTTGTTGAATATAAACCTAAAAATTTCACTTTTCGCAGTGAATTCTGCTAATGGAAATGAAGTTAAACCAATAAATAGCTCATAGAATAACTAACGTCTTATGTAAATAGTATTTATGTGAAAATCGATCTATCAAGAATGATGTGTATATAAGTGAATCTCTATACGTAAATAAGGAGTCGGCTAATTTTTTTCCCTCCATGTAATGAGGCATCATTTTATAAATTCTGCAATATAGCGTAAGATCCTCATTATGAGTCTTAATTAATCTTAAGCTTCGTTGTTGGCTTACTTTTATATTTATGTAATACCCTATTGGACTGGTCCTACCACGACGTTTTAACCTCATCTGCGCTGATGTTTCTAAAATTATATAGTTAAGTTTAACGGGAAATCAACATGCGTTGATTAAACTTAATATAAATATAAATAACATAAATATAAATTATGCAGACAAATTGTGATGAACAATTAGCGCATGAAGGTCCCTAAAGTGTGTTTAATTGGCGGCCAGTTAGCTGCTGTGAAATGAGTAAAGAATTTTGAGGGATTGTTACTGATCTCAAAATCTAGAGAATATTTATAGACTCGTTAATTTTTCTCTTGCATATTTATTTAGTTACTTTAAACTATATGTATATATATAGTGACGCCAAGCGTCGTTAGTATTCACAAAATGAGCCTAGTAAAATAATGCGATTGGAAATACTTATATTAAAAAGGTTATGAGTCTTATATAACATTTAATGTAAGCCTACAAACTTTCCAACATCAAATTACTATTTTTCGAACGTTACACATAAATTCATTGTTTCGATTACCCAATTTTTCACATCGACAGGCTATTACTATGAAGGTATAATAGAAAAACGCGCAACTTAAAATTAAAATGAAATATTGATCTTCGACCACGTTTTGAACCCTTAATGTAACCTAGACTCCAAATATTATCTGGAAACCAATTTTTATATGGAGAATTAACATAGAACCCCTAAAGTAATTTGAATAAAGGTTTTTTATTCGTTTCAATAATCTCTATATTTTATCCAATATTTCCTAAAAAATATTTTTTGCGCGTGTTCATTAGAACCTATGAATTTGTCATTAATTTCAATCATGTTTTAGACGTTTCTTGTGCAAACATGTCCAGATTAGACTATTACACTTCGTTAGTGTCTGGGCATTTCATGAACCCTTTACGCTTTGAGGCTACGACAAACACACATTAAAAATTTTTGTATGTTTTCTTTTCATGTCTCGTTAAACTAAGATGCTTTTGACGCAAAAAATATGTTGGCTTTTATATTTGTATTGGCTGAAGTAAATCAAAATATTTACCCATGGTTACTTTAGTCTCCCAAGTAAATAAAAACAAACATGTTAAAAAACATGCACATAGTTTACGTCAATTAAAATGTACGTCAAATTTCAGCACGAACTCACGTCTAGAGCAAAAAATACCGGTAATACCGCAAAACCTTTTCTAAATATAATTACCATTTTTCATACGTAGCCATTCGTGGACGTAAAAGTTTCGTTATTAAATTTTTAACGTGAAAGTGAAACATTATTTTGGGGTATTTTCAATTATTGGACAATCGGTTAAGTAAACAAAGGCCCAGTAGACTCACAAATGTATTAAAACATTATTTTTAAATATGATGTACCTAAATTTGTATTGAAAAATATTTATATTAATATCTATCAAAAAATGTAGGAAATATTTATTTATGGACTTTCCAATATTTACTAATAGCATTAATTGGATCGGATTTACATATGTTTTAATAAAAAAAAAGCACTGGCATGTTGAAGCGTTAACAGCTAACATAAGAACATAACATTCTTTCTTGATTGGTCCAACATAACACATGTCTCAAAATAAACTTTCAAATTTCTTATCGTGAAACATACATTTTTAAAGATTTAAATTCCGTAGATTCTCGTAAAATATTATTCTTGGAGGTGATTCTTTCATCGATTATGTATTTACTTAAAATTGTATCATACATGCCAAGATGAAAAAGCATTCATATATAATTCGGTTCCCATGTCAATTGTTTTTTAAATTTTAAGTGTGACTTACAGGAAAATTTATTGAACACATTTTAAACTCCTCATAACCATTGATATATCGATTAATTTCTTATTAATTACTAGATGTGCCGACGGTACTATGTTCTAGTAGGTTCGGTGTAAGAAAAGTTATTAGGAATTTGTTGTTTTTTTTATTTTTTTGTCTCAGAACTCTATGATTATAAAATTAATAAAAATTCTAATAGATGGTTTTGGCAGTACCACATTCTAATATATATATATATATATATATATATATATATATATATATATATATATATATGTATATATACATATATATATATATATATATATGAGCATAAAGTTCCAATAGATAGGGTATACGCTAAATCAATGATTATTTTTAAAATATTTCTCATGTACATAATTCATGCTGTTACGTCATTGAAAACGACTGATCTATACAATTTATTATATGTATCAATACAATTTATTATATGCAACTTTGAGTCAGATGACAAAGCAAAAGCATTCGCATTTAAAGCAATCAAGTTCTTGCATTTAAAACTATATTGTTGACTGCGCCAACTACCGATAATATTTTGTAACACCTTACTGATAATTATTATTTTCTCGTCACAATTAAAAGAGCAAGTATTATCCTTATACCAAAAATAGTTTGTAAATAGCAAATTTTAGACTATTTTAGCACTTCAATCCAAATCTTTTGAGCATATTTTTGATTAAAATTAATGAACTTTTTATTACTTAAGTTAGTAATTAATTCACCGAGGCACTCTTTTACTACATTATTTAGCGTTAGGGTCAAGGACGTTAACATAATAATACGTTAACCAAATAGTAATATGTGTACTACATTAATTTCTACTTAATTAGCTGTATCTACTTCTTCGTTGGCGTGGACGTTTGAATATATAAAAACAGGTTATTTAAAAAAAAGACATAAACGAGTATTTAAACATATATAATTAGTCAATGGATTTTCTACTGCACCACAGATTGCACCCTATAGAATTTCACCGCAAAAGCTGTTGATTATAATAATCAAGGGTTCTGCTACTTGCATCATGGATGGTGCCCATAGAAATGTAATAAAAAAGTGTAGATATCATCTATAAATATATAAAAATGCGTCAAAAAATTATCACATGGTCCATAGATAATGATTTTTATATTCCACTGTATTTGAATCCATATTTCACCTCCATTCGATCTAAGCAACATATACGTGCAGGTATCACAACCTCAAAAAGTAAGAATGTGTGAAAATATTTCACGGAATCCAATACATTATAATTACGAAACCGTTTGAGATACCATGATGAAATTAAAATGAAGTTGGATCCAGAGGTACTGCCCATAACCTGCGTTCATCTTGAGCGTTTTTATGGTAAGCGCATTCATTCCTTGTAGTAATCGAATATGCACATGAAAAATATATTCAAAAGCTGAAAATTCAAAAATCTCAGATATTCAGTTTTATTTATCTCTATTGATCTTTTGTTTCTTTTTTTTATTTCAAACCTATGTTAATTGGGGTGATATTATATACAAAATTATAATATAACCCCAATAAGTGCGGTGAGATCAAAGAAGAAACAGATATACTTCCACGGACTGAGTTCTAATTTAGATTTTATCGATAATCTAACTTTTTACGCTTACCGTAAAGAGTGATCGAAATTGAGGCGAATCTTGAAAATTCAAAAAAATACTCTAAAATTCTCAAGTCGTCTGGGATATGAATTTGAAGATCAACTTATAAAGATTCCTTTAGATTTTATATAAAGTAGTTTTAGAGATATTGCTAACAACGTCCAGAGTATTTGTTTTAAATCGTTAGTTTTCGTTTTAATCGTTTAATACATTAACTGTCGTACATCTCAATAGTCAACACTGAAAATATTTACAAAGGTACTTTTACAGTGATTTTCAATACATTTTGAGTGTATCTCAAATATATATATTGAAATCATTTTAAGGATAGGTGATTAAAGTGTCACCTATCTATACTACTGCGAAAGAAATTTCTCTAAAATTCAAAACTATTTTTAGTTTAGCTTCTCGCTTTTCGGTCGAGTATTTACAAAATATGACAAAATTGATATTATCTGTTATACGGCGATTAAAAATTACAAATCCGTTATGGGGCGAAAATTACAGAATTACAATTAAATTAAATATAAAAAGAAACGAATCTGTGAGAGTGTAGGCATTATAATTTTTATTATAATTTTTAGATAAAAAAAGTAATAATACTACAGAACAGTCAGAGCAACTGGGCCTAAACAAACCCTAAAAATATATTTCTTTGTTGATGGAAAATCGACTTGTACCAATTATAAATATTTAAAAACTTTATAGATAAGGCCATGAAAATTCCTTAGGCTATTATTATATTTACAAAACAAAATTTGACGTGAATAATTTGCAGAATTAATATGAAATAAACTAACATAAAGAATGTAGTTTGCGGTTCTATAATTTCATTACTCACTCTTTTCTCTGAATAATCAGAAATAATATAAGTGACAAAAAAGTCCAGTGAAATTAACTTAATTAAATACCGCCTATGCAGAAATCAGAATATTTTCTACACCAAAATTGTACCTTCATGAAAGTATCGTATTTATTTTTCTTCCATTAAACAACAACAATTCCACTGAAATTTTCTAAATAAATCCGAAAAGATATATTATCTAAACCGAAATATTTTAATATATATATAATCGTTAATAAATTAGAAACGTTATGTAAAAAAACGAAAATTATTAGTAAATACGAAAGATTATTTCAAGCTAATTTATAATTATGCCTGATTTTCGTATCATCACTAAAACGTCTCATCGAATCGTGATAAAATAAGTATTATATATTTTAGTCAATTATCTTAAGAAAATAAAAATATTGACACGTAAATAAAATATAAAGCTTTTTTATGTATTATTTCGCAATTTAAAATCTATGACACTTAGTAGACGACGAAACACATCGATGAGCAGAACATTTTTTTATTTTAAACTTTTACCAATTACAATAGATTAAATTGGTAAAAGTTCAAGATAGAATAAGGTTGTTTAGTCAATGAAACTTTGGGAACTCCTAAATAATTTTTCAAATTTTTGATTCATCTATCCTTCACAAATAAGTTGTTCCACCCTTCCATGGGAAGAAAAAATATTACTTTCCGTACGCAGTTGAGCCGTCTCTTACCAATCATAATTCAGCTATGAATTATGATTGGTAAGAGACGGGGATTTGAGACCAGTAAGGTCTCAAATCCCAAGGCGTGCTTCAAATGAAAGACAAGGATGTTATCGGTAAAAGAAAAATTCAATGCCGCAAAGAGTGTCAAAACGCGGCATAATTGATTAAAAGGTTTTTTTTTAAACAGTGCTACGATTCGACTACAACAAATTTTAAATGTCTGACATTGGAATCAAGATAAAAATATTTTTTTTACATCGTTATCGAAAGCGATGATATATTGTACAGTAATTGCTAACAGGCGCATGATTTAAAAGACGTTTTCTATACCAAAGCCGACTCTCGCGTTTAATAAAAATTGAGATCGTAAGCTGTGCATGAGACCTTTAATCGAAAATGTTTTGATTATTGTTTTATTTATATAAAACAAAATTCTGTAAGTAAAACCTATTTCAATGAACAAATATTTAAGTATCTTTACTTTTTATAAAATTTTGTCCGTATTGGGGAGTGTCGGGAAAATAATGACTAAAAAGTTTTAGGAATTCTAATTAATTAATTATTTGACATTAGACGCGTCTAAGATATAATGAGGACTGCTGCGTGTTAAGAAATTTAGTGTCAGGGGATATGCTTTTTTGGCATGTGATCGCACGATTTATTTTGTCAATAAATTAATAAGAAACATTTAAATATCTTTTCCGCCTTAACACACGTATTTTCGTTAATTTTGCTACACGTTCAAAATTTGTGATTTTCCGAAATGTAATCAGGACATATTCCATTTCTACTGTGTCTGTTATATGTAAGATAACGAATTTATTTAAAAATATTCACATCAACATGATATAAACAATTACTATCTGATATTTCTATTGCTGAGTGTCTGAACAAAACTGCTTTTTCCTAAATTTTTTCTATCAGTTTTTTCGCCAGTGTTGCCTTGCTGAATTGTGTTAATAAATTACGAAGATAATATAATTTTAAAACATTAAAATCATTATATCATCTGAGGGAACAAATTAAAGATTACGCTTAAAGTAAACCAAAACGTAATGCCGAAAATGTGTACTATGAGGATTTTCAGGCCATTTTTTATGATATAGATCGATTTCCTTCGAAACTTTGTATTGGAGTTTGAAAGCCTTTTTATAAAAAAATTAAAGTAAGTGTCTATAATTTGAAGTATACTTTGCTCTCATATAGCCCACAGAGTGGCATTTTAATGTGTTTGCCCACCTTTTGATATTTACTCATATTAAACGTCACAAATATATGTTCAGGAATTAACTTCTCTTGTGATAGCAATCAAAGTGCACTATAGTGTAACATCAAGTTCGAAAAACAACATTGCCGGACACTGCATCCTTTAGCCGAAGAATTTCATGGCTATTTAAATGCCCCGTAGGTTGTTGAGAGGTACAGAAGCAACCCATTTTAAAACTGTTAAAACAACATTCAAATAATTTTATCCTAAAGGTTCAGCTTTCGTATCAATTTCAACTTTCCAAACAATATCTTTCCCTATTTTTATCTCGCCGCTTTTTATCACTAACATTTAAATCAAGATCTTTGTCTTTCTTTCCAAGTAATTTTTGTGGGATTAACATTACTATAAATTTAACATATTATAAATGTTATTATTACGTGTTTATCAGTAATTTTCTAATAATTTCTCATTTTTTTTCATAATTGCACTGAGATTAGTCATACTACCTAACTCGATAATATCGATAATATTTGGATGTAAATGCAGAAAAAACTTTGTTCGCTGAAATGTGTTAATTCAAATAACTTTCTTTATGACTATGGTAAACAAAAGTTACGTCACAGAGGTTGATATCCTAGTTTCGTAATGACATAAATTATTCACAATTAAATGAAACTACGTGATGTAGTATTATTTCTACTTTCTTTAAGTTCAACATCTTTCAGGTGAGTTATTAGGATATCTTTGCTAATAACCCATCTGAAGATGTTGTAATACAACGAAGCCTAGGTCGTGGTAAAGAACTTAAAGAAAGTGGGAATAATACTACATCACGTAGTTTCATTTAATTGTGAGTAAAGAATTTCTACAAAATTAACGCCAAATATATTCAATATTCAAGACAAATTATATTACATTGTACCTGGGAAACTAATTATTGTAATACGTCTTTCCAGTCTGATTGGAAAAATCTAGCTTAACAATCTGAGAGAGAAGTGTTTTAAGGTTAATGTTACTTTAATATTCTACTACATTTTTTTCATTTAATCGTCAGGATGTTATGTTTTAGTGACTACTGCTTCAAATAAATAACACTTATGAAATGGCAATTAAACATTAAAAAAAATTAAAATAAATTTCGTTTTTCAATCGAATATTTGAATTCAAATAACTGAGTGCTAAGTTTCTTATTTAAAAAACAAAGTCTGTCTATAATATTATTACATAGTACAAGTTTGACATTAAGAGTATTATTGAGTATTTGTAGATTCTTAGTTTTAATTTGTTCCCATTATATTTTACATTTCGAGTAATCTGAACCGGTTCAATTCCCAAAAACGTCAAAACTATTTTAAATTTTTGTCAAAAATATTTTAAACTATTTCCGTATTCAAAATGATAGCAAATATTTTCACCAGCATCAGATCTTTCAGTTGATCATAAATTTGCTTAATTAAAATCGTAAACAAGGCAATAAGATAACTACAATTCATGTAATGACAAACATTTGAAGGATCAACAGTTATTATGCTTGTTTCTGACCTGTCCTTATTAAAATATTTTACATTATTGTAAATATACAAAGTGTAATAGATTGAAGCTCTGTTTCAATATTTGAATCGTAGGCGTTCAAAAATAATAAACTCTCGACATAATTACCTCGACTTTCATCGTAAACACAAAAAACATATTCTTGCTTACCTAAAAATACAATAGTATCTATTAACCTTTTTAAATTATTTACATTTCTCTCTACCCTTTCATTAGGTTCCCGATTCGCAATAGCTTATTGCCCCTTGATACAAATTTCATATGCGAAGAGCCAAAATTTTGTAGTTTTACTATGCACGATAAATATTTTTCTGAATTGACATGTTTTTGGAATAAGCCCAGTTTAGTAAACATTTCCTGCTTTTTTATTTTAAATGAAAGAATATACATAAACAACGGAGTATTTAAAATAATTAGGACTCAAATACGATTATTTCATTAAGATAATTATTTCAAAAAGATCTTTCTGTGAAAAAACGATTGTCAATTGGCTGTCAAACACAAATTTCATAACCTCACTTCATTCGATCAACTTTGCACATTATCATATTTTTATTCTTTGGTTTCTTTTTACATCAATTCGGCTTCATATTTTCAAAGTCTGTGTTTAGTGTTATTAAGAATGGCAATCAAAACCACCTTTGCTACATTTACTACATTCGTTTCCGAATAATAAACATTTATTTAAAATGCAACTCCTATTTAGCGACCAAAACTCTCATAAAAATTATGTAAAAATTCTCTTAATTAGATTTATTAGGAATGTTCAAAAAATAAAATTTTTCGTATTTATATTCTTATTTATTTTTGTTTTTATATTTATTTGTATATACTTATTTTATACTATCTTTATATTATAGTTAAATTTTCTTCTTTTTGTTTAATGGTAGCCAACTTCTTATTTAATTTTTATTATATTATTCATTATTTTATTAACAAGCAACAATGACAAATATACGAAATATGGCTTAATCAGTGTTACTTAGCCTTTTTTCCACACTTCATATTGGCAAAAGTTCCTTCTGGAGAGAACAAACGCCATATAATCAAAAATAAAAAAAAATGTTATGATTCCAAATATAAACCATAGACAAATAGACTTTATCGTTTTCTGAATGTTGGTACAAAAAGAAAATGTAGTGGTGAAAGTGACCGGTTAAAAAAACATTTTAATTAAATAACTAAATTTACTTATTTATATTTATTATAAATGATAATTTATAGTTAAGTTTTGCTTTTGATAAGTGCTTAGTGATAAAAAAAGTAAAGTAAGTGGAAGAAATAAAGTTTAACACACATTACCCCGCAAACAAAATCGTCAGGCACAAAAATTTTCAAATTATTTTTTTTATAATAAATAATCATCTGCTGCAGAATTTTTTCCAGATATATAGTTTTTAATGTGTATACTTTCATATGATTTCAAAAAAAATGTCGAAATGTTTCTGATTGCATAGTGCATTTATACCGAAATATTAATTTTAATGCACAAAGAAAACACAATAAGTATTTCACTGATAAAATGTAGAATGTTACTTAAAAATCGGAAAACTATTAAAATTATTTCTAAAATTGTCTTACCAACGAGATAATTACGAGAATGACAGGAGACACTGAATGACAGCGTTATAATAACACAATGATTATTTGTGTAGGTAATAAACACAGGATTTATTCAATCTTAATATAGCCAGGATTACGTATCTATTCTGTGGCCGGAATAGTCTCGTCAATTCCAGCTTGCCTTGAAACTATGAACTGACAGCTTGAAATAAAGCAATCAATTTTAATTTAATATAAACCAATTCCCATCCGAGTCGTTTTTATAATTTGACAGGAATAAAATTTGTACGTTTTATCTAAAATTACAGATGACGTTCGCTTTGTGCTACAAATCATATATTGAAGTGTGGATTTCACTTGAATAACACAAATTAAATATATTTAAATTATCGTAAATATGTGATGTATATATGCTAAATATTCAGGGCAAGCCATGTGTAATTGCTCATAAAGCACTGTACGCCATTGCATTAAACAAGAATTTTTAAATGCCCCTGTCGATAGTGCATTCCTCAAGTCAGAATCCAATTTATTCCTCAGTTTAGCTGCACACGACAAAGTAGCAATTTAATTGGTGATCTCTGTCAAAAGTGTTTTCTTATTTCCTATAAGTATATGAACAATTTTCATATCAGACCGCTTTCAGTATAAATAAACTTACACAATACATCGTCAAAAGTCTTATTAACACGATTAACTTAGCAGCATTACATTTTCAGTTCGCTATATTGGACAAATTTCTCAATTAAATTTTCGATCTTTACAATTATATTGTTATTAATATATTTATAGTTCCATGAAATCATTTCCTACAGGAGTTGAAGTTACTGACAATTTTAGAATATTTGTTGAAGGTGAACTTCTGGCGTCGGAAACCAATTCAATCTAAAGTTTTAAGTCATGACATAATAAATGGTATAACTAATTTTAGTTGAAATAATACACATACTTTTGCCATATTATTTCAACATACTTATAGCAAAGAAATCTCCTAATCTACTAACAACTTACAACACTTGATCAGCAAATCAATATTTAATGAAATATGTAAGACCATTTTATACGACGTGCAAAGTGGTCTTTGCAGCCCGCTCCTGGAATGCGACTTTTCATTACGCCTGACGGAGGTAAAAAGCACATAAATGTTTAAATATAACACATGAGATGTTTCCTCTAAATTTAAAAATAGCATAGACAAAAAACGTGAATGAGGCAAGGTAAGGGAACGCGACATAATTATTAAAAGCTTTTCTTAAAAGCGGTAACATGATTCTAAATTGATGGAAAATGTTGAACAAGTACCCGGAAAATTAAATATTCAGCAGGTTGCAGTGTCGCTTTCCCCAGTGAAGGTAGAAAATGTTACTTTAAAAACAATATGCAATCAAAATGTTTCATACACGGTATATTGCAGCTTTTAATAATGAAATATGTTTTATTAATATGCTATACTCCGAAAATAAGAAATTTTGTGAATATCTTATATTTACACATTCACATTCTTTGACTCATATTAGTATGGAGATAAAACAAGCCCTATATTTTCCCTTATGGTTTATTTTTTTTTCTTTGAAACTTAAGTAATAAATATGTAACAAAAATATAGTTACATGAACTATTCATTACACATTCAAATTGAATATACAAATATCGATCTATAAAAATAATAATTAAAGAAAAATACAAATTAATTCCATAAAAATGAGTATTTACACCCAATTAAGTAACGGTAGGTAACCTTATTACAACCTTCCAAATTTAAATCCGTCTTTGAGAAAAGTTCGTCTTCCTAGAAAGTGTCTAAATATGAGATTCGTTAAATAACTTATGCAAACCTTTTTTATCTCTCACATATATTGATGGTAACCTTTTTTTGGATGCAATATAAATCCATTATAACAAATGATTTTTATTTTTTATCACTTGAAATAAGTGACAAGATGTTATTCAATATTACGATCATAATAATTATTTTACCAATGAGAGCGTGTGAACTATGATAATTGATTCATATAAAAGATAGACACAGCATATAACAATGTCACGTGAATTTTTGAAATTTTGTTTATGTATCCATCTACTAAAGTCGAGTTGTCAAATAGTCCACCGGTTTATAAAGCATAATAAATACTTCAATCTTCGACTACTAACCCTTCATACCATTTCACAAGCAAAGAACAGCTACATCGAGACGAGTTTTTTCATTAGGTGGAACACTGGAACAATATTATTTCATTAAACATATCTTTCATTCCAACGTCTTCACACCTTTATCCTTTATCTAATGTTGTACAAAATCGAGAATTACAAAAAACATTGCTCTTTTCCCTAATCTGGTGAACTCTTCCAAACTGCACGTACTTATTCTGTCTTTCGGATTTAGAAAGAAAATTTTGGTCTGCCTGAAACTTCTTAATTATCGTACTCCTTGTCCGACCTGCAGCAATTTATTTCTACTCAGAGTTGAAACCAAAGTCCATTTATTAAGTTCAAACCGTAGTAAATATTTCATCGTAATATTACGTAATCGAAGTAGTAATTTACGATCTTGAACTTGATATAAGTTGGTTAAAATATATTTAGTATTTAACAAGCCACAAAAAATATTTGGTAATAAACACTTCATGAAATTGATAAAAAAATGTTTATACGAATTCAATTCACGCGTTTAGTCAATGTGTATTAAAAAATATCAAATGGAAATCAAAATGCTGTTCATAAAATCAAAACGCTTTTAATAATATCATTGTAAAAGTATGATGTTACTAAATGATGGGTTGTATAAATATTATTCATTATAATTCTAAAATGACATTAGAATTGAATTTTAAAAAATGCAATGAAATTACGAATATTTTTTTTATATTTACTGCTGCCAGTTATTAGCGAAATAGCTTGTTTAAATCTTATTTTTTTATGAGAAGTTAAATCGCATATACCCGAATTTGTTATATAAAATTAAAACAAGAATTTCCCTGAAAAATATACTAAAGTTTAAAAATTAAAAAAAACACTTTTCTTCTCAATTTTTAAGGTTCCAAACCTCAAAGTGAAAAAAGGAACCCTTGAAGAATCACTTCGTTATCTGTATATTTGTCTGTCTGTCTGTCAAGGCCCTTTTTCTCAGGAACGCACGAAGGTATCAAGTTGAAATTCATATCAAATACTTAAGCCTACAGTCCCTTGGAGCTGTAAGATGTAAGCTGTAAATCAAGTTTCTAAGTCAACGCAATAAAAAAACAAACACACAGCCATTTACGTCACATCTTTTGGCCCTCACAAATAAATCGTTAATATTTATTGTTATATCATTTAGTTATATCACGTAAAAATTGTTTTTAATGTGCGCCTGTAAAATATATAGTAGGCTATATATTTTCGTTACGGCCATTTACGTCGCATATTTTGACACTTGCAAAAAAATCAAAACCTACATGGTACTTTCCGTTGACCTAGAATCATGAAATGTGGCAAGAAGCAAAGTCTCACAGCACAAGTAGAGGGAAAAATCCGATAATCGTTAATTTGTAATGATATCACATTTCTTTTTAAATATGCGCCTTTAAAAGATATAGTAGGCAATATACTTTCATTCTAAAAAATTAAAATTTTGGAAGTAGTTTAATATTTATGCCATTAAATATTTATAAACTTCTAAATATATATGGTTCCCTCGTAGTGCTTTGCTTAACTTCAACATATATTTACAGGTTTTGCTTAACTTCAACACATATATTCACATGTTGTTGACTCAAACTCTGCGAATACTACTACTAACTACTTATTTACATCCATATTAAATCCATATTACGCTTCTGTATGAAATAAATTATTTTGCATGAAGTTTTCGAGATCCCCACAATAATGATTTGTCCTCCAGTCCTAATTTTCAAAAATTTGAATGACTCCTTTTGCATTATTGAACTATATGATATTTCAAAATGGTGTGTTACACTGACTCAGAAAAATAAATGATATCTCTAAAATTTGGTAGTTTCAAAATATTTTCGGTTTCCAAATATTACGCTTTTAAATGTTTGTTCCAAGGTAACCTCTACTGAATTCTTGCAGAAATCATATGATTTATAATTTGGTCTCTGACCGAAATGACATAAGGGGTAATATTAATACGCCATATCGCATTTGAATATAACTAATATAGTATAACTATAACGTTGGTCATTCTTTCACTGAAGAAGAAAGTACTCTTGTAATTGCTTAAAAAAAAAATATTACTACTCGTAGTAATATTTTCGAAATGTTCTTATATTTCGTTTTCAAAGATAACAGGGTAAATAGCAAGTGGAAAACACTTTCATATTGGAAAGAACACACCCAGTAATGAAACGTATTACAAGGTCTCTTTGCCAATGCTCTTGAAAGAAAATGGTGGTAAATAGTTACGCCAATTTACAGTTTTACTTTACTGCTGTTATCATTTATTATATTAGGTCATAGCTGTAATTTAGAATCATAGCTACCACCTAATATAATGAAAAAATAATAGAAATAACGTAAAACTGTATTATAGTTGTAATGAGCAATGTATTATAATTATACTATTTGGACATACAGCAAACAATTTACCTGTATGTAATACGGCGGAGTATAGCTATTAGATAAAATCACGTGGTATTTCCATGTGGTCGTCTATATAAGCACAAACCGTACTCCATATTACCTAGACTCTGGGAGGAAATAACATTTCTATTATAAGTTGATTCTTGATAGCTTGTCTTTTTTATTCTTGCGTACTGACATAATGCCATTTCACTTCAATAAATATATATTTTACTCGAAAATTTCACTAGGTACACGCAGTAAAAGGAAATTAAATTACTTTCAAAGAAACGATATATTTTAATTTTAACCGTTCTCTAAGTATATTCTTTTATTGATAATTACCTTTTTTGCATAGTTCCGTTTCATAAAAAAACATCTAACGAAAAAAATCATATTTTTAAACATACTGAAGTATGTTTAAAAATATAATTTATTTTCTTTAAATGTTTTTTTATATATATAAATTTATTGAAGTGAAATGACATTACCTTTGCGTCCAATAAAAGTCACTTATAAATGACTAAGTACCTTGTTTACGATCCTTTTAAACTTTCAATGCTTTTCTCTAATCAGAGCATAAAATTAAATGGCGTAATGCATTCGTTATTAAGTATAAGAAAAAATAATAATCTCTGCGATTAAGAAAAATATGAGAAATTAAAAAATATATATATAAATATATGAAACTGAAGAATAATAAAACAAATAAGACCCAGATTTAAATCAAACGAATATAAATATTATATGTAAATAATAGGCACCGTAACTATATCTAAATACCACATTAATCGATTTTATTAAAAACGTAAAATTTAGTATATGGACATGGACTATTCTCTCCCTTTATTGAAAATATTAAACTTGTTTTACATAATTTTAGAAAACAACTTTTCAAATTTTCGGTCTATAATACCTTTATTCAGATTTTAACTAGATATTTAAGTGAGATAATGCAAGTGTACCTATGTTGATATTACTTCTATAATGCTATATAATTTAGCGTATATACTTTTAAAAGTTAGGTTAAACATTTTAGGATGGTTGATGTATAAAAACCCAACTATGTTATTTATATATCAACCATAATCTCAGAAATCACTTTCCTCAATTTAGTTACATTTTATATATGGCTTGAGTTCATTGAAATTTATCAGAATACATCTCGTTCTTTCTTTTCTTAAATTACATTAATTAATAAAATCACTACACCTTTTACCAAGCTCTAAACTAATTAACGAAAAATTAAAGGCGGCTAGTTTTTTTATAAATGAAACATTCAACCCTGTTCACCGTTCCCAACAAAAGTATACTCACTCACGTAGTCCCGTTCCCGCCATAATTCAGCAAAGAAATGACACTAACCTTGTATCCGAGGGCGCGTATAAAGACTACTTGCACGAAAAATATATCCTAATGCGACTCTTCATCACATACTTGCGTCTACCCCAAGTAAAAATACTCATAAATAAATTTTAAAATATTATACTCCTAAATGTAAATAGATTATTAAGTAAAAAAATGAATGCTTCAACGCAAATCAAAATGCGGCACATTTTTAAAAGCCTTTTTCCAAGATAGTAACATGAGAACGTAATAAATTGTTGGAAATTTTTAGGCAAACGCGTCGGAAATGAGGGAGAAAGACGAATCAATTTTCAGTGCAAGATCATATGCTGTGTGTGGTTGCTGTCACGCTCCATATCTATAATTAACACATATAGAAGAGAGTTTTAGCATATTTTAAAATTATATTATTTTAAATAAACCTTGCAATCTGCAATAGAAGTATGAATTATTTACTGAGTACATTTACGTTATTTACTGAATACATTTACGTTATTTACTGAATAAATTTACGTGACTCTTACTTGTTTAATGAACCTATCAGTAAATAAATAAAGAAATCCCATTTTCATTATAAACGTGTACATTTGACTGTATTTACTTCTTGATTATTAATTATATCTACTAGCATTATATAGGTATCACGGCATTTTTTTCATTTTCACGTTTGCTCAGTCGATTCGTTCATTTTCAATTACATATTTGTGTCAGACAAATATTTTCATTCTGTTTCCGTGTAGTTTTTTTTCTTTTACATTTATTCATTTTAAAAGCAATATTTGCACAAGCTCGGTTACAATAAAATGCAATTCTTGTTTCATTTTAAACGCAATACTTCCAGCCAAAACAAACTTCGCTTACAACTATCAGTAAATAATTCTATATGTCAATTAATGTGCCAGAAATTAGCTGATTACACTTTTTTAACGCTCTGAACCTCGTACGGTCTGAACTTTTGATTGTACTATTCATAAAACTTAATACCAGGCGCTATAATGAAAATAGATTCTTACGGAGTAAACTCCAAAAAATATACATTTAAGATAACGTGATTTTATATAATGTATATACTCATCCCACATAGTGCGACCTTGATTTTTACCTTATTGGTTTCTATTTTGCAGATTGCGAGGTTTATTTAAAATAATATAATTTTAAAATAGGCTAAAACTCTCTTCTATTTTATCGATGCGTATTTAGCTATCACGTGTGTTTATGTCGGCGTGGCAGAAATTTAGTATCCTTTAAACCATTATATATATATATATATATATATATATATATATATATATATATATATATGTATGTATATATATATGTATATGTATATGTGTATATATATATATATATATATATATATATAAAATACCGTTAGTTTGTAATCTATCTCGAGTTTACAATAACAGTCAAAGAATTGTGATCCATAATATACTGCTTACAATTTAACGCATTATTTTTCGATAGAACATAATCCATCGAAGTCAAACCGTCAAATTGTGAAATGGAATGCGACAGAACGCACCTCGCGCGCTGATTGGCCCGCGCCGCTATATTTAGTTGTCAATTCGTTGGTTGTCGAATATAAACAAACAGCGTTTTGATGATTTGAAATTTATTTCGTGTTGAAAATAACTCAAAGTTTTAGAATTCCTTGTATAAAACTATTACGGAAGTAAAATGAATCTGTGATTGACCAAAGAAGTGCAGTTTAAATGATAAGTGTTAGTCACCGAATATAACCAAAGTTATATGTTCCGTGTTTTTATATTTAATTTTTTTATTTTTTTATGCATGTGAACCTGTGTGAACTTATTTGATAATATTTACAATGTCGGATATAGAGCCTGTCCATCAACGAAACTCTGAAATACAGTCATTGTTAATCAGGAAGAATTTACCATAAAGTTACAAAACTACTACAGTCGGCATAATGAAAATAGTAAAAAATTAGAATGGACAAATCAAAGAATACAAAGTGTAATAAAATTGTTAGACGAGTATAATATAATAAAATCTGAAGGTAGGCGACCAACAAACAAACATTACCATGATGCAAGAAAATACGATGTAATGAATATTGATAATCAGAAAGTTTTTATAATTAAAAGAAAGGATATCTCAGATTCTGTAGTACAAATAATACCAACGGAGTATTACCAAAAAAGACACTCGACGCACATATTGCTACTGGACATGGACGACGAGACAAAATTGTTCACGACGACGAGACAATATTCCTGAATTTGTGTAAAACATATCTATCAAATAAAAGTTTTCCAAAAAAAAGGAATAATCGTAAAACCATTTATTTCTGACGACTTCAATAGAAGGGGACAAATAGATCTTGCAGACTTCCAAACAACTCCAGATCAAGACTATAAATGGTTGTTACAATATCAGGATCATTTAACTAAATTTTGTTTTTTTAGGACCATTAAAAAACAAACAGGTTAAAGAAGTGGCAATCGAGATTCTTAAGATTTTTTTGGAAGTCGGCTATCCTAATATCCTTCAAAGTGATAATGAATGCGAGTTAACAGCATCTGTGATAGAAGAAATAATTAGTTTGTGGCTTGTTTGTAAAATAGTTAATAGAAGACCTAGATATCTGCAAAGCCAAGGAAGTATAGAATTTTCAAATCAAGAAGTAACAAATATGATTCGAGCCTGGATGACAGATAATAAATCTACCAATTAGTCCATTGGATACTATTTCGTTCAGTTCTAGAACAATTCACCTTACCATTCAACAATTGCTCGAACTCCGTATAAAGCCTTGTGTGGAGAGGATTCAGAGCTCGGACTCTCATCCACCTACTTATCTAAAAATATAATATTTGAAACCAAAGATTATGTAGAGAAATTTTTTAAAGAGATTAATAACTACAAAAAACAAAATTTAGAAAAACATCAAGAAGAGGAAGAACAGGAAAACGTAACTACAATAAATATTCCAAAAATTGACACTCAGACGATTAAACAAAAATAAATAACTACAGCAAGTCGTGAAATAATCATTTCAGAACAAATTAACGTTGCAAACAATCCTGAACTTCCTGATTTACATGAGAATTTACCGTATGAAGTTGCAGATGTTATTATTCATAAACCAGATTATCAGCAGGAAAAAATAAGCATCACTCACATCACAAAGGAATTATCACTCTAGAAAAAGCCTTTGCACCTAATAACTCTAACGCACTAACTAATGTAGGTAGTGATATTGGTGTAATTGATATTGGTGTAATAATTGAAGAAATCAATAATTTGGTATGTAACATATGCAACAAAGAAGCATCTGGAGATCATACATGTACAAAATGCAAGTAAATCGTTCACGCCATATGTGGAGTAGTATCTAAGGAAAATGAGGGCTATGGATCGTAATTGTTTTGCAATTTGTGTGTGAATGAATGTAACATCGTACAAGAAAGAATACAATCGCACTTAAATTTATGAAGAGTGGCAGATAAAATGATACATCGTCTAAGAAATTTAAATATATCACAGTACTGGTTCGTCTGTATTAGTTGAAGTCCGAAAAGTTGACAGCAGACCTTTGGACACTAAAAACCTGATTGGAAGAGTTTTAGAGAAAAAAAAATGAATCATATGCTTTTGGCACAATCAAAGATTGGATGCCTCGAAATGCTTTTCTTTCCTGTCCAAAAGCAGAACTACTCAGTAACACTCCAGAGGACAGTATTAATTTATTGTTCAATATCACCTTAAAATACTTCTTAGCAATATATTTCATATTTGCTGACTACCCTTCAAACCGGAAAATACAGCACTACAAATATTGTTGCTAGGGGACAGAGACAGGCAAGCCGAAAGTCCTACTACGTAATATGAGTGGTTGTTTTACTTTATTTGTTTGCCTCAATTTTTTTATCATTTGGCGGGCAAGAAATGAAAATGCAATTGCAAAAAATAAAAAAGGACAATTGGTTTCCAAAAAGTATAATTGCAAGAAAGCCAACGTTCTTTGTAACTCCAGGCGCCACATATATTTATATATATATATATATATATATATATATATATATATATATATGTGTGTGTGTATGTATACGAATTAATATTCTGGTTCTAAAACGTTCATTACTCTCGATCTAGTAATTGAAAAATAAGGTCATAATACACCAATAGCGTTGCAACTTTATGGACACTTGCCGAGAAATATTTATCATCCTTCTTTACATCTTGAATACATTTTTTAATTTATTTGTTGCATTCATTAATGACAGTGTAAAATGAAAGCGCAAAGCAGATATTCAAATGGGTAAAAATACTGAAAATAAGATACTATAAAGATTTGAGATACTGAGTAACATCGTAAAATCTTTATTATAGACCATGTTTCCAAACCAAAGTTAGATCTTCCAGATTCAATTTATAAATAAGAAAAACACAGACCTTATTAGCGCTGACAGAATTGACTTAATTGAAATTAAAAATATCCTTTCAATTAAAGATATAGTACCAGGTGACCGAGCGATGCTCGGTTTATTTCGAGTTTCCTATAGGAACGTGAAATTGCTTAGTTCGTGGTATTAAATTTAGTTTTAAATTGTCTTCTCTTTCCCCGTCCCTTTCCCTTCCCCTTTGGCTTTGCTTTCTTTTTCGGTCTCGCCTTCCCCCTCGCCTTCTCGTTCGCCTCCGCACCCGCTCTCGCGTTCACCTTCGCGCTCGCGTTCGCCTCGCGGTCGCCTTCCACTTCCCCTTCACCTTCCACTACACCTTCTTATTCCCCTTCCCTACTTCTCATCTTCACCTCCCCTTTCCCATCCATTTTCTCGTACCCCTTCCCTGTCCTCCCCTCACCCACCCTTTCGCCTCCCCTTCACACCCTCACCACACCCTTCTCCGTTCCTTCTTTCCCTTTCCCTTCCCCTTCCCCATCCCTTTCCCTTCACCTTCCCGTCCCCTTCATCTCACCTTCCACTTCCCCTTCCCTTCCGCTTCCCCGTCCCCTTCCCTGTCCCCTTCCCTTTACCTTCCCCTCCCCTCCATCTCACCCTCCCCTTCCCCGTCCCCTTCCCTTCCGCTCCCCCTCCCCCTACCCTTCCGCTCCCCCTTCCCCGTCTCTACCGGTACCTCTTTCCTTCCGACCCCCTTACCCTTCCCTTACGCTCCCCCTTCCCTTCCGCTCCCTTTCCCTTTACTTTTCCTTTCCCTTATCTTCCACTTCCTCTTCACATCCCCCTTCCCCTTACCTCACTCTCCTCCTCTACTCCCCTTCCCCTCTCCCTCTACTACCCTTCCCCTCCCCCTCCCTCTACCCCTCTCCCACCCATTACCCACACGCAAACCCAAACTTACCCTCCCCTCCCTTCCCCCTCCCCTCCTTTACTCTACCCTCCCATTCTCCTTCCACTTCCCTTCCCCTTCCAATTCCCTTCCGATCCGCTTACAATCCCCCTACCCCTTCCTTCCACCTCAATATCCCCACCCCTACCCGATCCTTGAACCTTCACGCGCCTCTCCTCCTCCCCTCCCCCTTTCCCTTCCCCTCTCTCTCTCTCCCTGCCCCCAGCCGTTCTCTCGTATGTTTTTCCATTCAAAAGTTATTAAGTCTTAATAACAGTGTTCATAGTAATTTTTAAAATTTTAAATGGCTGCCATTTCCAAAATAATTAACCGACAAAGCTCATCTTCGAAAATATTTAATATAATCCATATAATCCCATATTTAATATAATGTACCAGCAAAATCGTTAGAGCCGTTTCCGAAAAACCATATACATATATATATATATATATATATATATATATATATATATATATATATATATACAAGAATTGCTCGTTTAATAGTAAAAGATTAAGATTTTGAATTAAAACATGTGGTAACAGAGGCGATACTGGAGTGTGACAGGGCTTGGCTAGTGCCCTTAAAAACTTCTTTATGTCATTCCCTGCAAAATTGGTGTTGCAGTGGTCAACAAGTACATGGAAATGATGTGTTCCCCCCCCCCCCTTAATGACTAGTATTCACCTTTACTTCCCAAAAAATTTGGAATTTTATTTTAATAACTATGAAGTTTTAATTCTTTTAAGTCTAATATCTTTGTATCAATATGTATTTTTTTCATTTAATAAAATCATATAAGCAAATTTAACTGCCTCAAACGTAATAATTGTGAAAAAGAAACCTTCACTATACACCGAATT
The DNA here is from genome assembly GCA_039881145.1 of Druceiella hillmani. Classification (NCBI taxonomy): domain Eukaryota; kingdom Metazoa; phylum Arthropoda; class Insecta; order Lepidoptera; family Hepialidae; genus Druceiella; species Druceiella hillmani. The sequence goes on from JAYKKI010000070.1 coordinate 3,868,826, forward strand.
AATTATAAATTTACTTTTAATTTTTTTTTTAACTGCTTATTGCTTCTTTAATACATCATCCTCCAATACTTCCTGACCATATTTCAATAAAAATTAGAATCAACTTCTTTATGCTACTTAAATAAAAATGTATATTATGCAAAAACGTTCATGAAAATAACCACGGCCATTAAAGCGTGTGAAATTTAACAATATGAACCATTTTAAGTTACAACCTCGAAAGAATAGGCGGTTAGCCCTTTCATGCCAATTATATTGCAGATTTTATCACTTGTATATCCTTTAAACTAAACCCCAACTACATATAAACTCAGCGATATGATTATATATTCTCAAATAACTTAATCAAAAATAAACATAACATCAAAAGAACGAGAGGTATCGTGGTTGCTATATATTATGTATTAAATAATAGGCACAATAAATAAATTAACAACGTTTGAGGAGTAATTAAATGAAAAACATTAAAAAACAAAAAAATAAATGAAGGAATGGTAATAAAATTGTAATTAATAAGGTTTTTTAAAAGTTATGAAAATAAATATTTTATTATTAATTATTATAAAAATATAAACTCTGATGTAATTCGTTTCTTTATTTTCTGTCTCGCGCTATATTCTTTACATCTTTGCGCATTGGTTTTCTCTTTTGATCCTATAAATTATGTCCCAGTTGTCGGCGCCTTAGTCAATTCGCTATTGAAATAAATATACATTTATATACATTGTCTACAGGAATAAAAATGTTCCATCATAATAAAACATTGCTAATTGGAAGATATGAAAAATAATGGCAATGAAGCGATCCAAGCAACATCTTTTAATTAGACATTACTTGCATAATACGTGAACAGTATTGCATCATTTAATTTTTGTATCAATTAATATATGTGTTAACTTTTGTCTATTCAAATAAAGTATGACATAAAAATTGAAATTTAAATTAAATCATCCACTTATTTTCACTTTAACACTGATACTTGCCTGACTTCATGATCAGTAGCCTCAACTTCTACTGAATCACTTTCATAATTCATTCTTTATTTATAACAATAACACTAGTTTGAAAATAGGGACGAGAGGTTAGAGTATTATGGAGGGCACGGATCGCTAAACACACACGCTTAAACAAATACAGTTGTACACGCCGCACGTATATACTATAGTAACATACCTATACATTGACATATACTTGTGAAGACGCCAACGCTTATACTGTAGCATCTGCACTGAAACTCTTCCAGAGATGTACTTCCATAAAAATAGACGAATCAATATAAAAAAAACAAAATTCGGGCTTAAAAAGAGTTTTATATACTACGATCACAAGTAACAAATTCACCGTTGCTTTCAAATGTTGCAAAGCATCAAATAAACCACTTCACAGTTCAAATGACACAGTTCTACAATTTTTCAAAAATTCAAATGACATAGTTCTACATATTTCGCCTCTATAACCATACGCCCCACATGCCTACAATAACTTAATCGTTTGAATAGCCGACAGGAGCAATGCATAATACTGCAATCACAACTGCAGTTATCATCGTCATGTGGAGCACAGTCGTAATATCAATCTATTTATTCGGCACAAACTTGCATAATATGATTGCATCAAGGAACTAATTTCCGAAACCGCAGCAGTTTGCTGCGGTTCGCGGCGAATGTACGAATATTTCAATACAAACTTCCGACTGATCGCTACTGTGTATGGTTATTTGCATGTGATACAAAATTGAAGAGCGTAAACTTCGTCGGATAAAATTATAGCTGTCGTTGTTCCAGTATAATTCTTAATATTTACTAGATGTAAACATCGATATCCTTCAGCTAAGAAAAGTACAAACGAAACAACTTATAAAAACATTAAAATGATTTACAGATAGTGTGCCCAGAAAATACTGGAAACACAATTTTTGGTAATATTTGTTTTATTTAATATTGTATTGATATTTAAAAAAAAAAAATTAACGTAATCATCAAATAATTAAAAACTAATATTATTTAAAAAATAATCACCATGAAAGTAATTATTTAATAGTCATCTTCTTTGGACTTAAATGAAAAGTTATTTATACACCTTCAAGATTATCAATGTATACATCAAATTGAATATTTTAATGTTTTTTTAAGGAATAAAGTGAACAACTGTATGTGCAGAAAAAGTAGTGTAGAGATATCCTCTCACTTTATTTGGTCTATTCCAATTATTTACTTATGTTATATACACTTAAACATGCGGGTATAATAGTAAATAGTAATTTTCAAAAATATTAACATGTATCATTTAGTATTCAGTTCTGTTTTTTATTATACGGCTATCCCAAACACACAACGTGCGGTGGGACAAAAATTCCACAAAACTCTTATCAAAATACGACAATGCGTAAATTATATTAATAAAAGTATAGCTACAATTTAAAATTAAGCCAACTGACTTCACAGATATGGTTGGATCATTTCTCATAAAAACTGGCAGACTCATCCGAATTTTCTCTGACTACTGGAGTTAGGAATTTTTTTATAAGACTTCGAAGATTTTCAAATTCGACATATATTGTTTGTGGGCAATTTGTCGAAGCGAGGAGGGATTTAGCTGCCATTTTAAATGGTGTTTGTAGGGCATAAAATATCTTTACTATTTTTCTCTAAAACTAACTTTTGCATAACTGCAGCGCCCTAACAATTAGATTAAAATAAAATAAATATTAGAAATGGTCAAACGTACAGCCACAAATATAAGATGGTACCCGTGAATGAACGTAAGCTGCCCGTAATTGTAAATAAAAAAATTTGGAGCAAACGGACACTCAATTCAATTTTACATACAGACATACATACCTAAAACATCCTGCCCTAACTTTCATAGACACTTTATTGGATGCAATAATTGGGTTGTTTTTATGAAAATTAACGGAACTACAAATACCTATAAAATAAAAGAAAAATTATTTCAGTAATTACTTATGTTAAAATTTAATTAAATGTGATCATAAATAAACTTTCAACCGTTTGACGGTGAGTTAAAATTATAAATAACATCTAAACTATTTTCCAATAACAAAATATTTTTTTTAACTCCCGCTAACTGCCATTAAGTGCAAAAAGAGTTAGAATTTTAACCTTAATTACGGGACTTATGGGACACTTCCTTGTATTAAAGCGCATCTCATTGCATGACCAGGAAAAATTTGCTCCGCAAACACATGCGTTTGGCAATCGCTTATTGTTTGTAAAATGAGAATAAGAAACGTACTATATACTGACAAATGTTTTTGTGAGCACATTTGTTATGTTTTACTTAGGGACGTCTTCCGAAGGCGGTTGAAGATATTGCGTAGTGAAACTTAAAAAACGTGCTGACAGAAACTATGGAATAAATTTCCACGTTCGTACAGAAAAGGATATCGCGTATAGAAGAGGATATATGACATATATACATAGTATTGAAAGTATTGGTAAAGTCTCCTAAGTGCCCTTTACATTACAGTATCTTTATATTATGTACAGAATGGAACTAATGAATGTTTTACGGCATTTTTTTTAGCAAATAACGACAAAATTAATTTTTCATTTCACCATGAACATTCTTTTAAAGTTGAGGGTATGGCTGATGTTAATATGGCCCCATTGTAACTCAATAGTCATATTAGTTATAAATAGATGTAAGACGTCCATGCTCACAAATTCTCATATGCCAAATTTTATATTTTCGATTTATTTACAACAAAGTACACTATAACTGTTAATTATAGCATAATGTCACGGAACAAATCGAGTATCCGTTAATAGTAGAGTTTGATGAATATCGTGCAAAATATGTCAGCTTTAAATTTTTGTTTCATTTTGAATTTATAACATAAATCCCTCAAAAATTTTAGCTATTTAAAGACATTGAAAATAGTAAAGTAATCTACAGACTTTACTACTGTTCTAGAAAATAAAAGTGTTTATTAACTATGGTATAGATCATGTAGTTTTTCTTTTCCTTTTGTAGGTTTAAATTTTGATAAGTAGCTTGTATTAAATTATATTCGCGTCTCCTTTGTCCACAAACAAATTTACCATTTCATTTTACAGTCATTTTAATAACATGTTTAATTAGAAAAGATTCGAAAGGATATCACTAAAAGTACGCATAGTATTTGACCTGAACGGATTTAAAAATATTGCTCCTACATAGATAAAATGAGAATAATGAGGCCTTAAAAACAGACAAATGAGATATCTTGCATTTTTTTAAGATAAGTCTGGTTATTTTTTTAATATCATGCAAATAGATATAATGACGATGTATTTTTTTTATTGAAAATGTGATTCTCTCTTGCCTGCAAGTAATATGGCACGTAAATAAAACCGTAGTAAATGCAAGGATTATTAAAATCCATGGCACTTCTCAGGGTGGTAGCAAAAGTCACATGAAATTATTTACTCGCAAAAAAACACGGTGCGAATGTCACGTCAGTAAACAGTTTGTTTTTAATTCATTTTGACAATTCTATAAAACATTTAAGAAGTAGTCGATATTGACTTTACTTTTATAATTGTTCCTAAAGAGTTCCGTTTTTTTTTTGTTTTATTACTATCTAAAGATTCTTGATCTCATAGAAATTCAATGAACCCTCGACTTCGTTCACGTGGACTTTCAGAAAATATTATTAAGTTAACTGTAAGATTGATACACGTAATGCCGTTTACTATAATAATTATAAAAGTATTTTTTTTGATAACTGCGTTTCAGAAATTACCTTTTTTTAGTTGATCAACAAATAAACAGACTCACATAAAAATATAAAAAAAAACAAAAAATATTATTTTCGTGCCTATTACCTCTGTTAAGTTCCCCTTAATAATTTTATAGTAGTATAATTCTAGCCTTCTATTGTATGCATGGACGATAAAGTACGTAACAAGCAAGTTTTTGCAGCTTCATGATAAACCTATTAAAGTAACTAAATTTCAAAAAATTTCAACAGGTTCAAATTTTAAACAACTTTCGTGTTAACGGGATTTCAATTAAAGTAACGTATGTTTTATACAAGGAATACGTTATTTAATTATACAGCCTATTAAAAAACATTTTAAAGGAAAATCTGATAAAAAGCTACCTTTAAAATTATAAAAAATTACTAATATAGCAAATGTATAGAAGTCATGTCAGTTAGAATTATTAGTCCTGGCAAGTAAATACAGAGCTTTCCACAGAATTTAATCGTTAATATAGCGGCTCGGGCTACAGTTTTAAATTCAGTTATTTTTACTTTGTAATTCTAGTAATAAAGAAAGTATTTTTCAGAAAATATAACCTTAATTTTAACGACATATATAAAGTATAAAAATACCTACTGTGTTGTAATTTACCCTAGTCTCGCCAAGTTTGAGTTACACATTTAGATATTTGTCCAAATATGTGCTAATCTATTGAAATATAAATATTCGGTCAATAATTATAGGGTAAATCATCAATATCGTACCAAAATAAACTTTGTTTACAAGGACATGCCAGAAAAAACTTTAAAATTGGCCTGCGTATAAGTACTATTATAAATTATCGGCAATTCATTAATAATCGACAAATATAGTTTATATCATTGTCTCATCTTTTTTCTTAACTTCATAAATATGAAACTCTGAGAGACTTCATTAAAATTATATTAAAAATGTTGATCGACATAGGAAATATTAAGTATGTTTTAAGCGTGTCGCGTTTTCTGGCCATTTTAATGAAAAGCTCTCGACGAGTTTTCTCATTTCGTCTTTTATTCGCGTTTTTTACTACTTCGTAACGTCGTTGTTGAAAAATATTTCTTAAAAATCTTTGTTAATAGACCTAATATTTCAATGTTGCTTTTCAAAGAAAAACGTGCTGTATATATGGAAATAATGTGTTATGTTTAATGTTAACGTCAATAAAAACGAACGTTATGAAAATCATGTTTATGCATAGTGAAAATTACGGACTACCTTTAAACGGATACTTAAAACTATCAACCCATATTAGTACTTTCAAAATATTTCGATAGGAATTTTTTCTATTATAAATAGCTTTATTTATTATAATTACATTAGTCCATCTCACCTGGTGTACCGTCCAATATATAAATAATATTTTAAATAGCTCGTTTTAAAATTAAAAACAATCAGAGCCTAATAACCATATTTGTTTGTTTTTATACTTCCGTACCCAATGAATCCAAATTAATATATGAATTTTTTCACTGTGAAAATAAAAACAGCTTTAGTTTTTTAATAAAATTAATTATTTAGTGTCATTCTATATATTGTTTTAACCCATTTTGATAACCAATTTAGAAATTATGCCTAATTTTATTTTAAAGGTTTGTCCATAAATTCTAGAGTCCGAAAGAAAAATAGTTTTCTGATAGGTATATAGAATATCGTTTGAAGAAACTTTGAAGTAGAGTGCAAAATATAATTTTTTTTTTAATTTTATTCATATGTCAAAATATAATTATACCTAGGTCCAAAAGTCTATTGCAAATATTCCAAATTCAAACTCAGTATAAAAATTTTTAAGTTATGAGAAATATATTTTTTTACATTATCACTTCAAGACAAAAAAAGGCAAAAAAGCAGTCATTAACTTACAACAATAAGAAAAGTTCACTAAGGTTCATTTTAAAATAACGTGAGATATTTTCTTTAATAACTCGGCCAATTTAAAAAAAAATGGCTTTTAACTTTGCGACTTTACGCTAATCGTGTAGACTGATGTTAATTAAAAATACAATCATGAAAGTGCCTAATGTAAAAATAACTAGAGACAATATCTTTATATTATTTGCAATAAAAAATATCGTAAATGGTTTATAGAAAATATACCCAGCCAAAAGACTGAAATTTTTCTGAGAATTATGTAAAATTAAGGATATTTAAATTTCCGAACTTATTAAATTAAAATATTAATCACTTTTTTTATTACAATTGCTGTTGACGCTAAAGATGATAAACTAAATTTCAACGTTTTCTAATTAAAAACTGAGGATACACCCTTTAAAAAAATGTTTAGAATTGTTTTCCGATCGCGTGTTATAAATATTGTTTTCCATGTTCACGTCTCACATTCCCCGCCTCTCTTCAAACATCATCAAAATTGATCCTTTAATTCAAAGAGAGGATATTTTTAAAGTTCCGTAGTCGACTGACCAAAAGGGAATCCTGAAATGAGTTCGTTTATTACACCATCACGCTATATATATATATATATATATATATATATATATATATATATATATATATTTATAAATGAAAACTAGTTTAATACAAATTATGTTATGAACTTCATCAAGTTAATAGAAATTATCCATCAAAATGTACATAATTTATACTATACGATACGTATCACAATTTCAAAAGATTGGCCTGTTAGCCCGAACTAGTTTAATACAAATTATGTTATAAACTTTATAAAGTTAATAGAAAGGATCACATCCATCAAAATGTACATAATTTATATTATACGATACGTATTACAAGTTCAGAAGATTGGGCGGATAGCCAAAACTAGTGTAATACAAATTATGTTACAAATTTTATCACTTATACATATCCTTTAAAGTGAGCCATATCTGAGTCTAACCTCAATCAAAAACGTTGTTATACATTCTCAAATACCTTAATTTAACATATTGAGCTCCCTGAAAAACTTCTTTTGAACCTGCACTGATTTTCTTCTGTAAGTCTATTTCAATATGTCTGAAAGAATAAACGCACGAGAATCGAAATTATAACTTGAAAATAGTTCTGTAACCTGCGACTACAAATAATTAATTCATCGTTGCCTTCGAATGCTGCAAGCATGATGGTCTCTAATAAATTACTAAATAGCTGAAATTGCACATAGTTTCACTTATGTCTCCCCTATAGCCATACTAGTCCACGTACCTGCAATATCTTAATAGTTTCAGCAGCGGACAGGAACGATACATTATAATGCAGTCACGAACGCGACTATAAATCGGCTCTGGTCACGCCTGTCGTGTACAGCACCGCCGCATCTAATCATTTGTAATATCGAGCAAATTTGTGCAAGACAAGGAACTTGTTTCTGGTACGCGGTGGATAGGCTTCATACGATACGGTTGCGGCAATCATTTCCCCTTTCATAATTTATTTGCAATATTTGATATGTATATATATATATATATATATATATATATATATATATATATATATATGTATATATATATATATATATATATATATATATACATATATATATATATATATATGTATATATATATACATATATATATATATATATACATATATATATATATATATATATATATATATATATATATATCGAGATTCTTTAACAGAGAAGAGCAGAAGCGAAACAATCTTTATTTTATGATACCCTTATTCTAAAGACCTATATAATTATATAAAGATACAGCTGAAATGACTTATCGTTCTAGTTACCTAAATTAAAATAAATTCTTACACCCTCAAGATTATCTATGTACACATCAAATGAACATTTCATTGTTTTTACGGAGTTAAGTAACAAATACTGTATGCGCAGAGAAATTTACGTAGAGACATTTGCTCATTTTACTTGCTCTATTCCATTTATTTACTTATGCTATATACACTTGAACACGCACATAAAATTATGAATGATAAATTTCACTAATTCGATATATGAAATTTAATAATCAGCTTTATTTTTCATTGTAAAACTGTCCCTAACTTAAACTCTCGGAACAAAATTTTAATCGAGGTGAGGTATTGCATAGGTCAAACTAATAAAATTACCATACAGTCACAATTTATCACTAAGTCAACCAATCTCACACACGTAGTTGGATGATTTGGCAACAAGATTAGCAGACTTATGAGAGTTATCGCACATAGTCCGTAGTCAATGAAAGATTTTCCAAAAGCTCCGAAAAACTTTATGCAATTGCATATCGAAAAATTGGGTATACTTCATGTGTGATTTTGGAAAATAATGTTTGCAAAGCATAACATTTTCTACAATTATTATTATGTAAAGTTTTTTCCTCTTCAGTCAATATTTTAGAAACTGCAACGCCACTAAAATTTTAGGTACGTGCAGACGTACAGTTGCAAATATACGACGTCGCCCATAAGCCGACAATGTAAGTAAAAAAGTTATAAATTGTAAGTAAAAAACTTCGAAGGCAATCGGACACTCCATTCAATTTTCACAAACTTTTGAAAGCGAATGAGTGCCCGTACACCGATGTGATTCGTACTTATCCAATATAATTTTAACCTAAAATACCCTCTACCCTGATTTTTAAGTACTCCTTACTTTCACAGTTTTTTATGAAAATTGGGCAACATAAAATATAGGAGTGAAGTTTAAGTAAAATAGTCCATTATTTAAGTCAGTACATGCATAAATATTGATTTGTAAGTGGTCTTAAATAAATTTTCAACGATTTAAGGACAAATTACTATCACAAATAATATCTTGCTTATTTCCGATCCACAAAATTATTTTCCAAAACTCCTGTTAATTGGCATTCAGCGTCATCCAACATTTTGCCTTCTGTACGAAAACGAGTCCGAATTTTGAACTTAATTATGCGCCAACTACCGTCCAACTGTCCGCCCACAACAGACGGGATAATTAAATATATTTTATAATATTAAAGCGCGTCGCATTGGAGGACAAAGAAAAATTTTAATCGCAAACGTGCATTCGACAGTCTCTTATTGTTCGCAAAATAAAAATACACGAGACGTAATGAAAAGCGGATATATGACGTGGCGTACGGCGACCGGGATGTCGTGATCGGAAGACGACGCTGAACGAAACATAATAAGCAAGAGGAATATTTTCATGCCAGTTTCTTTTGTAAAGGATATCGTGGAGAGATGGCGAACATACATACTTACTGAAATATTTGATTATGTGTCTTTTATATATAATACATTCAACTTCTGTATCGTATACACTATGAAACTAATTAATATTTTGCAATATTTTTTGTAAATAATGATTAAAATATTTTTATGTATTGTTAATGTAATCATTTCACATTTACAACTAGTCAGAAATGGATGCAAAATTGTTGGGTTTACTTTGATTGTATAACTTTAATTATATACGTAAGTAGTTATGTTTTTACTTTGATTATATATTTACCAATCTATTAATTTACGTGATGCAATTTATAGCTATAGATAAAGGTAATAAAGAAAACAAAGCTTATTTTAATTTATAAAATAAAAGGAGATGTACTATTTATAATTGTTTTGCTTCCCAGAATTGGCGATTTCCTTATAAGTGTAAATGATAATAATTTTAACAAATTTATAACTCGTCTCAAAGGCTGTAACAATCTCAATATACTCATGCCTCATAACTTCCCAGATGTAAATATTTCGTATCTTCAAAGTAGGTTTCCCTACTTCAAGTGTCAGAAACAACCATAGGGGATTTAATTATAGCATAGTGTAATAGAAGGTATCGGTTTTCCATTAATAGATATAAAATTTTGAATTCGTTTTGACTTTAAAATATATGAGTGTCTCGAATTTAAGTATCTGTATGCATTAAAAAAAAAGAAAGTAGTATAAGAGTCTACAAATTGTTTATTATATTCTTTATATTGTGTCCCTTGACGATCGCATGTACCACATGTTGCAAAATACAAAGTTGGTAGATTTTTTTTTATTTTTACATGGTACATAGACATTCAAGATTAGTATTTGGTAGCAGCAAAATGCAGTTACTGTTTGATTTTTCTGCTTTTTAATGACATGATAAGGAAAATTATAATGAAAGCCACCTTTACAATTACGGAACATGTTACTCAGGCCAATCTATGGTAGCCATGTCAAAAGGAATTACTAGTTATAAAAATTAAGTATAGAAATTCATATAGCGGCTGCGATAAGTTATTACAATAATATATTTGACGATGCACTTCTGAATTCAGATTTTTTATTCAGTCACTTTCAGTACTTTTATGGAATAATGGACGTAACCATCATCATCTTAAGCTACGATATCTCTTACTATTTTGATCGAGGTCCCTTTCAATCTGCGCCACTCCGTTCTATTTTTAGCTGCCTGTATCATTTTTTTTTCTATTGTATTTTCACTCGCCTAATTTGCTTCTTTCACTCTCAGAGTCTCAATCGAAAGGAACTTCACACCACCTTCTGATTTTATAGCGACGTGGCCTGGCCACTGCACTTAAGTCTCGTCACTCTATTGAAAATGTCAGCAAATTTGCTTTGTCTCCGAAGTTACTTATTTGTCTTACAGTCCTTTAGAAGAGTCCCTACCAGTTCCATTTCCATCGTTCATTTGAGCAACTGTAAGTTTTACAGGACGGCTTTTATTATTACCTAAATTTGGGTTCTATAACTGAGGACTGGTACTTCCACACTGATTGAATATTAGTGCTTAAAAGTGGTTTTTAATTTTCATTTTAAAGACTAACTCAGATTTTGAAAAATCTTCCAAATGAATTCTTCCTTATGAATCTGGTCACTTAGTTAATATAATTGTTTTCATCCTTTCGTAGTGCCTTACCGAGGTACATGTACATATCTATACTCTCGTTTTCACATTTATGGTCGCAAAGCTATCGGTTTCCGACAAAACAATGTACAAGCGATCTGAATAATGCATGTATATTTGAGAAAATATAATTTTAAACTTAACCACACATATAACATATATATATATATATATATATATATATATATATAAAAATATTATATATATATATATATATATATATATATATACATATATATATATATATATATATATATATATATATATATATATATATATATATATTCATCTTTTAACCTTTGTCTTCGCCTGTTTATATCAGAATAATAATACATTTAGAGATTTGTCCAACTGTTTACGTATATATTGTGTTGCAACTGTTTGGTCAATAACATGACAACGTAAAACACCAAGGTCTCAACAAATGTAAATATGCATGGAAAGAACTTTCAAACTAACAAAAAAGAACTGACAGGTACTGTTTTACGGTTGCGGAAACTCAATAATAACTGCAACAGGTTATTATACTTTGCCACTGTTAACTCCTAAATACAAAAAAAGCCAGTCAGGTTAAATTTTGTTTAACCAGTACGTTATTTAAAAACATATTACTATTTAAATCAACTTCTTCGATTTTTATTGGTCAGTCGTACTTCTAAGTCAGCTTTTAATAATCCGCGTACATTTTCCAATTTTCAATACTAAAATTAATTTTAATTATCTCAAATCTCGTTTACACAATGATTATTTTGTCTGCGACCACAAACAAGTAGATGTACGCGTTCAAAGTGAACTCAAATCCCTAAAATCATTGAATGGCTATACCACTTGCTCATATGATTCCACGGTTCGCCCCCGCACGCTTTTTAATCCTTGTAAACCGTTTCCTCATTGAATTACCTCATTTTTTTGGCTGACGAGGACCGGATGCCAAATTTTGTTATACATTTTTTAAAAATATAAATGAACATAGAAATACAAGAGTGTGCGACGTTCGAGCTTTTTCCCTTTCCGGCTACTTGAAGTGAAAAACTCTAGACGTTTTTGTCACATTGCCCTTTTATTCGAAATCGTTGTTATTCTATGATAGAGACATTGAAAATATTGATTAATACCTGAATAGAAAACGTTGTACACCTTTTTAAGCATATTGCGGGCGCAGAGGAGTGTGAATTTTGGTATAGTTTATATGGAGAAGTAGTGCAGAAAGGTAAAAACATTAAATTACATTTTCCAAAAAATACATTAAAAGTCGGACAAAGTAGAGACAATCGCCAAAGAATTTTAAAATATCAGATTGACTGAATGAATTTCACGTAAACACATAAAGTTGAAACTTAAAAATTTAACGATACGATGGAATTTCGACCACTGGGCGACCACTAGTATTCCTAAATGTCCCATTCAGTTCTCCCCCAATAGCTCGCCCTCTGTGCAACAACCATTCATAATTATAACTTTATTACGCGCCAACTACTGTCAAATTGAGAATTCCTTATATTAAAGCACATCTCATCGGAGAATAAAGAAAAATTTGCATGGAAAACACATGCTTTTGGTACTTGTTTATTGTTTTCAATATACGAATAACACGCTACATAATGAAAAATGAATGAAAAACGTGATATACGGCGGCCGGGACGTCGCCTTCGGAAGATGTAGCTAAGCGAAACAACAAACATGCTCACAGAAACTGTAAATATTTATAACCAAATTTCTATCGTAGAATATATAGTAGCGACCTTGGGAATATAAACACGGTGTTAAAGTATTCGTATAGTCCCTTAAGTGCCTTTCATGTTATAGTCTCTTTACATTAAATACAGTGTGGCACTAATTAATATTTTGCGATATTTTTTGGCGAATAACGATTTAATTAATTTTTCATTTCATCATGAACAACCTTTTGAAGTTGAATGTATTAATAATATTAATATTGCCATATTACAACTAATATTATAAAAGGATGTAAAATTTATATAGTATTTATCTATTTATTTATTTTCTATTTATATTTATTCACATTCTATTGATTTCCGTCTTTGAAATGCCTATTTAAATTCAAAGTGAAATATCGGAAAGCTCTTTCAAACATTGATATTTATCTTACCTGCGACCACAAACCAGTAACGGTACGACCCCAAATTAAAATCAAATCTCCAGAATTGCTTACAATATACCCACGGACCGCCTCCGCGCGTTTATTAATCCCAGTTAACTTTTTCTTCATTAAATAACCATTTTTTGACACATGACGATGGACATATAAATTTATATAAATATGTTCAACGTTTGAGATTTTCCATTTCCGGCCCCATTTAAATGCAAAGCTCTCGACGAATTTTTTCATGTCGTCTTTTATTTATATTTTTTGCTATTGCGCAATAAAACTATTGCAGTATATTAATTGAACATTTATGTAACAGAAATCTAATGTTTGAATGTGTGATATTAATTATTTTCGTCAATAAATATCGTAAATCATTTATGGAAAATATTCTCAACCCAAAAATCCACTATATCACTGCTACGTAACATTACGGTGATAGTCATTTCTGGTATTATTAAATTATGTAATTTATCACTTCCTTTTTTATTATGTCTACTTTTGATACTAAAGATGAACAACTGAAATAAAAAATTTCCTAATTAAAAATAGGTTTAAAGGTGTATGCATTCTAGAACATTTTTAAAAGTGTTTTCTGATTTCGTTTTATTTACTGTTTTTCCTGTTTTCGAGAATGCGAGCATTCTCTACTTATCTTCTATAATAATCAAAATTTGATCTTTTAATTCGAAAAGTATTTTTGAGGGTTCTGTAGTTGGATAACAAAAGCAAAATCCTGAAAGCAGTTACTCGTTAAACAGTCAGGCGATACTTTCACAAAATATATGGATGAAACTTACAATGAAACATATTTCAATGAAATTCTGGGTAACATTAACTTAAAAGCAATGATATCATGCTGCACTATTAAAACGACAGAAAATACATTTTGTGAAAAATAAGTAAGAAAAATGGTCACGTCCATCAAATGTGCATTATTTAATTATTACGTTATGTAATAATTTACATCTTCAAAAGACGAAATACAAATGAAACAATCTTTATTTCATACTTATATTAAAGACATATGGAATTATATAAAAACGTAGCTGAATCGACCCAAACGACACAGCTAAAAAAATTTTTAAAAAGAAATTTCTGGTGTGTGCTTCTGACCAAATACAAAAATTTAAACTTCTAATTTTAATTTTATTTTTTAGACACACACACACATTAATAAATATATGTATATATATATATATATATATATATATATATATATATATATATATATATGTATATATATATACATAATTATATTGATGTTTAAGATGGATATTATTTAGTTCGGTTATTATTATAATTAAATACAATCATGTGCGCGTATGTTAATAAACGTATTATTTTAAACTACCGACAAATAAAATATTAATCAAAAAGTAAGCATGGTGCGCCTAAAAAGTAGTTCTCTTGCCCGATGCCGAAGGGAACCGAGTTTAACCGATTCAGGGTCACCAGCCCGAACGTGTCGGCTCACATTCGTTCACTGCTCAGAAAAAATGCGCAGGTGTGACTAAATAAATTTCGCTTTGAAAACAATCGTCGTAAAACCAATCATTTTTAATTTCATATAACAATTTTAACACCCTCGAGAGCAAAGGGATAAATATTTTATGCGCAGATAAAATAGCCTAGAGATATTCGCTCACTTTATTTGCAATTATTTGCTTATGCAATATTTACTTAAACATGATATCATATTCTTAAAATCGTTAATGTTTAATTTCAATAAATAAACAGACATACAAAAATTGCACGAAGAGAATTTAATGAAAATAAGACAATGAGTAAATTATACTAGTAATACTACAACACAGTACAATCTAACACTAAGTCAACAATCTAACACTAAGTCATCAATCTAACACGAAGTCAACCAAATTTAACTAAGTCAACCAATTTAACACTAAGTCAACAAAAATAACAATCTAACACTAAGTCAACCAAATTTACAACATGGTTGGATAATTTCTCATCAAGAGTAACAAACTTATCAGAGTCGTCACAGACAGCGTGAAATCGAAGAATGTTTTAGCAAGTTGTGTGAGATCGGAGAGAGGTCTATACTTCAACTGGCATTTTAGGAAATGATGTTTGCAGAGCATGACATTTCTACAATAAGTATTTGAAATGTTTTTCTCCAGATTCAATATTTTCGAAATTACAGCGCCTCTAAGATTTTTAGGCACTTGTAATCAATTTTCACGAACCTTTGAAAGTGAATGAAGGGTAGGTGCACGTATGTATACATACAGACGTAAATACTGACATACTCCGATGTGATTCATGCTTATACACCATTATTTTACCATAAAAAACCATTTGACCTAATGTTCATGCACTTCATACTGAACAGGGCATGAAAATCAGAGCGCAATACATTCATAGTTTTTTATGGAAATGACACAAAATAAAAAATACCACTTAAAGAAAAATACTTCAATATATATTTATTCATATACTTTAATGTATACATATATATTAAAGTATATGAATAAATATATATATATATATATATATATATATATATATTTATATATATATATAAGACAATAGATATAGATATATATATATATATATATATATATATATATATATATATATATATGGCAGAATTATTACTACAAAAAGAATATCTTATAGCAATCTGTTACCATATTTAAGTGAACACTTATTTTAAAATTTACTTATAAGTGGTTATAAATAAAATTCCAACGGTTTAACGAAAAGTTAAAACTATAAATAACAATTTTCCGGTTTCCCGTCCGCAAAATAATTTTCCGAAACTCCCGCTAACTGGCATTCAGAGCTGTCCGACAGTTCGACTACTGTCAAACTATCCGCCCACGACTGCTTGAGACAGTTCCTTATAATAAAATGCGTGGCGTTAGAGGACAAAAAATATGCATCGCAACACATGCGTTTGACAAGAGCTTATTGTTAGCAAATTACAAATACACCTGACATATATAATGAAAAACGGGTAAATGACGTATCGGAAAATGTTATTAACGGAAACATAAAACAAACAAGTTAGCAGAAATTGTAGGTGAACACTTCAAAGCCAGTTTATTTCATAAAGGATATCGTAGAGCCTTGGGGAATATATATATATATATATATATATATATATATATATATATATATATATATGAAACATTACATTTCACCACACTAATATATTGCCAATTGTAACATCTTTTACGGATGTAAAAATACCGTGAAATTTTCAAAAATATGAAATTTAGGAACATTGCTACAGTTGTAAACTTTAAGTATGCTAGTAGTAACGGTGTATGTTTTCATAATTTTGTTAATCTTTCAAGTGACATCTCACACGACAGAAAAAAAAAATTTCCGAGTATTTTATTTGCTGGACTTTCCATATGAATTATTTTCACTGTTAACTAATGCTCCTATCATTATGTCAAATTAAATATTCTGCGCGTTAAATTGTTTCTTATAAAAAGGTTTGTGATAGGCAATAAATCACAAATATTGATTTAATACGAAATATGGCTGCTTTCCTGAGTTTGAAACTTCAGTACAACATTCATAATTCTGAAAAACACTATACTTAAGGGTTTTAAAAATATTCTTTGAAAGTTTTAAGTAGTATATCTTCTAAGATATTGTTGAAATTGTGCAAAAACAATATGTTCTTCATAGTTATTTCCGAAACTACTTTAAAAGTTACGAAAAAAATACGATTTTAAAAAAAAGCAAAGGTTGCAGGAAAACTATAGCCATGATTCTAGAGATCATAATTATTATTGAAATAATGCACCGTGTCTTTACGCATGTAAAACATGTAGTAAACAATATATTTAGGTTGTGGAAATTCAATCGAATCCAGTTCTTCCAAATTTAGAAACAATTTTTATTGCTTCGCCAATGATTCATTTAAACAAGCGACGAATTAAAGGTACACTTAATACGTATTTTATCAATTGGTAGATATCGCTGATATAAAAGTATATTAATTTCCTCAATAGTTTTGAGCAGTTTTGAAGACAATATATATGATTTATTTATTAGAATATAGGCTGAAGAAATGATTGTTTCATTTTAATTAAAAAAATGATGAAAATACTATTCTTTTCAAAATTCGAGAAACCAGTAAATATTAAGTTCAGAGTCTAGTACTGTAGAGTTCCACCAATTCCTTGCAAAAACGACGAACTAAAGATACGCTTACTATGTATTTTTTAATGTTTTTCAAATGTTCTCATTTTGTATTAATAAGACAAAAAATTTATTGTTTTTAAAGCTATAATACTTAATTAGATTTGTACTCCCATACGGACACTACCTCAAATAAGCTTTAGGTGCTTTTATAACAAAGATTTCAAAACGAACTTTGGTGGTAAATAAATTGATAGTGAATGATACATTAAGCTCTACAATGTATTTAAAGAACAGTATTTGAAAAAATTATCAATATTCAGAGAATTCAATAGGCAAGCGGTAACATCCGAATGGATGAGCAAAGAACTACAAAAAAAATGATGTCACTAAACTTATTGGCTTATGCGTAAAGACACGGTAAGACGAAGACACAACTTATATATCTTGAAGGACTTGAAAAATGCTTCGCCATTTTTAATGTAAGGAACTGGAAAACAGAGACCAATTAAAAATCAGTATGATCTATAACTCTTAAAAGGCCATCGAACACTCGGGGCTACCAAGCAACTGACGATGATGATGAGTAAAAACTAGGAATTTTTCGAAGCATCTAATTCTAATAAATTATACAAATGTCAAGTTTCAAATTCTTACCTTAACTAGAAGTATCTGAACAAACTGAATAGATAATAACGCAGTGTTTCCAAAGTGCAAAAACTTGCATTTAAATCTATGGTATCTACCAATATTCGAAGATTCGCCGAAAAATAACAAATGGAAAAAGATATTAAATTTAAGTCATATTATAGACTTCAATATATTTTCTTATTAACAATTTAATTTATCCTTTAAACAATTAATTAATGATGAAAACAGTATTTTCTGAGAAAAATACTTTATGCCAAGTGTTAAATTTAATGTATTTCTTTAATAAAGGATGAAATGACCTTTACTAAAATGTCACTTTAACAATATATACACAATATATTTATGGATAAATAACATTAATTTTAGGTACACGGAAGTATGCTAGGATATTTCACATTAATACACATTAAAGTTAGGTGATTTTAACATTTTTCAACGTATTCAGAAGAGATTAATTAACGAATTTTTATTCAGACATTCTGTTTGTTGCCAGAAACTAGTTTTTTAGTTTTAAGATAAACAATTAGTTTTCATCTCGTACGCATATTGTGGTGCACGCATAAGTAAACTCTTACGATGAGAAAATTCAAAACATTTTGAAGTCTCCACATTTATCTCGCAAATTCCAATGTTAATAACCATAACGGACAGATATTACTAATCGAACGTTCATGTAACCATTTCCCGATTAGCGTTGCAAACCTTTACATCAATAAACATCAGGCCGAAACCACCCCGCACAACCCCCGGTACAATACTACTAATACAGTTAACCAAACACTAATTAACCTTGTAATGACTAGCGCGATTGTTCGTTCAATTGAACAAGTTTGCTGTGTAAAGAGCCACAGCCGTAGGCGCTCTACTGCGAGAACTCCTAACTTAACTTGCTATTATACTTATTTAGCTACATCGATATCGCATGAGAGAAGTTATATGCGAGTTCGAATATTAACCGTCGAAGTTTACATATTGATATTATGGCAATCGATATATGGTATAGTAATCTTTGATGATGAAATAAAAAAGGCTGAAAGGAACTATAATAAAACTATTTGTAAATTTCATAACTCCCGTCCACAACCCGCCTTTTTTTCTCATGCGCAATATGAATATGCAATAAAATAAAAAACAATAAAGTATTCAAAAAAATAATCAAATAGTTTCACACAGTTCACTCTAATTAAATCGTCAATGGAGCATAAAAATCATCGAAAAATGGCGTCACACGCAATATCAGATTATGTAAAGTAAACCACATACATAAATGATATTAATATTAGCCAACGCTCTACAGTCTATGTTGTGTATATACATTCTCATTCATTATACATTCTCAAAAAATATATTTCCTTCTGTGCCGTCTGGCCTTACTACGTTGATGTTATGTAAAAGCTTTTGGAGAAATAACGGTGGCTTTACATGATAATACAAATTCTTACATTTATTTACAAATATCCTCGAATTTTCGGAAAAATGGAAGAATTTTAAAGTGTTAGTGCATTGTGATGTAACTTGAGTCCGAAACGTTGGTTTGCCATATTATTTATTGCGCCCTTCAAACTTGATCGCTGTTTGTTAAAACTTGATCGTTGTTCAATATTTGCAAGTCGGATCCATACAACTCATGGCCACGTAAGGCAATATACTTTGAGAAACATACATTTGTTCGAATTATGTCTTGTTATAAATTGGAACACGAAAATTTTAAATTAGGTTTAATTGTGTTATAATTAAACTAGTTGCACGCTATATAATTTATTTAAAAGAATTAAATAAATTTATTTCAGATAGATATTAACTTGACCAAAATCCACGTTTAAAATTACTCTTAGATGTTTAATATATTTAATAAAAGCCGTAATAATATTATGGAATGAAAAAAATAAACATAACTATTAATACGTACCATGAAATCTAAAAAATGTGTGCATCTCATGTTTCTAATAAAACGTCTAAATTGAATAATTTGAGAAGAAAGTCAAATCAAATTACAAAAAAACGGTCAAGCATAAGTAATTACGAGGGTACCGTACAATTTAGATATCCATGCATTTAGGTATTCACAAATTTGTATATTGCCTATTATATCTTTCCCAGGCGCACATTTAAAAAAAATTTAACTTCATATAGATTACAAATCATTGTTTTTTTTATTTTTCATTTCACTTATACTATAAGACCTCCTACCATGTTAACCTTCAAGATCAACTGGAAATACCCTATAGATTTGATGACGGTAGGAATAATGAAAATTGAAGCTTTAAAGGGCCATATTTTTTGTTGTGTGAACCAACATTTTTACAGCAGTCTACGGGAATAGACCTTAATATACTCAAGCCGTTTCACAGAAGAAGGGATGGAGAGATATCGAAGTTATATAAGGGTTTGGTTTTGTTTTCATTTTGAGGAACGGAACTACATTATTAATCTTTAAATATACAAAAAAATAATGATGTATTTTAAAGACAATGTTACTGATCCTCCAAATGTGATAAAATGTTATTTATCTGCCCGTTTAATAATATACCACTGCAGGTTTAGGTCACACTCAAGCAAAAATGTCTTAGTTATTTCTGCTTCCCTTATATAACAGAATGAGCGATTTATTAATCTTTGCCCCAAATATAGCCATTTATCTTGATCGATTGCTAAATGACATTAGTTATTCCACATGTAGCCAATACGAAACTTATTGGCCAAATACGAAACGTTAGCCAATACGAAATGTTAGTCAATGCGAAAATGTCCTATTTGATGAATAATAATATTTTAAAGTTGTTATTTACCAAATCAAGCAAGCAACCAATTTGAGAGCACTCTAAAAGGAATCAAAAAGTATGTGAAAATGTAAGAAACAATGTGGAAAAGTAATCTACCTTCCGCGCCGTTTGTTCCTTTCATTACGAATTTTATTTTCCAATTTTACTGATTAACATTCATTCCGTGATCTCAATCCGTATTCATGGCAGTTGGCCTTGTACGCCGCGCCAGCTGGCCGGTACACGAACTTAAATCGATATGCGCAAAGCATTACTGGCAAAGAAAGCAAAGAAAAATTATGTAACAAACAATCGATGCAAATGTTTATACCTATCTCTGTTTTTTCTTCATTGAAAAAGGCAAGATTGACTTTTACATTCAATATTACACATATTGGCAATTGAATATTAAATAATGAAAAAAATCGTTTTTTTGTTGTGAGACGTACACAAATTTGAATAATATGCTAATTATCTTATAATCTTCATAAATGTTTCGAAATTCAACTAATGAATAAATACTTTTTTCATGTTACAAAGCTATTTCAGTAGTTAAGTATTATATATTTAAAAACAAAAAGCATTGACGTAAAATATATAATATCATAACTATTAAGCCTAAGACAATAAGAGTTTTTAGAATTTTTGTCTCTTTGTCTGTAGGCAACTTCGTTGTGCACGCTAATCTCATTAACGGCTGAACCGGATTAGATGCAGTTTTAAGTGTTGTATTTAGATTAGCTTGGGTTAACTTTTAAGGTCCATTTCAATTTTGGTTGCATTTCAATCTGTTCATAAAAAAAGATAGGTCTATTTTTAATTTACGTTTATTGTGCACACTTTTATCAGAACCGGCCTCACCGATTTGACTGTCAGCACCATCTATCAGTAAATTTTTGTACCTAGTTTGCTGAGAGAAAAAAAGACAAAACCTAACAAATTTTGTTACTTCGAATTCTATGCGAAAGAAGTTGCGGGCACAGCTAGTACAAAATAAATTCATAGATAGTAAAAAGTGATTAATTAAGAACATTTCTTCTTAAATTAAAGACAAACATTTCCTAATTTTTCGCCGTTATATACGAATATTAAGGTAATTTGTTGATTTTATTTTCAATTTTATTTAACACACTGTTAATTTTATTTTCTTTAACTTAAATAATAAATAATAAAAGTGAAACATGTGAGAAATAATAAATTGAATTTAAATAGACTAATTCATAGTATTTATACATTAACAATAAAATAACAAAAAAACGCTGGAAAAAAATATTTTCTAAATTTATAAAATCTGTGGCAATAATACAATTTTTGGTACCAATGATAAATTATAAATTAAAAAATACACCATACTTCTCGTTACAATACTTTTCTGGTTTCCTACCTACTTCATCTAATATGCAATATGAAATAAGAGCTTAATTATTTATTCTCGAATATTTACAATTATTAATTCAGAAATTATTTCAAATATGTTTCAAATATCGTCGATCTATTTCAAAGTTGCCTATTTTATAAGTATTATTATCAAGAAATTTGAAATTATAATTGCTAATATCTTATAATTAAAATAAGAAGGCAATAAAATATGATTAAAAGATTGTTGAAGCAAAAAAATCCCAAAAATAGAAAGAAATAAATGTTAAATGCGTACATAGCAAGGAACAGTATGAATAGACATGGTAAAGCGTGCATTTCTCTTTCTGGAAGATAACGGCAAATGAAAATTATCTGGAAATGCAATTGTGTCGGATAAAATAATTTAAATACGTCGAAACTAATTACGTACTTTATTATTAACTATATGTCAAGTTGCGATTATCATTACACTTGTCAGAGACTAAATTAAATTTTCCATATTGTTTTTTTCTCAAATTAAGCTATAAAATAATTGTCCCCGTGTGGAACAAAATAAGTAGAAACAAACTGCCGGACACAAAATATTAACTGCACATTTCTTTTTCTCCATCATTACGTCTAAACTTTTTTAATACACCGATTATGGTATATAAGCAATAATAAAAAAATAATAATTACATGTTGTAACAATTGAGATTTATAAAGATATGAAAATATTAAGGCTTGTCATACTTTTTATTTTTTTTGTTTCGATTGTACTTTGCATACTACTTCATCAATTGCAATTTTGAATTACAATATCATAGTCTTAGTATTCGAAAAATACAAGTAAATTTAATAAACAAGACATATTTCTAAATGAAATTATGGAAATAGTTTCACCTCATTGATCAGAATTATTTAATAAATCTATAAATGTTATAACTATAGACTATTAACTGTAGAGATATTAACTATAGAATTGGCGTATACGTACATTGATATTATTTTCGAACTCAACAATTATACTAATTAAACACACCTACTTTCCGATAATTATTATTAAAGTTACCCGTATTAAAAAGGCATGTATTTACTGAGGCTATGGAATAAATGTGAGTACTGCATTTATATAATATTCAATATTATTCATAATACGAATTCTAATTTACTCCTATACATGCATATCGAAATGTGTAAAATTACTATCGGCGAAACATATTTAACCTCGAATCAGAAATGCAAAACACGTTAAAAAATATAATTTAAAACATAATCAGTAATATAATGAACTAAATTATATTTCGTACTGTTATCATTATATCTGCTTTGGGATAAAACCGAGTTTTTGGTATTGGAAAATATTTGGGGGTTCGATGGTAGGGCACGACAATTTATCACATAGTAAGAAATTAAAATCAAACCCGTTTTAAAAAATGCGTATCCAATTATGAATTTGCCATTGCATGCCATTTGCCATGCCATTTTATGGCAGGTTAAATGCTTAAATTATAAAATAGAGGAGACTTTCACTATCAGACGAAACATTGTCGGCATTAATTACAATAATCAGAATAGCAACATTAAATTGATATCTACTACTACTGACAAAACAGAAGAAACTGATATGTAAACGTATTCGAGGTATACTAAAAACAGTAGAATAATAATAAGTAAAGTATTTTGTCTAGATAAGTCAAAAAAAATTCATTTATCAAATCAACTTTTTCAATACTTCTGGAGAAAAATCAAATTTTTTGTAAGATAAATCACTTATTATTAATTTATAACGGCTTTTTCTTCCATATATCTAGAATTGTTACACAAAATATCTGAAAGTAATTAACAATATAACTTCGTTAACTTCTTACGTACTATTGCAGAAATTTTACATCATAAGCTCTAACTTCAAATTGTTCATATTTGTCGATTAAGTTTCCCTTGTAAAGCAATTGTTACTTGTAGTATATAACGTTCTCAAATGTTTGCAAAATTCGTTTAGCACGTAATCGAATATAATGTCACGCTTGCTGTATTGATATAACGCAGACTATTAACAGCGACTTAGCTTATTCAAGCTGAAGAGATCACAAGAATTTGATGGCTTATCTGGTTCTATACTCAAAGTATGCACTGATATTTATTTTGAACCATTAAAAAATATACTTAATACGGCTTTGTCTACTGGTATAAATCCCTAACGATGGAAAATTAATTGGGGAATGCCCGTACCTAAGGGTGCAACCGTTTCTGAGACAACTGACTTTCAACCGATCTCGATCTTTTCCGCGCCGGCTAAATTATTCGATTTCACGTTACATTGCATCATCTATTTAAGATGTAGAAGCCAGGTTTGTGACGTGCTACACGGATTTTGTATTGGACTTTTATAGCGTTGACCTCGGTTTTCAAATCGGTGCTATATATTTCGACTATCAAAAAGATTTTGGTCATATCAATAATGACATCCTATTAAACCACATTGGCGAAGCCGGTTTTTTTTTCAACTCTTGCGTATTGCCTCTTTGGACAGATAGCAATACGTCCGAGTAGGTAATTTTGTATCTGATTTCTATTTCATGCGGTCAGGAGTCAGTCTGAGTTCGAATTTCGGACGATCCTAGCAAATAATATGAATGACATGAAGATACCGATGACGTGAACGACGTGATGACGATGATTTTCTTAGCTATTGGAAGTATAGCAGATTGCAATATACTGCAACGTGATGTCGATATTTCTCTCGAGTGTGAATATATCATTGGCAGGACGCCCTTCTAACGACATATTGAAGAACTTGGTCTAGAAGTTCAATTGGATTCGCACCTGATTTTTGTTCACAATAAAATAAATATAGACTAATAATTGAACCTGCCCGAAAAACGTTCCTTTGATATTTGTAATTATTCAATCAGTGGTTACTTTCCTTTTATATGTATGCTGATTTATCATACGTTGCAACATAAACAAAAATTTATTTTCTGATTGGTAATTGGAAAAACTTTATGCTCTAACTTATTGAATAAACTTTCGCTCTTCGTACTTGATAACAACTTTCGTTCAGCATCATCATCTTTTTGCTATATCCGTATCTAGAAACGAGTTACGTTGATATTCTTTACTTACGGTATACAACTGCTCACCCACCTAATAACTATTCCGCTAGAGTGTGACCTGTTTCTGATGAGTAACAGTAAACTGGTTGCAATGTATCATCGTTATATTTTGTAATGTTGCTGAATTTATGTGATGATGAAATCAGATACAATATATCAAAACACAAAAGTAATGTTTCTGTAACTGTATATAAATAAGTAAATAAGTAAGTAATATAAAAGAAATTTCTTTATCTCAACTTGTAATAATATACCTGTATTTTTCCAACCGCTGTAGATGAGGGATATTTGGTTTACTACTAACACACGGTGCCACATGATAACATGACATTAAGGAGTTTCCTGAACCAAAGCAACCTAAACTATTCTCCTACTATATAAATCCTACGATATCTCCTACTATTCAAAATAGTCCGCATGCTAACTAGAATATTTCGATGACTATTAGATTGTATTTAAAATAAACTTTCATTTGTTTCTCCTGAAAAAAGATAAGTATTCAGAAACTAAGTATTGACGTTGCTGAAATAAATTAAGTACAAAAAGCGAATTCAAATAATTAAATAAATGGAAAAAATTTCTAATGAAACTAGTAATTTTTCTGAAAATGGAATTCTTTTATTACGTAATAATAATATATAAACTGTAACTATGCCAAATCTCACAATCCTTCGTTCGCGCAATATGCATAAAAAGGACATAAAATTTTCTCTACACGTGTTAATAAATAAATTTATTTTTATTGGAAATGATGATTTATTGCTGTAAGCAACAAACATTTTTCCAATATTTATATAGTTGGAGTTTGAGAACTTATTACTAGAGTTCAAAATAAAACTTGAAAGCTCTTTCTTGGATATTTAAATAGGGAAATTATACAATAAGTCTTGTTAGAAACTGTATTTTGTTCTGTCGATTTCCAGAGTATTTAACTCAGTTTTTGTGACTCATAATAGATTAAGCAACCTGGCTGATACGCGTAACTGAGTTTAAAAGATTTAGTATTACTTTTCATTGAAGGTCGGGGCTAAGTGCGAGACTGAAAGCTTTTATTTAGGCGGCAAGTTCGCGTGTTCAGCCAACCATGAAAAGATCAAGGGGGAAAATTTAAATATTGCTATCATAAATCGTGTATAAATTATTAGTAAATTTCTAAATACTACCCAAGGCTAATTTAAATAAGATTTGGAGTCTAAGTCATGAACCAGGTAACACTAATAGAAATATTTTGACGAAATACCTGGAAAATGGAAATATGACGGCTCAAAAAAAGTCGTATATTTGAATTTCTGCTAATTTTACGGTTCGGTGTTAAATAAAATATTATTTTTATTAACACTTTTTTCTGAAAACTTCTGTTTGTTTTTGAATGATAATACGCCCTTTATTAAATTACGGAGCTGTTATTTCCAAATATATAGTTGTAAAAGCTGATTAATTACCAAAGTCGACTAAGCATTTCATAGCATCGACAAAAGCAGTATTTTTGAAAATATTTTAACGTTACACTTTTATTCCTTAAGTATCTTAAGACCCATTGTTTTCATTTTTTTAATGTGTTCCTTTGTTTGTTTTTCCGTCTGTCAGTCATTCCTGTCTATTTTTTTTTTAAACCTATGTTTATAAACTTAATTAAGTATATGAAAATCTGCATTCTATAAATAGTAGTCTTAATTAATAAGCACTAGCTTTTCTCTACAGTTTCGCATGTGTGTTTTTTAAGGTAACGTACTTTACATCAAAATTTTAGTATCTGGAGTTACTTGAATAAAAAGATTTAATAATAACTTGAGCCATCTCTCGATATTTTATTGTGAAATATGTTAGTCATTCCGTAACAACACAGATTCTCATCCTAAAGAAATTACAAAATTTAACTAAATAAATATTAATATATACATTAATTAGGTTAAGAAACCATTTTTGTCATGTTCAATAATAATCATTCTTGTCGTTGAGACGTCATTGATTAATAAACTTCCACACATACTTTTCGTGCTATTAGCATTGAAAGCCAGAAGGCGCCCACGTATCGCATCGTTAAACGAATAATATGCTTGCTAAATTTGGTAGCGATTTAATGTTTGGTTGAATAGTTACTAGATAGAAAACAAACAACCAAAAATATCATGTATTTAATATCAGCAGCAATTTCTGAAAGAGCTAATATCGTATTGCGAAATATCTCGGTTCCTGCTTGTCGGCCTTAACGATGATTAGATTCATTTGTATGCGGGTCGTCAAAGTTTTCGTGTTTCCGTCAAAGATTCCGTGGCTATTAATATTTCTGCCAATTGCCAGAGTTATCTTTCAATCAATGATACGCTGTATATATTATATGCTGGTCACATCGGACGATATGTGTGCTCCCAAATTTCGAGCAAATTTTGTTAGCGCCAAAGATATCAATATATATATATATATGTACATATATATATATATATATATATATATATATACACATATATACATATATATATATATACATATATATATATATATATATATATATATATATACACACATATATACATATATATATATATATATATACATATATATACTAATTTTCCTAAAGACGATAAAATAAAAACGATTTGTTTACGATTTTTTAAAATTTTTCAGTTGCAGTGTATAGTTTTATCACGATTTTAGAAGACAATTTAAATTCTGACGAGGGGCAGTTAAAAAATATTAATTTTTTATAAATCATATTTTAGACTTCAGACAAAAAAGTGAGTTTAGAGAAAAAAATTGGTTACTCGTACTAACGGTAATGTTAATATTTGTAAATAGTTTAACAGAAACAGTATATAACCTTAAATGTTTATTTGTTACAATATTTTTTGGCAGAGCTGATTGCTCTCACTGTTCTGAATATAAAATATAAATGGGAAAGAACCCAACCCTTTTCCTAATAATCGCCTTAAATTTTAAAATAAAAAAATCTCATTTTCTATAATGATGTTACTTTTTCCGTCTTCACCGATAATCGTCGCATCGTCACAAGTCGGACAATTTTTAAAAATTGTTCATAAGTTATATGTTTGAAGCTTCCTTGTAAATTAGCCGATTTGTTATTAAATATTAGAACAAAATCCAGTAGTTACGGAGAAAATTGCATACATGTAAAAAGACAGACGCCGCGGAGGATTTTGTTGTCTGGTATTTTTTCTTAATAAAATATCTGTTAAAAAACCGATTTCAAAAAAAGGGTGCTAAAAAATAAAAAATAATTAACCCAAAATAGGTGCCTACTTATTCGCAATAAATGACTAAGTTACTTATTTTTTAAATCGGTGCCAGCACTGTCGACAACAAATTAATAATATAGTTTAATTTTAATGTAAATTTAAAACCGTAATGTCTCATATTCTCATAATATGAAACAGTTTTATAAAAGGCGTATTTATAATATAAAACTTTTCATTTGTTTGAGTTGGTCGGCGGTGCTGGCACCGACTTAAAAAATAAGTAACTTGGTTGTTTATTGCGAATAATTAGTTATCTATTTTGAGTTAATATTTTTTTGCCTTTTAGTACCTTCCTTCTTTGACGTCAGTTTATTAAAAAATATTTTATTTTACACTTTTTAGTGATTAATAATATCAATCATCACACTATAACTAACATCTAATTATTTTATTTATTAGAATATCGCATAATTATTGAAAGTCCCGGGTAAAAGCTAGAATATAGGTAATTTTCTCTTTGTCTACCGTTAGTTATCAACGACATATTGAAATGAAGCGACTGTAGTAGCCTCCAGTGGTCAGCTGTTAGCCGTTGAAGAGTTCCGTTCTCCATATCCAAAGTCCAGTATCAGATTTTACAAAGTAATAACTAAAGTAATTACTAACCGGTAGCAAATATATTGAGTCATAATTGATTTACTCCCATCCGTTAAGGAGTTATATTATTTATTTTCAAAACTTATCATCAGACCCTGACCTGGTGAATGGTGCAGTTATTTTGCAAAATTAAAACTACCAATAGTAAATATCTTGTATTAAGTTCGATTTACTACCATCTGATAAAGAGATCCATTGTTCATCTTCAGAATGCATCATTAGACCCTTGTTCATCTCCAGAGTCCATCATTAAACCTCCAGAATGCATCATTAGACTTGGTCGATGGTGCAGTTATTTTGCAAAGTAACAACTACGAGTAGCTAAATCTTAACTACCTACTTAGGTACCTACTTATAGGCAATAAATAAATCAGTTATTTATTTTGAAGTTGGTGCCAGCACCGCCGATCAACTTAAATGTATAATTTTATATGATGAATACTCCTTTTATGAATCAGTTTCGTATTATGGGCACCTTAGGAGTTAGGGTTTTAAATTTATATTTTAAATTAAATTAAGTCATTAAGTTGGTCGACTTCAAACATAACTAACGAATAATAATTTGTTTAAGTTGGTCTACTTCAAACATAAGTAACGAATCATAATAAGTAGCGAATAAGTAGCTACCTATTTTAATTATTTTTTTTATTTTTAGTATCTACTTTTTTTAAGTCTGTTTTTAAAAAAATATTTTGTTTAAAGTCCGTTAAAATAAGTATCTCAAGTAATGCAAATTTAATCACATTTGGCCGATTTGACTATTACTTAATTACGACGGAACTATATATATATATATATATATATATATATATATATATATATATATATATATACATATATACATCAATCTTCCATGTACAATAACCCCGAGAAAAAATATTGCAACTGACACAAATACTGCAAGGCAAATTCGCAATATGTTTTTTTTTCTCAAATTTGGTACGGCGCACTAAATAGTCCATGATATGTCCTCTAAAATGTCTCTCTTGTTAATTATTTATAATAAACTTATTAATATATTGTTTTTAAATCAGCATTTGATATTAATTTGATAATCTTCACACAGTTAGAACACAGAATTAAAAATATTGGAAATTCTTTGTTACCTAAAGATATACGGCTAAAAACGATAGTTTTTTATGTATGTGCGTATATATCTGGGTCTCTATTCTCTAATACAGCCTGAGAAATTTTCATACGTGAGATGTTGTTAGATTCATCTTGGCTTTCCAATTATTACTGAATACAAGACATTATTTGGTATCAGTTGCGATTCCGACAACCTGGCTGACACGAGCAGAGCACGCGCGCTCAAACGAGGTAAATGTACTCGTGTTTTTTAAACATAATTCAAGTAAAATAATCAGATTTTTAGCTTTGAAGCAAAAACATTAATTTATATGGAATCGAAATTAAGGGATCATAAAAAAAACGAAAATGAATATAAACCACAATAAAATAAAAAGTTATTTTGTTTAGAAGTTTTAGAAATAAGTAAGTACATACTTGAAATTAAACATTTATTTCGTAATCAAATTCTCGCACAATAATTAACTAAAGGTACATCTATCAAGAATTACTTACGTCTCCAAAATTCTCGAATAATGTAATTATTTTTCAAATCTTAACGGAGTGTTGCTGTTAATGCGCCAACTTGTGTCATTTAACTTTCCAAACAAACTTTGTTCTATTGAAATTAGGTCGCTTGAACTTGTTTCAACTCCAAACTTTAAACCATAAAAAGCGCCTTAAGTCTTTCTGGCGCATGACGCTGTAAATCCTTTCCTTCGTTGAGTTAGTTCTTTATAAAAGATAGTTAATGACATATAATCACAGGAGTCCCCCTGACTTAACTTTCGACATTTAGCACATTTAGTATACGGGACGAGTGTATAGTTTTTACTGGTATATTCTCTCAACGTGCACATCATGCAACGGATTTTAATTTATTATGTTTTGATTATTTTTACTTCACTTCACGCTATTTATTTTTACTTCATACAGTTTTTCAGCTGTACAATGTCATTATGAAAAATGTTTATTGAACCGAAAATATCGAAGTTTACAATATTTTTCGAGGTATGTTCCTTTAAGCCAAATTTCAATCGTTATCGATATCAAATCACTTTCGCACATCTGAGATACAATTATATTAATTTGCCGTAACTTTGATGAAGTAATTTCACGCAGTGTTGTTGACGTGCTAATTTACCAAATGGCAGGCTGTTCAGTAGACAAGTAATTCACTTATCGTCAGAGCGTTTTTATGTTTCACAACTTTCTTGTTTGCTTCTCGAATTGATCAGTATTTACAAAGTAGGTTCACATCTCCGATCAAATAAATATTAATCACTAGTACCATTTCAATTAAATTCAATTAAAAATATTAGGAATTTTCATTGACGATATAAATGACTACCTAATTTGCCGCTGTGAAAGTTAATACGTTCTCATCTTTCATTCTAACTGTATCAGTCATAATGATTATTTAATTCCATTTCGTCAAACAAATTTATGATTTTATGCTGGCTAACTAGCTAATTTAATATAAATTATTAAATAAATTATACGGTTAATTATTTTTTTTATGCCAGTGAGTAAAATATGATCAAAAAATAGTAAATATCAATATATTAGTAACGCTTAAAGTTTCTGGCCTGGGTCTCATGTAACTAGTGAAAATGAAAAACCCACTAACGTTCATAATTTTAACTTTTGTAACTTAAAAATGACAGCAATTTGGTGCCGTATCGGTTGTCGTATTTTATAAAACCACATTCCTAACAGAGATATGCTTAGGTGAGTGTAATATGCAGCAACAACACTTTTCAAGACAACTTTCCACGACGTCTTTTTTGATAATGTCGCTCAACCACTAGAGTAACGAAGAATAATCTTTGCCAGTTATTTTAATGTTAAGACCTTTATAATTTATAAAAATCGTTTAAAACCCCAGAAAATCGTTGCCATAATTTTTTTTTTTGATGGTCGTAACGCGTTTGTTTTTTGGGATCAAGTTGACTTCAAATGATCGTAAAGAAAATATAATTTCATATTTAATGCGTCACTCTTTTTGAACAGCCGAAAAAGTTTTGGAACCTGGTCGAGTTTCTTTCTGAGCCGGGTTCGTCTTCAATCGATTTTTTGTCTGAACGAAATTCATTTGCCTATTATTTTATATTAAGTGTTACTTAATCTCGTTGGGAAATTGTCTTTAATACAAAATTGATTCCTTGTAGTTTACTTAATTTTATGCATTTTATATTTATTTCGCATTCAGTCGTATTCAGTGGAAAATATGTAAGAAAGAAAATGAGTTAAATTTACAATATTAATGTGGTATTAAATTGATAGTTTGCTAACCAAGTTTATTTGAAAGCAGGTAAACTGGAAACTTTTGAGTCTCACGTAGAGCACGAAAGTACGCACGTAGAGCAGAAACTTAATATAAATATATTCTTAGAATAAGTTTTAATATTCCGTAACATTTACAACCTATGTGTACCCTACATATGTCGCAAATATAATATGGATGGACGTATAGCGTTGTTTATATATATTAACTTTGGTATTCCTCTGTTTTCAATTTTAGACTATCACTAAAAAATTTAAATCCAGACATCCAAATATATAAAAACTAGTTGTTATATTTGTTGATATGTTCTCGTCATTATTACGAATAACTGACAAGAAATTATGATTAGCGTCCCACACATTTTGACAGTATAGGGAAATTAGGGTCCTGGATACGACTATCTTAATATCTGTTAATAAAAAGGGATTTCTTTAATAAACAATTACAAATTAACATGTCGAAGCCATTCTCTGTGGAAAAAGAAACGGAAAATAAATATAAAGAAGGGTATCAGAAGTAAAACTCCTTAAAAAAACAAGCATGCCGCGGTGTTCCTATTTGATCCCCGATTCAAATACTGAACAAATACGATATTGTTTAATCTTTGCGTTTGGATATATCAATGTGGATAAATTTTGTATTTTCATCACAGTCAATGTTGGTTGCTGCGATCATTTAAATATACGATTAATTTTACGTATATAAAAATAACGATGAACGCTGCGCGTTACAAAATTTTGTTCCGAAATATTTCAGGAACACTTAAGAAATTTTGTTCCAGAATGTTTTTGCTATTTAAATATAAAGGCTATTTAAATAAGTAAAGATCAATAGAATGAACAACATTTTTTTCTTACATATTTTTGATCAATAATAAACGATCGAGAGATGGCTTAGAATTATACAAGTACTTGAGAATAGCTCATAATTAAAATGACTGCAGAATGCTTACTGTATAAACTTAGTATTTATTAGTGTTTACTTATACTCGATGCATTGAAACATTTCGATGCTTTAAATAATTTTTAACTTAGACGTACCCAATATTGATGGATATAATTAGACTATCACTGTTGAAATCTTTATAATTAAATTAGGTTATAAGTGTTAAAAGAAGAGAAAATGTACACATCTTACACAAGTTCCTAATTTTCTATTCTATCTTGTCGGTTTTTTTACTGTAATCATAATTTCATACTTTTAGGAATATCTAAATTATAATCGTATCGTATCATATCCATATTTCGAATGAGGATTTGAACTAAATAAGTGTTGGAATTTAATATGTTTTCAAAGTTTTCTTCGTTAATTGGACACAAAAGTCTTCTCGACTCCATTATGCCACTTCGTATTATGTATTGTGTATACATAATTTAGAATAAAAATATATTTTGTATTAGGAAAATTGAGTGAATCCACTAAGTCTGAATTTAAAGCACATATTCAAACTTCTCTCTTTAAATTTTCAGAGTATTTTACTTTTCTGTTTAGATTTATAACACAATTGGATATTCACAGAAACTATTTTTGAGTTAAGATGTAATAATTATTACAGAAATGAGCACGAAATATGAACGGTCTAATCTAATAGTTTATATCGAAATGGACAGATTATTTTCTTAAATGATTTAGTTTAATATTACGTTAAGAGTGAAATATAACTTCAATACTAAATAAATATCGCTAAGTTAGAACCATACGGTGATGTCTTTTTTTTCAAATCATGTAAGCAATAAATTATTCACAAAGGGTCAAATATGCTTAAAACGTGGTAAATAGTAGTGCATTATAGTTAAAAACTTTTATGAATTGCCTTTCTACATAAATCCCAAGTAGATTATTTAACTTTATTTTTACCGGAAAGTCGTCATTTCGAAATGATTAATAAAAGCTAAAAGTTTGTACGCGAGCAACATTTTCCAATTACCTAAAACAAATTTGTTTACAGTTGAGTATCTCGAGGTATTTCATAGTTCATATTTCCGAGCAGGTTGAAAAATTACGGAAAGTTTTCCTTCAGTCAGTTTCAAAAAGCGGACCGAACTTCGTTGAATATTGCACGGGCGACTGTCAGTCGGCCGACATTGTATTAGTTTCAAAGTGGAAATATTCCTTTTGATAGTGAAAGCTTTTGAGGAAAAAAGGGAACAAATTACAAAAAAAATCCTTATCTAAAGGCAAACAGAAGCACTTCGAAAGCCATTCATGATTAGATGTTTATCCACTTTACGTTCGATACAACCTCGACCTTAAGAATTTGATTGTGAATTGTTTTTCTGTTTTTCACTTAATTAAAAGTAAATATGTGTTTTTGTGATATATTTTTCTAGATCTTTTTCTGATTAACAACAGTCGAGCATTTAAGGACACCATTTATAAATCTGATATCGTTGTGTGTTATGTGTCCAATACGGAAAATTGAGAAGTTTTTCAAGAAAAATAATATATATATCATGTATATTATTTATATTCTTTTATTAGATTCTACCTATATAATAATAGAAAATAACACGTTAACATTTTTTATGGTTCCGTACCACAAAATGAAAGAAAAACGAAACCATCACAAGATTACTTACGTGATCATCCGCCTGTTCATCAATCAAACGATCATAATTGTTTTCCTCAAAAACTTTTTGACTTTAAAACTTGACATATTAACAAACTATATTAAACCAAATTTAGTCGAATAGTTATAAGTTTTAGTATAGTATTTATTAAGTTTTAGTATAGTATTGATATAGTTATAAATATTAGTATAGTATTTTGGAGGAGACAATAAAATATATATTATATTTACAATTACTTTTAAATTATAGACAATTTACCTAATAAATTAATAAGTAAAGTTTTAAATCAAATTTGGGATGACAAATTTTATCAAAATTTACGATTTTTTTTCCTGTGAACGAAGCACTTCCATTTCGTAATAATTGCAACGCACGCCGGTAAATTTTACATGCATTATGTTAAAATTAATCATGAAGATAAAAAGTAAAGTTTCACCATTAAATTAAAAAAAAAGTTTATAAAGCTTGGACGAATGGAAGTAAGTATACTAAAAAGTAACAAGTCAAATAAATCTTAGGAAATATTTACATAAAAAGGCACAGCTTCGTAAATTATTATATCCTTATTGAATATATTTGGCATTAATTTTGTAGAAATTCATTATTCACAATTAAATAAAACTACGTGATGTAGTATATTTCTACTTTCTTTAAGTTCTGTAACACAACCTAGGTTTCATTGTATTACAACATCTTCAGGTGGGCTATATCCCTAGTACTAGTTTGGCCTTATAATTAAGAATAGTAGATATGTATACAGAAGAAATCGAAATAAGTGCTTAACACAGCATTTAGTATAAAAATACATTGTTAGATTAGATTGGTAAAATTGTGGAATTAGAATGTTAGGACAATAAGACATAAGGCATGCCACTTAATAAAGCTAATGTAATGCAATGAGGGAAAATTGAGTACAATATAGTACATCGTGTTTTAAAAAATAATGCTTATATTGAGAGCATACTTTAAGCTGGTTTTCATATTTTATATTTTTTGATATTTCTATAACAATACATAACTATGAACATCCAATTTTTTATTATATTTAACGCTATTGTATTAAGACGTTTAAATATATTTACATCTAATCGTTAATAGCAGGAATAATACCCCTGGAAATATATATATATATATATATATATATATATATATATATATATATATATATATATATATATATATATATATATATATACATATATATATATATATATATATATATATATATATATATGTATATATATATATATATATATATATATATATATATGACATACAAAGAGGGGCAAGAGAAATAAATTTTATTGGTTAGCCTTTTTATTTATTTCGCATTTGAAAATTGTCTGATACATGTACATTGTAAACAAATTACACATCTCTTCTCTCTACTTACATCGTAAAGTATGTCTTATATTTCAGCAGAAAAAAAATTAAATGATCTACGGACAATAACATTATTATGCCCACTTCTTTATAAAATCTCTGAAAAATTGGCGTGCATTTATTAAATTATTTATTTTTTTAATGACAATTTCTTAGGCAGGTTTAATTTGCACATACTTTTACGTTGACTGCGAACGCGGCGGAAAATGTAAAGAAATAAGGTAGTTGTGAAAAATAATTAAAGTTTACTGAAATTAATTGTTTAAATCCCCACATTAAAGATCATAAACATTAAGTTCGTATACACGTGTGAAATATTCAGAAAATACTCGGAAACACTACGCAGACAATAAAATGTATCTGGTCTATGAAGATGAAACTACAATAAAAACATGCTGCAGTTCATCTTGTTATCTTTACGAAGGAATGTTTTCCACAATACTGCAACTTTTCCATGGTCTGAAAATCTTGTAGAAAGCGTGGCTTGATTATCACGAGTAGGTTAATGACAGTGTAATAAGAAAAGTTATTCAAATACATTTATTAAACTAAAAGATAGGTTCAGTTATGAAAACTAAATTCTTTTCTAGAAATATGATCCTTACACTCTTTAGTCGCTGACTGCGTTTATGTTTCTTAATAATCTACAATGGATTTCCAAAATTGGAATCCATCATGCTGCATTACACCGAATGTTCATCGAGAGAGTTTTGAACAGATGAGAATATTAATGCAAAATTCTCAACTTAATTGCAGACTTAATTATTTCTTCCCTTTTCCTCAACTCGAACTAACTGTTGCGTCTAGATGGATATTTGGTATATTTTACATTATGTCATCGTACAGAAATAAGTAGACAAATCTTGTTAACAAGAATAATAAACTGTCACTCCGTGCAGTACTTAAACATAAATTTCATCTTTTACTGAAAACCAACTTTAAATTGAAATTTACGTCATTATCACGGTCTGAGCAGTAAAGTACATTTAATATTAAATTGTACGAATAGTCTCTCGGAGAATAGTGAAGAGGTCGTGTCGTATATTTATGTAATCACAAAGAGATAACGGTTTTCCGCTTGAAATTTGCGGAGACCGTTTCGTAAAATATTTTTTGTAGTTTTATTTTCACTCACCTGAAATTTTGTTTAAACGTTTTGTTTCACGCTGTTTGCCTTATTTACACATTTACGCTACAATTATAATCTAACATCATATCGCATTTAAATATCGATTATGAACAGGTAATCAGGTAAATCACATAATGGAATTGTTTTTATTATTATTCATCCTTCTCATGCAAAATATATGTCTTTGAACTGGTTTTTCAATTTAAACCCATCACAAAGGGTTTAAAAAAATCTACTAATATATCTTGTTCCATAGCCACCATACAGCCTATATTTCTCTGGTTGTGAAGGCAAATAAAATGGTACCTTACAGGTATTATTTTAACCTTTTCAGTCATATAACTTGATGCCCATTTCAAAGTCGCTTAAACCAAATTTTTACATGATTAAAGATAAGATAGGGATTAGTGGAAGCCTTGTTGTATCAACATAGAGCCTATAACATTCTTAATATTACGATGAACCCAACAATAATGCATTATTCCGTTATAACCGTTTTAATAATATGGTCCATAAGACGGAACACTTTAATTTAACTAAGCAGTAGAATTTATGAAATTATGTCTTTTTTTAATTTTGTGACTAATAAATGATGAAAATTTTCCTTCTTTTTTACCGTAGTCTAACTACTCAAAATTTGTTGCACTGATTTTCCAAGTAAAGGAAAATTTATTTGAGCTTATTTTGCACTATTTTTTAAATTGGGTTTTTCACTTAAATATCTGAATTATCTTTCAGATAGCGTTAATTAATTAAATATATTTCCATACTTTGTAACGAAAGTAAGATAATCAATCGATACTCTGTTAAAGCTAAATATACAGATAGATGAAGCGATGAACAAAGTTAATCGATTTTTCCGTTACTAGACTTTAGAACCATCAACTTCTTAATACTGATTTAATATTTTCCTTCCTTTCTTACTGTAAAAAGCGATATAAATGCTTACCACTCATTATTTAAGGTCTGAATAGTTCTGTGCGTTGCATCGTGACGATGTGATGCGTCCGGTGTGTGTGCGTTGACACCTAACACTTGCAATCACTTTGACATAATATAACTGACACTGTTCTCCAGATGAACGGAATAATTTATAAAAAAAACAATTGTTTATTACAATCATCTTATTTTATACCAATTTGACTGATTAATATCCACTTAGCACACCGATTCTGTACTCACGACCGTAGTTCTCGTACATCGCACCAGCTGGCTAGTACGCAGGCTTAAATCGATATGTGTAATGATTATTTGTATGGAAAATCAATGAAAACTTAAGTATCTAATAATAATTGCGAATAGCATGGCAATGTTGATATGGACCTCTGTCTTGTTTATCAATTTTCACATACATCAAAATTGTTTACTGTCTAAAAAATAACACAGTACGCTACGTAACAAAAAAACTTGAATGACAATGTCATCCGTTAGCTATCCCACTTTCAACGTGAGTACCTCTAATATGATGAATTTTCCTTGTATGGGCTATTTATTGATATAATTATTATATTTTAGGTACAAAAAATTACATTTTAATAAAAGAATTAAAAAAATACAAAACATGACGAAACCATGTTAAGCTATTTGGCATTAATTAATTCTTTGATGATTATAGTAATAATTTATATTTATTTAATATATAATAATTTTATTGATATTATAGCCCTAAATGATAGACCGTCTCTGATGAATGGAAAACGGCATAGACGAAAATAGTTAGTAGTTTTATATGTCCTGCTGTTCGCAACAATGCTTTTGACAGTTTTATATGCATTGTATCGTAAACTTAGGTATTTTTAACGAGAAAATCAAGATAGATATAATAATTTGAATGTGGCAACTAGTTATGTTTTATACACGGAAAAGATTACTCTGTACACTACGTATTCACTCGTGCACTTTAATACTAATTTACATACTCACCCAAGTGTCTCAGTGACCATTTCACAAGAATCTCGAGCTCGAATATGACTAAGAACATCGTACCGTAAATTGTATACAGAGATGACTGTCTGAAGCTCAGTGGTCAGAACGGTAGCTCTACACAGTGTCTTTGGTTTGATTTCTAGTAAGGGTCATTTATAATGATAAAGAAATAAAAGTAAATTAAAAAAATAATGACTTACTTTTAGTCAACGTTTCATTAATATATTAGAAAACAAAATAAAACTCACTAAATGCAAAAATACAGCTTTATAAATCTATAAAAAAAACAAATTATTAATGATATACATAATAATTAGAAGAACATAGAAAATGGGAATAAAACATTATAAATGAAAATTTTGCCCTATTTTGAATGGAGACTTACTGTTTTCTAGGCTCCAACCAAAAGTGAATGAATTGCGAAACTCCGAACGACAAACTGTGAAACTGTAATTAAAACTAAGCAATCACAAAATTTATACAAATTAGCAGTCTGCCTCAGACTTTATTATCTTTGTTTTTTCAATTCTTTTTCAAATATACTATATTACAATGAATTTTTTTCTCCAGCAAATATCGGTTTATCGGAAAATAAATTATTCTCACATGTCTGTGATATCGTTTGAAAAGGATAATATCGTTTCAATAGGATATTATCATTTTCATGAATTATGGATGTATTTTCCTTATAATACATGCCAACAACATTTCTGAACACTCGAAATAACCGTCAAAGTGCAATAATTCGAAGATCATCCGGTACATGATTAGCTTACATTAAAAAGCTGTATTTAATGATTGGCTCCACCATCTTCATAGTCAAACGAATATGTATGTTTAAAAATCTATCCATGTGTTAAATAGGTACCGTTTAGTAAAGGATTATTAAGTGTGGTAGGTTAATTAAGGTAGATTTTTTCTTGTATAAAACAACAAATATATAAAAAAAACCTTCTTTATTATAATTCAATAATTTGTAATTTAATATTCATCTATAATAAATTCAATATTATCTAAAAATGATACTGATGAAGATATGCCATTTTGTTGCCTGAGCAAACCAAATTCCCACACCAGCATCATCACATAACAACAATGGTCTTCATTCATCCACAAATATATTTGCTTGCGGCAATACAATACACATTTGCATCAATTTATGTGGTGCATTGTTTGGCTTATATTATGGCCCCCGTGTCAAATTGGAAAATGTCCGACCACGACCAATAGCCGAAGAATTTAGGTTAAAATTATTAAATGCTTCATCACATTTTGTTAATTAAAATGAGTACTAAACTACATTGTCATTAAACATGTGTGTGTGTGTGTGTGTGGGAGCGCGCGGGTATGTGTGAGTGTATGTACGTGTGTACGTGCGTGCGTGTATATACACATTAATCTACAAAATTATGTTGTTACTTTTGCCAATATTTTTTGTTTTTTTTGTTAACATAAAAAGAAAGCAATTAGCAAAGTATCTTAAAGTAAAAAGAGAGATTAAAAAACCCGCTATGGAAAAATGAACATAATCGATCCCGTACTAAATAAATTCAAAATGGAAAGAAAAATTGTTTTAAATATAAAACAATTTTTCTACTAATAAATAAATTAGCATTCAATGTCGTGGTGAAATTTCTACTTATTTTAAACAATATCCATTCGCATTTTCAGGAAATTAAAGACGGCAATAATAAATGAAAGTAGCATTTGTTTTTTTCACACCTTTCCCTAATACTAAATATAATGATTGTATATGCAATAGGTAAAATATTCTAAAATGGAATATTATGACTGAAATTTCAAATATTACACCAAATTCCCCAACGACATCTCCCAAATCTCTCATTTTTAACAAATTAAATTTTACATTTTTCAGTATCAAGCAATTAAGATGTTATAATTTGGGTAAACAATTTTTTAAGAGGTGATAACACCAACGAAAACGGCCCGCTTCTGTTAATAATAACCTACTTCGATACTTTAAAATTAAATATATATATATATATATATATATATATATATATATATATATATATATATACATATATATATATATATATATATGTATATATATATATATATATATATATATATATATATATATATATATATATATACATATATATATATATATTGTGCTGCAATTATAAAATTATTTACTATTGTCATTGTCGTATACTTTTTTCAAAAGTCGAAATTGTAGTCATACCAATCAGAATTTTGAATAAAACAAGTTTTTACTTTAATACATTGAGTAAATTTTCTTGGCTAATTGGATATAAGGAACTTTTAAAATATCATCATGCTACGTTATATACATACACATTTACAATGAAAATGTATTTCGAACTTGGAAAATTAAGCGAATTTACTTAGTCTAACTTTTAAGTTATAAATATTATTGAAGAAATAATGAAACATAAACTATCCAATAATAAAAAAAGGGAAATTTGTTAGTTCGCAATGATAATTGATACCTAAGATTGATTGATAATTCTACTTTTCTAAAGAGATATTTCATCTAGTTTATGAGTATTTGATCATCGTCATAATTAAATTATAAATATATCTTTTTTAGACATCAGATCATAGAGAAGAAATTTGTTGAACTTTAATGAAATGCAAATCAATTAACAAGTGAAACAATAAAAAAAACATAACAATATTTTCGCAGAAACATCACAAAATTAAAAATCTTTTACCGATATAATTTTAGCGCAATGTTTATATCTTAGCAATATTCACTAACATGTTTTTAAGACTACACATCAAGTATACATACACTTGCTTTCGCATTACATGTGACTTGACAAAACACTTGCCACTTGCTTCATCCGAAACACTTGACACTTGCTTCATCAGGAACGCAGGAGTGATCTTCAATTGAAAGAAACTCTCTGTAAGGTGACTGTGTTAATACCGCTTCATTAAATGTACATTCACCTTCTTGAGGTTTCATCATTTTTATGGTTCCATAGTAAAAGGAGGAATCTTATAATTCCGTCACGTCCGTACTTCCGTTCGTCGTTCTCAGCCTCATAATTTGTAAGTTTTAAACGTATTCGAATGAAATTTTGCAAATATACGCATCATGTGGCAAAATATGTAAAAAAATATATCTTTAACGCAAATTGAAACTAGAGACAAAAACATGTAAAATGGAAAATAATTTTCTTTCGCGCTGATTATTTGGTGGGTGTCACTGGAAACTATTTCCCATTTTCAGAGCCCCTTAAGTTTCAAAGTGATGTGAAATGTATACCCCTCTCTTTTAATTTTTCCACCATAAGTTTGATATATTTAAAAAAATTCTACGTAACAATAATTTTGTTAGAACTTTCAAATAAAATTATTGCTTTTGACTTGTGTGAACAATTTCATGTGGTATGTAAAATTATGAAACCATATTTTAAGCGTATTTAGATATATATTTTGCCTGTTTTTTTATTTATGAATTACAGGTGAGGTTCTTTTTCCTTTACTTCTTATTTTTATTGTAATGGACGATAACCATAAAAAGTGAATTTCAAGCCGAAATTTTTAATTCGCTAAGGAGTTTGATTTTTTTGGTCCCACATATTTACAGGCAGATTAATTTTCTTAGAGAAGTTAGTAGCACTGTTCTCCATTTCATAGGTGACATTTAGTATATGAAAGTAAAGTGCTACTGTTCTATTTACAAGGCTATTTAAAGCAAAAGTGTTAACATAAATACATATGTATACAGTTACATTTTTTCA
Organism: Druceiella hillmani; assembly: GCA_039881145.1. Classification (NCBI taxonomy): domain Eukaryota; kingdom Metazoa; phylum Arthropoda; class Insecta; order Lepidoptera; family Hepialidae; genus Druceiella; species Druceiella hillmani. Next base: position 3,912,408 of record JAYKKI010000070.1, read on the forward strand.
AAATTATAATGTTTTCATATTAAATACCTTTAATATATATTAGCCACAATATTAGAAAACTTTTAAACATATGTTAAAATATATAAATATCTTAGTGCATAGTTTTTTTAAACCTTGATAATATTAAAACTAATACATTTCAGACAGAAGAGTTAACTACTAGTTTATTCTTCGGAGATTACCTTTATCTAAAGCGACCATTTCAAAAAGATTAATTGAAGCTATAAACGAAAAGTTTGTACGAATGCCACATTTTTCCAACTACGTAAAACAAATTTGTTTACAGTTATTATCGAAATATTTCATAGTTAGCCGCCTTTCCGAGCAGGTTGAAAAATTACAAAATGTTTTTCTTCGACACGTTTCAAAAAGCAGACAGAACTTCGTTTCATATTGCGCGGGCCAACATGGTATTAGTTTTAAAGTGAACAAATTCCTTTTGATGCTAATGTACACGCTGAGAGCTTTTGATGAAAAAAGTTAGCAAATTACAAAGTCTTCACTTAACTAAATGCAAATAGAAGTATTTTAGAGTCATTAATGATTAGTCTTTAGCTACTTTAAATTTAACGGAACGAATAATATGATCGTTTAGATATGTGATGCTGTTTGTTCCTCGCTGAATTTAAAGCGAATACATGCACATTTGATAGTTGTTTGTTATTTATGTAAACATTTATCGAAATATTTGTAGTTAAAAATTTTGGTATGCAATTTATTAATTTAAAGTCGTGGTTTATGTTGTGCCCTATGTAAAAAATATTACTTCTTCTCTAAAAATATGCGTAATTCTATTTATGATAAAACATATACACAAATAATGAGTACTCCAGAAGGCGAGAACACGCGCGACGATGTGTCGAAAAAAATACACATAAAATGCGTAGTATCAAAACGCGGCTGTCAGTGCAATCTAAGACATAGCTCTGAACGGTCGTGTAGTTTATATGTGACAACATCGCCTAAAATGCCGGCTTATGCTAATCTCGCGTGCAAAAATATTACTGGATATTTTAATTTTATAAAATATCCAGTAATATTTAATCCAGTTATATATATTTTAATTTTGGTAACAATTTAATTGTGAACCTGTACAGTCCAATTGTTTTTTCCGTGATATTTTAAGTTCAAGAATATGTCAAAGACTAAAATTTTGTAAAGCACAGATATATATTTGTAAGTATTCAGTAACTGTGGTAAAAATCTTACATAAAAATGGCGTCATGATATAATTTTGGCCATATTATATCATTTATATTCGGAGGTATTTCGAAAGATTTTCTCACTCTTTGAGTCCAAATTGTTCCTTGCTGGTTAATATTAGTTAAAAAATAGGTAAAAAGAAGTATGGAAGTATGTTTTTTCTCAAGAACTTTATCGAAATATCCTATCCTAAAAGTTCAAATAAAAGACATTTAGAACGCCCAGAATGCTGCGTAAAAATCCTTAAAGTGCGGATGAATATAATTAAGATCATGAAGATCGTTTCAATATGCTGGATATGTTTATAGGATACATGAAAATCGTTTCGTTCAATATGCCGGATATGGATATAAGATCATAGTAGAGAGGAGTGAAATGACAAAATAATTAAAATCGGTTACCGTGAAATTCCCAAAATTAAACAATATCAAAAGTGAATAGTGTTTGAATCAACGACCATGTGGATATTGGATATTGTATATTGTCTAATTTATTTTAAGAAATTTCACTTTCAAGAGCGTACTCTATATATTTTTATGGTTATTTTTTTGGAATATTATATGTAAAATTATCATTTATTTTTTAAGGTACGGATATCGAGGAGCCTTTTTTCGCCACCAAGATATGCGGCATGTTTCTCATCTTTGTTCTAATTAGTTTTTATTGGAGAAAGGAAAATACATCAGAAAATGGACTGAATAATTACAAAATTTTAATGAATGACTGCAAAGTTCTAAAGCGGTAGTCTGAAATTGAAAATACGAGAACGGTAAAATAAATCGAACGACCGCAATGGAAACGTAACATCTCCTCACCACATTCTGGATATATCCTTTTCAATCGTTTTTAGCATTAAGGGTAGTCTTAGATATTTTTACTATCTCTAAAAGTGGGTTACAATTACGAGTTATAATTTACCAGGGGAAATTAATTTTATACAATTACTACTTAGTGACCGTCGACCGGCAGAATGTGCTATGGAGATCGGCGCATTTCGCGTGAAGAGTTTTTATATTTCTACATGTAATAATGGTAATCACCCAGTTTAATCACATTCGATTAGATTCCGTCAACTAGAAGATCGCCGAAATCAATAACTATTACGTTTTTATCATACTGTAACAAAATTTGTTAATTACGGTTCTAGACTTTCGTTGTGAGAGTTACTATCATTTAATTATCTTTGCCGCTAACAAGCTTAACAGTAATAATAAATAATTAACATATAATTTAGTTTACAACTTACATGATAATAGCCACCGCGTTCCCTTAAAAGCACGGATATATTTAACGACACGAAATTACATGATGATTAATAATGGTATGGAGAGAGCAAATGATTTCACGAAGGAAATTAGATAAAGCAGTTATATACTTATCTCCATGTAGCCACTCCTGATACCTTTAATCGAATTTTATTCAACTTTGAACAGCGACGTGTACCTGCTTCATAAATCCTGTTAAATTCAAGAAACAGATAAGAAAGTTACCAAATATAACATCGTCCTTAGGATAAGTTCAATTAGTTGTTCACTTAACAGCCCCACCTGGCATATTAACAAGTTAACTCAATTTTGTAAGTGTGAAGTTACTTTGGTAGATTGTTAGATAACTTCATTTAATTAATCTCGGCTAACTTCAAGTAAATCACTTGCAGTTGGCTGAGATTTTATCGCTCAATTTGAATTGTTCAGTGTTGAAATTTCGTCTTAGGGAATATACCCTGATAAAAATAGAATTAAAAATAATTTTGCACACACTAATAAATATTTATCATAAATATATGAACTAACAACAAACTTATGTAATTTTCTATGAATGTGAATTCACAGAAGAGTCAATAGGTTCAAATTTTGAATTATCGTTATTTAATAACGCCGCACCCAAATACATATAGACGATAGTGGCAATGCCGACGTATTAACCCAAAGGGAATAAAGCAGTCACGTCACTGAAATTGGCAGCAATTGAGATTGAAATGATTGGACAGATTGGTTGAAATCCCGTATCTACTTATTTTTTTCAATATTAGGATTAGTGCTACAAAAAATCATGCCAAAAGCATCTGATATAAAAAATAATATAAAACTAAGGAATATCCCTTTCTGAAACTTTGCTTAACTCTTTCTCTAATTAGGACTCTATTATGTATTTTATTTACAACAAACTACGGAATTAGGCTCAACGAAGAAACTAGATATGAATTATTCGTATATCTCTCTAATACTTTACAATTAATTTAATTCTAACATCAGGATAAATGTTTAGCTTCACATTAAAAGTACTCTGAAATATCCTGTCGTCTGTATTTGTTTAATTTCCGTTGTTTCTACGTATCCTGCTTATTTTCCTTAACTATATCACTATCTATATATTTTTTCACATTATTTTATTTCACTTTTAATACTTTTTACTTCCATAATTCCTGTAATGCTTTGTTTCAATTACTCTAATTTTTGTATAAACTCTTAATTTGTCTTAGACAACTTGAAGGGATTTTACCCCAAAGATAAATTCTTTATCTCTACAAGTATCCCAAAAATAGTGTCAAATGGAAGCACACAGGTAGAAAATATCAAGACTTATCTGTAAAACCCCTATGTATATACATAATGTATATTCAACGATTTATGATAGTTTCTGTGTTTTACATTTTTTAGTGATTTTTAGCCAAACTCACAGTTTGAAGACAAAATATTTCTTTGTGTCATATATTATTGTCATAAAAACATTCACTTACATACGTCTTAACATGGCGTCAAAAAATTAACAGTTACACAAAGTATTCTAAACACTCTGAACTTAATTTCTGACATCATTAAAAAAAATTCACATAACTTTTTTCAGAATTCACTTCAAAAACTTTTTATTACATCTGCTTTTTTATTAAAATATTTTTATGAAACAGCCTTAAAATGGACCGGAAGTGCAGTAACTGAGAAATTATAATTTTTGTGAATAATTAAAAACAAATGTAGTCAAATTTGAACCATTTTTTTGTAAAGAATAAACATTGTAACTGCTTTTTGATTATTACTACTTATAATGTATGATTTATTTTCATGGACTTTAAAGTTTATAACTTTCTGGATGAATGTTATTAATTAAATTAAACGTCCTGGTAAGATGAGCGTATTATTGAACTGATAATTAACCATTTTATTCTTTTACTTAAAACTGGAAATCATCACATTTTCCCTTGAGTGAAACTATTTAAAAACATTTTACTATTATGGTTACGCATGATGGGAATACTCGGAAGTAGCAAGACTGAACAAGGCACATGCGAAATGTAGAGGCGAGCTGAATCTAAGCGGTTTTCTGATTACCGCATGATCTTAAGAGTATATAATGAAAGAGACCCGCCAGCAAGTGTCAAAGCAGTAGAACGCCGAACTTGACTTCTAAAATCTGAAATAAATCGCATAATCCGGGAAGAGAGATATCACTCATAACACATCACTAAAGTTCAGTAATCAGATGGTGACTGAAGAGCACGATTTTATCAGAAAATATTGAAAAGCGAAGATAAAAATGAAAAATATTTCAATTTTATATTATGGGCCCATATTCAAGAACAACAAAGTGACAATTTTTGCTTTTGGATTATTAAAGAGGCAAGTAATTGAATACTTTCGAATCACAGTTTGCTTGAAAAGGACATCTTATATAAAACTTTTAAAAAGCAGTCTAAGTGAGTTTCTAAACGATGTACATTTATAGACGTGCAGAGATATAGTATTACAAAACTATGGTGAACCTTGTACCATCTACGTAGGAAATTAAGAGTAAAGTAAAAATTCCCAGGAAACTGGATTGGTCTGGACGCACTTATAGCTCTCGTGGTTTTCGGCTTAAATCCAGTTGACATTTTAATGTGAGGTTATTACAAGAAGTTAATGTAAACAAAAAAATCGCAGTTTGGAAGAATTCAGAAGAAATGTAAGATAAACTGAAGAAACAATTAGAACAAATTTTGGTGTTGCCGTGTTTATATTGAACAAGATGAACATAATTTTTAAAAACTTTGTGTAATTTTCAAAATGAATACATTTTCAACAAAGTTCGTTTAGTTTTAATTATTTCTTTAATTATGCAGAAAGAATATAATTTTTCACTTACTATACTTTGGGCCCATTTTAGGATCATTCTGTAAAGATGACAATATCAAAGTTCTTAGTCAAAAATGTAATTATATTAGAAATCTATTGAAGTCGATTCTGGAAAAAATTTGTTCGGAATTTTTTTTAATGACTTTTGTGCTTCTCCTTCAGATTATTTCTTGGGGACAGCTGTTTGAATTTGAATGCTCAATAACAGTTCAAAAAGTGTGACGTACTAAAAATTTCATCCGTCACACATTAAAACGGTGCAAAATACATTTTGCTGAAGAATTTCCCGATACTAGTAACATTGTTTCTGACTAAACTTTTCGCAAAACTATATACGGAGTAGTATCATTTTGTTTACTACGCAGCACATTTAACGTGATGTTGTTTATTGATTACTTTATATTTGCCTTTTTTATTTCTTGAAATGCCACAGCAACATTACTTAATTTCATTTTTCTACACAACGCAAATAATGTTTATTTTCTAAATACTGAAATGATCTTGGAGATAGGTAGTAGAGATAGGAAATATAAGCGTGATCAAAAGTAGAGAAAAAGTGACGCAGTGTGTGGTCTCCGAAATGAGTTAGGGCCCAAAAGAGATAGCCCGCGATGTCGGGACTATCGATGGAAGCATCCAGTTTATGCAACCCCAACCTAGTTCTAGGTTTTTGTGGAATCACAAGTACAACATATCTGCTTGCTTCGTAATCAAATCAGTCAAATCTTTTTCGCGTTTTATTTTTGTGAAAACCCCAACTATAGGCAAAATGATTTTAGAAATGACACGTTACCCTTTTACTTGAATATAGCATAATTATATTGTATTTCAGCATTTCATTTTCTAAGCTATACAATAAACAATAAAAAAAATTAATCCAGTAAATAAGTATATAAAAGGAATATTTCAATATATAACAAAAATGCATTTATCTATAATCCAAGCACGTAAAATGAATAAATAACATTTTGAACCAATATACAGTAAAACACAACCAAAAAATCAAATGGTTTAAAAAACCCAAATATACGATTTCGTATCAGTACTTGAAGATCCGAAAGATACCGACTGAATATAGGAGAAAAATATGTAATAATTAGGAATATGACATTTCAGCATGATTAATGTAATGAGATAAAACATGATAATATTTACAAACCGATGCCAAAAAATTTCTTAGGCAACTGGTCAACATTTTCAAAAACTTGTTATTAAAATTTAGATAAACAAGTTCTAAATGAACGTGCTATATGCACAAGTCGTCTGAGAATACCGCGTTACATTTCTCATCTCAGCGTTATTAAAGCACGCCGAGTTGAAAAGGACACTGTAGACTGGAAAGAAGATTAGCATGAAAGCAAAGGTTTATTTTAACAAACATAATTAACTGCATTCACAAAGTCGAGCCGGATGAAGAAAAATGTGCCAACTTTTGTATTATTTCTTGTATAATTACTTTTCACTAAATTAATTCAAAGAATCTCGGTGAGGCATGTTGAACTAATTAAAACAATGTTACTTTTAAATACAATTTTAACTTTTAATTACGTCATTATTTCGTACTGACAAGGCGAGTTAAAATAACAGCCGTGGGAGTAATTTTCTTACTTATTCTCTTGTGCTGGACAATGTTTGTAAACTTTATGCTAATTACATTTACTTACTCATTGTCACAATGACTGCAAAGAATGGAATGCCCTACAACTTAATCATCTAATTTTATTGATATCCCGTCATACAAGTTTAAAATATTTCCAAATTTTTGAAACAAAATATAAAAAAAACCACCAACACAATCGCCGGGAAATATCATTTCCAAGCCATACAAATATCCTTGATTCAAAATGCGAACCATGCAATCCACAATATTATAAGAAATATTAATATACGTAAAGTAAATCGCTTTTTATGCAATCAAACTACAAAATCAACTTTATCCAAGTTAGTGTTTAAAATTTATTTAAATTCTAACGAGCAAAATTATTTTCAAATACTTTTTTTGTAAAAATAATTATATTTTTGTACAAATTATTTCGAATATTAACGTAATACGTACATTTGCTACGATTACGATTTGATTAGTTACGATTGCTTAATTTTTAATGCGAGAATTTTGCTTTAGTAAACCAAACGCGTTAGTGAAGCGAAACGATCGGTAGATTAATGATTATCGACAAGTTTCCGAATAAGATTTTTTAACAAGTAAAGTATTTGGACTAGAATGTGATATTATAATTATCTTATGCAAGTAATATAATTATTCAGTTCATATTGCATCTGTCTCAGATCGTTATTCATAAACTTATGAAAGCGTTTGACAGTTGGCTAAAGAAGTCGTAAAAATCGTATAGTTTTAACTATAATTTTTATCTATTGGTATGCACGAGACATTTATGAAATTAAATAAAGAAAAAAAACTCGTTAAGTACGAGTAGCACGGTGGTTCCGTACACACTAGAGTAAAATAAAAGTGTAAACATTTGAAGGTGTAAACTATTTCTATCAAGGCTATAAATATTGACTTTATTTTTCCATTATGCAAACATATTGCCTAGTATGTCTTTCACAGGCGTAAATAACTTGTTTACCTTTGTTTATTTTACATTGAAGTACTTACTAAATACTTTATATAATTGTTTTCACATCGTTAACATACATACATGATCTAAACGTTAGAAGGAGACCGAGGACTGACTAAAAAACACTTAGAAAATTCATATTCTGCGAAGAAAATACCTGTCTCATCAAAAATATACCAATAATTTCGACTACATTCTATTAAACCTGTCAACAATATAATTCCATTCAATGGGGTACGTGAGAAAATTACTTTCAATCCAGAAGTTGGATATAATATAGCAATAAAATGAAGAGACTTATAAAGAGTATAATAGAGAGATTAAATGACCCAAAAATTATATCGAAAGATGTACTCATTCAATAAATTTGATATACTAAATTTAAATCGCATCAAATTCGACCTCTAATTAGCCTATTGCCTATTGCCTATTGCCTTCATTAGTGTATGTTTTTTTTAAAGAATTCTACATACCATATTCTATGCCGACTGAAATTAATGTCATATGAAAATAATTGAATCAATGTCAGTGGTACCATATTGGGGTCACATAAAAGCTCAATAAATGACATCATATAATAACAAAAAATGTAATGATTATATTTCTCAGAATTTTACGAAAATTGACAGTGCAGCAAGATCTACGCGAAACCTATCTGGATCAGGGAATTAATTCTGAGAAAAACAAAACGCGAGTGTTATAATTTTACGTAGCTGTCACACATTTAAGCAGTATGTGGTGTACAGCATGCGAATAGATAGGTAATTTTTTATAACATATTTTTTAAGAATAAATAGAAATAACATATAAATATCTATTTCAAAAATTTTACGTCACCAGTGTATTGTTTTTCCAGAATTAAAAACAAATTTATATAGAGTATATTTTCGTCACGGCGTGAAAAAATCACATCTAATAATTATCTCAAAATATTCATATACAAAAGTTTTGCATCAAACAGACACTTTTTCATTGAAAATTCCAATCTTCAGTCCTGATGTTACAGGGATTTAAGGTAATTATCGTGTAAAACGCATTCTCAACAAAATTCGCTGAATTTTCGATATATTATTTAAACTATAAATAATTAATTTTGGTAAAAGTGGCTCTCAAAAATTGTACAATCGACATTACATAATAATAGTAATTTCACCAAAGTTTTCATTTATTTAAGAAAAACGCATCGAGCGATTTATGTAATAAACTATAACAAGTTAATGTAAAATGATGTAACATTAACATTTTGAAAAGAAAAAACATTATTTAAGGTTTAGTTTTAACAAAAATCGCTCTGAGAAATTGTACAATTAACAATTAACATTACAGGAACAATAATTTCACCTGACTTAATTTTTTTACATACGCGTCTAGCGATTTGTCTAAAAAACTAAGTCAATGTAAAATTATGTTATATTAAAACACTAACAAAAATTACCTTTTAGTTTTGATAAAAATCACTCTAAAAAATTATACAATTAAGATTACAAGAAAAGTCTTAATTTTATTCAAAAAAACGCTTCGAGCGATTTGTCTAAAATACTAAGTCAATATAAAATGATGTTATGTTAAGAGTTTGGAAAAAAATCAATAAAATATTTTATAGTAATTTTCAGACCATACTTTCATGCGACTACTACCTTAATAATCTTTTGGCTTTAAATTTAACATTGTGGATCCCAGAGACTGTCATTGAACTCTGAATTCCAAGCCCTCCTGCACGCATCCAGGCTGCTTAATTAATCACCAGCCTCTCCACACTTCACCTCTAGCGACGCCCATTTCGCCAATGCATGTCCAGGTGGAAAATTTCTAAGAGCCGATTAACTAGGCTTTTCTTTGTATATTGTACTAATACCATACCATAGAAATGTATTTTTGAGAGTTTTAAATTTGCATATCTTCGCGTTGAAGAAACGCGTGTTCAAATATACAAACAGAAAAAATTTTATTTTTATGTTATGCTACTTTTATTAAGTTTCCCTAAATAATTTTTCAACAAATAACTTCATTGTGTAAATATGACAATTTTTATATGTATAGATACATTTAAGAGCTTTGCTGGCTACGCTGTATATTTTAAATAAAGAGTAACATTAGTTACACCATCTTTGTTTACGATACTATAACTTGGGGCAGAAGCAGTGAGAAAAGCGTAAAAATGTAGGTACAGATTAAAAAGGAATTGGCAAGGTCGTTTTTAATGTCTTCGGTACTGTCCAATTGTTTATTTTATTATTGATTACTTAAAACTCGGAATAAATGATAATCAGATAGAGTCATATTCAATGAATAATATGAGTATACTAGCAGAACCCAAACCGATTCCTATAATTTTTTACCCATAGACCTTGCGTTATTTTTACTAGGAAATAAATTAAAATAAAAAAAAAATTCATCAAGTTACTTTCTGAATATTGACTTGGAAAAAGAGCAGTCTTTGAAATTACCATTCACGGTAATATACTATACATACGAGTAATCACAAAAAAGAAGCGTTTCAGTGGCTCGAGTACAGTCGGCAAAATATTTTATTTTTAGCTCATAAACTTTTATAGGTGTAAACGAGAACAAATTTAGTAGAGACGTATGATTATTTCCGAAGTTAATAATTCGAAATTATGCAACCCGTTAGTTTGCTTCAGTTTCTTTAGTTGTTGTTTATTCCTTAAGGATCGATTTTCATACATGGCGCCAGGTATGAAGTCTTGGGAGGAGTAAAATCAGAAGTTCTGAGCGTTAAAAAAGTGTAACCGTTACCGTGTCTCTTGTAATGACCAAGAATAATCATATAACATTGTTTCAACCTTATTTTCAGGAAAAATGAGAAGACGTGAAAATAGGAAATGACTAGACTTGATCTCATCGTATTTTTTTAATAAATTAGCAACTGTTTCTTTGTAATATCATATGTTGTTTTCCGCAAATACGTCATTAATAATTTTGTGTGATTTTTTGGTTCCATGGATAAGCGATTTTCTAACTGATAGTCTCTCCTAATATTGTATACCTGTGAACCCATAAATATTATTTCTTTCGACTTCTAAATCATTTGAAAAAAAATACTTTAATTTACTTATTCTATACTCACTTCTAATAAGTTATCCTGACCGTAGTAAAGTTCTCTTGTACTGCTAACTTATATGTATAAAAAATGACCAAGTTCGAAAAGAGCTCACACTACGAGGATTCCTTACGAATTTAGGTAATTATAAACATTTAAGGGAATGTAGCACTTCTATTAAACTATTTACAAATATAAATTTTTCACAATGTAAACATATTATTGCCTATTATATCTTTCACAGGCGGAAAGCATAGTTCCTATTTCAAATATAATGACATCTATATTCATCGCTCTAGTTTTCCTACATCCTTTGCATAGGCTCCAAAAGACGCTATTTTTTCATCATTTTGGGTTGAGTAGTTTTAGATACAAGGACATATTTTTATAAATATTTTTAGTATATCTCTTCCTAAAATTATGAAAAAAATATTTTTGAAGTCCTTATTATCAGCCCTTTCAAACGATATCCCATATGGAATTTAAAAAAGTTTGGATTGTTCAATTTTTCCAAAACTTTCCACATTAATATTTTTGAGTCTGCTATTGAGATATTTGTGCGGGTTAATATGTTTTATAGCCATACTTAATTTCATCACGCGGTTTCTGAAAAAAACGACTTTTCCTTTTAATTACGGAACCCTAAAAATAGTAGTTTTGTAGCGACTAGTACTTCCATTGGAAGTAAAATCTGTCGCCCCTAACTGCCAGCAATAATTAGACATGATACAATTTTAAAACGCGCGATTGACTTGGTACCAGAAAGTACATAGTCCTAAAGAACATTCCGTCAATTCTTAATTATTGAGGATCGCAATTCCGATGGTGAATCAATTCACGACCAACTCTCTTGCTATCGGTTAGGTTCTTCCCTGACCTTTACCTAATAACATAAATAGAAAATTTCCTTTAAATCCTGCATCTCTTTTTTTTTTTTGAAGCAACATACTTGTCTTTTTATTTTGTCATTATATCATGATTATATCATCCCATTCATCTTTATAATTTTTACCCCTTACTGCAAAATTACGTTAGCACCCTGAAAGTGAATTTTATGCATTCCATAAAGCGTTAACTTTTTGTTTTTCTTTATAATCCATTTATGTTTAGGGAAATTCTTTGATGTTGGAAAACATATTTATGAGCCTTGCTGCTTGCGCCTTTTACCCTTAATGAAGAGAAACGTTAAGGCGCAGGCATGGTAAAAAAATGATTGTTCATATGCGCTCCAAAATACACGATTAGCATAATTTTTGTGATGAATTATGACATAGGGGCAGTGAATGGAGGGTGAAATTTGATACCCGTGCTAAAGGGTAGAATGTTTCATTAGTGAGATATTACTTTTTTACTCTTATAATCTCATCTTAGTCTTTTCTTAGTATAGTACGCAAATTGTAATTCGCAAAACGTCATAAAAATAATGTCTTTTCATTTATGTCTGTATCTGAGAATATACGGTATCGTGAAAAGAAAGTTTTCAGTATTTAATTTTGACTCATGTCTGAAAATAAATACGTAACATTTTTTTAATCTTCACATAGTTAAAATTACTTTAGACTAAAATATATTTATTAGATTAGAGTACAGTTAAAAGTACTTTAAAATATTATTATACGCATTTGTATTTAATAACGTTAATTTAAATAAGCTAACATGTTTTTTCTGAGCTTTTATATAAAATGTGGTATTTTGTCATAGATCCACTAAATAGAGATGTATAAAGTGACTTACTACTTAGCACATTTCTTAAGTTTGAATATAAATTAATTAACTAAGTCTTCTTTCTTCAAGCATACCATCAACACTTGGGAAAAATAGAGCAAATGGTTGCTTTTTTGCAAATTTTCCCGCGTGAAATTTCCGGCGTGAATGTATTAAAAACAGTTTTCATAAAAAGTGTAGAGAATAAAATTTTCAACATTATTTTTAATAATTTTTTAGGTAAATAATTTTTAGTATGTAAATGAGTAAAACAGAATACTTTTATTAAAAGGTTCCATGATAATATTTTTAATATGGACGTTTTCTATGGATGTATAAAATATGTCCCAGTAAAAATTTCTTGACATTACAATATGTAAATACGACTTATTGAAAAAAACCCGTCAAAAGAAAATATATTGAAAATATTTTTTACTGTACTTATTTAGTAATTGTTATAATTATACGACAATTACCAAATGACGGCATTAAACAAAATTATGCTAAATTTTTACCAAAACGCATTTAGCATTTTGACCGCAAGATTAAATATTTTTTTAATATTAACATCGGATCATCAGTTCTCTTATCATATGAACATTTTAAATTTATATTGTCTAAATTGTTTTATTACATTTCCGCCTTTTAACAGAACTTTTAGGACGAAGCTTGTCGGTGACTCTAGCCTTAATATTCATTGTCTTTCTTATTTTTAATGATTATCTAGGGCCATCGTTAAATATGCAAATCGAAACATTTTACAAAAACTTTTATTATAGTCGAGCCACTAGTAATCTCTTTCGGTGTTTTTTAACCCTTATAATTTCGTTCCATCTGTCTGTCTGTAAGTGACAGCCATTTTACTCGGAGACTATTGACACTATAAAGATTATATTTGGATTGCAGGTCTTTTCTATAAACCGCTTTATAATAAAATAGTGCAATTATGAATGAAATAATATTAGTGGTAGTACTCGTATATGTAACTGAGGGATGAAAAAAAATCCATTGCAAATGAGTGTGGGGGTATCGTTAAATAGATCTTAAAAATTATATACAGGTTCCATAATACCTTTTTTACTTCATTCAATAGTTGTAGAGATATGCGCTTCTAAAGCCTCAAAAAGTGTGACCCCCCCCTCTAATTTTCTAATTAGCAAATGTCAAATTGTGAAAAATGAATGTATTAGAAATTAAAATAAACTTTCAACGAAAAATGGTTTGAATATGATACGTTGTCTAATTTTTAAGTTATGGGACATTTTCCGTATCGACCGCGTCTTTGAGAACTACAAACTTATAAGTATTATATTGTTTGGTGCTATGGCGCGAGTCCGGCTCACTGACGAAAATTTACATATTCGAATTCGATTTTTAAGAAGATTTTTACATATTCGTCTAGTTATGAACTGCCCTTGAAAATAGACATACATTATAGACTACACTTGAACTTCAAATTTAGTTTCTGATATTATAAAACTAATTAGGAATGCGATTAGAAAACTAACTAAGAAGGGGTATACTCGTACATCACCATATAATTTTGTTCTTACTTTTTACACCACATCTAAATAGGTGATTATAAAGCTCAGCATGGAAAGAGCATGTTAAGTTTACACATCGGAATTCCTAAAATGGAAAAAATGATGGTGCAATATATAGATATTGCTCATAGCTTACTAACTGTCGTTCAAGAAAAATATTTCTTTTTATACTGGAGATATATATAGGCTATTTTACACATTTTAAATTTAAATATATTTTTAACACTTTAATATAAGAACTACAATAATGAAGCCTGTTTTGTTGTGTCATTTTTATTGTTATTATTGTATATATATATATATATATATATATATATATATATACATCTTCATGAGATTCTCAAACAGGCTGAGGCAAACTGTAAGCAGGGGTGTAGCACACAATTTACGTTAAATATAAGACTAGTTTATTTGTTTCTAAACAGCCATTTCAAAGAGTATGGATTCTTGTGTTAGTTTCTTAGATATGACATAGTTCAATACATGACTACACTAGTTCATTTTTGGAATTAATTAAATATATTTTTGGAAGTGGATGTTCTTTTTGTCTAACAGTACCTCATGCATGCATGATTCAATTAGATAAACCATTGTGAAAAAAACGTGCCATCTATTTCATATATGAACTACCATATTTCAGGAAAATGCAGAAATATAATACATTAGCATAATAAAGTTAGAGAGTTCTGAGTGCAGCGGCAGTTCCCTGTAATTTAAAGAGCGTCACGAAAATGAAAATATTGACAAATACATTTGTGCAATTACCTTGAGATTGGTTTTCGAACTCAATCTATAAGCAGAAAAACATCAGTATACAAAATTAATGTCGGACATGTTGAAGCAATGGTCCATTCATATTTTGGAAAGGACCCATTTCATATATTTTTTCTGTTTTATGTGTTTTATTTGTTTTCATGTGTTATTTATGTGTTTTCATCTCTGGATAAGAAAATTTTACTCACATTACTTGTTATATCAACGAGAGACGACGTAAACAATGTTGTTTTGTAGGATTTCTTCCATTCATACAGTATATGAAGAGCAAATGAAAAGTTTGTAAATTCACTTTAGATAATAAAGAGTTGTGTGAAAGGTACAATAAGACATCGTCTAATTGCTCTTGAACTTTCCTAAACAGAATAATATCAACTGTTTCACAAACGAATGTGAATAAAAATCACTAGGAAATAAAGGAATTTTCATGTGTTCAGTTGTGGTGACTTATTATGTTATTTCGGTATACCCTCCCCCCCCCCCTCAGTAAAAGACAATGTGATTTGATAGACTGACATGTAATTTCTTTAACTTTGATGCCTACAAAGGGTAAAAATTAGTCAACTGCTCAATAACAAAATGAACTTTATACGTAGACGCGACCTTCTAAATTAAACTTCACATTAGTTTCAAAACAGCGATAGTCCCTCCAAGACCCTATCACACTCATATATTTTATTATTTTTTCTACTTATATTTTATTATATTTTGTGCATATCATATATTTTACAGTATTTTTCTTATGTAGCGCATCAGTGTATATAATGTTTTGGAATTTTTTTCTTTTATTTCCGGCCTTATTTAATTTATCGTATAACATGAGATAAAAATTTAAAGAAATCACATTTAAACAAAATATCACAAAATATAGTTACTGGTAAAGACGTACAAATTTGTAGTACCATGACTGGAATAAAACCATTGATATAAGGAAATGGAATTTCTTTGAGTGCTTTATGCATTAACTAAGAATATACTAGCAGGCTTACCCGGAATTTTTGTAAATTAACCTTTTCTTAAGTGATGTGATTTTTAAAGACAATCTTAGTTTAAAAATTTAAAAGTACCTGAACATTCCTGTTATTTTTGGTCTCTATAAGTTGGGTAACTGTGGGTAACGCTTTCCAAAAATCGTGAAAAATCATATATGTAACTCGTAAATATCCGTCCCAAAAGTGATCAGTCTACGAAGTTAAATATTTAAAAGGTAAAATAAAATTAAAACAGAACTACACAGTGGAATATGTGTAAATTAAGAGTATGTATAAATTGTTGGCAAAAATAACTATGGCACTACGTTCATATTGACTTAATGTGTTGAACAGTGCACAAATTGGTTGTGAAATATAAACACAACCAATTTGTGCACTGTTCAACTCATTAAGTCAATAAAAATTTGTGTTAATACACTTATGTTTTCCGTACATTTACATTTTTGCATTTGCTACAACTTTTGATTATTTACGAAAATTCTCACTCAGAAAAGTTTGAAGTGACATAGAGGGCTAATATCGCTAAAAAGTATTTCATCCAAATCATATTTTAAGTTATTTTTAACATGCCTTTATCAAATTCTTTGACGTTTTCTATTTATTTTGTAAACTATCAAAGACTGTTAAGTCTTTGATAGTTTAAAAACCGGGGCACATTTTCATGTTTCAATAAACTTTTGTCATTCTTGGTTTGTTAAAATTATATGTATACCTATACATATACATATATATATATATATATATATATATATATATATATATATATATATATGTATATATATATATATATATATATATATATGTATATATATATATATATATATGTATATATATATATATATATATATACACACACACATTTAAATACTAAGGGCATACATACATATACACAAACATTTAAATGCTAAGGGCATGTTGGATTACATAGTAATGAAGGCGCATTTTCAATTTATTATATCTCAAAATAATATGACATTTAAGAATATCTAATAAATGTAACACAAAACAAGCTGTTATGATAAATATAAAGTAAAGATATGTTCTGATCGTTTCGGCTCATAGAAAGTATAGTTAAAAAAAATATCGACGATAAAAGATATTTGAAAAATTATAAAAGTGTGTCATGGTTGCGTCAGAAATCTTAATTAATTTACAGTACAATGTAGTATGCTTTTAAATTAATTCCAATTCATAAATATTATCAATTACCTGCACATTCAGAGAAAGACGAACTTTAATAAACTAAAATTTTGACGACACAATTTGACGACCAATTTATTTTTGTGTCGGTGCAAACGATTGCTCCAATTACATTTAGAAAGCTACTTATTTCTCGAAACCATTTTATTATTTCATGCTGATCATCTCTTGATGGAGGCATTTTCATACATAATTTAAATCATCTGGCTAAAGCGACTATAATTTCGCGATAAATATTGGTGACGATTAGACCCATGACTATCGGTAGAATCGTCTTGAATCTTCGAAAATAATGCAATAGGTTATATATGAAAAACTTTAATGTAAATAGCTTTGATAACGGATGTTTGACAAATAAAATGTATAAGTAATATATATTAAGCTCCATGAATAAGTGTTATGTATTTCAGTGAATATTCAAATAAAACGATAAGAAGTAATATCGATACCTCATTTCACATCCATGTTCGTATGACGATCAATATTTGCATCACAGCTAAAGGTTAAAGGTCCAGTACATTTATATTGTCCAGGGCATGAAAATGTATCTTTACCTAGGACCGTTGTCGTTTTGCATGCGTTTTACTGAACCAGTATTTGATTTAAATTTTGTTTTTACTCAATTAAAACGTATGTCTCTTTAAAACCTTGAGTACTTTTTGCAAACGGGAAAGCCTATTTACGATTGAATATTTAAAATATTAAATAAAATCCATATTATCGATTTTATTAAACAAGATTCATTATTGTCATTAAGGACGTACTTACAAAATCCCGCTGCTCGAGAACCGATTTTTATTAGCCGCGAAATCACTAACACATAGGTAGCGACGCCGCTTGTTGTGTGCAAAAAATTTATAGTATATTCGCATTACCTTGATCGTCGTTAACTTGACAATAAAACGATAATAATAATTCAAAGCAATTATATATTCGTGTACCTTATATGTACGGAAACGAAAAAATATTCAAACATTTTAAATTTTATCACTGGAGATATGTTAATAAACCTATGTATATTTTCTATTTAAGATATCTGTATAATTATATCGATATGACATAAGAAGAGACCTGTCACAATAAATGTCAGTATTTTCCATTTTAAATCTCATGAAATCAGCATATATTAATGGCTTTATCAAACCTTTGATACCTTTGATATGTGTGAAAGAATAAAGTATTATAAACGATATTACGTAAGTAATTGGTGTGCGGTTTGAATTAACTTTTATTAAAGTACTTTTTTCTAATTATAAAACAAGGCAATAGGAAGATAATTGAATAGTAACTGAATTAAAGCTCTGGATAGTAAACGGGCAAAATGTTGCATAGATTGCATGTACTCTCAACATCTGCCTCTTTTACAGGGAATAAGTTTAATAAAGACACTAGTCATATATTTTCAAAAGAAGAACTTAATTTTAAGACAATGAAAAAACATATGAATATACTTATGTACGCACGTTACAAGTTATACTTCTTTAACGTAATACAAGAATAATTTATTTAGAACGTAAAAAAGTGATAACAATAAAATACTAAAAGGATTGGAGCGTGATTATAAATACGATTGGTCAAAACTAAATTCAATCAAATAATTAAATTTTAAAAAAGAAAATTTATTTTCTTATTATAATATGCATTATTATATTTTCAGCATATTATTAATATATATATATATATATATATATATATATATATATATATATATATATTTCTTATGTAATATATATTAATAATATGCTGAAAATTTATTTTAATTTATTAATGTTAATTATTTATTAAACTATAAATTAATTTATAGTTTATAATGCAAATAAATACATAAATAATTGGAAACTGGCAGATGATTGGCTTAAAATAGGAAACCAGCAGAAAAATAAAATTGTGGACTACTCATCCGTCAAATAAACTACGTAAATAGATATTTATTTACAACAAATTTATTTACATTTACGTACACCTTATGTGATCTTTGATAATACGATCTTTTATTACACGATTTGTTGGAAAATTAATTACAGCATTATCAAAAATATTGTGTAACAAGAAATCTGATAATGTTATAATGTTTTCTTGATAAAAAATTAAAAAGTGATAATCACTTTCTTTAACGACTCTTTTAATACTTTAGCGGCAAAAAACGGCTTATCCGGTCAAGCACCCTTTGCATTCCTAATAAGCACCTTCGTTTTATTACAATAGGGTAATTAATTAAAGACGTCTCATAATTACTTAAAGACGTCTGACAAATGAATGATATGAACTTTCCTTCCCAACTAATGTATGCTGAAGGAGCTAAAATATTTCTAAAAGACGTTAAAATGTTTCATAAATACTTTATCAATTTGTAAGTAATTTTATTGGACAAGAAATCCATTTAAAAGGAAATAGTAAAATGCATTTAAATAGTCTACTAAAAACAAAACGGAAAAGGATAAATTTGAATGTCCAATATCAAACAGTACCCTTTACACTAAAGTGAATATTCTTCATCTATTGATATACTGTCATTTTTGAAGATCTAATTTTGTATTACTCTGGTAGCGGGGACTCTTAGTACAATTTAATTATATTTTTTTTTATTTCCTAGCATTTCGGTTTAATGAATATAAATATATATATAAAAAAAAATATGTATATATATATATATATATATATATTTATATTTATATATATATATATATATATATATATATATATATATATATATATATATATATATATATATATGTAAAGCCTGACTCATTCTTTATGCATTCACTTAGAATAAGGAGCTTAAAAACACTATTACAAAAAATTGATACTGTTTCCATTATCACTTATGTTGACACCGATGTATAAACTGAGAAGAACACATACACTTTCCGTTTAATTGAAAACAGTGAAGTAAAGTATAATCGCGAACTGACGATAAAAACGGCGCTTAAAAGAATGGAAGGAATGACCTAGATTTTCATCTGCGTGTAATGAGATAATGTCTAACGACTTGTGGAGGGTGTAACATTCGCCGTGTTAACTCCTTAATTAACGCTGAGGCTCTTTTTGGAATTGCGACCCTTTTTTTTATTTTGTGTAACACGGATTTACACACCGTAATAATTGATCAAACTTCGTGGAAGGCAAATGTATTAAATTTCATCCCTCTAGAAGTCCATGTCTCTCTTCGAACTTAAATAGACTTACCTTCTAATAATAAACAGACCGAAACAATTTGAGATTCATAATCAAACTAGCCGGTGAGCCCGGCTTCGCTCAGGGAGTTGATATGAGATTGTGTGATAATTGGAATAAAATGATAAAGTTTAAAATAAAAGAGGTAAAAATTTTTTATTGAAAACACATTCTAACTATTTAAAATACTTGTTTATAAACAACATTATTCATTTTGTTATCCGGGTATACCTGTACAAATTTTTCGAATTTCCTACTCGAGAAAAAACTACGTCCAGTTGACCGTGAAAAAAGCGGGATTCTTTGAGGTTGATGCCGCAATGTTTAAAGTTTGTTAATTGTTAAGCTATATGCTAATTTGATTAAAAATTGCAGTCTTAAATTGGCACGGCAGTTCAGCATAGATCAGTGGTATTCTGGGGATAAATACTGTGTTTTCTCTATCCTTTCCAACCACAAGTTCGGCTTCGATGATGTTATTCGATGGCAATATGACGATCGGATGATCGTCATACTGTTATCGAATAATATTACATATAATATAATGTTCCATTACATAGTTTTGGTGAGTTGACATTTCTGAGCTGTATGTTCTGAGATAGAATATTAAGTCGAGGGTAGTGTAATGGCATTCCTGGTATTTGCAAAGAGTTTAAAAATTCTGTAAAGAAGTTGATACTTTCTTCGACGTTTACCATCGTGTTGACCGACTTGTATATTCTCTCATCACCAGGATTTTTATTTGAATATTAAAGTTGTTATCGTCGACAATATTATTTTAGTTGCCAAAATTGCCCTTTAAGCCAGTCTGGATTGGTATAGTTGTGAAAAATGTTTGGATAAATTTGGTCGATGAGTTCGTTCTCAGTAATGGCTACGTTGCAAAAATCACTGTTGAGTTCAATGAGGCCGGTCGTCTGGTCAGTAGAATATATGCCTTCGCCTATTTATAAAAGTTTTTTAGCCAAATATGTTGTTATTTCGTCCTTCGATAGTTCAACTCTCATATTTTTTGTCAGTCGCAATATTTGTATGTGTGGCCAGAGATGTAATTTTTTTAATCATGCATTGATTTCGTCTGCTGGTGTTGAGTTAGGGATAACATGAAGTGTTTGTCGAAAATCTCTCGAGAGTATGAATAGAACTCCTTTCCTTTCAATAGAACTCGTTTCCTTGCAAGTCATGTAATGTTCTGCCTACGGCTTCGAATGATTTTCAGAAGATAATTTTAGCTTATTTTAGAAGTTCATCCCGTCCAGATGCTCTTGAAATTCTTCGGCTATATTCAACAGTAGTTGTAGGGCGAAATGAACAGTTCGTCCAGGAGGAAGGATCCATAAGTGTGGCGGCAATGCCGGATGATACCAGTGCAAGTGCAATGTATTGTTTAACATATATTTTTGCAAGCAATAGATTTATTATAAACGTTTTTCTGGTGTCTCCTAGTGCGTCCAAATAAATAATTCCGCCAGCATTGTTGTTGATCATGTCCATGATGATATTGTAAATATTTTTGATTACCATTGAGAAGTGGTTTTGTTGTAAGCAATGTATTAAATTAGTTCGTTAATGATGTAGCTTTTTTCCTTTGTAGCACAAGCTTTGTAGCAAAAGAAGTTTAGCACACTGAAAGCATCTTATCATGACGTTCCCATCCCAAGTACTAAGGGATGGGTACTAAGGTCTGATTTTTTATTGCTAATCTTCTAGGTGAATGAGTATTTCATTGAAGATGTCGTTGCATTTGATGGTCAGTTTGGATGAGCTTATCGAATTTGGTACAGTATGTCATCACTCATACTCTCTTTGAAGCAGTCCCATATTTTTTTGGATTCTATGGGTTACATGTTTTAGTGTTATGGCGAAACAGTCTTTGATTTATTCATTTGAGGCCGTGAGAGAGGCTTCTTGTAATGTTGATTCCCAGTGGTTGTCGTTTTTCAGCAGTCGTAGGTGTTGGAATGCTTCTCTTTACGTCTGGCATAGGTAACAGTCAACAGTATTGAGATCTGTGAAACTTATTGGTCCCCTTATTTCGTGTATCAATATCCGGAGATAGAAACATTCGGCGTTGTTCAGATGTATGGTGTATACTCGGCCTAGTGCGTTACTTGTCATGATTACTGGATGATCTTCTACTGGATTTCCTTGTTTCGTCGTTGAAAGATTTTTCTTGTTGTGTTCCAGGTATAATAGGTAGGGTCGTCGACATATAATAACGTTTTCGCGAATGGATCCGTTTGGCACAGTTGGAAGAAAGCTGTTAATGTTCTGTTCTCAGGTGGTTCGCTTGCAATTTTTCTGGCGGTTTCTTTTGTGAAGTAAACTCTCTGTCCATTATCCATTATACATGTACTGCTAGATGTGCAACATCTGGTTCGTGTTCATGTATGGGAAAATCGAAAATCTGCCGCCCTGTTTCATTACTGTAAATGTATCATCCCATTTGGTACATGAAGATCTCGTCGTTTTTGTTTTGTTTTTCGCTGTGTTTGGCTATTTGAAATACCACCATATCACTGTCTTCGTTTAAATATTTACAGACATATTTAATGAATTTCACCGAATTGTAGTATTCTACCTTTGTGTGTGCTTGGAACATTTTGGAAAGTAGTGGGTCATATGGTTAGTACCATATGACCCACTACATTCCACAACATTCGAGAGATAATCTGAGATGTTCCAGAATATTCCCGAACATTCCAGTCAATACCCAAACATTCCACAACATTCCGGAACGTTGCGCGACGTTCCACGTTCCGAATGTTATGGAATGCTCTCGAATACTCTCGATTGTTCTGGACTAGTCTAGAAAATTCTAAAGGGTGAAACTTCCAGCCCTTAAGCGCGCCCTTCAGATAAAAACGGGAACCTTTTTCCTGGATGGGGACAAAGGGTTATCACACCATATAACTCCCTTGATCGTACCGGAACTCGTTTCTGGGTTTTAACGGCACGCACATTGTTCACTTATTTTATAATGTAAACCATATATATATATATATATATATATATATATATATATGTTTGTGTATGTGTGTGTGTATATGTATGTATATAATTAATAGTTATAACACTCTTATATTAAATAATTCTACAATGGACTAAATGTATTAAGAAAGCGACTAGAAGAGCATTATAATTAGTAAACAAAATTTATATTTTCTATATAATAGTTAGGAAACTTTTATGCAATTGTATTCATTTGTATTTCCAGTATGATAAACAACTAACCGATAAATATTTTTTCTTTAGCTTTGCGTTAGTAGTTTATCGTTAACCAAAATAAAAATTGGTTATAAATAATTGTATTAATTTTTTTGACACTTATATATTGAAATAAATTACAAGAAGTTAGTGTTGAAAACAAGAAAAAATGAAAGGCAGATAATTTAAGTGCTTTGATTTTGTTTAAAACACCTAAAAAAATTTTAAAAACATGTAAGATATGTGTTTATAATCTCGTATACCTACAGGAAAATTTTGTCGTTATAAAGAGGATCGTGTTGTGTCTTTGTTTTAGAAATTCAATCAAAAAGTATTTATCTAATTGACATACATCTCTCACAATATGATAGACAAGCTTATGGTTTCCAGAATATCTATGAAGTGAATAGCATATATACTCGTAAATGTTGAAAATATATGGCAAAACTGTCATAGCTACCCTATAACAATGAATACGAAAATTGTAAATTTTAAAAGTATCTACAGGTTTTTCTGTAGCTATTTTCATGATCTACGAAAGCATATATCCATTTCTTTATGAATAAGTCACAGTAATTATTTTAATTATAATAACTATATAAAACGAAAAAATTAGTTCGATTTAGCAATTCTTTTTAGGATAAATATTATAATAATTTTAAACTTTTTATACCGATAATAGTTGCCCTTTTTACTTTTTAATTCTGACTGAAATTAAAAAAACGTTAGTTTAAGAGAAATTAAACAATTTTCGTATCTAAACAAAGGTAAAAATACGCATTTTAATTACTTTAGGTATGATGTATTTGCACGAGGACAGACAAGAAGAATGGAGAAAAAGAAAAGGCACGCCTGGGAGAGAAACCTTTATAAGATCACTTACTTTCCTGTTTGTCTGTGAATTACAGCTGTTTTTCTCAGAAACTGCTTGACGTAGAATCTTGAAATTTTGTGCAATAATAAAGCTTAGTAACACGTTTATATTTCAACATATAATACTTAAAAATATTTATACAGAAGTATTAGAGGTGAAAAATTAAGTTCTCGAAAAAAAAATTTGATTCATTAATTTTAGGTACAAAAATCTTCAAAGGCACACCGAAGGATATGCAAGAAAATATATTCCCCTGTACTATTTCTGGGGTTAATGAACCTGAAATTATGAAAAAACAGTGTTTTTAGAAACCACAAAGGTTATAGGAAAATTATAATTGTGATTCTAGATGTTATATTTTTGTCATATTTTTTATAGACAAGATACTTAGTTTGTAAAAAAAAATATTATTAACTAATTTAATAGAAAAACAATGTATCCTTAAATGTTTGTAAATGCCAAATTGTACGGAACGGAACCCTGCAAGTGTGAGTACTTTACAATAATTTTTCATATTATCTTCCAATTATTACACAAATGCGTCCGATTAAATTGTGAATGATACTTATTTACTACTCTAGACCTCATTAAAATTATACCTTTATAGACACTTTAATAATTTTATTAGCCTATAAATACTAATTAACCTACCCGAAAAATCAAAAACAAAAATACTTTTCAAATACGAGTAAAACTCATGCTAAGAGTTTATATAAACACATTGCCTTAATACAATTTTCACGGATGTAAAAATGTGAGTTTTCCAAAAACAATAAAATTTTGAATCATTAATATAGATTTCTAGTAAACCTTAATTCGAGTAAATTTCGAGTTACGCTAGTCTACCTCTTTATCATTATCGAAACATCAGAGATTTTTAATAGTGAAAATCATTGCATATTGTATTTCCCTAATTGAAAAAAAAATGCAAATAATAAGTAACAGTATAATGTTGGTTGAAAGATTGTGTGAATTATTTAATCTTATCTATTACTGTTTCTCCCTGTAGAAGCATTCAACGCAATCTTATGTTACATACGTGTCCTACACATTTAAGCTACGTCTAAAAAATCAATGAAAATCTGATATCGTCTATAATTATCTTATTAAATTTGCATAACTATACACACGGCCACGTAAAAAAAAAATAAACGGAGACATGAAGAAATTTCAATGTTTGAAAAAATCAAATTATTAGTTTATAACTAAGTATCACTTATTATTCCAGACAATATTAAATATACTAATATTTTCAATGAGCAATATATATTCAAACGTATAAATTGAAATATAGCATCTAACAGACTGCACGCTCCATCACAAGCGAAATATGTTCACAATTCAACGGTAAAATTTTCAGAGATCGCATCAATTGTAGTCAACTGAAGCTAACAAATCACAAATTCAGTATATTCAACTACCCGTGTAAGTATCCTACTTCGTTCTATAACGATAAACCTCAATATTTGTATTTATCAACAGTCAGACGCATAAGTTGCTCGTAGAATAGATAATATTTTATATGCAGTGTCTTATGTGCTTACATAAAAATTTTTCCACAATTTATACAAAAATACTATCAATGGTGATGGGTATACAGCGAAATGTGTTTCTGAAAATATTAGTGCTATCATGGATAGAGATAATGTGTCTATGAAAAAAATATTTTATGACACTGAAAGAGTTTTGTTTGTAATACAAGAACAAATGAAACATCGAGTGAGTCGTTTAAAGTGTTAAAAATTCCTCAATTTTAATCCAAAGAATGAGCTTTATGCTTCTTGTAAATTATAGAAAATCAATTTGAAATATGCTTGAAAGTTATAACTTTTATTAACGTTACAGTGAACATATTCGGAGAGATAAAATCTATTTTACTTCTTTCTGGTAACTTAGTCAGAGGAAAATTTAATTAAGTCCAATAGAGTATTATACAAATATAAAAGTAATCCGACAACGAAGCTTAGTATTAATTAAGGCTCATAAGGAGGAGCTTACGCTATATTATAGAATTTATGAAATATGGCCTCATTATGTCGAGAAAAAAGTTAGCGAACTTCTAATGTATACGATGTTTAGTGAATATTTTAATGCCTGTACGTAGTGTTAATATTAATTACAAATCGTTGACTTGTATTTTAACTCCTTATCACGATGTTTTAACGTCGTCAGTTCTAACTTTTCTGTTATATATAACATTCAAATTGTTCTACAACTTTATATTAGGATATTCAGAACAGATATTCAGATTAGTTCATTTTAAATTACATGCAAATGTAGGTGCCTTCGTAAAAGAGTTTTTTGAAAAAAAAAAAAAAAATTTCAAAATTTTTCGGTATTCACATAATACATTAGATCAATATTACTAATTTAAAATTTGTGGCATCGGCTTTTAATAATTTTAATTTATTATATACAAAATCGTATGCACTGTCGTTCAGGATGTCTTGATAGTAAGTATTTAATAGATTACTAACGTAGGATGACCTTAAAATTTTAAATTAAGCATTATCTTGGATCAGTTAAATTTTCATAACCAGTTTCCTCTACTCAACACGATCTACAGTGACCTTTTTAGAAGGTTTAAACATAGGGAGGTTTCACCTCGTGCAATCTTCAAAACATAGTACACTGGGGATATCACCTTTCTGCCTATTTATTTTGTCCAAGTGGAAACAAACATCGTTTTTAAGGTGGGCACTAATTTCCAACAGCTTATCTTTTTGCATAATTTCTCATCTTTTCTTTACAATGTGACTGAAGAAAACGCTATAACAAAAATAATAAATAGTTTCTTCAATTTACTACATATTTAATTTTTAGCTTTGTAAAAGATTATTTAAAGAAAAACTAAATATTAAAAACATTATAATATTTTAGATGAGTGTAATTTAATTAATATTTAAATAGCATTGTTGTTAGGGTACAATGAAAGGTAACAAATAACTCGGTTACAACGAAAAATTATAATTATTACAAACAATTGTATTTTTGATACAACTAAAAACACTTCACAACTATTCAAAATCAGGAATCAAATCGTTGTAAAATTTGGTTCTTTTTATGTTTTTACACCTTACTTCGATTTGTGGTCCCCAGGTCTGTGCAATAAAAAAACTTCAATACTTTTCTGAACGATCACTCATTAGCCTCAAAAATAATAACGAAATAATCAATTATAAGGGGTAAATTTTAAAAACAAATAAACATTTTAAAATCTATAATATACACACACACACAGATAGACACGTACACGCACGCACGAACGCTCGCACGCACCCACGCACGCATGAACCCATGCACGCACGCACGCACACAGGCACGCAAGCATACACGCATGCACGCACGCACGCTCGCACGTATGCATGCACGCGCGCTCGCACTTTGGGACGGCGTTGTTTCTAATATATTTGTTATGCGTTTGGGTGCAGTTCTACTGACTTCACTGACCCAGTCTGAAGTACATTCGTGGGGTTCTATGAATGACGTAAAAGAAGATGCTAAAAATAAAAAAAATGTCAGCAGTACACTTATATAGTCAGCAGTACACTTAGATTTAGCCCGCTAAGGGATGATTATCAATCACACTCAGTTGATTTAGTTTTTTGACATTTCCCATTGTTAAAGCAATGTGTTGATAGGTTTTGTCAATGTTGTTTTGTAGATCTAAATACTGGATTCGTCTTCCTCTCGTATACATTCTGAATTATCTTCTATGTAGTAGCCAGAGATTAACACTTCTTTATTTCTGTATCTGTCTTTTATTATTTTTTCCACTTCTTGATAGTGACAGTACATTGCGGTAGATATCTTCATTGAATACTCCGTAGGGCGATAGATTAGTACATTAGAAAACTCGTTTTGTTATTTTAGTATTATTTGTCTGGTGCAATTATTAACTAATATGGGTTGGCATATTTTCGGTTACAATAATCTACTTTATACACCTATTTGTTTCTAGCCAAATACAGACCTGCCACTATATTTATAATATTGCAATTTTTATTTACTTTCTTTATTTTTTTTACGCTCTTTGTTAAATGTAATTATTATTGTAGTGTCTAGGATCTTGTTTTATTCGGACACATGGGCGTCATCGAGGCTATTACAAATTTCCTTTAAACTACTTATCTCCAATAACAGTTCTGCTACGAAATAGTAATTTTTGTTTTGCTATAAACATCATTCATTAGGAAGTTAACGTGTGTTGAAATATCGTCCGCCTTTTGTGTCTAAACTTTTCATTACATCAGTGGCTATATTAAAGTTTCGGTCAATATTAATTAGATCGTTGTCATCGAGATTACCTGAGATTGCTTTTAGAATTGAGTATAGTCCGTTTATCAATCCACACTTTTGCCCTTTTACTTGAAATTTATCGACGCATTCTTTTAGGTGAGGATTTAGATAATTAAGTTGTTTCCTACTGTTTTCGTTAATATTAGTATTCTTCAAATGAAAGTTGTAAATTAATAGAATGGACTTCTGGCCACTCTTCTTCTTGTATTCAGGCTTGTTCCTGTGATGTCGCAATCAAATGCTCCTCCGGACGAGTGATTCGTCCTTGACAACCAGAATGCGTATTTGAGCTATGTGAACAAGTCTGTCCTTACCGTGTACATGATACAAGGCTTTGTATCGAGGCCTAACCTCTTTTATAATATACGGTTCGCGGAAGGCGCTTTTATTTTTTGCTCTATTGTTTTCTCTGATGTAGAATCTTAATCCTACTTGTAGTTCGGGAATAGTTAAAGCGCGCATTTTATTATTTCATAGACCTTTTTTTTCATTTATTATTTCATAGTCATCTTTTGTTTTCTGTGTCAAATCTTTTATATTGGTTAAGAATTCAGCTATTACTAGTAAATTTATCTCACGGTGGTAATGCAATTCATTAGTTGTTTACCTATTGGTTAAGAATTCAGCTGTTACTAGTAAATTTATCTCACGGTGGTAATGCAATTCATTAGTTGTTTACCTGTCGCGCTATGTATTGTAGAATTATAAGCAAACATTACATCAGAAAGTCATTTTTACCTAAGAACTCTTTTTGAACCCGTAATTTCTCGATTATTGTTGAGTGAAGTCTTTCTATCTTTGCGTGGAATGTATGATTTACTTATCAGCATAAATAATGTTGTTCTCTCGTCTGCTATTGTTAGTTCGTCGGAGGGGAGAGGAGAGGAAGGCGAACGCGAACGCAAAGGTGAACGCGAATGCAAACGCGAACGCAAAGGCGAAAATGTGAAGGTGAATGCGAACGCGTAGGTGAATGGGAAGGCGAGACCGAAGGCCGAAAGCGAAAGCAAAGGCAAAAGGGAAGGGGGAAAGGACGGACAAGGGAAAAGAAAATCTAATACTAAATATAATACCATGAAACAAGAAATTTCACTTTCCTATGGGAAACACGAAATACACCGAGCATTGCTCGGTCACCTGCTACTGAACATTTATAGCTTAGATGTTAGTAACCTTTTGAGACTGAATAGTGTCTCGATGAGACTGAATAGAAATCTTAAAAGTTCGGAAAATAAATATTAGTCTGAAAGTATTTGACAATTATTAATGTACAATTCCATCAAATTAATAACCATTTAGACTAGTTTTAGAAAAAATGATTAAATTAGTGTATAGAATGATGATAGAAGCAAGGAAAACTTTTGACATCCTGTATGTTAATTTGAGAAGATATCACGTAAAACCTGTTGGATGGATTTTGATTAAATTTGGTTTATACACAGCACAGCTATTATATGATATACAAATTAGGGAGGTACCTGATTTATATCTCACAAATGAAACATTCCACTGCTCAGAACGTTGCGTGGGGTAAACATCCCTTTCTGTATTCCGTCGAGCCGCCTCACGTTTGCCATAATCGAGCAAAGAAATTATGCTAATCCGTATCCGGAAGCAGGATGCAAAAACCACTTTACACCACGTATATTCCCTAATGCGACTTTTCATTACCTACATAGGCCCGACGCAGCCAACAGCTCGTAAATTCATTTTAACATATAAGAGGCTTCCTCTAAATTTAAAATGATTATAGCAAAAACAAAAAGTGAGTGACGCAGGGTACATCGAAATGCGACATAATTTTTAAAAGCTTTTCTTGAAGACGGTAACGTGATTCTAAATTGATGAAAATATTGGACAAGCACCCGGAAAATGAAATATGAGTCTTCCTATTACGGTAAGATCGTTTAGCTAGATCCTTGTGTTGCTTCCCGCAGTGAACTAGCAGGCAGTTGTTTTGAAAATAATATGTAATTAAAATTTATCACATGTTAAAATTAATTATTTTAAGTTTATATAATACATACAACTCTAAAATTCAAACATTTGGTGAGTATCTTTTATTTAATGAAATAAAAAAAATCGTTGTTTCAACCGAGATTGCGTTAGTTGTTGAATAGTGATAACTATTTCCATATTCTTTGTCATAAGGATTGTATGGAAATGAATGAGGTACTCTAGTTGCCCTTATTTTTTGAACATTAAGTAATGAATATACTAACATAATTTTATAAAATATTTAATAGATACTTGAGCATAATATTCAGACTGTTTATAAAAAAATTATTTAAAAAATGGAAATCACCGATTGTAAAAAGACGAGTACTTGCATCTAATATAATGCCAATATTCTGGTTATAATTTCTAAAAATTTAATTTACGTTTTAAAAAATCAGGTTATCACCATTATCATCACTATATCAAATATAAGATATAATTTTATCCCATTTTTCAGAATACCAATGATTAATAATTTTAAAAACGGAAATATAATTAGACTCGAGTAGGATAATTAAAAAATTTACTATCATTAATGTAAATGAATAAGGTTATGATTGCAAAAATGTTAGGTCATTTAATGAAAACTTTAAAATGTAAAGCCCAAACAATTTTAGTTTGTTTAATATATAAAACCGTAACTTTATTTTGCAAGACAAAATTAATCTCTAAAAGCACTGGCTTCTGTTTAGTTAAACTTTTAAGTTTAGTTAAGCTTGCACATGCTTAACTTTAATGAGCTTACAAGGAACATATCACATTTTTTATTTTCTTAAATTATCACGAGCCACAAATTATACAAATAAAAACTAAAATTGAGTCATTTCTCCACCTACGTCCGCCAAGCCGAGTCAAGATCTCGGATAGCAGGCATACAGTTACAGGGGATTCCTTCCATATTGTGGAAAAAATAATAAGGTTAATTAACTGTTTTCCTAAATTAACATGAGCCACAAATTATAATAACTATGTCTAAAAATGGGTCATTTCTCCGCCTACATCAATCAAGCTGAGTCACGATTTCCAATAGCAGACATGCGTTTGCAGAGAATTCGTCCATTTTTGTTATGGGAAGAATAAGAAGGAGAAGAATAAGATTAATTAGCCAAAATAATTTTATTTCTTAAAGTTTTAGGCTTAAAATGATATTAAAACAATCGCTTAATATTCCGCGATTCTGGCTCAAAAATCAAGGCATGACGATAAATGAATAAAAATGCATGAAATTGAAAATAACGATGATAAACTTCACTACAGCTTTTATGAAACTTGAGCATAACCAGAACAAAAATTTAAATAACAATTTTTGTTTACAAATGAAAAATTCCTTCCTGCTAAATATTCCCACCAAACATATTATACACATAACTTCGCGCCCGGAGTAATTCAGCAAAGACGTCAAATTATCTCGTCACATAATCATGAAAAAATAAAAAAAATTATTATGTGGTATACTTGAATACTTATAATAAATCTAAGTTACATTTGATTAAAATAAACTTTCAACGGTTTAACTACGAGTCAAAATCATAAATAATATCTAATCTATCCTTCAACAGCAAAATGTTATTCGTAAACATCCGTTAACCGACCATTAGTTTTCCCAACAGATCACCCTCTACACGAAAATTGCCAGAATTTTGAATTTAATTACGTGCCAACTATTGTCAAAGGCCCAAGACAGCTTATGAAACAATTCCTTAATATTAAAGCGCGTGTCACGGGGGAGCAAAAAAAATTTGCATCGCAAACACATGCGTTTGACAGTCGCTTGTTGTTTGCAAAATATGAATAACGCGTGACGTAATGAAAAATGGATAAAAGACATGGCGCAAGGGGATCGGAACGTCGCATTCGGAAGATGTCGCTAAGCGAAACATAACATTCTGATAGAAAATGTAGAGTAAATATTTCTACGCAAGTTCCTATAGAAGAGACCGTGAATATAAATATATTATATATATATATATATATATATATATATATATATATATATATATATATCATCTTTTACGTTGTATCTGCATAATGACACTAATCAATATTTTACATCATTACTTATAGCTAAGATTGAATTAATTTTTCGTTTTTACGCGAATATTCTTTTACAGTTGAATGTGGAATTAAAGAAAACAATGTGGGGTTGAAGTAACATATATGCAACTGCGTTTTGCAACTAAAGTTATAAAATGAAACAAAATCTAACTTCCCAGATGTAAAATTGTTGAATCTCCAAAACACGTTTTCAAATTTCATGTTTCTGAATTAACAGAAAGTACACCACGAAATTTAATCATAAGTCATAATTATTGCTGACATACACTCTCATATATTATCGAAATAAATCATTGCTTTTTGTGGAATGACTGAACATAATGCAGGCCGCTGGTTGAATGGCTTCGTTTAGTAAAAAGCTAGGATATTAAACAGCTTATTAACATAGTTGGCTGCGACATATACATCAAATGAATGTGCAACAGAATGTGAGAGTGTATGTCAACAATAATATAGTCTAACAGAACGTATTTGAGTATCCATTAAAAGTATAGTTTATTGAATATGGTATAAAACAAAGGTATAATGAAATTAAATATATGGTATAAAATAAAGCTTTCATGAGCTTTAAAACCTTCGTATCTTTTGACTTTATAGCATATGTATGTTTTAGAGTTTGTAAAAAGTGTCTAAAAGACAATGAAAGTAGTATTTAGACTATTAATACTATTCAATATAATACAAGGGTTCGTTGACCATCAGGTAGATAATATAGTTTTTTTACTTATATGTTAAAAAGAATTAAAGTTTGGTGTGTAACTTGTGTTATAAGGCAGTTGTGTACATATGTACATAAACAATATGTTTTATTTAATTTTACAGCTCTTTTAAAAGCATCTTAATCAAAATTCTGGTGAAAAACTTCTTTTAAAATTATAAAAACGTGCCAAACAGATAAATCTGTGTGAATCGTGTCAATTAGAATGATTAGTTCTTAAAAATAAATATAGAACCTTAAATAAAATTTAATGATTAAGGAAGTGACTCGGGCTCAGTTTATAAAATATTGTATTTACATTTATTTTAAACAATACAATTGTCTGACTCAATATATGAAATATGTGTCATATTATTTCAAACGTTTATCCATAAGTCAAAACAAATTTTCTGGCCAAACATAGAGAATGTCCATTAAAAGAGCCCTTTAATAAAGTTCGAATTTGTTTTTTAAATGTTCTTCTTCAAAAGATAATGACGTGAAAAAAAGAGAACTTAGATTATAAGAAGGCCTACTATATTACCACGTCTATCTGGAAACTTTCATACTTAAGCACCAAAAATTCCTGGTCAATACTGCAAATATCCGGTGTTCAAATTACATTCAATTATAACAGCTTTTTTTTAATTTACAATAAACTTAACTGTTTTTATTTAATGATCTATATCATCACTTTAAAATAGAAAGAAAACGAATCAAGAAACATTGCTTAGGTACGACCAGAGAACGAACTTATAAAGTTTATTTGAAAATTATATGACTTGTACTTGCACACGTATCCGATTTATAGGATAATTTTGTCAACCTTCAGAAGAATTGCTTTTAACCTTGCGACGGCTAATCTAATGAAGCATGATTTTAACAAAAAGTAAAAATATCTAAAATTGTTTATCTAAATTGAAAATTGTTTATCATAAATTGTCTCAGCTACGAGCACAAAATAAACTAAAAAACAGATATTATTTCTCAGCTTTTTAATATTATATTAAGATTTATATCATAAGGAAAATCTTATAAAACCAGTATAAAATACAATACATTCAGCTCAGTTATGGCAGAAATTGAATCCTAATATCACACACGATATCGATGTAAGTATTCAAAAAGATCTTCAAGTGTTCTCTGATCACATGTTATAAATTTTGTTTTCCTCTCGTTCATGAGACCTGTGATCCTCCACCTCTATTCTAATTTTTGGTTAATAGAAAGGATATATTCGAGACGTTTATCACCTATGGATCTCATTATAAAAGAAGTCTCTTAAAGTGTAATCCAAAATAAGTAGTGAGATTTTCTGATACGACTTTTACTTCACGGTATATGAGTCTCCAGTGGTGTACATTGTGTGAGATGAATTTTGTAACTGTCTAAAATTAGGATAACCGTATTTAGTGAGTCTTTCTCTTGTATTATAGTGAGTACTTATGTTCATAAATAAAAGAGATAGATGCAACCAAGTTATTTGTTTTTCGTCTGTGAAATATATACCAGTCGTTGTACATAATGACAGAGTGGAAAAGTTGATTGTACTGTAGAAAAAGACCATATATCTTCAATTACTTAGTCTTTTATCAAAGTGTATACGAACCCTCATAGCAAGACTTCTGCTTGTACTTTGTAGATGTTTCCATTTAATTTTCGAATTTTTTTGCCACCATCGCTAATCGACGATATATACTATTTGTTCATCCGCAGTACGTATTTTCTGTCGTTATTATAACATTTTACCTTAATTTCTGAACCTATCAACTTAAAATATTTCATTTAATAATAAAACTATATTACTATACTTACAAAATTGGGTATCTCACCCTGAAACATGAAAAAGTAATAAACAGAAAAAATAATATTTTGAGAAAATACTGGGCAGGGGTAATAAAAAAATCTCAAAAAAAAATAATTGGAATCTCACTATTTAAATCGATGATATCGAATCGGGCGGAAAAATAAAAAAAATTCTATAAACTTTTAATGGATTATTTCTATGCCATATTTTTAAGGACTTTGTATATAATATAAAGTTTGCAATCAATCGATCATTTATAAATAATTAAAACACCGATACCCGCAGAAGTAAATAGGGAACTTTATTTTTCATATTTTCTGTCGTTATTATCACTTTTTACCTTAACTAAATATTTAATTCCGTTTCACATATTTTAAAATTTTAAATACTAAAAGAAAATTGCACTATATGAAATTCTAAATATTATAAAAATTACAAACATCTAAAAAGATTTAAAATCAACAAATGTAAACACCGAACAAACATTTATCACGTATATATGAATTAACAATAAAGCCATATGTTTTCTATTTACATTAAAGTGTCTTTAACTTTTTCAATAATGTAACACCCAAATACATATAGACGATAGTGACATAGTGGCAATGCCGACGTATTAACTCAAAAGGAATAAAGCATTCACGTCACTAAAATTGACAGCGTTTGTGATTGAAATGATTGGACTGATCGATTAAACTTCCGTATCTACTTGTTTCTTTTTTCAAATATGAAGAACAATGCTACTAAAAGTCATGACAAAAGAATATTATATAAAAAGTAGCATGAAACTATGGGGCACTCCACAGTTTTTCTGAAACTTTACCTAATTGTTTCACCAATTAGACCCTTTTTAATCCATTTCAATTACAGCAAACTACTTAATTGGACTCAACTCAGAAACTAGATACGAATTTTCGTTAATGAAGAGAGATTATCCATTTTATTCGAACATAACACCCCGCAATTAATTTAATTCTTTGTAGTTTTACGTTAAAATTTTTCTAAATAACCCTTCTTCCCTATTTGTTTAATTCACGTTGTACATACTATTTATTTTCCTTGACTATATCCGTATCTATATGTTTTCTTCATATTATTCTTCATATTATATTTCATTACAATTTACGTACTTTTCATTAGTTGAATATATTTTAATCGAAGTTGATGTGGGCAGAACTCAGGAATTAGGAGTACTAAAATTAAAATAAAATATATATTCTTATCAGTATAATAAACTGGAAACGTCAACATGTCATATATATAATCTGATTCCATGATATTCAGTCGAAGTAACAATAAAGAATATTTATTGAAGCTTTATATATAATTGATATAGAAATCACCGTTTACCCTGTACCGTATTGTAAATTAAAAGATAAGTCAAATAGTTTTTCAGATACCTAACAATAACTCATGATTTAATTGTTTTATTGATGTCTGAAGAACAAATGTATTATTTCAAATATCACAAAGGCATTTAAAACATAACTAAATTAACTTTTCACCATAATTATTTACACATAAATAATTAAACAGATATCGGAAACTATATATTAAAATCATTATTTATATTTAAAACTATTGGTCGTGGTACGTCCCATCTGCTTATGGTTGCCAATGATAAGATCGATTTGCGATGACATTCTATGCTCCATGTTGAATTTCTCACAGTGTTCCAGCAGTGTGGGATAGAGGTAGGGCAGGTAAGCATGGTCGAGAGTCGGAAAGAAATGATGCAGGGCGTGGTCTCCAAAGTGAGTTAGAACCCAAAAGAGAGAGCCCGCGATATCCGAACTGTCGATGATAGCGTCCAATTGATGCAGACCCCAATCCATTTCGGTGTTTCTGTGGGATCACACGTAGAAAAAATTTAATTAAAATTGTTTAATTTACGTAACCGAGTTTATTATCTCACTAACATTACAAACGAGATGGTCTGGGTGTTCTTAAAGTATGTTACGCGTAAACGGTTGAATATATTTTGATCGAACTTGGTGTGGGTAGAACTCATTATATAAATTAACACGTTTTTTTAACACGAAATATAGCATGATTTCTTTAAGATGAAACTTGATTTTGTCGAATTAGGTTTTTTTTGTGTTTTAAAACCTGTCAATACATGACAGACACAACCTGATTGCTTACATCTGTCTAGAGAAACTTATAAAATAGTGTTACAGCAGAATCAGATCAAGGACGAATTACAATCATATCGAATCAGATTAGGGACGAATTACAGCGCCTTAACTGAAAATGCACATGGAAGAAACCGCGTGCTAACGTAAGTATATTTAATATATATCATAGTTATCATCATATCAAAATTGTTAGCGTTAGTAAAGTTAAGTTTTACTAACGCTAACAATTTTGAGCCTCCTGTAAATTAGGATTATTTATATTAAAGTTAAGTTTTGCTAACGCTAACAATTTTGAGCCTCCTATAATTCCGATTATTACTTGCCCATTCATTAGATAAAAATCCTATAGCACAATGAGAAATGTATTCATACATTTCTATTCCTCTTCAATATATGTATATAATGAGTTGTATCCGTGGTAAAAAAACGACCGAAGCAACTATGTTTTAATTGATGGTTTCCGTGATATGTAAACTATAAAAGCCGTTCTTTACAGTAGATCCAAAAATGTAATGTTATAATTGTATATTTTGTTTTTATTACTTATACTCTTTTATCAAATATAAAATGCTATTTTGTAAACATATCTGCTTATTTTGTAAACCAGATGAATGACCATTATTTCTCATTTTTAGAGTTCCGTGCCTCAAAAGATAAAAAGTACCATTATAGGATCATTTCGTTGTCTGTCTATCTACCTGTCTGTCAAGACCTTTTTTCTCAGGAACGTGTGGAGATGTC
Organism: Druceiella hillmani; assembly: GCA_039881145.1. Taxonomy (NCBI): domain Eukaryota; kingdom Metazoa; phylum Arthropoda; class Insecta; order Lepidoptera; family Hepialidae; genus Druceiella; species Druceiella hillmani. The sequence goes on from JAYKKI010000070.1 coordinate 3,950,567, forward strand.
AATTTGAAATTAATGTCAATTACTTAGGTCTATGTTTTCTTGGAGCTGTAAAAAAATCAAGTCAACACAATCAAGAAGTACCCTAAAAATACGATCATTTTTGCCATATATTTTGACATCGCAATTAAATCAAAATTCTATAAGGTACTACTCGTTGCCCTAGAATCATGAAATTTGGCCAGAAGCTAAGTTATTTGTATCGTTACTTTGTAGTTATATCACATAATTTTTTTAAATGTACGCCTGTGAAATATTTAGTAGGCAATATGTTTTCGTTCTAAAAAATTAAAAATTTTGAAAATAGTTAAATAGGAATATTACATACCATTAAATGTTTATAAATGCCTAAATGTGTACGGGACACAATTTTTTTTTAATCTCATCTACAAGCAGAATCATGTTAAAAATTATACCCCACTTCCACATTTTAAAATAATATTGCGTTACAGTCATTCATTTTCTAGATTATGCAATAAACAATTCTGGAAACAATTAATACAATATACGTATTAATACAATATACGTAGACAAAAAAATGTAATCGACAAAAGGGAATCGATCAAAATATAGGTCAATTGAAATATATAACAAAACTCCATGTAAAGTAAATAAAATTAAATATCAAATCTAAAATCAATATGACATCGTCGAAACCAAGAAATAAACAATTAAAAAAAACAAATCCACATTTTCTATAAATACTTGAAGTTACAGAAGATAATAATCGAATATACAATAAAAACACTGCATTGTTTAACAATAGTTAGTATCCTAAGCTAAGCAGTGTTTATAAACTAATGCTAAGAATTTTCTTCGGCAACTTTTCAAACATTTTCAAAAATGTATTATTGAGAATGAGATAAACAATTCCAAAACAAAAGTGATGTTCACACAATTCGTGAGATAATACCACGTTATATTTCTTATCTCAGCGTTGTTAAAACATGCTGAATTGAAAAGGGCATAGTAACACGCCGGAACGAAGATTAGAATAAAAGCAAAGGTTAATTTTAACAAACATAATTAACTGCATTCACAAAGTTGAACCGGAAGAAGAAAAATGTGTCGACTTTCGTATTATACTTTTCTCCAAATTAATCGAAAGAATCTCGGTGGCGCGTGTTGAATTAATTAAAATAATTATAACTTTCAAATACAATTCTAACTTTTAATAACGTCGTTATTACGTAATGACAAGGAGAGTTAAGATAAATTGCTGTGATAAAAATCAGGGTAGCAACTTTGTTTCAATTTTGTCGCCTAATCTCTTGTACTTTATAATATTTGCAAATTGTATACTAATAATATATTTACTTAATATATTTACTTGGTCATTCGAAGAACAAATCTGTATATACTTCCACACAATTTTATACCGATGTACAATAACTACATAGATGGAACGCTTAACAGCTTTATCGTTTGATTTGGGTTATATTCCATCATGCAAACTTAAAATATTTTCAAGTTTTTGAAATAAAATAAACCTTCCAACATTTTTACCGGGAAATATTATTGTCAAGTCAATCAAATATACTCCATCCAAATCGCTCACTACGTAATCTGTCATAGGTGATATACACATACGTAAAATAAATACTTTCATGCAATCGATTTATAAAATGAATTTAAATTAATTCCATCCAAAGTGGTGTTTAAGTCTTTTCAAATTCTGACGAGCAATATTCTTTCCGTATATATCTCTCCTTACAAAAACAATTATAGTTATGCAAAAATTATTTCCGATAACAACGTGAACTCTAGATATACCTAAAATTTACAGTTCTTGCATTGTGATTAACTGCCGTTGTTTAATTGCTAAATGAGAATATATTGCCTGACATAAGCACCATAGGCGTCAGTGAACATTAGAGAAGCGATCGCTAAATTTGTTATTATCGATGAACTTCAGAATATTTATTTTCATATTAATGGACAAGGACACGTTGATACAATAATAATGAAAATTCAAAACGTCTTTCTTTACCTACACACGTAGAAACCACACATAAAATTTACAGGTTGTGATTAACTGCGCTTGCTTAATTGTTTAATGAAAGTATATTGCCTAAGATAAAAACCATAGGCGTCAGTGAACGTTGGATAAGCGAACAACAGGTTTGTTATTATCGATAAACTTCGGAATATCATTTTTTTATTTTAATAGATAAGGACGCGCTTGATACACAACCAACGAAAATTCAAAACATGTTTCTTTGACTATACACAAAGCACAGAAAAACTAACTAACAAAAATATTAATGTAAGGGAATAAATTTTAATTACAGTGAATAAAAAGCAAATTAATTATGTTTATGTACGTTACTTATTTACATTTTTAACCAGTAAACAGTGAAAAAATACTGCCTGACATGTAATCGTCTTATGCAAATAATATACTTACTCAGTTGTACTTATATACTTATTCAGTTAATATTTTATCAATGTTAGATTGCTATTCGCGAACTTTTGAAAACGTTTGACAGTTCGACTAAAGAAGTTGTAAAACTGTTATAACTTAAATTATAATTTCTATTTATAGGTGTGAACTAAAAATTTATGAAGCTTAGTTTTTTTATCTATACATTTTCTGTCGGATTTAATAAAGAAAAAAAAACAGTAAATCGTACTAATATTGACAAAATTCTTCCTAGACAAAAATATTTCCTGGTATATCTTTCACTGACATAAATAATAAACTTATGTCTCTTTAGTGTATTAAAGTAAATTGACCAAAATTTTATATCAAACGACTTACTGAATGTTGTTTTCCTGATTTTTTTAAAATCTTTGGCATATCTGGTTAAAAAGTTGAAAGAGTAGATTATTTTGTACTGTATTCCGCTGTGAAAAATATTTCGGAAACTCTGAAGGAGATACCATACAAAAAACATTGCTAGATTTTTTTCTGTAACATTTTAAAGGACCTCTTCAATGGCAACCCATTCAGTGGCGGCTGTAAGAAAATCGTTTTCCATCTCGATATATGGCGAGGTACTTGAAGAAAAAAATTATGAATATTTATACTTTTATTTCTACACATTCATGTAAACTATATCCTCTTGTTAATTTCATTACGATCGCTCTTACAAATAAACTATGAAATTATAAAAATTCCATTTTTGTTGTTTGCTACGGTATACGACAAACGAAGTTTTCATTCAGTTATAATCAGTAACTACACAGTGAAATACATAAGATTATAAACGTTCTCACAAACAACATAAACACATTCGCCTAACTTATTTCCTAATATATTCTACAACATACATCACTTACTTACATTCTATGTATGTAAACTGAAGAGATATAAAAATACACATAAAAATAGTTGAAAATTACTAGGCACAGGTTAAAGGTCTTACCTTTAACATTTAACTAACTAATAATTATATACATTGCTTTACCTAGGTTCATCCCCATCATGGAAGTTTTCTGGATGATGATGACCAGCGCTGAGGCCGATAAAGGAGAAGCAGAAACCCGAGGAGATCATGAGAGCCACCCAAACAGCAATGCAGTAGAGCAGAGAAGCGCCGCTCCATGCCCACATCCAAATAGGTAAGGTGTATCCGATTAAATCGTCAGCATGGAATTTCTCATCGTGCTTGGAGACTATCGATATTAATATTCTGGAAAAGTTTCATTTTCAATATTATATATAATATTTCCACCAACACCTTATTTCCCTCAACTATGCACCGTATATTTATTTACTACCTATCTTTACTTAGTATTACCTAGTTCTATTCTTACATTTAGTAAAATTAACAATATGCCCTTAAAGAAAATAACACAGTGGAAAAAACAATAGCTCAAAACGAAAAGAACTTTAACATAACAAACCCAAACGTTATTAAAAAAAATAACTGCAGAGTTAATAATTTGAACTACTATGAAAATTTAAGGATTTTACGTGATAAATATAATCTTAGAGACATAAAGTGAAATGTTTGAAAAAATAAAGCATAAACTAAAATAGTGGACACCCTATCCTAAACAGACACAAACTTACCCTTAATACATCAATTAAAATTAGGAGATTTATGTAAAATAATTGTTTATGAAAACACGTGCTATGTTGTATAAAAACCATAATACGAAGAATAAAATGGTCAAAACAATATATTGAAAGACGTAATAGCTCAATAAAGTAACTCGCTTACGTAGAACAATGAGCGCTAATGACTCACAAAGCCCCTTCCTGAATTTCTGCATAACATATTCTATAATGTGTAAAATTATTTCCATATGAAAACAACCGAATTAAAGTATTAGCATCAAAATGTCAATATTTGGAATGAATTCTAAGTAAAATAGAGCGAAGGTAATATGGTTTGGCATCATTGACGCGCTGCATTACGTTGTGTACATTCAAATAGGTAAGTTATTTTTTTTAAACATTAATTTAGATATAAGTATTCATAACATGAAAATATTTTTTTCATCAATTATATGTCACCAATGTAAAGTTTTGCAAAACGAAGAGACAAATTTATTTTAGTGAATTTCTGTCAGGACATTTTTTACACTAGCAGGAAGGTTTTACACTAGCTTCATTTTAATACGAAAATCCTAATTAAAATAAGAAGGAGTATATAAATTATCATGGCTATTATTTATCGCATGTTACAGCTATTGATATAATTAAACCAACCTCCTAATGGCATTGCCTACGAATCCAAAGGCGTAAATGACGGGTGCATACAGTACGGACCATTGACACCAGAGCGGCTTATCAGTCCTGGGGAAATATTCAAAAAAGGGTTCGAGCATAGCTATCTCCACATCCTGGATGGTGTTCGTATACAGGTGGTGCGACATGCTGTGAGATACTCGCCAGTCCCTGAAAATGTAAATAATGCAACGTATATAGTTTTATAATTTATAATCTGTCTACTAAACCTTTAGGAATGGGCACGGACTAAATATTTATAAATAACTATAAGTAATTTATAAATATATAACTAATTTTTTTTATATTTAATAAAATTAAATATGCAAGAGTAGAAAAATTATCAATGCAAGATGACAATAACAACACATTTACAATATAAGAACCATAATGGCAAACGTTGCCAAGCCTTTGGACTTCCGGCCAAATATTGTATGAGAGACTTCCTGTGCATTAAGTGTGCAGGTTGACTTCCTACAAGTGAATGCTAATCCAACAAAGACTAGAAAGCAAAATATGCCAACTGTAGCTATGAGCATCCAGAAAGTTATTAAAAATCTCATAGAAAACCAAAAAAAGTTTGTCCCACACAAACAATTTAATTCCAGAAATACTAATCAAGACAGAAAATTATGGCTAAAGCACATGATCAAGCTGAAAAGAAACTTTAAAAAGAGATATAATTAAGGTTCATATACGGATCTTTATAGGAATAATAAACGTAATAAAAAAGAGAACCTAACAAGTGCTTTCCCTTAAAGACTTGAGAAGCAGGAAAAAGCATTAACAACCTTCAGAGCGAAGTTGCTGAAAGTAGAAAAAACAACTCAAAGTAAAGACCCAAAGTAATACACTCATCGAAAAAGAAACGATAACCGTCCTAAAAATAACAACATGGAATACAACCTCATACAATATACCTGTACTTGACATCATTCTTAAAAATAAAAATGTAGTGCATATATCCTTGGTTTTGGAAAACCCATTTGACTAAAAGTTCAAAACTGAAAGTAACTACGTCTGCTTTTGTTCTCCAAATTCTGAAAATGCAATTAGTAGCTGTTCAGCCGTGTTATTGAGAAACTATATCCGACACCATAGTGAGAATATGGCAACCAACAATTCCAAATTACTACAATAACCAAAGTTTAAAACAAAAAACTAAAAGTGTCTCCAATTTATCAAGAATTATTGTAGAATCTTAAAGATATTAGGCGACAACTGCATACTTGGGAGTGATTTTAATGTAGAACACACGTATTGGAGATCAAAATTGACAACGAGTAAAGGCAAGAAACTTTAAAAAAATATAAGTCCACATTCTTCTCGCTTGTTTTATCTACATACTGGCCGTCAAGCCCAAAAAAATCCGGACCTAAAAGATTTATTTCGTTAAAGTGATATCGGAAAACCATATATCTATTGAGGGTAAATCATACTGTCATTGAATCATACACTTGTCTTCTTGTCTACCTCTGAGGAAATAATTCCAATATAAACCACAACTTTACAGTGAGAAAACAAATTGGGATCAATTCAGTTAAACTCTAGAGTGACTGATGAACCTTGAATGCCATACTGAAACAACAGGCCAGATTGATGAAGAAGTTAGCCAAATAATACAAATGTAATCTGCATAAAAAATAGCCAGAGAAACTAAAAACGAGTATTTTATACTTAACAGCAACTAAAAGTACTAACTAATCCATAAGAAAATTTACTAAGTGATTCAAGGGACCGCCTGTACAAGATCCTCCATTGAAATCTCAAGACGATAGATGAATTGGTTACATTAAGCAGAAGGTATATCTTATTGCACAATGCTTGGCTGAGTTGTTTTGATCTTTCCCGCAAAAAACACACGTTAGTACTAAACAACGTATTGATCAAGTACGTTGAATCAGAAATAAGATCGAAAAGACATTTGAAGAAAAAAATATCTTCACAGTAGTATTCCTTGATGTAGCACAGGCATTTGGTAAAATCTATCCTAAAGGCTTACAATATAAACTTCATACAGATTTTCCAAAATAATTCTATAAAATCTTTAAATCTCACGTAGAAAAGAGAAACTTTAAAATATTTATAGCAAACAATATTCAGAATCGCAGCAGATTGTTACGAGTGTTTCACAGGGCAGCGTACTCGGTTCAGTGTTGTACATCCGTTACACCAGATACTTGATAATCAATGAAAAAGTAATAACAGCAACCTTCACTAATGCCACAATCATCATTACAAAAGCAAATATGTATCACAATCCGTGAAAAAAGTTTAAAAAATAAAAAACAAAATAAGTAAAAAGACATAAACAAGGCGTATTAAATTAAACCAAGTATATTCATGTCAACTTTTCATCCAATAAAATAAATCCACTTATCTGATTCATTGACAATAAATTTATACCCTACGTTAACAGGGCGACATATCTAGGAATGAATCTAGACGTAAAATTAAAATAGAAAGAACTTATAAAAAAAAAAGATGAATCAAGTATTAAATACAGACAACTTCATTGGCTTTTAGAAAGAAACACAAAACTGTTGGTCGAGAATAAAATACGAATCTTTACTCAAATCTTGAAACGGATCTTGAAATCAAGCTGGATTTACGACGTTCAAATTTGAGGATACAATAAGAAAACAAGTATACAGCAAATATAAACCTTCCAATATAAAACGCTGCGAATAATTGTCAGTGCCCCGTGGAAAGTTCGAAGCATTGACCTACACCGAGACCTACACATCGAACCCGTTTCAGAAATAATAAAAAAGCATGCAACCAGACAAGTCGTGCGATTGCAGAATCACAGAAACCCTGAGAAGCGGTCTTTGATGTGGTAAAAATGCCATCTATCATCTCAAGAGAACTAAGCCTCATGAATAGCCTAGAACACGAATCGAGGCCTATTCTATGGTAAGTGCTCCATCTATGTGATAACAATAAAAATGAAATAAACATCGGCGCTCTACTTTAGGCAGATCCTGATTAAGGTAGTGTTTAAGTGGGTAAAATCCCATTTTAATACTGACCAACTGACTCACTAGCCAAAATCTTAAAAGGTAACTTTGCCCTAAAATTGTAATGTTTGACACAAAGGGAAACCTCACAGTACAAATAAAGAAAAAAACGAAATTAATTAATTTCAAATTCCTTGCAGAATTATTGGTAAAAAACTTAATTTATTGAATTTTTTATTTTATTATATTAAAGTACATAAAAGTTTACGATAATGTATACGGTACAAAACTCTTAAAACTCAAAACCGCTCTTGCCTGTTTTTGTTCGTCATCATAAAATAAATTAATAAAAATCGAAATGGTGATCAAGAGAAGTACATAACTTGTATATATCGAATGCAAATTAAGTTAAAGTTCACTTGAAATAACAATTTTATGACTTTTAAACTACTACATCGACTTTGATTAATTAAATAATAACAGTGGTAAGATTAACATGCATTGACATTATCCCTTACATGCATTCGTAATATATATAGAACACTGACCTCTATTATACTTTAGAGGTCAATGATAAATTGATCATTGGTATTATTAACTTTCCTCAAAAAATGTATTTCGAGAAAACACGACTTATCGAAAAATAAAACTAAAACCAACTAAACGCTAAAAAAGCTGTCGAAAAATATCTTCTACATACATTTTTGATGATCTCACGCGAGAGTCCGTCCAACTCCGAAACCAGTTTTCAACAGTTAAGGTTGTGTACCGGATTCGTTTCAATCACTTTACCTTTGTACGTCAGCTTGTTGTGATGTTGATTATTATTTTATTATTCCGCTAATGGAATGATTCACTATATGGTAGTATTTGAAGCATAAAGAATAAATATCAAAATTCCGATAGCCAATTATTAGGTCCATTCCCACAAAGAAATGCCGTAATTAAATTACGGGGTTTTGAAATATAATTTACATGCCTAAAACGTATAGAAGAATGAATCATAAGACAAACTCGTTATAAAAATATGTTCCTTATTTTCTTAAAATATAGAATGTATATAAGATTTATAAAAGACAAGAATAATAGAGATCTTTTGAACAAAACGGAAAAATAAAAACGAGTGATCCGTTATATCTATAGACAGTTAAAAAGTCAAGATCGCTTTATTTTTAATCTTCAACTGCATGTGAAATTTCTTTATTGCTCATCATTCTTAACGAAACCTCACAAGGAGACCAATTTTTTAAAACGTGTATCTATGTTTTCAGGTAGGCATAAAGCATTCGAGCAATTGAATCCATAGAAAAAGCTAGCACGATAATAACAATGTACATAAAAAAGTTGATTTCATTTTCCATACCCACCTGTAAGTCTGCAAGCTAAAATTAGGCAAATACACCTATGAAAAGCAAAGATTACTTTGCCTGAAATGTTTTAAGTTCATACAAAACTTCTATATATTTCATAATTCTTAACGAAACCAACTAGAAAAACGGAATTATTATAATTTTAAGTATCCATGTTTTTGTTAATTTAAATTGTTATTTTAACATAAAATACGCAAGCAGTCAACGCCACTGAAAAAGCTAACATAATAATATTAATGAACATAAAGGCAATGTTATTTTCAATACTCACCTGTAAGACTGTAAGCTGAAATTAAAGAGATACATTCTCCAATTATCTTTGCGGTGGAAGAAATTATGAGCGCTGATGACTAGCCAACAAATTGACATTGTGGTAATGACGAACGCCATAGATGACACTGAAATTTCACACAAACACATTTACATATCAAATATAGCACTAGTTACTAATATCTCACAAAGTTAAGCTTTGAGATTTAAGCGACGAGCACCTTAATCAATTTTCTTTCCGCCATAAAGAGGAAAATTGTTAAGGTCTCTCTGGATCGTCTAAACTGAGTCATTTTCGCCTTCAAAGTATCTGTACTATTCATTTATGTAATTTTCACGCTTCGTAAGTCGGTAATAAAATTACAAGGAAAGTATTCTAACAAGGCGTTTATCACAAGGTAAACTTTACATCCCAACCAATGCAAAAAGAGTTGTCGATAAAACTACAACTACTCTGTCTAGAACTTACAGCCATCTGCCATTAAAATAAGAGAGGTCGCGATAATATAGCACCACATTTTCCATTTCTGATATAACTTAACTTATGTTCAAGAATCATATTCTCGCCTATTTATGACACCTAATAGTATTATGTCCTAGCACATTTATTACAAATTTAATCATCTAAGTCATAACTTTTACCTATTAATGTTTATAAATATTTGTATCATTTGTTCGATAGCCACTAATTCTTTGTGCTCCCTTACATATTTGAGGTAATAGTCACCTATTAATCCTCCAAAAGGCGCTGAACAAGTAATCGGAGAAAATACCAGCAGCGCCACCAGTAGACAGTCAGTGATGAGATTGGATCGAACGCTTACATCAGGTGGTATCTCTTTCAGTTTCGTCTGCACCTTCGTCTTCAATGTCCGGTAGAAGCCGTCTTCCCTAAACGTGAATGGTGAGTTCCTCGGTGTGCTAGCGTCTCGCACGTAGTATGTTTCAAGAAGCTTTTGAGGATATGTCTTTATGTGATGGGTTTCGAATGCCTCTGTTATATCTGTGCCCTGAAATGAGATAAATTTATTACTATTAAGTTCCGAAGAACCAAATATGATTAACTAAATTATTTGTTAAGAGCTAATGGATTTTTTACATGAAACGAAATTTTTCAACTTGTTTTGCAACCAGGAGTAAACAATGTACGCTACATTTTTTTTAAAAAGTATCAGCCATATATGATCTCGTAGAAAAAGAAAAAGTAAACCAAAAATACCACCACGTGCGAGTAGAACTGGTGCTCTAAGAGTTCCGTACCGTTACGTCAAATTATCGTAAAGCCTGGAAAGTTAATATTGTATAAGTATACAATAAAAAACAGGAAATCGAAAAACTGAAAAATGGATTGTCTACAGATAAATACAAATTAATTATTTTCATATTTTCCACTTATTGGGCTATACTACCTTCTGTCGTACCAAACTTTAAGATTCCAGATCAACGTGAAGTATTCTTAATTTTGATGAGTGAGTCACTATCAACATAAGTGATATTTGAAAGACCGTATATTTTTTTAATTAAATATTTTGCCTTCTTAGGAAAAATAACCGTTCATCCTGTAATTCTGTCTTTATCTAAGAATCTAATTCTGTCAACCACTGTAGGTGTAGTGTTAATAGAATTAGATTCTATAGATTTTTGTACAATGATTACATGATGATGAACAGTAGCAGGAGCAAAATTTTATGAGGAAACTTTGCAGTGATTAAGAATGAGCATTAATCTACTGGGTTATAAATTTTATATATTACCTTGCATTTAATTGGGTATATATAATGTAATATATAAATTTTATATATTACATTATATATACCCTGACCTTGCAGGTGTACATTTTGGAGTAAACAAAAATGATTTCTGAAATATTTCTTTACACCCCACGTTAAAAGTCTTTCCGGCAGATGCCAAAACAACACGAAAGAAAATGTCGTACGAATACAATTAAATTATTTGATTAAGATGTTTCGATACGTATTTTTTTCTTCATGAACGTTATGCTGCGCTTTCTTTAAATTAACGAAAATATAATACACAGTAAAAATGCATATAACATTCTATTATGTAGCTAATTAATGTTCTCGAGATATAGCTCAAAGAACGGATGCACCTTTATAGAATAACGCTATATAAACTGCTGAGTTAGATGGATAGGGAACTCTGCAAAGTTAATTATGTGATAGAAATATTATTATTATTAATAAAGTCAAAAAATTATTTATTTATAAAAACATTTATAAATAAATAATTTTTTGACTAATCAAATAAAATGATATTAATTACTGAACTTAAATGATTTAAATTCATTATAGGTAATAAATATGGTATACAATTCTAAATTTAGACTAATTGCTAAACTCGTTAAGATCTTCCCTATTTACCAATAGTTAACTCAGCCAGCATAAATATAATAAACTAGCTTTCCGCCTGCGGCTTCGCCCGCGTGGAATACACGATTTTTGCTGTTCCATTTTCTCCCATTAATATATAGCCTATGTCACTCAATGATAACGTAGCATCCTACTGGTGAACTAATTTTTAAAATTGGATGAGTAATTTCGAAGATTACCTTCTACATACAAACTAGCTCACAAACATTACCTCTTTTGAATATTAGTATAGATAGCCGCGCCCCGCAGTTTCACCCGCGTAAGTCCCAAATATTATCATAAAAAGTAGTCTATGTGGTACTCCAAACTACCTATATATATATATATATATATATATATATACAATCTATCAAATCGTAATCTATCTCTGTCAAATTTCTTTCCCATTTGTAATATTAGTAGGTATAGTACACATAATATCATATGCTAACGTGATCCGCTTCGGCATAGCACAAAGAGGGGGAAAAAACAGAATTAAGCTTGTACAAATAGAACAAAACAATAATTTCTTATAATAATATAGCAATTACAATTTTTAACAATCACATCATTGGCGGTTCTGTTATCATTTTAAGATAAGGTTATTTGTTAAAAATGAACTTTTTTTATTGAAATGTATTTCTAAAGTTTAGTGTCTTAGAGCTTTCCTAAAAACAATATTTGATGCAGTTTTTCAATTTTTCAAAATAAAATATAGCCTATATTACTCGCTGATAATATAGCTTTATATTGGTGAAAGAATTTTTTAAATCGATTCAGTAGTTTTTGAGTTTATCTCAACTAACAAAAAAACAAAACAAACTAACAAAAAAACGAAAAAGAGAAAAAAATCAAATCTTTCCTCTTTACAATATTAGTATAGATAAATCATTTTTTTTAAATAGAATATAGCGTGTGTTACTCGCTGACAATGTAGCTTTATATTGGTGAAAGAATGTTTAAAATCGGTCCAGTAGTTTGTGAATTTATCCATTACAAACTAACAAAAAAACAAAGAATCAAATCTTTCCTCTTTATAATATTAGTATAGAGATATAGATTAAATACCTTAGTCAACTCCAACCAATCTGGTCCTCCAGGATGAGCGTCAATGAATGGCGTCAAATCGTACAATCGATCGTGAACTCTCCACAAGCCCTCCGCTCCGTCATCATTAACCTTCCCCCTGAGCCATGTATGGGAGTTCTTCACGAAACCTTTATAGTATGTTGGGTACTTCCATTGTGGAAAACTGCTCTGCGAGTTAGGTGTCATTATATCATATGATTTCTAACCGAACTTTGATGGGGTAGAGCTATAAAATTATTTGAATTTTATTGTAATTCTCATCAATTGCAGCGCAGTTTAATTTTAGGGTTAAAATAATTTTAGGAAAGTAATTAAAATCTAGATATTAAATTCGAAATATTAAATTTTAGATGGATATAAAATTCTAGGGGTTTAAAAAAAGAAAGTTATTAAATTTTAAATGCTTTGGTCTTTCCCTTTACTTCGTGTCTCAAAATTTTGAATAAAATATGTGAAAAAAACATTTTACAAAATAAAGAAGTTATAGTCGTGAAAGTGCACAGCTATGTATTTTAGAACATCATGATATTGGTGACCTCGTATTAGTTACAATAATAACGTCAATACTAACATTTTTATTCAAAATTTAACCAAACATTGAATAAAAAGACTTAATGCTATAACTGTTAATTATAAAGTTGGTTGTTTCATTACATTAGCAATTACATTTTTGAAAATTCGTTCATCGGAAACCATTTAATATAAATTTATTGATTAAATATAGCCCACTATAGCTTGCTTGACAAAAAATTAGGAAATCTTTATTTAATTGAAAAATAATGTTCGTGTGAAAATATTGGATCTTAGTATTGGAAATATTCGTGCTCTTATCTCTAACAGAATGATTTACTTAATAATCGAAATTAAAATTAATTATATATAATTTAAATAAATTAATTATATATATAAAACACAATCTAATTGTGGGTAAACGTTGCACACAAAATTTCATAGAAACATGTTAAATAGATGAGACGTGAAAGCGAGACAAACAAATAATAAACAAACTCAGTTTCTCATTTATAATTTAAAAAACATTTTAGATAAAAGTTTGTTAAATATTACAAATATTTTTAAACTTAACCAAAGTTACGTTATTACTGTTTTAATCGTATCAATTTAAAACTATTATTATTATAACATATTTTACGTCAAATGAACTATAATTAAAATGTTACATTAAAATACGCAAGTATATTTTAATATTGTTTCTATCGCTATTTACTGAAGGATAATTTACTTTAATGTACTTATGTAGCAGTCTTTAATTACAAAATCTATGAACCTTTATTTACAAAAAAAAACAATTCCAAAACATCAGCTTTGCTTGTAAAAATCGTTTATGTAACTTTTTGATCTGTAAACGTCTTCTTGTTCAATTATCAAATCTCAACTAAGTTAGCTAACAAAAGGTAAACAGAAAGGAGTTCTCCTTATACTTAACGATACCATTAGAAAAGCAGCCAAAAATGTCAAGAGAAATATATATATATATATATATATATATATATACACATATATATATATATATATATATATATATATATATACACTCGAAATTATGCCAAAATGCAAAAGAATAGGGTTAAAAATCTTTGCGACCTTCATATTTTACTGAAAGGTTTTGCAATCAACCCTATGTTGTATCGTATTACTTTATGAATAACTTAAGCGTTACGAAGTTATTAGCCTTCAAGCAGACGTCCGTATGTTTTATCATTGCGAAACCTTTATTTTAACAGCTACGTACCAACTTTCAAATGGCGCCTTATTTAATTTTATATAAAAAGAGCTCCTAAAACAATAAACGTTACGGTTGACTACTATTTTTAGTTCGTTTATAAACAATATGTTATGTATTAAATTAGACGCCAACAAATATTTTTATACTATATTAAAATTTCATCTCATTACAATTATATCACATTTGCAGAAACGCCAAAAAAGTCAGTATTCGATCGATATACAAATAATATCTTCGTAAAATATTTTCAGCCATCTAGAGAAATAACAAAATTCATAATTGACCATTTAAGACCAATGTAGAAAGTAACATGACGAATAAACTTAACGTACAACAAAACAAAACAACGCATAAAAATGCGCCTGCTGTCATCCATAAAAAGAACAGAACTGTCATCGTCAACGAAATAGCTCCGTCCTTTTCTTTCTGCTCGTAAAATTATATGACGCCATTTTTTTCTCTCAAGCCCAATGAAAAATTTCTTTACTTTTACGACGAATAGAGGTTAAAATAACGCTAGTACATTATAGTATATCAATTTTTAAAGCGAACAAACGTTATTACCGTGCGTTAGCTAACCTATACGTTAATTAAAGTGAATCATGCAACATATCGCTATTTTTCGTAAAAGGACAGTGACAGGTAGTAGTAAACATGCAATAGCTACAAGGATCAGACAAATGAATCTTGGTTGGACGCGCGTGCGTCTAAGTTTTAGATTTCAAATGAATTCTGAGGAATGCGAGCGAAGATTCTGTGAGATATATATCTCGTGCAGAGAACAGTCGAAGCCATTTTTCGAAATTCGTGGCAGTTCCGTAGTTTTCCTAATTTACAGTTGAAATTGTTTGTAAAATTATTACCGCATTTATAATTCGGATATTATAAAATATCATTTAATAATTCAATATCATGAATAAAAAAATCTAATTTGTTTCTATAAAAACGAAATAATTTAAACGTTTAAAACGAAAAGTGTGTTTTTATCTATTTCATGAATCACGGTTGACGATTACGTACATAACAATTAGGCAAACAACTGATTTTTTTTAAATTGTTCAAATGACCATATGTTTTCCATGCGCCGAATTTCGTAAAAACGAAATTCTGCTTAAGGTAAGATGCTCTTCGTGATTTCGTCGTAAAAATTTTAATAAATTTTCACTTGCCTATAAATAAAGTGTTACAAACATATAACGCACATTTATAACACGCTGTCATTTACACGGTAACGGTATTTTTAAAAATATAAAAGGAAACGATATTTTCACAAAAGCATATATATCACAGTTACAACAAATTGGTTACAAGATGTATCTGGAAATAAAATGTTGAACTCACCGACCTTGACGGGACACCTAAACATTACAATTTATTATTCACTTGAATAAATAAATAAACATGAATAATAACAAAGTTTAAAAACTTGTTTTGATCCATTTTTTACCCGGTTTGTGTTTCGATAATAACGTTCGGAAAATTTTCGTATTTCGATCTTAAAGTTTCTTTAGAACAGACATAAGTTAAAACATCGTTTTAAAAAACATTAGGTAAGAATATAACTCGAAATGCGAAAATTTCCTACACAATGAAGTAAATATGAAGCTTTCAACGTTTGATTATAGATAATATTTCTATAAAATTACTTATCATCGGGAATTTCTCAAAAGTTATGAGTCCTAAAAGTTATTTAAACTTTAGGTAAACTTGAAGTAACCGTATATATGCACAATTTTAATGTAAACAGTTTCAGTGACGAACTGATTTTGTGAACCTTTTCTGCACTATATCTAGAATAATTTTAAATAAAATTCAGGAATATTAATTTTGGAATTCTTATGACTAGCCCTTCCAAAAGAAATTTTTTTCATACTAAGCTTACCCCCTCCAAAATCTTCAGGTAACTTTTTTTAAATTTTTACTCTCGCTGAATAACTAGAATGACAAAGCTCCATTGTGTCCATTGTGTATTGTATCATTGTGTAGGTTTTACAAAAACATTGGTGATATCATCAATATTCATGAACAGTTTTTCAATACAGGGATCCGTTTACGAATTAATATGCTTCTAAATGGTCATTATTGTTAGTTATATGTGCCTACCATACCACCTAAACTATTCTTGAATATTTATGAAGTTAAATATTGTTAAATATTCATAAAGTGTTCACGCCATTGTTGAATATTAATAGTGTTCACAATATGTTTAACACAATTATCACAGGGAGTTATAAAAGAGAAATCATCACAACTAAGTACACTCTACTAGTTTATGAGTAATATTCCATCAATTTATGACATTTATTTTCTACTCAAAATAATTGGGTCTATAAAAATTGTATTATTATAAAATCCTAAAGCGATTTTAAACATGTAATCCAGATCTTACGTTGCATATAAAAATTTTAAACTATAGAAATAATGCACTAACTGTATTTCTAAAGAAGCAAAATTTTAATAGATTTTAAAAATTTGAAATAATCTAATCAGGCAAAGAATTTTCAGAAAAATACAGTTTGTTATATTGTTTTCCCCTCGAACTATGTAACGGTACTGTAGTCATAGAACATGATAATAGCAACGAAAATATTCTTAAACACAAATTAATAAACGTGTTAGGTACAAGAATAGTTCTCACTGCGAAAATTCCATGCACATTTAGCTTTATATAAACATTTTAGTTAGATTCATACAGTCACACAGTTACACCGACACACAGTCACACAGTCACACAGACACACAGACACTCAGTCACACAGTCACACAGTCACACAGACACTGTCATACAGACACACAGTCACACAGACACTGTTAAACAGACACATAGTGACACAGACGCACAGTCACACAGACACTGTCAGACACACAGTCACAGAATGACACAGTCACAGAGACACACAGACACTGTCAGACACACAGTCACAGAATGACACAGTCACAGAGACACACAGTCATACAGACAAACAGTCACACAGTGACACAGACACACAGTCACACAGACACACAGTCACACAGTCACACAGTCACACAGTCACACAGTCACACAGTCACACAGACACACTGTGACACAGACACACTGTGACACAGACACACTGTGACAAGGACACACATTCACACAGATACACAGTGACACAGACAAGCAGACACACAGTAACACAGACAAACAGTCACACAGACACACAGTCACACAGTCACACAGACACTGTCAGATAGACACACAGTCAGAGAATCACACTCACAGAGTCACACAGTCACAGAGACACACTGTCATACAGACAAACAGTCACACAGACACACAGTCATTCATTTCCATTAAACTATTAACTATTCACAAATTTTAATATTATATAATTATTTTATCATATATATCTTTCACAGATGTATAAATAGTAATTTCCCAAAACTACTTCCCTTTAATTACTCACAAAAATTTATCTATTTTCTATGTACCCTTTTAGTAATTGTTATGGAAATAGGAGATATTAGAAATTTAGCTTTCTACTTAATAAACCTGGTAACAAAAGTTCAATTTTTGTGGTCCACTAAATCACTATTTTAAGTAGAAAAAATTAGAAAATCAATTTTTGATTAACCCAAAAACTTTCTCTAAGATAACCCATATGCCGGGCAAGCAAAAATATTTTTTTAGAAATTGCCATATTTTAATATAACATGAATTTTATTTGAGCCTTATGTATCTTACAACCTTCTACGGACTTTCTACAAAGTAGAAATATAAATTTTTAGACATTGTACACAAACTTATTACATAAATTTTGTGATTAAAGTCTATATAAGTTGTACTCAAGATTTTTTATAATATAAGTTAACTAAATACATAAAATGACATCTTTTAAATAATGATAATATTGTACCATTTTTCTTTGTTTATATGAACTTATCATCATCCTATACAAAGTATTATACTTTAAAAATGTTATTGTGCGAATTTATGAATATTCATTATTCATATTTACTAGTATAAAAAATCTAATTTTTATTTAGTCCATTTATACTAATTTGAGATCTCTGACGACAAATTATTTTCCCAAAAGTAAATATATATGCAAAAGATATTTTATTAAGCAAACCATATAATTTACCTTTCAAATATTTACTTGGTATATATCCATTGTATAGACGTAGATATACATTAACGTTGTGTAAATGTTCATTGAATTGTGCGAATTCCATTTTAAGCAGTGCCTTGAGTTACTTTAAGGAGGTCGGTTGGAAGAAATATTAAAAATATTAGTAATAATAGTGTTTTTAAATTGTTGTTTTATTTATCAATGATTTACGAATACATTGTAAGGAAGGCGCTCTATGATTAGGTCAATGTGATAACATCCTAAAACAATTTAATCGTTAACTATTGATAGAGTTAAAAAATATACATATTTATATTTTCTTTTCCAGAATTTATTAAAGATTTAAGATCTGCATAAAAATAAGAAATGTGCGATACATTTGCCTAACTAATAAATTGTAGAATTGTCGCATATCTGTTTACTTGCAATTAATTATGCCGTTAACTATTCGAATCAGTTAAATTTTACACCCGTGTCTTTTTTCTGCTGTTTTGTCTAATATAAAGAAAATTTATTATAAAATTTACGTAGTATATCAGAGTCCCCAAAAAGGAAAAAGATTGATAGTAAAAAAATGAGGCCAGGAAAAAGTACTGTCTGGACCGTGAACAATATCTATGAAATAATTATTTAATACGTATCTATGAAATAATAACCGTAATGTAACAAATAATTTCCATGACAACACTTGCAATCCTTATATTTTAAGTCCTCTTACAGATAAATTAAAGTTCTTGCATATCAATTTGAAGCATTTCCTAGATAATTTGAAGTCCTCGCATAAATAATTTCAACTCCTTACGTACATAATTTGAAGCCCTTACATTGATAAACTAAAGTCCTTACACAGACGATTTGAAATCCTTGCATTAATAATTTCAAGTTTTTGAATAGATAATATAAAGTCCTTCCATAGTAACTTAAGTCCTTATACAGGTAATTTGAAGTTCTCGCATATATCATTTGAAATCTTTGCATAGAAAACTTGAAGGTAATTTGAAGTCGTCTAGAGAAAATAGAAGATAACTTTTACAGAAACATTGAAGATAACACGTTTGTGTCATTACTTCAAAATTTGCATGCAATATAAGTTTGAGCAAAACAGGGTGCCGACAATAGTTTTAAATAAATTTTCTAATGCAGTATGTAAGCTTTTGTGCCTTAAAAGCCATTATTCATATTTCACTAGGTCATTTACACTTTAAAACATTACACAAATGAAGTTGAAAGTAAAAATATATTTTTTATATATGTAAAATACCAAACTTAGGAAACGGAAAAAAGTAAATTTAAAAGACAAACGCAGGAATTTAAATTGGAAAATTAATATTTTTCTATGAATACATAATATAATTTCTATTAATGTTAATATTAAAAAATAATGCCTATTTTTTTTATTATTAAAAATTAACACATATTTACATTATCACTTAATTTTTATTGACAACTAAATGAAACTATGTGATGTAGTATTATTTCTACTTTTTTACTAGGTTTCGTTATATAATTATATTCAGGTGGGCAATTTGTAAAGATCTTTATCTTTATAATTCTAATGCCAGTATATGATCATTTTTTAATAGTACGGGAATGACAATCCACTCATGGATTCTTTCGGACATATGAATTGCAATGCATGATGCAGTTATATATTTTCATAAATATATGGTATATATATGGTATATATATATATATATATATATATATATATATATATATATGTATATATACATATATGTATATATACATATATGTATATATGAATGTACGTTTGTGTATATATTCTTTACGCCTCAATGTGATACCACGTACTACACACTAAGTTATAGTTTCCTTAACTTTTACAATTTCATATCAGTCTTTTGTTTTTTCTATAACATCATTTTGCCCAAAAACATTCTGCATAGAGTAGGGATTATATTTATTAAAATCCATTCTGCCGTTCGGTTTCTACGACGGAATAAAGAGACATACGTACGTGAATCCTAAACACAATACTCTCATTACGTATTAAAGACTATGTTTGTAAAGTGGCAATGAAGTTACACATAGTATTAATACCAAAAAAACGAAAACAGTTGATGTTTTACATTACTATTACTTGATGAAGTTTAAGTAGTTTATTGGCCCAAAATAGTCGACCTCATAATGTGTTTCCTCCGCACAATAAACTCTACGCAACTCCTTACACAGTCGTTGCATTCCAAAAAAATATTGACACAAGTGCGCTGGATCCGAGTTTGTTATCTTTCGTTATTCATTATATCCTTATGAAAATATTGTAATTTAATGAAAAAAAAAACATGATTTATCTATTATGCTTCTTTCTTTCTTTTTCATTAATTCATTACATATGTCATAACCTCATTCATTAGGTATGAAATTGGGCATATTTTTTATACCTTCAGCATTGTTAAATATATGGTTGAATAAAATATATGTTTTGAAATGTTATTAACTTCATTTCTAGGTGCAAATTCTTTGCGTAAATTCACAGCTGAGTTTGCAAGCTCGTTTAACACTTTACTAATTAGATGAAACGATTATTTTATGTTTTATTGAAACCTTGATATAATATCAATCAGGTAAATATAATAAAAGATATCAATGTATAAGTATTCACATTTACAAAAAAATATCGCTCTATGCGTTATTTTTTCCTGCATCAGCTACTTGACAAATTACTATAGAACTTGAGAACTTTTAGCGTTTAGTCAGATGTCCACTCTTGTAGCATGTTTTATTGAATTTAATTATCTTTCAAAGTTTTTTACATAATACTAAAATTTTCAATTCAACCCTTCAACTCAGAAGGAAACAGATCTGGGATCAGTCAGGCGTCCATCCATCTATCTGTTTTTCAAACACCCTTTAACGCAGTAAGTTAAAATTTGTTGTAAAGTAATGACTGAATTACTTATCAGCGTATTTTACAATAGTAGGAGCTTAATAAATAGTCATCTGAAAGTATTAAAGGGCAAATTGATTTAAATAGTTTTTGTTTCTGATGGTGTAGTCAAGGAGAATCAATTGAAAGGATAGGTTTTAAGCCAACTGCCAACTATTTTCTTTTTTCTATTTTATGTAAAAAAATATTCTAAACGTATTGCTGGAGAGGTACACAAAAATAATACTATAATATTTTAGTAATATACGTTTCCAGCAAAAAATATTAAAGAGATCACGACACACAGCTTCTATTTAAATACCGGAACTATTGAAGTAAAATGGGGTTAATACGAAATACGCGTTGCGTCAAAAAAAATCAAATACTACAATTTTTACTCGAAAACAATGATAAAGAAACCAAGAGATTCATTTCCAACTTCATTTTATTGAAAATTTAATGTACCTGGGCGTGAGAGTGAGACGCGCACAGAAATGAAAGCTAGTATCATGAAACCATATATTCATGAAACCAAAAAAGTTATAATTAAAACAAAATTTAAAAAAATCATTGGAACGAGTGAGAAATTTGAGTATTTGTAAAAAACTTTTGAGTGATAAATGTAAAATTGATAATTTATTAATAAAATCTTCTCCAAATTAACAATACTTCAATATGATTCACTAACTAGATTCATCTCGTACTACCATCTAATACATAAGATATGTTGAGAACTAATTTTTGTAAATATTCCACAAATTCAGAAAAGACACATTACTCTTCATTACATGAAGACTGAACTAGTTTTGAAAGCAACTACTTTTGAGAAGTTTTCCTCGGAGATCAGTATTATTTTATATGCACGCTGGAAGACTCTTCTACGCATATGAGTGTTTCAAATGTAAACTTCGTATCCCAAACGACTTTACGAGCATTTTAAATGTTGAGTGTCAGCTTCGTTTCTCAAACGACGTTTAATACTCAATAGTTCATAATTAGTACCAAGCGGAAAGAAACCGTTGACCTTGGGCCATGACTTTGCCATCAGCATGGGACATTACCGACATGGTAACTGGAACCGACTACGTTAACGCTCGTTGATTACTTTACCTTGGAAACTGCACGGTGTAATAAATGGCAACGTGGTACAGCAGTGGTTACAGTGTTTCTTCTTAATAACAAAGGTTAGCTGACTCTTAAGACCTCTTTGGATTAAAATTTTATTTTAAAGCTAATACATAAATTTAAATTAAGGAATATGATAATTACGCAAACCATAAAAACCGACCAAATAAAAGTCGAATCCACATAAAAAATACATTTTTTCCTTTCACAACCAAAAAAAATAAAATTGACTTGAAAAAGACTCCAAATACAATATGACATTAAATAATTATGTATTTATATCTGTAGATTATCCTATATTTTACTATTTTATCCCAATAACTAATATCTTAACTAATATATTCTTTCTAGAATATCCTAATAATTTAAAACCTTTCTTAATTTTTCATTTCATTTTCTACCTTTTTCTAAATTTATACACTACCATTATTTCCATGCCTCAAAATCGATAAAATAAACTAAGCCTTGGGAAAATAGTCTAGTATCAAAGTGCATATTTCTACAGAAATAAGCTATAACGACCTATATAATTTGTACTTCAGAATACCAATATGAGGAAAATAGGTTTGTTTAATATCTATATTAAAAATATAGAGAAACCGACATTCACAACATGTTAATAATTCTATCTGACATTGACTATGAAACGTTAACCTTGACTATTTACGGCTGCCTTCAGAAGCAAACCTCACTTTAACAGCCCGCATTTTATCATTCCACGTGATCAATTCAATCATTAACATTTGTCAATTTCCACACAATAATTCTCGTTAAGTGCTAAAGAATGTAGACAAGAACATCGATCGATTTTGTAACAGTATGGATGTCTACTTACTTTTTCTATCGAGCTACATTTTATCTTTATCTCCCTCTTAAGCTATGTGGCAATAATGGAAGGGTGGCTACATAGGCCTGGTATTAGGGGTATTATTCATAATCCTGAAATTACATTCTTTCATCAACACATTTCTTATTTAAACAATCTTGAGTAGTCTTTCAAACTATCTAATACGTATATCTAAATTAATTTATGTCAAAACATTATGAAAACATTAAGGTACAAACTTATTATTATGAAAACATTAAGGTAGAATTTCAATAAAAAGGAAACTATTTCCTTAAATTTCAAGGCAAGGCACTCATGGTTAGATAAGATCTCTACGAGCTCTAGTTAGTGAACTACGGAAGTTAAAATTGTGGAATAAACTCGATACTTCGACATCTGAGATGATAGTGTCTAGAACATTCCTTGAATATATTCATGCAACCCTATTTTTGAGTAATTCTTTTTAGTACGCTTAATACAGGTAACGCTGAACATTATGGAAAATCAGTTATTTAAGTAATTGTAGCAAATATTTAAGTTTTCATTAAAATGAACATAATTCTGAATTTAGTGATTAATATTGTTTTATAATACATTCAGGCATATCTCTACAAAGTATAAGCTTTTTTCTAAATATATGCTTTATAAAAGAAAGTAGAAGCGTGCGAAGTTGACTGCGGTATACTTTTCCATTATAAAAATAATTCTGTAAGATAGTACAATCAATACAAAACATTTTAGGAATACAACTTAATTTCATAGGCATTCAGTAGTTGCAATTATATACAGTAAATGGGGTATGTTCTTATAAGGACTGCTCATATACTCTTTGATAACATATTTTTTGCTATTTTAACTCTACCCTTACTTCTCTATCTACCCCTTCACACAATCGAGCCACAGTACATTCGGGAACGATATCTTGTAATTTCAAGAGATCTTTACTTATCGTACAGTGTGGTATGAAAATCTTCAACTACCCTCAGGACTTATAATTCACTTTAAATATACGTCACCATTCAACTAACTACAGTTCGCTATCTAGGCTTATCGATCAATACACGAAAAGAGATAAAGAAAAAAGAAAAAAATCTACATTTTGAACGTCTCCTTTAAAAAAAATCATCGCCATATCACAACCCCATAAAATACAGCTAACAAATTGCAAAACAATATCAAAAATGTTACCTGTGACTTCCCTGCCCGAAAAATATTGTACTGGAAATGTCAATATTATAATATTGACATTAATTGGCTATTTCGTTAAAAAGGTGTTGCAAAGTTGCAATAACGCTTCGGCGGTACTCGATGAAATTTTCTTCATTATTCTTTAAAGAGCTATTTTCTTACGGTTAAGATTGTGCTACATATTAATACGTAATATAAAATAGCTGTTGAGTAGAAAACAAAGAAAAACCATACTATATTTGTAATATCAGTTACTATCATTAGTAAATATAATTTATTAAAATATAACTATATCTAAAACAAAAAACGATATTAAAATTAAATCATCTTTCTTAAATTATCGTCGATAGTTGTAATTTAATAAAATATCTATATTAAAAAATGATATTGTTCTAAGAAACTACATTAAAATCAAGACATCTTTCTTCAATTCCCGCCGATAGTGGTAATTTAAGAAAATATACATGATATATTTAAAAACTATATAAAAAGAATTATACAAAGCCATATAAAACTGCACAGAATTTAGCAAATTTGTTTTCAAATTATTAAGAATCAGATAAAGAGATACCTAAGCAGTACAAAAATTAATTTCACTAAAAAATGTTAAAAATGAAAGGATTAAAAACGATTTTTCACGTTTTTCTAACAATTATCAAGCACTTAAAGAAAATTAATAACATCGCTTCAAAAACTAAAGAGAAAGACCGGTCTCATTATCAGCGTGGCCTTTTTTATATATTATTATAATTTAGTTTTCTAAAATAAATAGCATTTTTATACTTTTTTCGAATTTCCATTTAGTACACGTAATTAACTGCTTTTCCATACACTTTTATGAATTGTAATGACGAGATGATTTTCGCTAGTACAATATATTATATTAATTATTTACTATATTGTACATAAATATAATTAATATTTATATAAAATATAGCCACCAAGGTTTTTGTAATTGAAAAATAATTTTTTACTTTTTTCTAAATAAAAATAATTTTTTAAATATTCCTATAAAGAATTATTTCAAACGTAACAATAGGTTACCTATTTATTCAATGGAACTTAAAATGTAATTAAACAAAAGAAATTATGTTTTAACGGATAAAAAAAAAATTATTTATACGGGCATGACAAGTACTTTGTTACTTATCACTGACTACTTGCGTCATTACATCATTACTTCCCGGGCCTTTCGACGACTTCAAAATTTTAATTATGATCTGGACATTGACAACAGATGGGTCAAACGCAGTAAAATAAAACATGTTTCGCCTCTGTAGATGTTTTATTAGCAAAGGAATGCCTCCTTCATAAAAATACTGGAATCATTTTTTATGGATTTAAATTGTTCTCAGTGAAATGGAGTCCCGTATATAAACTGAACGTAAATAAAATCTCCGAAAAGCTGTTTGAAATGCTAGAGAAACTGCTTAGCTTTTAATACAGTTTAATTATTTTGATACATGTCTCGATGCATCTGGCCCTCGCGGTATATAATTCCCAACCCTTATATTGTATTTGTAAACGACCGGATTTTCAACCCTGTTTTAAAACATATGTACCTATCTAATAGATCGTTTGTTTTACCTTGGCAATTTAATATTATGTTATGGTGCACATTTATCCAACGATTTATCGTCATCATTAACAACAGATAAATATCGAGTGGACGCTTTGTATAAATGTGTGTGCGTATTACAGATGTCGTCTGTTGGTTAATTGGTATAGAAAGATTTTTTTTATTTAGATTTCTTTCAAAAGATAAGGCGAAGTAATATAAATTATAACATTTCTTATTTTATGCCTATAATTACTGGAAAATAATATTTTTTATTTTCGATATTTTCTCAATCATAATTACATTTAAACGTTTCACCGTCATAAAAAGAATTTTAAAAATATAAGAAAAATACTGCTTTTTCTTCTTCTTTAGAAAAAACGCTGCATTACTTGTGTAACAAATGTTTCTTTCTTTTTGTGAAATATACCCGCATCGCTTAATATTCGCAGCCGCGTAAGGTATTCACTGCGTCTCGTCGCTTTGATGATGCCACGCGACACACAATGCCCGTGCTGCCATTTTATAATCAGGGACCCTTAGGAGTGGGCTTGCTATACCAATTTAACAACACATTTATATATAGACATCATTTCTTGAGCGATACCCATTATATCAACTTGAACATCGGCATGTAACGGTAACTCGTAATTCAGCGGTTTTTAAGTTTGACTGATAAATTTAAATATGATCTAATCACCTCTGGTAACTTATATAAAAAGTGAAATATATCATAAGAAATTTAACATTTATATCGTCGCTATATTTCTCGACGGACTAGAATTACGTGTTTTTGCAAAAACAGCCCATTTTGTTTTGTGTTTTAAATTTAAATGTGATGTAAAATTATTCATTAGCAACGGAGTGCGAGACAAATATTTGTTCGTACATATATTTTGACAGACGTTTGATGAAATCAATTTACTGTATGTAAAGTTTGAAATTTTGCATTTCACGTTTAAAAACCACACGTGCGAAACAAAAGTATATTACTTTACTGCCATCACGCGAAATGTAATTTCAGCTGGGGATACTTTCAAATATGTGTATATATGTGTGTACATGTATAAATGTATACATATATATATATATATATATATATATACATATATATATATATATATATATATATATATATATATATATATATATATATATAGATATTTATGTGTTATTATTCTGGTGCCCGTCTTTCCGAAATCATCCTCTCTGCCGATATTCCAAAATGTTGCCGCCTTCTACCAATTCACCTTTATCGATGTTATTAAACTATATAATAATAAGCGAAACGTATACATAGAAAAAGATACTTACAAAAGTTCATTTCATCGCACACCATTACTACAAACATCGTTTGAAATTCCTCTAAATCACTTTCAATATGGTCGGATACTTATTTTTATTATTCACATTATTTTAATATACAGCTAAAATAAAGTAATAAATATGATAGAATATTGTACTTTACAGAATTTTGTATTTATTGGTTTCGTTCAAAAAAAATTGAACGAACAAACATATATACAAAATATATGCAAAACTGTAGATTCGAAGCAAAGCTCGATGCGCGGAATTCTTTCTAAACTTGTTCTTAAGCCAGTTTCATTATTTCATTTACATTATGTGACACAATAAACACTGATTAAATAAATTAAAACATTTTTCCCTCGTTTTTCTTTTTGTCACGTACTAAAACATGACATCTCGTGTTAATGCAGATGAAACAAATTTTGACAATCTTGGTGGCAGAAACAAAGCGACAAAACTCGCAATTTTAAAATCTTCATCTTATTAAAATGTTTTCAAATTATTTAGTTAACAACTTCCTCCGTCAAAATTCTTTCGAACCTTCAGCTTCTAACCGTTTTATTAATAACCCGGGCGTGCTTAACGATTATATTCCGTTTTATTCCTTACTTTTGTTAAGAATTTTTTCTTATCATTTTTGCTTGTTATATTTTCCGCAATATCTAATACTTCTTCATAATAAAATATTTAAAACTTTCAAAAGTGACGCATTCATTTTGGCGACCGGGTTCAACACAAGTCAACGCGGAAGCGAGTGCTTTCTTGCCTTAAACTAGAGACTGTCCACGAAGCACGTGTTGGTACAATATTGTCCGGTTCCGAATATCGTCTTCGTGTTTTTTATTCAATATCATGCACGATACAATACAGACAAATTTGTACCATAACGATATAGCCCGTCTATATCTGGCAAATAAATACTATAATACAAGGAATTCAGCCAAAATATCTCTATGATTCACTGGATACCGTAACGTAATTGACTTACTTAATAATTTCTTCAAAAGACAATAACAAGTAACATATATATCAATTAACATATTTATCTAAAACTTAAAACATATGTAAGTACCGTAAGAATAAATTATTATGAAATTTAGTAAAAACAATATCAAATAAGGCAATAACCTATGAAGCAACTCCATAACCTCGTTATGAAGCAAGTAATAATGGAACAGAAAAAACATCAATACTGGGCGCATCTGTTAATATTGTGTCAAATAATATGAGTGCATAAAAGATAGGCGAACGTATTCGTACGTGCTCTGGGCAAGTGACATAAACAAGAACGTCTTTCTCTCTTGTAACATCCAGAAGCATAAAGCACTACTAAACTCAAAATCGAGAAGTTATCAAAGTAATTACTCAATCGTTTAAAAAAAATGCATGATCAAAAGCAATTCCAGTCAGAGTTGAAGATAATTATACCCGACCTTGCCCATTTTAAAATCTGAACAAAATAAATAAGATCATAGCTTGCTTAATTAATATTACTGAAATCCAATCACACATTTCTCACAGGTTTGAAAAACCAACGAGGTTTGATTTGCAAATAAAATCAATATGCAACGTAACCAATAATTGCTTTTTTTCTTTAAGTTCTTAGTTTGTTTACGTAAGTAAAGTTTGTTTATTAATAGAATTGATCTGCTACTACATATTTTATTGTGGGCGTAATTCAATTAATGAAAGACAACAATACATGTATAAATACGATAATTTGAGTCTTAGGTACTTAAAGTGCATTTTTTTCTCCTTCTACCAAAACTCTTTAAAGTTAGCAAAGTCTCCTCTAAAACTCCTTTAAAGTTCCGTTTTGAAAAATGGTATTATGTTGTGTTCTAGTTATTGAAAATATCAAACCCGAATTCCCATCTTATTTAAAAATATTTACGGACGCCTCGTGAATTCTTAATTAGGTATAATAATTAATTAAAACTTCCGCACACTTCACATTCTGAGATAAAATTAATGTCATATAATATGTACGTTTTATAATATTCTCCATTGTATAAAACACTAAGTTACTAACAAATAGATTCCACTGCAAAAACTTCTATTAACCTCCAATGAATAACTTTTTTATACATACATTATTTTAAAGACGCATTAAACAAACAAGGTTCAAACACGCGCGGCGTCCAGTTGGAACGGGATGGCATTCTTTATCTATCTCGCTTATTTACTTGATTTATAATTGGAACATTATCATCCTACAACCAACTTCAGTTCGCTTCGATAAATACTAGTGATAAACAATAAATGGGGCCATCTTGATCGAAAGAATTACAAATTATGTTTACTATTAGCTACTCGATTATTGTAAGTAAACACGAGTTTATTGTTATTAACGACCTTCATTAGAGCGAAGCGAGGTATGAACTTGATATTCATCATTTGACATTGATTCTAACCTCTACAAATAAATAAATTGCAACAATAGATATTTATACAGATACACTTTAAAATATTTAGAGTTTAATGCTAATTAAATATATTTCAATCACTTTTTTCCTCGAATAAAATGTATAATGTAAATATAAATTAATTACCTTACCGCTATCTAATTTCACTTACTGAGATATTTGTTTAGGTGTAATTGGCTGAATATTCATAACGGAACTTTACTTGTGCTACTAAATATGATCGTACAGTATATATTTTTGTTCAAAAACCTCAAATCTTAATAATTTTCAAACTTTGGAAAATATTTTAACCGAGTACCAGCATCGATTAACAATATTTGATTTCGCTTGTTGTTTTCGTAAATTTACATTTGTAAAATCTAAATAAGAACTTTGAACTTGAACGTATATTTTTATTGACAATATATAAACACAGCTTATATCTGCCAGAATAACAATTCCAGTGAGTAAAAATTTAGAAAATCATTTAAATGTACTTGGTAATGTTAACAATCCGTTTTCCAAATGTTTATTATGAATATAGTCAATCGTCTCCATATTAATATTTTACCCGATACTATTAGAACACAACAAAATGTAAATGTACTAATTAATGATTTAGCGCTTTTATCAGTAAGTGTCCGGCTTCACGGTTAACTTCATATTGTTACAATATTTCTTAGCAACAAAACTTAAAAAGTATGATAATAAACTAAATTTTTAAGAACATACCTGCCTATGTTTAATAACAGATTAACTTGAAAATTTAACAACAGCGGAAGGACGTCCTAACAACAAAACTGACATCGATTTTTTACGAGTTAATACAATTTTATTAAGATTTTGTACTGTCTAGCAATTGAGGTAACACTACACAATAATCCACCACCGTCAAATATTTGATAAATAGTTATCACCACAGATATCTGATTAAATTTAAATAAACACTATTTAATAATATGTTTAACGTGCACCGCGACCGGCGCGCGTACCCATCTAGTAATGTTGAACCAAACAACTGCTTATATCGTATATGACGCTCCGCCTTATATTAAAAAACACAAACTATATACGCGGTGCTCAAACAAAAGAACTTAACTTGCGTATCGGTATTTGTGTACTAACTGAAATTTTCTTTTTACTTATTAATTTATGTGCATATGCTATCACGATCGACTCAGTTTACGTGCGTAAACCGGAAATCGTACAAAAGTTTCGATTAAATTAACTTTTCGGTTAAATCTATGTAAATACTATGTAAAACCGTCGCGTCGTTCCGGATCAATGACAGCGGGGCAGCTAGACGTCCTGATCTCCGGTTCGTCCTGCATAATGAGGTGCATTAGTGATGCGTAAGCGTTTGCGGTAACGGGAAACCAGTTGTTCCGTAAAATTGGATGGGACGCGGTGCAGCGTTGATGGCGATTTAAAATAATGGCGGCGTCAAGTGTCGAGCTACACTAGTTAATCGCTTGACATTTTAATGTTCTTGACGCATTAGATTCTGTAGGTGGTACTTATAGTTTGCTTTATTATACGTAAAGGTGTAATTTTAAATATTTTTATCAGTGGTAAATTATTATTAAATGGTAATTTTTTGATTCACTAAACTACTATGGCGCTGCCCCAATGAGTACCTACGTACTACTCTGATTATATAAAATACTAAACTAGTACTTTTACATTGATTATAATAGCATGTATTAAGCAGAAAGAAAAAGGTAATACTGACACTGTTTAAAAAATTGCATGTAATTTAAAAATAATCACACAAAGAAAAAAAATGTTATTTCCTATAAATTTATAAAAAAACCTGTCATGCACAAGTAGCACTCGCACTACGTGAGTTCCGTGCACATTTAGACATTTATAAAAATGTAAGGTTATTTAGGTAATATTTCTATTACAGGCTTTAAAATATGACACATATTTCAAACACTATAAGATTTAAGATAATTGCTAAATAATTTGTGAGACCCTTATAACTAGTACTTTCAAACGATATACCATACCACACATTAAAAATAAATTCAAGTACCTAATTTAAAAACCAACCGTTTGCAAAATTATGTGTATATTTTCAGATGTTAGCTGTCAGATATATGCGGGTTAATTTATTTCATTACCTAGCCAAATTCCACGTTTTTGTACCAAGCGGTTTCAGGGAAAAACGGCTGCGACAGACACGTGCTTGATGTTATAAAGTTTTTCTTTTACCTAATAAACATTAGTAAATAAGTACAATCCTCACAACCCGAGATATTTAGACAATGGATCCCGATTTCCTTAAAATGGAATCTCATGCCCTAAAAAATGAAGTGCTAAAGCTGAAGAGGGTGAAATAAATACTTAATTATTTTCCATTTACTTCACAGCCTTCATTCCGAACACCATAATTTTTATTGAAAACGAAAATAGCTTTAAATGCGTACTTCTGCTATCATTATTATTTGTTGTGATTCGGTCTTAATAAATACAAGTCTAACACTTGAAACATGTTCATTAAAAAGCACGTTTCGTATGCTACATGGTAGTGTCATGTTCGATTCTAAAACTTAAAAAAATCTAAATCTCTTCAAACTTTACCTGAAATTGCATATCATTTTTTATAATTAAATAAATCATATGGATTACTCGCAGTAATAAAATACAAAAAATGTTTTTTTACGAAACGCCACGTCTCTGACGATAATATACCTTGGTTTAGGTCGCGCGCTAGACGGCTATGCTGTCATAACTGTCATTAGTACATACTAATGATAGTTATGACAGCATTGTCATTTTAACTGTTTATGTGCCATTTACGAAATTAATTTTATTGATTTATATATTAACTTACTGTAATATTATTGTTTGATAATATTTAGAATATTTTTTTCATAATATTAAGAATAATTTCTAGAAGTTTGAACAATCCCGATTACCAAATACAAATTCTAGCCTAGGTACCATGACAGTGATAATGTTTGACTTAATATTCAATTCTCAATAATTATGAGGGAAAAATGTTTAAAGAAAATATGAATTTTACTGCATACACATCAAGTAACTATTTAAATGCGATAGTTAATTATCTCACATACCTCGATCTTGATTACCTCACAAAAACTGAGATACGGTATCGCTATACTTCATCCATTATACTCAGGGAAGAATGTTTTCGTAGACTTGAACAAGTTTTTACCTTCAACAACCAGACGCGAAAGGTGGCGCGACGTGAAGTATCGGACTCGTTTTCCTTTACGTACAAAACAAAGAACGGAAATAAAATAAATGTTAAAAAAACAAAGACTCGACTACCTCGAAATCTTGAAAGAAACTTTTAAGATAATTTTTTTAATATTCTCAAAATAACCTCCACAAACAATGCAGATTATATAATTGTGTGTGTATATGAGTATGCATATCTATATATATATATATATATATATATATATATATATACAGGATTAAGTTTTTGTCAGTGACCGAATTTTAAGGAGCGTTTAAGA
Source organism: Druceiella hillmani (assembly GCA_039881145.1). NCBI lineage: Eukaryota > Metazoa > Arthropoda > Insecta > Lepidoptera > Hepialidae > Druceiella > Druceiella hillmani. The sequence goes on from JAYKKI010000070.1 coordinate 3,983,923, forward strand.
ATCGGTGACTAAATCATAAAATGAAAAAAAGGAAAAGAACCCAATTTTTTTCTTTCTATGGTTTAGTTGCCGATTCTCAACCGCTCCTTAAAATTCCATAATTGACCATAATTTATTCCTGAATATATCCATGTATATATCCTGCATATATCCATGTACGATTATAACGATTTTATTTCAACGTTGTATATATTGAAATATAATACGAGTATGTCACCCAAGTTGAAAACATACCTATAGAATAGATTACTGGTTGCACAAGGAATAGAAAAACATAAAGTGCTACAAGCATTAGAGAGGGTTGTGAACAATATATCGATGACAAGAACGTCAGTGCATAATAGTGTGCTGACGAGTACACGAGAAAATCAATCGTAGTTTCTTATAAAAACAAAAACAGTAAAAAAAATTAAATTTTACCTTAGAGTCACATATATTTTGAAAAAAATTAATTAATACAAAAATTAAAAGTGTACAAATGAAAATAAAGAAAACAATTTAAGGAAAGAGAATTATGATTGAAAATAAAAATACAAATTAAAATAAGAAATGAAAAAAGAAGAACGTGCGTTGACAAAGAATTAGAAAATGAATAAACAACTCTAAACACGTTTTGATGACTACTAAGAATGAATTGATGACTACTAAGAATGATTTACCAAAAAATATAAGGGCAAAATCTGATTATGGTGATGAATTAATATTTCAATCGTAAAACAAGACTGGGGCTGATTAGACTGGAGATATATTGATGTTTTCAGAATAAAGTGCGTAATATAATAAGTACATATATATTATATATTAGTATAGTAAATATATAATTAATATAAGAGAACGACGATATCAATATTTTTCTTATTATCGAACAATCGAATTTAACAACTGTACATTACTTTCATGACTTAGTTCTCTGGTTGCGATTCCAGTTTGAATTAATTTACTGTATTTTTACATACCACTATCATGCAAAGTTCTGTTAGTTCTAATGCACCAGACAGCCTACTTTCTCGGCTAAGGTCAGTTAAAAAAACATTTATATACCATTTTATCTGTTTAATGTTGGTAATATCAATCTAAACGACTAAACGACAGCTTGAAAGACACCTACCCTCTGGATTTAAACAAAGTAAAATTGTGCACTATACCCGGATTTGATAAAAATTCTAATCTAGCGATAAGTTGAGTCTACTTTTTTTTCATTTTAGTCCTAAATTGAAATTAGCAACTATTATAGAAAGAAAAAATATTACTTATATATTTCTTACTACTATAATTGTTACTAATAATTGAAATTCTTACTACTATAATTATTACTAATGGCTAATGAGCGAAATTGAAAGCTACGCCGTCGCTTTATGATTCTGTTGCAAACGAAATTAAACTGGTGTATATGAAAACACGCCAGTTTCATCCCATTCGGAAAAATACTATTACAATTAAAGCAGTATAAACGAAAAAGTAATCATAACAACTCTTACATTATTAAATATTAATCCAGATAAGTATAACCGTACTTGATGCATCCACTTGGATAACAATTTCTCAAAGAGGGTAATCGTTGTCCGCCAATAAAGTATTTATTATTTTAAATACTAAACTAGAATTGTGTCATTACTGATGTTTAAGTACGAGCGGGGAGTTAAAATTTCCTATTAATAAAATATCAACATTGAGCAATGAATCTTTCTGCTTCGCCGCAGTAGGCGTCATACAACTAAAGCAACTAATTGTCAAACTTGTATCGTTTTATCCTGTTTGGAATTTTAAAGGATTTCCTTATTCCCCACCTTTACACCAATATTTCTGTTAAACGTCATTAAAAATATATTTTATAAAGAAATTTCATTTGCGAGCAGTTTTAAAAATTTGTTTTCCCCATGGACTAAAACCTTGTTACGTATAGGGAGATACCCTACTATTATTAAATGATAATTACAATTTTAATCGGAATTCAAATGAATTGAGGATAAAGTAAGTATCTATACAAATTAAAGAGGAATTACGTCATTTCATTAGATTCCAGTCGTAATTAGTTCCTTCTCCGACATTATGACCGTATAGCTAAGAATTATAATTACGTAATAATATATAAAAACATAGTATGCACGTCTTTTTTCCGAAAATTCCTATCATCTATAAAACACTGCTAATGACACTTGAGAAAAAGTATTTTCATGTCTTGAAATCATCATTGCGTAATCTGCGCTCGGTTCATACTATATCTCACCAAGGTGAAAGAAGCACCACATCGAGCAATGCTTATAAAACACCCCATCATCTTGGGTGAACTTCGATTTAGTAGGGGCATGCCATGAGGGGTGTTCAGTTTCTCCATCCCGACACACATATTGCATTCTATTGATAACTAAATTTGTGATTTCAAAGTTATTGTTTTATTATTTTAGCTACAAATATGAGGGTTGTAGAATGGTTAAAGAGTGAACAAATTTAATTATTCATTTCGAACATATTTCACATGCATTGTTCTATTACAAGACAATTAAATTAAAAATTGTAATATTCTATAACAGAAGCACAATATATACTTAATCCTTACAACTATACTAAATTCTCAAATGCAAAACGGATACGTTCTCACTTAGTATTATTTGACTGTCATCTTTACTCGAGTAATTGATAAATAGTAATGCACATATTCTTAATATTTTAGTGTATTTACTCCCTAGAACATTTAAAAAAATTTTACATTCATTGCCTTAACTTTTATTTTGAAATGACCATTTCGTTTTAATTAAAAACAAATACTTTATCTATCTGTCGCTTCTGTGTGCCTCATTTTAAAACCATCGAACGACTTTCCGAGTATTAATTTAAAGTTAATTAGAGTATTCATCATGTATAACTTATCCGAGTATTAATTTAAGGATAATTTATGACAAATTCTTAGAGAAAGAAAAAAACAAACAAACAAAATGGTTTTCACCTGTATCTCCATGGGTACACATGATGGTGGAACCAAATTTATTGGTTTCAGTGGGATGAACCATTCGTCCTATAGACAATTTCTGAACATTGTGATTGGGTATGAATATTCAGTTAATATTTTATTAAATAAGACGACTTATACTACAAACAATAATGCATTAATGTATGAAATTGTATTACATTACTAAAATATATTAACCAAATATTTTAGTATCAAATTTATGAACTTGCAACATTTTGCAATATCGAGTCCTATATGTCAACAGTTTTATTTTCTGTTAGGTTTTTTTAATAATAAATTGTTATGAAATCGAATCGAATTAGCATCGGTTCATACGTAACACATATAGGCTTAACTACGCTTAACTATAAATTAGACGCCGAAACAGAATAATACACTTAACTATAAATTAGACGCCGAAATAGAATAATTCACATAACTATAAATTAGACGCCGAAATAGAATAATACACTTAACTATAAATTAGACGCCGAAATAGAATAATACATTTAACTATAAATTAGACGACGGAATAGAATAATACACTTAACTATAAATTAGACGCCGAAATAGAATAATACACTTAACTATAAATTAGACGTCGAAATAGAATAATACACTTAACTATAAATTAGACGCCGAAATAGAATAATTCACATAACTATAAATTAGACGCCGAAATAGAATAATACACTTAACTATAAATTAGACGCCGAAATAGAATAATACATTTAACTATAAATTAGACGACGAAATAGAATAATACACTTAACTATAAATTAGACGCCGAAATAGAATAATACACTTAACTATAAATTAGACGACGAAATAGAATAATACACTTAACTATCAATTAGACGACGAAATAGAATAATACACTTAACTATAAATTAGACGCCGAAATAGAATAATACACTTAGCTATAAATTAGACGACGAAATAGAATAATACACTTAACTATAAATTAGACGCCGAAATAGAATAATACACTTAACTATAAATTAGACGACGAAATAGAATAATACACTTGACTATAAATTAGACCCCGAAATAGAATAATACATTTAACTACAAATTAGACGACGAAATAGAATAATACACTTAAATATAAATTAGACGCCGAAATAGAATAACACACTTAACTATAAATTAGACGCCGAAATATAATAATACACTTAACTATAAATTAGACCACGAAATAGAATAATACACTTAAATATAAATTAGACGACGAAATAGAATAATACACTTAACTATAAATTAGACGCCGAAATAGAATAATACACTTAACTATAAATTAGACGCCGAAATAGAATAATACACTTATCTATAAATTGGACGCCGAAATAGAATAATACACTTGACTATAAATTAGACGCCGAAATAGAACAATACACTTAACTATAAATTAGCCGCCGAAATAGAATAATAGACTTAACTATAAATTAGACGCCGAAATAGAATAATACACTCAACTATAAATTAGACGCCGAAATAGAATAATACACTTGACTATAAATTAGACGACGAAATAGAATAATACACTTAACTATAAATTAGACGCCGAAATAGAATAATACACTTGACTATAAATTAGACGACGAAATAGAATAATACACTTAACTATAAATTAGACGCCGAAATAGAATAATACACTTATCTATAAATTGGACGCCGAAATAGAATAATACACTTGACTATAAATTAGACGCCGAAATAGAACAATACACTTAACTATAAATTAGACGCCGAAATAGAATAATACACTTATCTATAAATTGGACGCCGAAATAGAATAATACACTTGACTATAAATTAGACGCCGAAATAGAATAATACACTTAACTATAAATTAGACGCCGAAATAGAATAATACACTTATCTATAAATTGGACGCCGAAATAGAATAATAGACTTAACTATAAATTAGACGCCGAAATAGAACAATACACTTAACTATAAATTAGGCGCCGAAATAGAATAATACACTTAACTATAAATTAGACGCCGAAATAGAATAATACACTTAACTATAAATTAGACGCCGAAATAGAATAATACACTTATCTATAAATTGGACGCCGAAATAGAATAATACACTTAACTATAAATTAGACACTGACAAAAAACTAAAGTTTTTCCGTTTTAAAAACAGAAATTGATATTACTTTGTCATTTTTTAGAAACAAAAGGAAATTAAACCACTTCAATATTTATTATATGTTAGTTTAATAGATTTACTTTATTTTATGTATATACATGTATGGACATGATGACAGGTCAAATCTACATCACTGTCGCATTGAGCCCTGTTAAAAAATACTAACCTTAGAAATTGACGCCTTTACGTTGAATAGTGTTCATTCAACGTGATGGTGTCAATGGAAAAATGGGTCAATTTTGGTTTTTTCATATTTAATGCCTAAATATTATCATTTGCAAAGATAAAAAAAGAATATTAAATATTTTTTTAACAAAATGTGTTATATTGCAGTTATTTTATCATAATTAAATATTTAATAAATTTGTTTTTAAAAGATTGGGCTATTTCTCTCAAGAATTCTTCGAATTTTTTAGGGATTTTATTCTTATCTTAGTCTATGCTTGCCATGCTAATTTACAAAAAGATTATACATAAAAAATAGTTACACAAAATACGTGGAACATTTTTTTCCCAAATTCAGTTAAAAACCAACCTAAACCATATCCAAGGTTGAATCGTATTCCGTGTCAAGAGATTTACAATGGTTATAACAGAGAAATCATGCTCGGATTTGCTTTAATAATCGATGTAATTTAACAAGTCTCTCAATTGACCCCATTGTGCCGAGCGTGTTCGTGTAACGCACACAACTAAGAATCACACAGCACCGCCAGGACCGGCGCGCGCGCATGTAAATTAGTGCGAAACGATATATTTCATGACGTAATTTCAACCCTTAAAGAATAATCTTTTTGAACACGACGATATCCGTTTGTCATGACTTATTACTTATAAGCCGGCATACTTCCTATCAGAACCGCTCAAATCTCGTACGATATCAATACAGAAGTAAACGTGATGGGTAAATATTATATCCGAATGATAAATGAAGATGCTTCAGCTATTCACTGTTTGTCATATAAATAGTTCCAAGATTGATCAGAAAGTTTGCTTTGCGGTGAGAACGACAAATATGCTTGGTGCGATTGAGTACAAAAATGTAATTGAAACGTTTTATTAAGTATTTTTTCTATTTCTACACAAAAACTGTCAACTTAAAATGAATGCATTTTTTATTAATTTAATTTTTTGTAAAGTAATAAAAATAAGACGTAAAAGATCTAAAATAAGTTCATCATTCTCAACTATCTAAAGGTATCATATATTTCAGTTTAAATATATATTTTTGATTTGTTATTTATTTATTAATTATATTTACTAAAGTTTTATGGTTTTATTTATAATTATAGTATTATTTATATCTATTAGACCTAAAAATGTTTAATGTGACACGTATTTTCCCATGGGAATGGCGAGCAAAATTCTAGCTATACAAGCCATAAATGCTCATTATGAGTGACCTGCGAATTAGACATACATTTTTAGTATTTAATAATATGTATTTTGCAATACTCATAATAGATGATCTATCATGCACATATAAGTAAAATGCAATTATTTAATCTAGTGCTATATATATATATATATATATATATATATATATATATATATGTGTGTGTGTGTGTGTATATACAGCCCACCATTGCTGGCTTGATTTTGATATCTTAAAGAACTTTTCATGATCCTCATATTATGTACATAACTATTATAATATTCATCTTTATCCTAAATACGAGGAGATTTTCACGTTTTTTTTCTGTATAAACTTTTTCATAATTATATAATACTGTGACTCGCCGTTTATTTTACGTGTTCAGTACAAAAATAACTTACATCTCACCTTGAACTTTAACCAAATCGCTTTAACAGTATTGACAACATCTATTTACGAGTCCTAAAACCTGCATATTCTGTTTTAACTGCATCAAAGCAACTAACTGTATTTCGAATCCCTTGGTGAATATGTAGTCGAAGCAAAGTGTGATTTCTGGATTTTAGTGCGAAACTCAAGTATTATTTCAAAGAAAGTTCAATATTTTTACCTAATGTTCTGATAAGTAGATAATCGAAAATTCCTTTAGGAAATATTCGATATAGGCAAAGGTAGCCCGGGTCTTCCGATCGATCCAGTAGTTTTTGCTTGCTGTACTAAGATCTAGAAAAAGAGAGAAGTATTTAAATACAACGAAAAATAACTTATTAGGCACATTCCTGACACGAAATCCTCCAAAATTATTCAATATAGAAGGTCGTCATCCCATCCACCAAATAATTGTCCATTAGTTTTGAATAAATAGGAGAAATATAACATGCGAATACACCATTGTGCACATCCGTTAGATCGACACATCTTGAAACCTATCGAAGCAAATTATGCAAACAATCGTGCTATAAATATACGCAGTATATTCACGTCACCGCTGACCGAGCTGGTCAAGTAGATAACGGAGCGAGCAAAGTGGTGTGGTTCACGATACCACTGACATTCACCACGCTTGAGACAGTTTATTAGATGTAGATTTGTGAGCGTATCAACATTCTACTTGTTATTTATTTTCAAGGAGACACTTGTATTCTACATTACCTTCATCAAGGTTACGTATATCCTGTAAGAAATGTAAAGCCTAAATTTAATATAATTACATACGTTCCATTATTGCTGATCGTAATAAATATAGCTTTAGTCGCATATTAAAACGTGATACCACTTTTTAGACAAGTGCATGACGAAATCGTTTCTTTGAATTTTATGCAAAACGACTATTCTTATTTTTTTTTAATCTCTGCATATATTTATGTTTTATAAATAATTTTGTATTTTTTCAATTTGTAATAAAAACTAAAACGAAACGGTCAATTGTTTAGTTTAGCGCACTGGAATGTCATCATTATTGACTTGAAATATATTAATTAAATATAAAATGGTAATGTTGATTTTTCTTTATCATCTAATAAAAAACTGAACTAAGAAATGGGATCCTGTTCACTGCATGGTGTAACAAAACGCCCGGTAGAGGGCTGCCTCTTATGTAACGAAAACAATATTTTAATATTACTTTCCCCATTCAATATTTCTTCGCGAGAGATTTAGGTTTTTAAATATCCACGTTTTTCTGATTAGAAATAATTCATATGAAAACGTAAAGCGAGTGCGTTTGAAAATATTACCAAAATAACGTGTGAGAAAAATGTAAACCTTTAAGAATTCTAATAAAAAACTGAGTTTTATTTAACTAGTACGCAATAAGCACTTTTTTTACTTCGTAATATCTTTATAACGAAGCGTTTATTAAGGAAACTAATAGGTATATACCTACCTTCTATATATATAGAAGTAAATTATTCAGTAGCAAGTATATAGCAAATCGGCATGGTGTATTGCGTTGATAGCGCAGTACACCACGGGGTCCCGGGTACAAATGCCAGCCAGCGGAACTGGTGTGATGTTTAAAATCGCATGGCTAAATGCCATAGGCCAAGTTCGATCGCCAACCCGCCTACCCAGTGTGATGGTTGTGAGTATTACCTCCAACGATACGGTCATTAGAGAAACCCAAATCTAGCAGTCCACTGAGGCGCTTTTGATGATGGTGACGAAGTTTATATACCTTACAATTACCTATTTAACTGACTATGACTAATTATTTCCTGTGATATGCACACAGTTTGAGAACTTTTGACCCATTTATCTTTTATAAATACAACTATACGTCTAACAGTTTGAGCCTATCCTCCCTTGGTCCTTAGCCATTCTACTCTTTTCCTCGTTATCACTTCTCAAGAATCGCTGCAAGAATTTTGATGAAAATTAGCTTTTAAATTTTTGTTTTGCCCGTATAAATTTTGCACTAAAATCGTTAAGATTAAATAGATAGTCTAAAACAGAAAGTATGAATTTTTATTATTACCTAAAATCTTTGTTAAAGTAACTTAAAAATGATGGAAACAATTTTTTTAATTTTTTTTATATGTAATATAATTTTTCATGAAGAAGAATTTTAAATTGAATTATGAATTACGCCGCTATATTTTTAATTGAAAATAAATATCACGTTTATTTTGGAATTCAATGAAGTTGTCATTTCTTTTTGACTGAGGTTAATCTTTTTAATACCTAAAATTGTATTTCTGTGTCTCACAAAAAAAAACACTTTGATAAAAGTCAATTCAGTTTACTACCCAAAAGTTTAGTTTTCTTAAAAATCTTACTACTCAAGTACTATTTATAATTTAAGGACCCTACTTAAAACGAATTACTTCATAAACTTTTCTTCCATTTAGCTTCCATCCTTATTTTTTACAGACTTCATGAATCATCCTCAAATGATGACCTGTATCAAGATTAAAACCAAACAAAATGTTTTTCATTCAATATTGCGCAATGGTTAGTCATTACAGGCGATTATTCAAATATTCATTTGCAATATTGACTTTACTTTTTGTACTTTATCTATTAGAAAAAAAAACAACGGGCTTTAAAAAAGAGCCATATTCGTGCCGAAATTCGCATAAAATATAGTTCTGTATTTATTTTTGTTAAAATAATAATAACCTTTAGTTAGAAGCGCCAAAATCAGTCGTGCCGGATTACTAACTATCCTGTTATGCAATAGGCTTTAAATAAGTAACAAAATAATATTTTTTATTGTCAATTTTTTATTAAAATATTTTTAGAATGTGGGGACATTTTCTTTTTAATAATTTTTAGAATCAATTTCAAATCAACTTTAAGTAATATAATTGAAATGACAGACCTGAGATTTATTCCTGAGACAGACATAACAAAAATTTGGCTTTAGTATTTGGAATCTAAAAATATTCCTTAAACTTCCGACTTATAACAAGAACAAACCTTCAGGATATAAGGTAACTAAGAAGTGTGTGTTCCATTGATCCATAAGCGTTTCCGAGTTCTTTGACGATATATACCCTCTCCTATTTGTAGTCGACTCCCTATTGAAGCCTACAACAGACAAATTAAATACTTAAAAAATATTGTACGCCCTCCATCTAACTTTTTGTGGTGTAATCTTCTCGTATCACGCCATAAAATTTTTGTATCACGGCATAAAAACTATTCCTTGGATGGGAATCAACTAATACTCTCTTCATCCCCATTTCTCTAAAAATTCGAATATCGGTCTTTTCTTTTCCACTGTATGATTACCGTTCTCCCGTACTATTATAAAATTTACCTCCCTTAGTTTTTCGTGAGCCTCTTGAATAGCTTTCTCTTCTACTTTAAAGATTATATTTACTTCACCACCACGAAAATCTTCATTCCGATTTGGAACGATGACAGTAACCTGCCAAAAATGTGTCACTATTGAACACATACGCACTAGGCTTAATTGATATATAAACATAATTGCATTACATTATATTTAATATAGCAATAAATTCACTTTATTACTTTAAATAAATAAGTTTACACATAATAACAAAATCATTATTTTTTCTCATTAAAAGTGGAAGATACATAACGAAAGTCTACCAAAATTCGAACTAAGTTACTAGTCGATATAAAACCCCTTAACGTCACCCCAACCTCGCGCGCCTGTTTAAAGGTTAATTGAACATTCTATTTACATGTTGGTGTATGGAAATTTTTTCAAGTTTTCTGAACACATAGATGAATAAAATATCTTTTTAAAAAGCGACCAAAAAGCAAAAGAAAGTAGATAATAGAAAGTAAAAAATAATTAACTCAAAATATGTACCGACTTATTTGCAATAAATAACTAAGTTATTCATTTTTGAAGTCGGCGCCAGCACTGTAGACCAACTTAAACAAATGTTTAATTTAATTTAATTTATAAGGTAAAGTTAAAACTTTAACTTCTAATATACTTACAATACTAAACATATTCATAAAGGGTTTATTTATAATATAAAAATTTACATCTGCTTCAGTTGATCGGCGATGCTGGAGTCGGTGCTTCAAAAATAAGTAACTTAGTTATTTATTGCAAATAAGTATGTACCTATTTTGAGTTAATTATTTTTTACTTTTTAGTAAGTACCTTTATTGAAGTCGGTTTTTTAAAAGATATTTTATTTTAGAATTTATAATTATTAATATAAATTTTCACAATTATTTTCCTTCTTAGAACATTGGATATTTATTAAAAGTCACGAGCATAAGCTAGTATATAGGTAATTCCTCTTTGTCTAAAGTTGATTATCAACAATACGTAGACTTGAAGCGACAGTAGTAGCCGCCAATGATTATCTGTTAGCCGTTGTGGAGTTCGGTTCTCCATACCACCAATTGAGGAGTTCTGTTCTCCATGTCCAAAATCAAATATCAAAGTTTTCAAAGTAATAAGTAAAGACAGCTAACCAGTAGCATATATTGAATCACGATCGATTTACTACCATCCGTTAAGGAGTTACAATATTCAACTTCAGAACTCGTCATCACACAATTACCTGGTCGATGGTATAATTATTTTTCAAAGTAAAAATTACCAGTAGTAGATATCTTGAATTACATTTAATTTACTACCATCCGACAAGGAGTTCCATTGATCATCTCCATGGCCATAACCACCCATAGCAAATATCTTGAATCACAGTTCCATTGTTCACTTCCTCATCATCAGATTATCACCATATTTATATGGGACCACGCCTATAGCACCCTCTTTCAAATAAAAAAAAACAATCATCAAACTAATTTCACCAGATAAAGAATTATCGCGGAAAATACATACAAAAAAAGATTCCGACGAATTAAAAATTAAAAGGATACAGTTTCCATTACGCCAGATGTTACGCAAATAGGGCTTTATAGAAAGAGATAAATTGAACGTTATTTCATTTCAAAAGGTTTTCCAATACTGCACTCAATGCCATACACGAAAAAAATTATTTCCACTCGAATTTGCATTACACTTTTATTAATATTTTTAAAAATGTCGTTTCCTCGGTCTTTCATTCCATTGGGGAAGCATCTACACTAAACTTTTTGAAATATTGTGCTATATAATAATTGAGATTTCTTTATAAAGTATCTGCTTACAAAATGTAATGCACATGGATCAAGGAAACTGTAAAAATCGCGAGGCTGTGATAGACAGATCGTCATGAGAAAACTGTAAGGGTTCTTCTAATCGTAAAAACGCCCGCTAAACTTTTGTCCGACTGCGTGTTCCCGTTTATTTTGATGATCGCTGAACCTAATTCCATTTTCATCTTTCAATATCTTATAACATTATGTCAAGTAGAATCAAGTATTTTCAATAACATTATGCCAAGTAGAATCAAACAGTTTTCAATAACATTATGTCTAGTGGAATCAAGTATTTTCAATAACATTATATCAAGTATTTTTAATAACATTATATTAAGTAGAATCAAGTATTTTTCAATAACATAATATCAAGAAGAATCAAGTATTTTCAATTATATTAAGTTAAGTAGAATCAAGTATTTTCAATAACATTATGTTAAGTAGAATCAAGTATTTTTCAATAACATAATGTCAAGTAGATTCAAGTATTTTCAATAACATTATCGTATTTTCAAAGTTGACGCTGCGGCTACGTATAAGTAGCAACATATCGTCAAATTAAAAAAAATCCAAAACACGTTACATGCAGTGGGACCATGAAGCGCGAGAAAGGCGATGCACAAATAACACAATTTTAAACGCACCAGCGCACCACACCGGAAATAATGTTGAATGCAAAATTGCGCTAAACATGAAAATTTTAGTCGTTATTTTTCCTTTCCTACGTGTTGCGTGTTACCTCCGTTATCGATTAATTCAATGTTATGTATTCACATCTATATTTCACAGTAATAGTTAAGGAAAACATAATAAATCGATTTATAATTAGGATAATTGAAAGCACGTACCTTCCAAGTCACTTTACATGAAAACGAGTTTGAGAAAGATATACAGATTCCAGCACATCGGTTTGTAATGAAGCACATTTAGGTACCTTTCACATAGTGAAAAATACCCAAAAGGCGGATTCAAAATAAATGTTAGTTTTGGATACACCGAGTACATTTACTTTTTTGAATTATAAGGGTTAGTAAGTAGATATGACATAAATAATGACGAAATAGCAGTACTTTTTTTCTTTAAGAAATATACACCAAATTTTCAAGCTCGACAAGTATCTAACAATGTAATTCATTCAAAAATAAAATAAAGGCAGTCTTCATATATACCTATCCTCAGTTTCCAAATTTTAGACGACATCTTAATAGTGCGTCGAGCATCTCTATTCTAAGCGTTCTTATCTCTCAAAGAGATATTTCGCGTACAATCTCCGGGTCGAGGCCAACCGCACATTTAATTTCCGTCATCCGCAGAAAACCCTCAAGGGTAGGTGAAGAGTCGTCTTGGAGTACCTGCGCGATTCGGAGCACTTGATAAAAGCTCTCTCTGGATACGGTCGAGGTAACAAAGATCGGTTGCTATGACCCTATTTCTTTATCGTTTCGCTTTATTTTTACTATAAATAAAGACCCCATTTATAGACACATTACATAGTTTGGAAATATTTGTTTATGGTCAATATTATCATAACCGAAATTATGAAACAAATGTTATTTTAAAACACATATGGCATGAGACTATTTGTCCAATTACAATGATGCCACTGAAATCATGGAATATATTCAGATATATATATATATATATATATATATATATATATATATATATATGTATATACATATATTTTTTTTTATTTATTAAAATATAATTAGATAAGAAAAATTGTTTAAAAACTTTTTGCAGTGGTGTGAACATTACTCTATCGACAGTGTGTTCCAATTGTAAGTAACTTGTCTAAATTATGAATTCCTTATTCTATTTTAATTTGTAGATTATAAAAAAATATACTTTAAAGAACTAAAAAATTAATTCAAAAGTTCATATCTATATTGACGAAACAAATGTTACTAAATATTTAATAGTTTATTACTTTTTAATTTCTCAGAAACAAAGTTTGATTTTGCAATTGATCAAGTAGCATATTTGAGTATAATTTCATTAATACCGTTTAAAATGTTCAGTTATGTGCAAAAGCAGATCAACGAACAACAAAAATAAAAAAACCAGTATAAACTACGAGTCGTCACACTTGGTAATAACTTCACAAATATCAATATTATATTATTGGAAATAAATATTTTTAAATTATTAAAAATCTAATATTTTAGAAAATAAAAAGTAATATATGGCCTTAGGTGAAGATGAACACCGTGAAGTATGACTGGATAATTTTACTCATGGTTAAAAAACTGTTTTAAAGTCCAAAGTGATTTTAATTTGGCTTGAAACAAAAAATATATATACCTTATATAATGACTTTCGTATAACACAAACAAAAAGTGGTTCTAGGTTGCACTCATGTGGTAACTTTTAAAAAAGAGATAAAGTGCCAAAGAAAGCACGTATGCAAAAGAGACCATTATAATAAAAACAAAATAGTTTCCTTACCCTTGAAGACCACTTTTATGATGCTAATAACGTGTCTATTTAATATTACTTCATTGGGCAATGGCAATCACAATGGCGAATGAGAAATCTTATATTTTTGTATAAAAAGTCAGGTTATTTTTCATAATTGTTTTTAAATGCTTTTTCTACAGAACTCTTTTAGCCAGCAAGAAAAAACAAAGAGCAGATTATGTCCCGCTATATCCTCTATACACAGAAGTAATATACTAGTCCTTTAAATTCGCAGGACTAACAGAATCGTCGAAAAAAACGACGTAAAACTCGAAAAGAGTGAAAAAACATTCAATTTAACAGTAATAGAACGAACTAACAGTTTATTTTTTAATTAATTTCGACAAAGATTACAAATTAAAAAAAAAATTAGTATTGGTTTTGTTTACAATCGTTTGTTGAAACTTATTATGTACTTCGCTAGATTTTTATTGTTAACAAATTTGATATACTAAGCATAAAATATATACGCTTTTACAAATTGTATTTATATTTTGTCAATCACTGAAATGTTTGCTTCTTTATAGCTAACAAATACTAACTTTTTAAAAAGTTATATTCTATATCTAAAACACTAAATCCATTTCCGCCGGTCTCCTTTGTAATTCAATCTGCGTCTCTGACTCCATTCTCTACGACGAAACGAGTGTAATAAAATTAAGGATTTCTACTGGCGTTTGTTACGGATCAGTGCGCGCAACATTGAACTCAATATTGTAATTCTAAAACAATATTTCTAGTCATACTGCAGACTCATTAACGATTAATTTCAAAATGTAATAACAGCTGAGGTCAAAACCAACTCTTTCTTTTACACGTTTTTAATTTCGATTTTTGTGCAATCGATGTTTAAAAACTGATTTAAAACAATTAATAAAATAGATAATCAACAGTTTTATACAAAATTGTTTAGAAGGATGACTGATGACATTGAACATTCACAGAAAATATTACTCTACGGTGTGTTTGGAATCGAGCAAAATTCAAAACAATTCCTTTTAGAATCTTGGCTATTTGTCTATTAACTCATTATGCGAAAACTGCTAAATAGATTTAAAAAGAACTTTTATTACAATTATGCCTAGAATTCTGATTAAAACTTAAGTTATACTTTGCACCGAATACATTAGTTTTTAAGAGATTTCAAATTCAAATATTACCGTTCATAAAATAAGAGTCGAATGTACACACAAATGGATAAATAGGAGTTATCGAGTAAGTGACATAGCGTTAAGTTAAGGTTCAAGCTAAGATATAAGTTAGTTTTATCCCGACTAATGGTACATTTGAAATGCAAACATAAATTGTAACCCACGGAAATACCACCGTAATAAAATATTTAATATTGCTATTAACCACCTCAGCGAAGCCAAAGGCAATATCTAGATTTTTTTATAACACGATATCTTATATCGTACACTATGCTATTAGAGTTATTGAATTTCGTGTTTATATTTTGTAAAGAATCAACATCGTATCATAAAATCGTTCCTAAAGATTAAATATAGAAGATTCACACAAATTTATATTAAGTTTTAAAACCAAATTTGAATCTCGCCAGAAATTACTGCTAACTTATTATTGCCAATGGTCTACACTCATGTAAAAAAATCATGTACTGACTAAAATACACTATGAGTCTAATTTCTGAGTGATGACCTGGTTTTTTATTCGCTTCGCAGATTATATTATCAGACTATATGGTTATAGTATGTTATGTTCTTGTATTTTAATATATTCAAATAATATAATGAGACTCGCCTTCAATACACTGCAGTAACTGTGAAATATAGTTTTTTCTTCAAATAATATTTTAATTTTTAATTATACAAAAGATACAAGACTTGAAACTTCTTGTCAACTGTAGTAAATTATTTTTTAATAAATTTATACTCTTAAGATTACTATTCTGCAGAAGCAGACAAATAAAAATTAGAAAAATTATGTATTTTATTTTATTATCTATTTTTTTCACTTCAAAATTTATTCTCTTACTGACATATTATAAATCAAGGATATGGTATTTTATGCCAATAGACATGGAAAATAGTTTTACCCATTTCTATTTATCGATGATTTACATCTACTAAAGAATGTAGCCAATAATGAAAAAATACCAAATATTTTAATAACACGTCGTTCCATTTTTTGTCAATAAATACCTTGTTAATCTTTTTAATGAAGCCCCTAGTTTACTTTCAATAATGTCACTATTTCGAAGTAAATTGTTTCATTAAGCATTATTACGTTTTGCTATTGTCGAATAAGGTCACGCGATCGCCTATCTAAATGATACTAGCTCACTTGTCCTCATTTGTCTCATCAATAATAGATATTTAATTCTTTTCAACGCCATTCATTGAAAATGTGTGAATATAGGCTTTTCATAAATACAAACGTACACCGCTTGTAACTGGTATTTTGTATATCGTGACATTTAACCCTGTCACACTGTGAATTTTAAAAACTGATCACGATAGTATATGCCTGAATGGAATAAGCAAGTATATTCATATATTTTGCTTTTTTTATTAAATCAAAATATTGCAATTAATCTAAGAGGTATTGTTTCTTGAGTAAAAAGATACTGATTTTTTTTCATATTAAACTTAATTTTTTCCAATTTCTTCTTCTTCTAAGGGTGCCTCTCCAACTACTTAAGGTCAGCAGTCAGCTCTGCGTCCTTGGTAAGTCGAAAGAATTCAACGTCACTCGTAATTCCTGTCCGATGTTACGCGACCATGATTTTCTTCTACTTCCGGCTTCCCTTCTGTCAGCAACTTTCGCCATCATTAATAGCAAGAACTCGTATCACGTCATGCCTGATATGCAACTTTTCATTGTTTAAATATTGCAAAAGTGCATTTCTGACCAACCCGTCGTAGAACCTCCTCATTAGTGACTTTCTGAGTTCAAGATTTAGACATCACGCGTCTGTAGACCCCCATTTCAAATATTTCTATTAGTTTCCTGAGATCTTACTTAATAGTCCAAGTCTCGCATCCATGTAGAAGTATTGGTCGGATGTAGCACTGGAAAAGACGAATTCGAAGTGGAATGTTAAGATTACAGAGTACATTTTTCATTTTTCTCAGGCACTGCGGAAAATTTCGATCGACGCGAATTTTGATTTCTACTTCAATGTCCCAGTTTTGACTAAGCCAGGTTCCAAGACATTTCTATTTATTCACCTGCTCTAGTTTTTGACTTGCCATAAATATGTTTGGTTGGAGAATGGGACCGCTGGAGATGAACATAAACCAAGCCTTCATTCATTCTAAGGCAGGTTTTAACAATACACTCCCCGACCCGAAAATTTTCTGTAACTCCGCTTCTGAAAATGCTATAACTGTATCATCAGCATATCTCAAGTGGTTAATGAAGTGTCCATTAACTTGAACACCACCATCTAATTCTTCCATAGCTTCCGTCGTGATCGCTTCCAAGTACATGTTCAAAAGAGTTGACGATAAAATGTAACCCTGTCGCCCTCCCCTTTTGATATTAAAAGGAAGAATCTATTCAGATTCTTCCCCATTAACCCTAAAAGTTGTAGATTTTTTTATAATACGAAATTTTTCCAGTTAAAATCCGTATAATAATTGTACAAACTATTTTTATTGAATTATTTTACCTACAAATTATTCATACGATTATTTTTAAGCAAAAACCTCACTTTTTTTTTTGATAACTTATAACATGAGAACGAATGATAGTACAACGAGTTTAATGTTAGTTTCAAAAAACTGAACTTTAACATAAATAAATAATCGATACTGCGACTTTGTCAGTCGCAATAACAATTATTTATTTTATCAAAATTCGCATTTTTAAAACTTTTTAATAAATATAACAACACTTCTTAAAAATTGTTTTAATCGCCAAAGTGTTCACGTCACGTATGCTCATTAAGTTAATCAAGATATTTTCTTCAGTTCAAGTATGCTCATTAAGTTAATCAAGATATTTTCTTCAGTTCAAGTATGCTCATTAAGTTAATCAAGATATTTTCTTCAGTTCAAGACAGTTTCCTGAATACATTCAGGAAACTGTCAATATTTTTCTGTTATACATTCAATATTTTTCTGTTATAATTTCGCGTTTAATGATTTTACTAGTGCAAGAAAAAATTTGAGTTTTTATATAAACCTATCTAGTACCAATAACGTTGTATTAAATATCCTTATAAAACGAAGGGAAAGGATGATTCCAGAAAGCAAATAAAGGGGACCGAAAAATAAAACGTCGAGTCTTAAAAGCATGTGTGAAAAAGAGGTAGATATAATTATGAAAGTTCCTAAGTTTATATTAGAGTTGAGCGAGTACGACATCGTTGCAAATGAGATAGTATCGCTATGAGGTGGCGGATATTGTCGCTAAGTGACGGATTTTGATATATATACTTTTCTATAAAATAGTTCAGTGGCAGCCACATATATTTGAATCGCGAATTCATACTAAATGAGAGTTAAATTAAGAAAATAAAATGGCATTGTTTTTCTAAAATTACTTTTAGAGCTCTTATGACAAGCCAATGTAACCACGTCCATAACTTAAATCAATAATTATTTAGGTAAAAACTGTGAATTACTTTCCAGTGAGAATATCACATTTTTTTCATCATTAAATCCATAAAAAGTGAAACATTTTATCTGAATCAAAGTGCTTTTGGCAGTCAAACAAATTCGAATCTATATAATCACATAATACTATGACGCAGTTAAAAAGAAAAAAATGTACATTCAATGCCACATAATCTTTGCTTCTATATTACATTTCTAAGGGACCAATCAATACTGAGACACGGTTTTCAAAGCAGGTCACTAATGTAGGTATTACATCAGTCTAGTGTACATCCTTATATCAGCATCGATATAATATCGATAAACGTCTATTTAGATGCGTAACTAAAGTCATTCAGTTTACAAACGTACTTCCATAGACAGACCTCAAATACACGCACCACCTGTTTTCAATACTTCAGATGATATCTTAATAGCAACCCGAGCATCTCCATTCCGAAGGCTCTTATCTTTCGGTCTCCCGTCTTCAATTCGAGACGAACCGCAAGTTTAATTTGCATCCTCCGCAGAGAGCCCTCGAGTGAAGGTGAGAGGTCGAGTTGAAGTACCTGCGCGGGACGGAAGTACTCGATAAATGCCCTCTCTAAACGCGCCCGATATAATGAAGAACGGTTTAGGCGCAATCTCTTTTTTGATTACTTTTTACGTATGTATGGGTACATTAATTTTACAGTTTTAATTGACCAAAGTATTGAGTTATTATGATAATTGCATTCGGAACGAATGCAATTTAGTGAAAGTGAATTTTCACTATTTATTTTATTTATTTATGCTAAACATTGTTTTGAATAATTATACGAACCGTTCACTGATTTCATAAAACAAAATTAAATATAAATGTCTCATATTGACCCCTAATTATATTCGTGGTATAGAAATATACCCCAAAATATACACTTTTGGTTCTGTCTCCGGAGTTTACATTTTAATTCGTATAATCTAAGTACAACTTAAAATACTGTGGACAGATAGACGTGCGATGAAGTCGAACCTTTTCTATCCCACGAATGTAGTTACGTGAGTTTTTCAATTTGTCGTGTTTTTATTTATTAATGAAAATAAAATAACAATATGAGCAAATATTTACAGATAAAAATATAAAAGTCTTACAGAATTCTTCAGACATGGAATATAACGATTTTTTGGTAGGAAATAGGCAAAATCTTTGATCAGTATAATATGATGGAAGTCTTTGAATGTGAAGGAGGTAAACATTTTCTAATTATGTGAAAAATAAAATAGCTACTAAAACAAATCAAAAAAAATAATTTATTCAGTGCCAATAACTTTTTTTTTTTTTTCATTGCAGATAAGTTGCGAATCAAAAACTATATACCTGTCAAAAAATTAGTATAATTTTCAACTGTCAAAAAATTTGTATAGTTTTTTTTGGAACTAAAAATTATTTCCTTTAGTTTTGTTTCAATTTTAAAAAAATAATACACGTTTTGAATTACTATTACTTTTTTCTTATAAAAGGGTTTAATCTGAAAGGAAAGATACAGTTAAAATACGCATCGTTGATATTTTAAACGTGTCTTTAATTACTCTACTAAAACATATATTAATGACGTACAGAATATTTCATTAATATACCAAAAAACAATCTCATAAATATGCATATTCGGATTATGACACGCAGATATGTAATCTTAATAACAAATATAGGTCGTCACCGTGGTGTGTTGGGTTGTTCGCAAGACATACGGCCGTTGAGTGCTCGGCGTACCGCGGTGACCCGGGTTCGTTTCCCGGCCACTCATCAAGCGGGACTGGAGAAGTTTGGATAACCTTTCGAGGCTCTGGCAATCATTTTCCATATGAGATCTTCTTCATCTCATATGGATACGACAACAACAGCAATAACAAATGTAGAATATAAATCATAAAAATTGAAATAAAAAAAAAGAAAATTGAGTAAAAAAACGTTTAACGTTTGGCAATATGACGATATAAAATAATCGTGGGCAGCATAATGGCGAATTGTTTTTCATTAAATAAGTTACTTTTCCGTCATTTAAGAAAAGTGAAATTTTCACAACCGCTAAAGTATACTCTAACCTGAATTTGATTTTGCAGGATTTCGAAATGATTTAATCAGTTAGCATTTTTACAACTAACTTAACTTAAATTTACTATTTACAAATGAATCAATATTAACGTTAAAACTGTCTGTTAAACAAATGTGGGTTCAAAATAGATATGACTTCAATCTAACTATCATTAGTGATAAAACGCACTACTTAAACCTGCTACAGACGTCACAACGTATCAAGGCAATCAATAAAAAAGTCTATAGACAGCTTGATTGCCCGACTTTATTATTTTTTTAACAGGTCCAATTTTTTCGGTAAACTCTGACGTCATATCCGCAACAAGTTTATAGTAAATTTTTTAATAATTTTATAATAAATTTTTATATTGCCATGGATATGTAGATTTTTACCGAGAGGATTGTTTATGTATCCGAATATTCTACTGATCAGTAGTCGTCGAAAAATTTCCCTAAAATTATATATGATTCTGTGAGTACTGTATTTCTAAATGCTTTATGACTTCATATAGCTCTCCGTCTACTGATTGACACATACACTAGATTTTTAGCACCTAAAAGTCATTCCTTAAGATACAAATAGTTAAATAAATGCTTCTCATAGTCGCAATTGGAATGAAATTTAAAAGCAACATTCGTGTGTGTGTGTATATATATATATATATATATATATATATATATATATATATATATATATTGTGGGGACGAAAAAGAAAATTCGCACACTTGAACTGAGCAGTCCAATTGAATCCCCTTAACAATGTAGACGATTTAGCTTTTTTTTCTTTTAATCGACTAAAACTGCAAGCAAACATTTTAAAACTCACATTTATTGCACGTTTTTGAAAGACATTTATGAATCTTATCATACTTCCAGGTTTCGCTCACACAATTTTTGTCAACTTTTAATCGTATGATGTCTACGAATTCATTCTTGCTATGTATGTAGTGTTTTCCATTTTTTCGCAATATGATTCTGAAATAATGAATATTTGAATAAATGATAACTATCTATGGAATCTTCAGCTAATCCAATTCCTATTTATTTTATTTCAGGGTTCCTCCCTATTGACAAAAAACCGAACGAGTGTATAACGGAACCCGCATAAAGTGGAGTTCAGTACTTATCTACATTTATGGAAAATACGACCGGAATTATTCAAAATAATTTTAATTGAAAGTTCCAATCAAATAAATTGTTTTCCAGATTTGTTTACAGTTTTTTCAAGTCGGAGTTAAAAAAATAGAGGGTAGAGGTCACATTGTAAGTCAGTTTTAGGCTTGTTATTTTACAAACCGATTTAAAAATAGAAAAATGGTAAATTGAATCTCAATTTTATTTAGAAACACTTATCCGATGGTACTCAAATCGGTAGGATACTCGAAATGCCATATGTTTTTGGAAAGGGTATTGTTACATTAAAAGGATATTTTTAATAATTTGCCACTAAGCATTGACTGAGATCTACATACAAGGCATCTACTCGCAAAATTTCATGCGTATAAATCTCAAACTACAGAAAGTATGAGAATGTGGCCAATGACGAAATTATACTTGTTTTAAAACGAAATCCTAAAGATAACTATCCTCTTCATACGTATTAACCATTCTCCAAGAAATGTGAATTCAGATAGACGAAATATCTTTGCATTCCAATCGTCATGAAATTCTAAAAGTATTAACAGTTAGATATAAAATAAATCCATAAAAAAACAAACACTTTAAAAGTGAACCAATATCTATATCTTCTACCCTTATTCGTCAACGCGAAATTCACCAAACATACTTTTGACATCAATTTAAAGCAATGTATTCATCTACATTCATTAATCGCACGTTTGTTACACCGCGTTAACGAGATATATATTTTAGGTAACGTAAATATCATAATTATAATTAATAAATGAGACGAGAGACCGTGTATTCGGCAAATTTTCCACAAAACGATGCGCCAACGGAAAGTGTTTGAACTTCAAAAGACCCTCCCTCAAAGAACTAATTTTGTAACAAACAATAGGCAAATTTACACATGTATCTCACGCATCCGCCCGCTCTCTTTTATACGGCTTCTGGTTTAAATTTACATCGGAAGCTATGAGTGTAGAAAATTATTTTAAAACGCCGTAGAAGGTTTAATAATTTAACATATTTACATTAATATATGAGTAATATGTTAATAGAAACTTATCGTATTTAGTAAATCTTTTTCATATCACATCATTAATTTATAGCTAAAGTAAAAGGTTTTTCTCTTATAGTTTTAACTCTTACATCTGCATATAAAAAAACCAATGAGAGACGCCATTCGAAAACATGACTTTCACCCCATAACAAAACCGCAGCGAAAATAATGCTCCATCTATTTGACTTCTAATATAATGGGTTGGCTAACAAGTTTTTGACTACGAGTTTTTCACCACACCTTTAATATACTGGATTAGCTAACAAGTTTTTGACCAAGTTGACCACGAGTCGAAAGATTGTCGAAAATTGCAAAATAGTTTCTTATAATTATGCAGTGCATTAAATAAAATGAATTTAAATCCCCTTAATTTAATAATAATGAAATGGTGTACGTGTTGGTGCTACACTTTCAAAACTTGCACAATATTTTAGAAAAAGTGCAGTAATTTGTCAGAAACCTAAAATTATTAATATTGTTTAATCCTTAATTGTTTCTTTACCCTATTGATTTGGTAACATATATTTTTCATTTTATTAATATTTAAATTATATAATTTATTTAGATATCACATGACTGTTGTATAGTTTCTCAATATGTCACGGAACATACTAACTCCAACATATAAACATCCCACTGATTTATTCTGATTTCATAATTATTGTATAAATATAAATATGTCGAGTCACACAACTAGCGTTAGTAAAAATTACCATGTGTATTGACCTCGGTCATGATTGTTTTCTTACCTAATGAGATTATTTTAACCTCAGATGTCGAATAAACAAGTTCACACTATCCGTACACGTGGTCTACGAGTTCATTTCTTGAACGTGAGTGTATTCACAAATGTTCATATTCGTATCTTTCATATTTTTATCCTTTTATTATTAATATAAAGGCTTCTACAAATTTTCATTGATTTATCAGTTTCCTGGTGATTTTATCAAGACGAAACACATTTAGAAAAAATAATCTTTTTCGGGAAAATATCAAGATATCATTGAAAAACATATCCACGACTATCACTCTCCAAGCTCGCTAACAATACATTCTATCTCAAAAGTAGTACTTGAACGTTAAATTAGTATTATATATACTAATTAGTTATGTCCCGAATATCGACACACGAACGTATCTCATCCAACTTTCATTATCCCGGTCGTAACGAGGGAAGAGTTTTATGGAGCAGCCGACTCCGAACAACTACTTAAAATTACCTACACTACTTAAAATATATATAAAAAAATGATTTATAAAGTGTACAAAAAAAATTACAAAGTTCCTCACGAAATAAAATGGTATTTTAATTTTACTGAATATTTACAATATGTCGTTTTTAATGATGTGGACCATGCAACAAAATGAATTTAAAAATATTTTTAATTTGAATAAATTAATTTCTATTTGAACACTTCAAGAACTAAAACTCTCTAAATGAATAAATCTAAAAAAAACTCTTATCACATAGTATAGATAACGCGTATCTACATTTTATATGATAAACCAATAAAGGTAAAGAAATCTTAAAAGAAAAAGAAAATTGAACATATAATCGAAAAAAGTTCTGGAGAACTCTAAGGACTACAAAGAAAAAAGTCAATCCGTTTTGACTATTTGGCTTTATCCCTGTTTATTAGTACATTTATAGAGTAAAAGGTTCTAGACAGATTTTGAGGATACTCTAACACTGTATATCTTAGTACCCTAGAAGTAAAATGATATATATAGTACATATCAGTATACGAATATAACACGACGCAATACTGGGAAGTCCACAAATAATATTTGCTTTGCTAGAAATTTTAATTAAAAACAAATAAATTTACTTGATTTTTTCCTATACTTCAAGGAATACAATGTTAAAAATCTCAATTAAATTTATTAAGTAACTTATATGTGAAATGCGTAAAACTTTGTTTTTACGCATTTCACGTATAAATTACTTAATAAATTTAATTGAGATTTTTAACATTGTATTCCTTAAAGTATAGGAAAAAATCAAGTAAATTTATTTCATAGTAATTAAAATTTCTAGCTTAATAATTTTATTACCACGGAATTGAGTATAAAATATATAATTAAAGTTATAAAGTATAGAAAAATGTGTCAGCTATGATTAACAGCCTGTCTCAGTCCAATACTGGATGTAGGCCTCTCCAAAGGGTTTATAACTAGAGATAACGCCCATAATCGCCACACTCTCTATGCTTACACTTGTAACCCTACAGGTTACAAGAACAAGCATACCCAAACCAAAAATATACCCACAGTTCAATTTCAAAATTCAATACTTCAATTAATATCTTAACAGCGACCCGAGCATCTCTATTCTAGAGGCTTTTATCTTTCAGCAGGATATTTTGCGTCCTTCTTCAACTCTACAGGTAGTATAATTTGCTTTCTGCGCAGAGAACCCTCAAACGAAGGTAAAGGGTTGTCTTTGAGTACCTGCGCAGGTCGGAAGCACTCGATAAAAGCTCTCTCTAAATGCTCACAAGATAATAAAGATTGTTTGAGGCGCACCTCTTTATTGATTTTTGATTTCGTTTGATAAATTTTTCTACCTGCAGTTTCAGTATATAATTTTTCTACCAGCGTATTCCATTAGTGCGTGAATCGAATATGCATAAAAAACGAATACAATAAAAAAAAACAAAATATTTGTAAACACAAAAATAAAACAATAATTTAAAAAAACATAAACATAAAAATCTATGGAGAGGATCCCAAACACATTGGATATGGAAATCTAACTTGCCGCTAAAACGCCTAATTGGAAGAGAAGAAATATGAAGTCGTGTAAAGGAAAGAGAAAAAAGAAATATCAGCATTTAATAATAGAATATCTAGTTGAATAAGAGAGATATCAACAAAATTATTTGTGCTTCTTAGTGTCGACTGTTTTTTTTTTATTTTAATTCCATGTCATTTTTAATACATTGTCGCGGCAAATTGTAAAAATAAATCAAATACTTAATACGCATACATCTTATCTACAGAATCTCATAAACAAAAGCGATCATGATTTTTCTTAATTCGATAGGTTTATATAGGAGTGAGATGAGAAATGTTTGTCCGATTTGCAACAATATCATGATTTTTCATAAATAATTGTATTTTATTTTGTCAACAATTTTAAATTAAATTAAATTCTTACAAATACATTCCTTTTAATTTAGTTATGCAACTTATTAGCGGAATATTTTATTGACTTCCTTCAATAAGGATTCTCATATCTATTTTGGAAAAAATTTAAGAAGTAGACTTGTAAGCATATAATTTCGTCGGAGAAATATATTAACTGTTGAAACTATGGACAAATTTAAATATTGTAATTAGCGGGTTTAAATACTTTAGAAGAGAAATTTTGTATATTTACATCAATTTATCTACTTTTGGACAATACCTCAAAAAGAGACTACTTCAACGATTTTTTAAACGAACAGTTTAGAAGCTTTTAAATTAAATGGGTTCATAAATATATATCTAAGGATAAAATATCTCAATACCGCATAGAATACGTTTATTTAAATTTGGCTATGATAAAAAATAACTCTCATTGATGTAAATATGTATATATCTCCTGTCCACTCATCCGTCTCTTAAATTTCGTCATCCGTTAAACCAACTATATAATGTAAATATAAACAGAGTTCATCTTAAAAACATATTATGCGTCATTACCAACAATATTGGAACTATCGACTTGTTTATTCAAACATCCTTTTTTTGCTACTGAACTCTCTAAACAGATTTTCATAAAAATATATAATTTTCTGATGCTTTAAGAGATATCATTTTGAAAGTTTCAAATTTTCCAATGGATGAACCAAAGTTTTCATCAAAAGCTTTTGAAATAACCGATATATATATATATATATATATATATATATATATATATATATATATATACAAACACACACACATATACAGATACCACAGTACGATAGGTAAAGATATCAATTTACAAACCAATGATAAAAATATTAAATGCTTATTACTGCTTTAAAAATTCGTTTGTATCTTTTTTTTACTTATGACAAAACAGCCAGTTGTGGTATGTCATTTAAAGTACAAAGCAGAAAGTACTCTTTCGGTAAGCAGTTATTGGTATTGCAAAATATTTGTCCATGTTTCTCTAAGTAACTTGTCTTAAGGAAATCTTTAAATAAGTATTAATAAATTATACAAAAGATAATAAATATACATGTTAAAGGTAATCATATATATAAGATGGTTAAAAATATATCATGCTAGAAAGTAACTTAGACAATGTTGAAATATCAATATGATCGATATGTTAAAGGAAAAATAATTTAATACCACTGAAGTGAAAGAACAAAAGCTTAAAACCTACCTTTTTAAGTTATATTTTGCATTTATTAAAATACGCCATATAATACCAAGACATTGTCCTTGACATATATGTCAACTAAAAATTAAAATCAATGTTATATAATAATTTTTATCATAACCAAAATATTATATCGACATAAAATTGAGTCATTCTCAATAAGCCAATTAATAAAAATATTAACAAAAAATGTTCAATTTTAACATACCATTAATAAACTACAGGTTCAAAATTTGCAATTGATATACGCTTAATAAACTAGAGCTTCAAAATTTGCAATTGATATAGGCTTAATTAACTACAGCTTCAAAATTTGCAATTGATATAGGCTTAATAAACTACAGCTTCAAAATTTGCAATTGATATAGGCTTAATAAACTACAGCTTCAAAATTGGCATTTGATATAGGCTTAATAAACTACAGCTTCAAAATTTGCAATTGATATAGGCTTAATAAAATACAGCTTTAAAATTTGCATTTTATATAAGGTTAATAAATTACAGTTTCAAAATTTGCGATTGATATAGGCTTAATAAACTCCAGCTTCAAAATTTGCAATTGATATAGGCTTAATAAACTACAGCTTCAAAATTTGCAATTGATACAGGCTTAATAACCTACAGCTTCAAAATTTACAATTGATATAAGCTTAATAAACCACAGCTTCAAAATTTTCAATTGATATAGGCTTAATAAACTACAGCTTCAAAATTTGCATTTGATATAGGCTTAATAAAATACAACTTCAAAATTTGCAATTGATATATGACTTTCTATGTATACCAAAAAAATTATTACCCGGAAATTCGCGTAATAAATAATATACAGTATATTTAATACGGAATTTTAAACTACGTCATATTTTAGTTTAAAATGATCGATATAAAGTATGTCACTTAACATTTCCTTAATTTCAAATTACTGTGAACTATTTATGAATAATACATGTTACAAACACTGTATAAAAGTGGACATACTTATGACAAATGATATCATTTTTAGGCTCAAGTGTCTTTCGGCTATATTTTTACACTTTGACGGCACATGCATCCATTTTCTATCAAAAATAAATATATTTCTAAAGGGGAAAGCGTTTAATGCCAGATGGACTGACGTTAAAGTGCGAGTAAATGTAACGTGTGTTAGCCCACAAAAATTATGTGAAAAATTGACAAATTCTCTATACGCACTCCTTAGATTCTTACCACTAGAGAAAAAAAGTCATATAACATGTACATTATCTATACATGGCATAATAAAGCATCACGGTAGAAAAGACTACATTAAATATATTTTCTAAAAAGTTCAGTGAACCTCAAGAGACAATATAGAAAAAATCAATCATTTTTGACTTGTTCTCTGTGTGCATGTTTATTCATGTGCCTTTATATGTGTACCTCTTTTACCACGTAAAAAATTACTGGACAACTTTTTTTCAATTTGAACACGCGTACAAATGCATTGGAATATATGTATGTATATATAGTTAAGCAACATATCATTATTCATTGTACACTAGGTTGACAAGACGCCAGCTTATTAAGTTATATGTGTATATTTGGCCAAAATTCATTGAACCGAAGTTCCAAAGTCAAATGTCAACATTTGAATATTCTAGCAGCCTTGAAACAGGCATAAAGGATTGGGTTTTTCTAGTCTTTTTTAAGAATTGTATTATGTCACTCTGTTATATAAACCTCTTTATATCTACAAGATTTTATTCGCGGCAATATACGCTGAACCTGCACTGAATTTTAATTCTAAAATCATACAAACTAAATCTGAATACAAAGGTATTATACATTATATTATAAACATTCGCAAATATAAAAGAATTGTGGAATGTTATTTAAGGTTTTTAATTCATATATTTCTTTATTTTATTGCAAAAATGCAAATAAACGGTAAATGTAATTTATCATGTTTATTGTATGTAGTATGTATAAACTAAAAGAGGTCGCGACAGGCCATCAACCATCTAGATGGGGACAGTGGAAAAGGATACGAAGACGATAGGACTACACCTGGAGATGACACAATTACGCCAAGAATGACGCATTAAGATAAAAAGGACCCACTCAAAGACATGGGAAATGAGGCGCGGAAGTAGAAGACGAAGAAATGGATAATACATACAAAAACTTCAGCGCGAATGTAACCCACATTTTTTTTCTTTATTTTCATAGTTTTCCCTATCAACTTCTTTGGTTTCTTTTTTTAAATTCATCATATTATTCCTTTATTAAAATACTACCTACTTTCGCTAGACTCAGTTTAGTTTCATCGCCGCTATACAGTACCTACTCCATAATCGCCGGTATACAGTACCTACTAGATCATCGCCGCTATACAGTACCTACTACATCATCGCCGCTATACAGCACCTACTACATCATCGCCGCTATACAGTACCTACTACATAATCGCCGGTATACAGTACCTACTATATCATCGCCGCTATTTACTGTAACCACGATTAAAAGAATATAAAATTCTTGATTTGACTAAACCAATGGCACAAAACATCGATTTAAATCGATTAAAAATAAGACGACTGTAGGAGTGGCTTTATTAAAAAGGAGTGTCTAGCGGAAATTTTTCGAATTTGAAATTAAATAAAAAATAAACGAATAAGTTTGGAACATTTATTTTATTTTTAAAATGTAACATAGGCCTGCGGATTTCACTTCTTAAAAATAATATCTTCCAAGTGACGTCCGCTTATCTCAATACACTCTTGTAAACGAACACTTACATTGGCAAGTACGCGCGAGCAAAGTGCTGGGAGGATAACAGCGATTTCACACCGAATATTTTCTTGTAGGGCAGGTATAATGTGGGGATTATTACAATACACTTTAGACTTAAAGTAACCCCACAAGAAAAAATCACACGGCGTCAAATTCGGCTATTGGGGTGGTCAGGGTATATCTCCGAACTTGCTTATTAATTTTCTAGGGAAAATTTATCTTAACTTCGTCATAGAGACCCAGGTAGTCTCTTGTTGAAAATGCGTCCTATTATATATGTATATAAACATTTCCAGTTGCGATGCCAAAAATTTATCGATCATACGGCACTATGTCGAGGTGGTGACAGTTTCTCTCTTATTGAAAAAATATGGGCCAATTATCCCTGAACAGAAATCGCGCACCATACTGTCGTTTTAGCGCAGTGCGAATTTTTTTGATGCCGTTACCTTGGATTGTTTGGGTTTCAATAACGCATATTGTGTTTATTTTTCTTATTGTTCTTGCGTACGTTTCCCTTAAAACATAATCACTATCGTTAAGTTTTTGGACGATTTGCATTTTGCAGGGATGCAGTTTTAGTTTTTTCTCAAAATCACAAGCACAGTTGAGTTCTTAATGCCTGTAGAGGCGGCAGTCTTTCTTACTGATTTTCTTGGATTTCTAATGCTTTCTTGGTACAACCGTGCCACACGTTCTGGCGTAGTTGTTGACGTAGACGGTCCTGGTAGCGGCCTATTAACTATTGTCCCTTCTTGTCGAAATCTTTGTACCCACGACCAGATAAGTTGTGTGCTCGGGCCATCGCTTAATCGTCAAGTATCAAAATGGAAACAGAAAGCACGGCGCGCTCCAATCAACAATTCACCACACTTCAGATAATATTCCCCCGCAAACGCGCCATGCGCTCTGGACCAATGACTCATTGCGGCTATCATATCCGCAAATATGACGCAACTAACGCTACCCTCCCGCGCCTCTAGCCCCGCAAATAAACGCGTAACGATCATTTTAAATTGAAAAATTCCCGCTGAACAGCCTATACTAGTATAAGACCCACATTAATTATAATAGGAAAATATAAACCAAAGGAGGAGGATAGAGGTATACCGGTGTGGAAAACGTAGATTATTCGAACTGCATGGATGTATGCAGATTTATCGGCTAAGTTACTTCCTTAAATTTATAAAAGGAAATAACCCATGCTAATGAATTTATATTGTAAACACCTTCACCGAATTTATATTGAAAAACAATAGACACTCAGGGCTGAAAAATGTCTACCCCTGTACAGCTATTTCTTTCACCACGTTTCGTCTGTCCACGCTGTTGCTGCTCTCGAGTGCCTAAAATATCTTAAAAGTTTGCCAAATTACAATGACGTTAGAAAAAATAAAAAGTTTATTCATCAGAACCTTTCTACAGTACTAATAACTGTGGGTCATTTGGTCTGCAACTTTATTGAATATATTAAAAAATACAGTATACTTGCATATTACTTCCTGTAATTATGAAAGGTGTTTTAAATAAATTAGGACGTTATTTTACAAAACCTCAACTGCGTTTTATTTTGTGATTGGGTGTGTTTAGTATTTTTTAACATTTACCGGTTACACCTTGAACCGGTTATACACATTGGCATCTACATATTGAATTGGGAATGCATGCTACACAAATATATGTGTGAAGCGGAACAATAATTTGTAATATCATGGAATTAACCAATTATTGTTCTCTACGATATAAACATTTTACATAAATCTCACTTTTTTGAACCAGAA
This sequence comes from Druceiella hillmani, assembly GCA_039881145.1. Taxonomy (NCBI): domain Eukaryota; kingdom Metazoa; phylum Arthropoda; class Insecta; order Lepidoptera; family Hepialidae; genus Druceiella; species Druceiella hillmani. The sequence continues at coordinate 4,016,157 of JAYKKI010000070.1, forward strand.
TTATCAAATTATTTGATTAAACGTTTTCTTTTTTTTCTTTTATTTAGTGATTGAAAGTTATAAGGCAAAATTTTTAAAAAAATTTAACAGACTTTAAATAACCATTGAATAAGTTATACATTGAAAATAATAAAAATACGAGTATTATTGAAACTTTTACGAATTGATAGAGATTTGACGAAACGTGCACTCCTCTTCTTAATATCGACGTGTGCCTATCAACAACCTTTCTTGCAAGTAAATTATTAAAACAATGCACGCAGTTTGAGTGTAGTCCGTGCATCTAGATAGTATTAAAGAACCGTATTACATAAATATTATTTTCACGTCAAATCTTAAGTGGACGGGGAAGGTATATTAACATATGGTTCATCGTAAATTCCTATATAGCGGTAATCAATCTTACACAGATATCCAATCGATGTCTCACCTATATGAGATAAGAAGCAGTCACTGCTCATTTCTGCTAACGCAGCACTCCACTTTCTTAGAATACGGTACAAAATGTTACCACCCTTCCAATAAACGTATAACCATCTGTTATAGTTGTATATTACAATGTAAAGATGTAATAATAAATGCTATTGTTATTATAAATTATTGTAACACAACAATATTTCTCATCTAAGTTCATTGTATACACGCATACAAATACAATGAAATTATGTCTATATTGTGTATTATATAAATCTCTATACTTCTCATAGATTTAATATACTACGTAAGTCTATGGCACTTCTGTACCAATATGGTAATCTACACTGATTCTGCACTGAATTTGATTGAAATCATTATTTTAATTTTTCGAGAATATGATGAGATATTTAAATTTATTATTCTTTTAGTAGTATATATTATAAAAATTAAAATTAACGATAAATGTAATTTAACATATTTCTGACAAATATGCGAAACATACGAATACATACGAAAACCTGTGAATGTACGAATGCAAGTTGCATTTTAATGTCTGTCCTGAAAATTTTCTCTAATAACTTTTCCTAAAGTACGTAATATTATTCTGATACCATATTTAAATACTTCGTACTTTCATAACACTCAATTTAGTTTTGGTGCCCCTCTGTAGTAACCAAGATTATGCCCGTATAACATTCATCATTTGACTAAGTCATTATAAAAAGCCTGCATTAAAATCGTTTGAAAATAACGCAACCATGGGAACGCCTTCATTAATTCAGGTATAATACCCACATTAATAAAAATAAGAGGATGATGTACATTAATGGATGATGGAAGGGAGATACCGATGCGAGAAATACAGATTGTTGGAACTGCATGAGTCGATGGGGGTTTACGTATTTATCACCGTGAGTCCTAACAATGATATAAGGAAGCAAGCCGCGCTGATGAATTACAGATAGACCTCACCAAATTATTAAGGTTATTTCCCAAACACGCAATGAGCAATATTAATCAGCTATCAATTACGTTTCATTTATTTACCTTCACTACGTTTTAAGTAAATATACTAACATTTAATTATATTTATATTGATAATAGAGGGATCTTAGACACTCGGTGCTAAAGAATTCCTGCAACTACGCAACGTAACTATAAATATTTGATTGGAAGACGGACAAGTTGTTGGGGTACGTTTAGTCTATTCTCCCTGCTGCTGCTCTGGAGGGTCTGAAGATAGTTAAAAGGAATTTATTAATTCAAATCTTTCCACAGTATCAATAACCATGGATCATTTGGTCCGCAACTTTAAAAAATATATTAAAAAATACAGTACATATACTTTGATATCACTTGCTGTAATTGTAAGACACGTATGAAATAAATTTGAATGTTATATAATGCAACCTCAGCTGCGTTTTATTTTGTAATTACTTGTTTTTATTATTTTTTTATAGCATTCATCGGTTAAATCTTGAACAGCGTTAGACACATTGGCGTCTTCATATCAAGCAGAAGAATGCTCGCTATATAAATAAATGAATGAAGTGGACCAATAATTTATAGGATTTTGAAATAAATCACTTATTCTTCATGATGACATAAACGCTTCGAATAAATATTTTTAGACAGGAAAAGTTAAGTTATTTAATTAAAGGTTGTCTCTTTTCTTTCTTTTACTTCTTTCCTATACTGACAGACAACAGTAATTAAAACTGACCATATAAATAGGCGAAATATACAATGAAATTTATTTAAATAAACATACTTGATATTTGATATGGCAAGTAAATCTCATTGTAACATGATTTTTATTGCCCATTTTCACTGTCATACACGTCAATATAAATTAAAACTGATAATTATAGTTTTTTATTCGCTAGTTACAATTAAATGATTGACTATATCATTATTCCCTAAATTATTCCATAATGCACCGAACATGTTAACATAAAAGCTATAATGCTGTTAATAAAAATAAAAAGGCCTTTGTTTAAACTTTTATATTTCTATTTTCTAATCCCAATAAAAATAAATATGAAATTCTTAATATCGTTATTAGCCTTTTCCTTTATTGCGAGAAACGTCACATAATTACAAATTTCATACTTTTTTTAAGTCTCCTTGCGTATGACCTTCTTGGGGAAAACAATATACATAAACAACTCTCTACCTTCTGAAAATATATACTTTCAAAAATATGTTTGCTTGAAGTCAAAATTTCAAAAAATACACACATTAAAGATATATGCGGAAATAATTCGCAGATGATATTTTAAAATTCTTAAAATTTGTATAACAGATAATTATACAATTTTTTCTCACAATAAATAAGTTTACCGACCTTTTTATTTGAACATATGGTTAACGAATTCGTTTCTTAGTACATGCACATCCTTTATTATTTTATTATTACTATAATATCCAATAAATATGCTATCTAAATATACGCTTTCTATAGCTTCTACGTAGTTTTATTGATTTATCAATTCCATAATAATTCGATAGAAGCGAAACGCCCTTAACACCTAAACGTCTTCTACTACTGTCACTCTCCATACTCTCTAGTAATATATCTACATCTATAGGAGTATCTCCGTATTAAATTAGGGTACTTATAATTACTTAGAAATCTAATATCAATCCCCGAACGCATCTCAACCGACCTTCGTTACCCCGGCCGCAACGAGGAAACGCTTTTATCGAGCGCCCTAAATCCCGCACAGGTACTCCAAGACTACACTCCAAGATACTCCAAGACTACTCTCACTTACGGAGAATACGAATTAAATACACGATTGTTTGCTGTCAAAGTAATATTGCTAATTGAGCTAGAACACCACAGCAAAAAGCAAAATATACAACCTTTCAGTAATAGCGATAATCGGCAGATTAACTATAAATAAATGAAAGTCTATCGTCAACTGATTCAAACAGTTGAAAAAGTGGTTCTTTGTTGTTCTTTTTAGTCTCTTTTTAGTATAATTATGATATTTTTAGTGGAAATTGGGAAAAAAACTATTTATAAAATAGACGACAAAAAATTGCGAACGATTTAAAAAAAAAGGATGTCCGTTATCATTTAATTTCTTTTTAAATTAAAATATAGATTTGACAACAAAATGTAAAATGGAATATCTGAAACGACAATACAAGAAGTTGAACATCGAAATGTCGTTGGTAGCGCGCAATCATATCGCGAAAACGTATGATGCAATCCAACGTACCGACAATCATTTGCGATCCCAGATTACACGCGCGCATAATTATTATCTCTATATCGGAGGCACTGCACCATCTAGACCCGTTTTCCTACTCGATTCACGACTTTAAAGTCAAGATTGTGGAATATTTGAAATGTTCATGGTCGAGTCATTATATTTAATTTATGTTTTGATTCACTGCATTTTAATGTCGTTTTTGTGTGTTTGTTCAATTTGTACTGTAGTTGAAGTATTTTTTAGCAATAATGAATAAATAAATAAAGATACAAATGTTTTTTAAAGATTTACAATCCCGTTTTTCTCTTTACTTTGCTACGTCCTTTTTTTAAGTTCTTTTTAGGGCTTCTCAACTCTTTGATACATAACGTCGATTATACAATGTCTTCTATGTAAAACAAGGGTAAACATTGAAAGAACAAGCGATTTCTATGAGCGACAAATAAAATTCTGGTAGGCCTTTTTAATTAAATCCTAATACAAGTCGAGTAACCAAATCTAATACATAACTTCACCCTGACGTAAATGTCATATTGACGATTAACTAAAAAAACGCTAATGAATAATTATATCCGTTTCAATACAGAATAAAAGAGTAAGTATATTTAACCTCAAATACACACACAGTCGACACGTTTTCAATATTTCAGATGATACCCTAGGAGCGACGTTGGCATCTCCGTTCTCAGCGCTCTTATCTTTCGGCGAGATATTTCACACTCGTCTTCGACTCGAGGCGAAATGTAGGTTTAATTTACCTCCTCCACAGAAAGCCCTTAGTTTAAGGTGAGGGTCGTCTTTGAGTACATACGGGGGCGGTAACACTTGATAAAAACCCTCTTTAAACGCCCCCGAGATAATGAAGATCGATCGAGATCTTAAATTATATAAGAGACGAGCGTATTTTATTGATTTCCTATTTCTATACCCATACTATATCATATGAGTATTTTCGCCTGTTACAGTATTATAATCCGTAGCACGTTTACTGCCCGAATTGAATATGTACAAAAAATCAACTTCGAATTTTTATTGAGCACAAGAAAACGCAGCCTGAGAGGCGTGAAAAAGTCTGTATCTGAAAAAACTCATACAATAAAAATATTATATACTAAAAGAGCAAAGATAGAAAAGTTTACACTAAACATATTTTTGAAAAAAAAATAGGGCCTCTAGAGACTGCACATAAAATATCAGTCGCATTAACTTATTGGGACGTAAAATTACTGAACACATTTTACCCTACAGGGCCTAGGATCCCATAATGAAATAAGATACACTTTGATATAACACTACGGTATGTACTCATATAATACGATACGATATCGACAAATTCAGAAATAATGTTTGTTTTTATGTATGTTTGTACGCGATTCACTTTATTAAAGATATATAAATTTAAATATTATATATTTTAACATTTTAACAATTTAGATGACTAGCGCGGTAATTTAATTATTATAAATTTGAGAAATAAAAGTGTCGAGCTACCAACAAAAAATAAATTATTACAAAACTTCCTATCGTTTATAGTGTTAATAAATGTTGTTTAGAATGAAATTTATTTTAAGAAAAGAAAACAAATTTGCTTAAAATGAAAGCTTTTAAATATTTTTTTGGATATTTCACTCCTCCTCCCTCAAATCTTCAAAACCTTTTTACTATTCCGTAACCAAACTAGGAACCCTCTTAGTTTCACGATATCCTGTTTCTTTAGTTGATTTTGATATATAAAAGTTAATTTTTTGTTTAATTAAAATACTGTGATTAAAATTTTTACCTAGTTATGGAAAAAAAAATTATATATATATATATATATATATATATATATATATATATATATATATATATATATATATATATATATAACTTTCATTTAAAGATTGTTTTTGAAGATATTTCAGGCACCTACTATTGGTTTAAATAAAAGAATGTGTAATTAATATTTTTACTTACCTCAGGAAGGAAGCTAAGATAATTTTTTCATGTACCTACTGTTTAATAAAATGTCAAAAGTTTTATAGGAAGAAACCTACTCCAAGTTTAATTTGGTTAAAAAATGTATAAGTAATTAATGCTTGAATTGAAACAAGACTAAATATATAATAAACGTTGAGGGTTATTAATAGGTGTAATTTTGTTTAGCATTTAATTTAAAATTTTATAATATTTTAAAAGTTTTACGAAATTTCTTGAGATTCCCAGGAATTTCCTAGTCGAAAGTCCAAAATCCCGAGTCCTGAGAAAAAATAAGTCGGCAAATCAAAAATCTTCAACTTCACTAATTTTTTATTTACAATAATATGTGCTAAATGTTTTTTTTCTGTATATATTTATTTACTTTATTACAAAAATGAAATTAAACCGTAATGACGTTTACCATTTTTCTAAACACCTAGAAATTTGCATTGATATTGAGAATACATAAAAAAACTTTGTGTATGTATCATTGTGAACATAACTCGTATTTTTTGTTTTCATAATTTGTCCTATTAGCTTTCTCTATTTCCTTTTCTTTTGCTATACCATATTAAGTTCCAGTGCATCTATGCAGTACTTACGATTAACCCTACGTAAAATTCCTGTTTTGACTAAAATTTTGTAGAAAGCCTGGATTAAAATCAATTGAAAATAAGACGACTATGGAAGTATATTTATTAATACGGGTATAAGACCCACATTAATATCAATGAGGACAAGATGTAAATCAATAGAAGAGGGGCGGCGTTGCCGGTGTGGGGAACACGGACCGTTCCAACCCCGTGAGTAGATGCAGGTTTATGTATTTATCTGGGTGAGTTACTCCCTCGTGTTAATATAAGGAAATAACCCACTCGAATGAATTACAGAGAAATCCTCAACGAATTAGTAATCTAAACGGCAGATATTTACCTAACACGTAATGTGCCGAAATGTTACTTGTAGTTCATGCAAACGATGGATATTATCCGATTTTGATTAATGTTAATCAGCTAGCAATTACTATTCGTTTTTTATCTTTACAATAGGTATTGATTACTAACTTGTGACAACGCTCATCAAAATAAAATTCCGGACTTCGAGTTTCTGAACAAATTTCAGAGAAAATGAACTAAGCATTTAATTACCACGCTAGAATATTATTAACAAACGATAGATATATATGTAACCATTTCATAAATTTTTCAAGTCAGAAAATTATAGTAAATTAATAATTATAAAAAATCTTAACTTCTAAACAATAATTATAAACGTAGTGTTAATTATATAAGTTATAATTGACAATAACTTTTAATTATATCTATATTAATAATAGAAGAATAGAAGGTACTCGGTACCAAATGATACTTGCAATTATACTGTAACTAAATATTTAATTGCAAGACAGACCAGTTGTTGGAGAGAAACAGAGCAGTCGTTTCGCCTCTCCTCGATGCTGTAGCTCTCGAGTGTCTAAAGGATCTTAAACTTTAACTAATCAGAATATAGGGAGAAAAAATTAAAAAGAATTTATTAATCCAAACTTTTTCGTAGCACCAAGAACGTGGATCATCTGGTTTGCAACTTTATTGAATATATTAAAAGATACAGCAACTTTTGATATTTTCATATTACTTACTCAGAAGCATATTAAGCAATTATAAACATCACCTATTTGAATCATGGACCTTCCATCTGACAACATTATTTTTCTTTTTTTTATATTTCTTTATTACCAAATGATACTTGCAATTATACTGTAACTAAAGAATATAGTACTATCAATAACAGAGATAGTACTACGCAAAAATTTGATATTACTTACTCTAATTACAAGACACGTATAAAATAAATTAATCAACTGAGTTTTATTTTTTTTAATACGTTTTTTTGTTAACTATGAAAGGTAATGTATTATTTGTTATGTATTTTCACAGATTTTAAAACTTTGCCGTTTACGTGTGAATTAGAGGAATGCTTGCTATTCAAATACATATATATATATATATATATATATATATATATATATATATATATATATATATATATATATATATATATGTGTGTGTGTGTGTGTGTGTATATATATATATATATATATGTGTGTATGTCTGTGTGTATACATAAAATTTATCAGTAATTTATAAGATTTTGAAATAATTCTTCGTATCAACATAAGCATTTTTAAAAAATCCCACAGTTTTATAAAATGGGAAAGTCAAATTATTTGACTAAAAGTTTTTTTTTCTTTTATTTACAGAACAAATTACGGACACATAAGTGAATCATATCATGAAAGCCTTGTAAAAAATATATTGTCATTTAATTTAAGATGAGAGACAACTTGATTTTATTTGAGCATTATCACGGTTGTGAATATAAATATAACTTAGACGCTAGTTATTTTAGTTTTTTAATCAAGAATCACAATTAATTGACTAACTTTATCGTTATTCTCTCATTTACTCCAAATGTTAACTTTACCATACTAGCAAAATAAAATGCAGTGATGCTAATAGTAAGAAATGAAAAAACTTTAAGTATTTTTATTTCTTATTTTCTAAGTAATCACGATAATAATAATTACAAATTTCACAAGTTTTTTCCAAGTCTACTTTCATATGACCTTATTGAGGAAAACAATATTTATAAACTGATCCCTATTCAATTAGTCAAGTTGAGTTACGGGTAAAATCATTTCTTTGCATCTCCTGATAGTATGTACTTCCTAAAATTTGTGTGCTTTAAGACAAAATTTAAAAAAGACACGCGTAAAATTGATATGCAGGTGTGACAATGGTTCATAAATTATATTGTAAATATCGTTAGGAAATGTGCATAATTAATAACTATATATTGTTGTTTAATATTATTACATTGCACAAAATGATATGTAATTTTTGTAAAAATAATTTCTAAGCGAAATACGAATTGGATTCAAACGTCAGTTTGGAAATATTCGAGAGTTTTGCAGAAAATCTCATTTCATGACAATTACGTCGAAATTTCTAGAAGTCAGTATCGGCCTCAAAAGGAACAAAGACGCGCGCATCCAATAGACAAGTAGAGGCCATGTTGGTGTTGCAATGGTGATATGGTGTTTAAGTTCCTGTATGAATTTTTATATTTCAAATATTTTGTTAGAACATTATTTTTTATAACTACTTGTTGCTTGAAAATTAGTTTTGACCAATTTTTTTTTTATTATTATTAAAAAGCACCACCGTTATTTGTAAACAAAACGACACGATGGGGAAAATGCGAAACAATCTGTTATAAGCATATTAGGTAATTTATCGAAAATCTATTATTATTACTGTTACTCAATCCTTATTTGCCTCCTCATACTTTAGTTTAGTATCTGTATTTTGGTATATCATCTAATTCAATCACATGAGACAAATGTTGGTTTGTCTTACATCATCTAACCTAACCGTCGTATGAAATCCTTTCATGAAATAAATGGCACATAGATATTGACGTAATATATAAATGTACATATGAAAGAAAATTTCAAAGATGTGAAAATATGAAATTTATAGCGAAACAAAAAAAATTACATTATATATACATTAAAATTAGCCACGATTGTTCGTTACCTACATCTGGTATTTCCTGCAAGATGAGATCATTTTAGTCATCAAAAGAGACCATACCAAATAAGTAAGTTTATATTATCTAAACATGCTGCCATTTTTTTCATTTCTTTGTCTTTTATTACTTTATTATTATGTCTAAGCGGCATAAATCACGGATTATCAGTTCCACGATGATTTGTCGGCCTTAAGAACTAAATTTTTTTTTCAGTTATTCAACTTTGACTATGTAATAAATTACCAAGATCTAATTGAAAAACAAGTCCACGATACTCACTCTTCGTGCTCTCTCGTGAAACATTCTATAACAAAATAAGTAATTACGTTAGTGTAGGCATAATCACTAAGAAACCTAATACAAACAAGAGAATACATCTCAGACGACCTTCGTTAGAATAAGGAAAGGCGCTTTTATCGAGCGCTCCGGACCCCGAACATGTGCTCCAAGACGAACTCTCACTCACGTCCAAAAAAGCTCTTTGCGGGAATGCGAATTAAATACGCGACTGTTTGCTGCCAAAATAATATCGCTATTATCGTGAAAATAGCGGAAAATCCAATGTATAAATAATAGCAAAAATTCACAGCACAATTATCAGTAAAGGAAATACTATCATCAAATTAATCAAGCTTTCCAAAAAGTTTTCCTTATTTTTGTTGGCCTCTTTCTGATATTATCATCATTTTTATCCCTGGTGAAATTTGACGTATATATTAAAAACTTACAAAAACTATTTGCCGAGTATGTTAGCCATGTATAATTTTTTTTTGTTGAAAATATACATTTTGAAAACAAAATACAAAACAGAACATCTAAAATGGCAATAAGTGTATCCAATTGTCGCCAGTTGTGTACATTAAGCAGCCATAAGCTGAAAACGTACGATACGGTCGCGTCAATAATGATAATAAGCGATGCGAAATCTGTGAAATATTACACACAAATGGATAGTAAATATCAGTTATCGTTCTTATGCTATGTTTATGGTCTATGATGAAAAAATACATAAAATATCGCGATAAGTCGTTATGTGTGGAAAATACTTGTATGAAAAATCAGGAATACGTAAACGACCTATTATTAAGAGCTCATAAATGAACACTAGTACCCCCTTAAAAATTATCCGCTCAACCATTCGAGTTAAAAAACAAAATGCATGATACAAAACTAGCACAGTGACAAATAAAATAAATACGAAAAATAATGCAGCGCATTTGTTTCTTTCTACACTGGAGATCTAGCAGCAGCCCACACACAATATTTGTTTTTTTTATTATTTAACTTTTCTTCTACATTCATTTTTAATAGCAATACAACTTTCATTTCAAATTTTGACTCTCGTTTTTTTACACCGGTTTGCTCCTTTGTTTTTCTTAGGTTTAAAGTTTAGCAGAGAATATTATTAATATTTTTGTTTTGTTAAATAAATAAAATTGAACTTTAAAGCACTTTCTAGTGGATTATATTAGTTTTGTTTTTTTTTCTAAAAAACCAAACTTTGCTTTTAGACAATATTTTTATATCTTAACACAATTTATAGAACAATGTAATAAATAAACAAAATAACCGAATAGGTGTACATCTCAGAGCATGTATCGGAAATATAAGAGTATAAAGAACTTTTGGTGACATCAATGATAAAAGCTTTGTGGTTAATTTTTACTCGAACAATTCAGTAATTGAAACTCTTTCAAACTCCGTTTAAACCTTAATAGGCTTACTACCGTTATTTTTTCTTACGCCATTTATTCTATGTTTCACGCTTAGAAAAAAATTTAAGTTAAGGAGGGCTAAAATAATAACGCTCACAAGACGTCGCCACTTTCAATCAAAAATATTTTATAATGTTATTTCATTAACGTAAAAAAATATGATTAAAAAATACAAACTTGACACAATTTTATAAACAATTCCCTCTCTGCATTTTTTTTCCTTTCTGTCACTTCAAAGAACCCTTTCCTTTACCCTTTGATTAATAGTAACATTTATCCACAATATTCTATGGAAACAATAAACAAAACAAAATCAACACTGAAACGGTAAATAATTTCTATGATCGACAAATAAAATTCTGTAGCCCTCATTAATTAAATCCCACATACACTCCGGATAAGCAAACCTAATATCCAACATCATGCTAACACAAATATTATATTGACAATTATCTAAATATATAACAATGAATAATTTTATATCATTCAATACAAAATACAAGCGCAAGCAAACCCGGACTTCAAATACACGCACCACCAACCCATTTTCAAATACTTCAGATGATATCTTAACATCGAACCAAGCATCTCTATTCTAAGCTACCTTATCTTCCGGGGAGATATTTCGCATCTTCCCTTCAATTCGAGACAAACCGTATATTTAATTTGCCTCCTACGCAGAGAGCCCTCGAGAGAAGGTGAAGGTTTATCTTCGAGTACCTGCGCAGGTCGGAAGTACTCGATAAAGGCCCTCTCTAAGTGCGCCCCTGATAATGAAGATCGTTCGAGACACACCTCTTTATTGATTTCTGATTTCTATGTGCGTACGTTCATTTGATCATTTTTTGCAATCTATAGTTTCAGAACGCTTTTTAATTAATGCGTGAATCAAATATATGTATATGAAAAATTAAATTATCCCTTTAATGAGCATATGAAAACGAAAAGACTGGCGTAAAAACTAAATCTAAATTCAAAAATAATTGTATAACATATACATACATTATGTATTCATTATAAAATAAAACAGCAAAGGTGGAAAAATGAACTCTAAACATATTTTCGAAAAAAATTTAAACGAACCATAGGGACAATATCGAAAAAAATCGATCATTCTAGATATTTTGGCTGTTTGCCTGTTTATTTATGAGCGTATCCCATGAAAACTACTGTACAAAATTTTATAGTATTCTGCAACACTAGTTCTGCATTCTGCAACTATTAGAGCTAAGGGCCGGTTTTAATGGCATTTTATAATACGCGCAGCTTAGGATTCAGATTAGAGATGTATTGACGCCACGGTACGATATGTATTGATTCGTTACAATAGCGATGAGTTCAGAAATAATGTTTGTTTTTGTTCCTTTATATAAAGTATATTTAAAAAAACTAAGATATATATTTTATCTAAAGATGCTTGGCATAGTAATTTATTCATAAGAAGTTTGAGAAATAAAAAAAAATGACAGCCTACCAACAAAAAATAATTGATCACTAGAAATTCTTGTTTTTTGTAATGTTCAGAAATGTTGTTTAAAACAAAATTAATCATAAAAAATAACAAACTTTGTCCGTAATGAAATGTTTTAAATAGCTTTTGAAGATTTACTTCTTAATTTTAATCGGTTGAATCTTAAAAAAATATTAAACATAATGCCGTCTAAATGTCAGGTAAGGGAACGTTCGCTACACAAATATATAATATTATTGAACCATTTATTCTTCATGAAAACATAAGGGTTTTGTAGAAATCGCAGACTTTTTCCGAACCAGGAAAGTCAACTTATTTGAAAATGAGGTTTCTATTTTTTCCCTTTTATTGATTGACGTAAAATTGCAATATAAATAAGTGAAAAATGCAATGAAAGCCATGTAAAAATATACTTTTTGAAAAAACATTATAAAAATGATTTTTTAATTTTTTTTTCACTGGCGTGTAGGTTAATATAAATCGAAAGCCAGTAATTTAATTTTTTTATTCACCAGTCATAAATTGACTCACTTTATCGTTATTTCATAAATTATTCTAATTGCTGAAATTTCAGTACTGATGTATATTGCACTACATATATTAACATAAAAATTACAGTGTAGAAATAAATAAAAACATTTATATGACTTATTTTCTAAATAATCCTGGTAAAAATAATTACAAAATTCACGTAGATAAGGATAGTAATAATTAGGGATTTTTTTCTTTAATTCGTGAAGCGGCATATCCCTACGAATTCTATATGAACCGCTATCGGGAAAAACAGTATTTATAAACTAATATCTATTTTTGTTTGTATCTTCTTAAAGTATCAACTTTCAAAACATGTGTGCTTTGATCAATTTTCGGAAAATTACGTTAAACAGATAGGCAGATATTCCATTATTTTACCATTCATAAATTATATTATAAATATCGTTGCGAAATTTGTCTATTATATAAATATACGTTGTTTTTTGTTATTACCTTTACTCAAAAATGTATATTTTATTTGACAACATTCACGCCGAATACTCTTGAAGATAGATTCGGCACCTAAAGGGTATATACAGCTACGCGTGTGCAATAGGAAAGTGGCTATTTTTTTGGCCTTGCATTGGTGATATTTTCTTTTAAGTTCGCTAATGAATTTTTATGTTACAGATATTTTGTTAAGACATTATTCTTTATAACTCTTTGTTGCTCGAAAATTAGTCTTGTTCAATCATTTTTTTTTACTTCGATGAATAAAAAATGCAGTCATTGTTTGTAAACAAGACGATTCGGCGAGATACATACGAAACATTAGAAGCATATGAAGTAACCAGTTGAAAATTTATTATAATTATATTGTTATTTTTGTTGTTGTTTTTATTATTATTTTTATTATTATTCAAACCTTATTTGTCTACCCTTTTCCCTTATTTTAGTAATCTGAATTTCGTTTTATCATCTAGCTCAATCACGTAATAAAAAATGTCGTTTTGCCTTATATCGCCTTACGTATTATTCATATAATGATCATTTTAATGACATAAATACCACTCTGTTATCATTTTTACATAGATCCCCTAATGGTATACATGAAAAGACGTTTTAAAGATATACCAGTTTATTTATGGCATTACATATAAAATTACTTATATGTCCATAAGAAAACCACTGACATCTTTTTTTACCCAAAAATGCATCCAAAATTTCATGCTTAATGAGATTTTAATCACAGAAAAATGTCTAAATTAATAAATAAAATCATAGAAAAGATTAAATAAACAAGTTTACATTATCTATATATACAGTCAATGAGTTCCTTTTCTGATACAGTCACATCTCTTATTATTAGCACGATATTCAACGGAAAAACCTAATAACCTTCTGAAAGACTTCTACGCATCTTCATTGATTTATCAGAACCATGGTGATCTATCGAGATGAAACGCCTTTAGTAACTACACCTATTCTCAGTTATAAGACTTTAAAAAATTCAAATCTTTTCGTAGAATTCCCTAACATAATTAGAAAACAATTCACTATTATCACTTTCCATGGCCTATAGTAAAACACGCTCCCTCAAAAGTATTACCTGAACGTTAAATTAGTATACATATAACCACTTAGGAACCAAATACCGATACACGAACGCGTCTCAATCGACCTTCGTTATCCCGGTCCCAACGAGGGAAGGCTTTTATCAAGAGCCCTCGACCTCGAACAGGCATCCGAGGCGACCACTCACTTCCTTCCAAAAGCTCTCTGCTGAGAATTGGAATTAAATACGCGAATGTTTACTGCCAAAATAATATCACTAATTGAGTTAGAAAATTACGCAATACCTTTGAGGAATAGTTAAAGTTTACAACAGAACTATAATAAATAAAGGAAAAAGTATCGTCAAGTGAAGCAAGTTATCGAAAAAGTAATTCTTTGTTATTATTGTTGATCCTTTTTTAGTATTAACATTATATCTTTAGTGAAAGTTGACTTACACGTTAAAAAATTTTTCAAGTCACGTTAAAAGTCAAATTTAAGAAAAAAAAACAGAATATCTGAAACCGCAATAGAAATAATGTATCGAAGTCTCATCGGTGGAGCGCTATGGCATGAAAATCTGTGACCGTATCGTGGCAATATTGATAATAAACGACGCGAAATCTGTAAAATATTATATTCAATTGAATATTAAACATCAGTTATCGTTCTTGTATATTTTTTAACGTTTATGTGGAAAAAAAAGGCACAAAACTCTGTGAAGTCAAATTATACGCTGTAGATACATAAACAAAAATTAATTAAACGTAAAGAAAATCAAAAAATGTACCACTTACACTCATTGGATCATAACACGCTCGACCAGCCGAATAATACACAGCGTCCTTTAAACAAAACAAGGACTCAGAAATTTATACGCTGCTTTAATTTCATATGAACACTCACGAACAAAACTGGCAGCAAAATACCTGTCCAGTCTACAACAATATTTTTTTTTTATTTTTAACTTTGGTTTGTCTACATTCATTTTAAATACTTACAAAGCATTCATTTTAAATCGTGGAGAAATGTCATTGTCGACATTTTTATCCCTCTTTGCTCCTTTATTATTGAAAGGTTATAAACTTGAAATATTTTTAAAAAGAAAACTATGAGATTTTTTCTTTCTTCTAGTGACTTCACTACTTTTTTAGCTACAAATAACTAAGTTATTTGTAGGTCCTCTTTTCACTGCGAAACGTAGTGATGATGTTATGAAAAAATTAAATGATGAGCACAAGATAAACACCAACCTTTCAGTCATTTTGAACATTTTCTACGGCTGACAAATAAAATTCTAATTACTCTTATTAATTAAATTCTGACGCACACCGAATAACTAAATCTAATATATAACGTTATCGTTATACGAATATTATATTGACGATAATCTAAATATGTAAAAATCAATCATTTAACCTTCCAATACAGGTTACAAGCGCAAGCTACCTAGACCAAAAATGTACGCACAGTCATTCAATTTTCAATACTACAAAGGACATCTTAACAGCGACCCGAGCATCTCTATTCTAGGCGCAGTTATCTTTCGACGAGATATTGTGCATTTCGTCTGTGACTCGAGACAAAAAGTAGATTTAATATATCTCCTCCGCAGAGAATCTTCTGATGGAAGTGAGAGAAAGCTTTTGAGTACTAGCGCAGGTCGGAAGCACTCGATAAAAGCCTTCTCTAAACTCGCCCAAGATAATGAAAACTCATTCGAGATTTAGGTCTTTATTGATTTCTGATTTATATGTGCGTACATTAATTTGGTAATTTCTTGACATCTGTATTAAGGCAAATTTAATTATTGCGTGAATTGAATATGCATAAATATTCAAATTCTTCTTTAATAAGGTTTTTACTAAGTGGAAAAAAACGAAAAACTTATAAATGTAAAAAGAAAAAATTAAATCTAAAACATTAAATAACGTATGAAATATCTACACATTGCATAATGATATAACCGCAAAGGCGGAAAAGTTTACACTAAAAAAATTTCGAAAATAGTTCAAGAGGCCTCAAGGTTTGGGTTACTATCTGACCGGATAAATCCGATCGAGACTGGATTTGAAGAGTTTAGACCGGACTCCGTCTGGATTTTAGAGTATCTCGTTATTCTATATTTAAAGTATCTCGTAAGCTTGAGAATTAAGATATGCTACGCATGATATTTAGAGTATAAAATTTCGAATAAAATAAGCTTTTAATCATGTCTCTACGACTTATAGTTTACGAAAAATCAATTTGTTAATGAAAAAGTCCGAAGCGGAGCTCTCGACGACGTAAACAAATAGCTGTAACTCAACGAAAAATTAATAGATTGGAACTAATTGTCAAATTCAGAACTGAATTTTTGGAAATATTTGGTCGACATAATTTATTGAGTATTTAAAGTCGACTGGACTATACGAGCGCGCGGGGGTCATGCGCCCGGCCTGACTGCAGCGTGTGTGTGCAGTGAATGACCACGATTCAAGGTTATAACAGGTTCACCAATTGTCTATAACTATTGTTGCGTAATGCGTTAATTATTTTGACGCATAATAATTATATTTTACATTACAATATAATGGCATCTTCAAGTAAAAAACGATGTAAATTCACTGAAATATTATGAGCAAGATATCCGTCGTTTATAGAAGGACGAAACGAACAAGAAATCAAGTGTACTATTTATAATTGTTTTGTTTCGGTTGGCGGTGCTGCTGATATAGAAAAACATGTAAATACCGGAAAACATCAAAAACATCACAGATAGTGTGCATCGACAAGTAAGTTGGTCAGTTTTGTTTCTAAGCAATGTAATAACAAAAGTAGCGCAGTTGATGCCACTCTTGCGTTTCACGTGATAAAACAACATTAATCATATAAAGGCATGGACTGTACTTCGTCGTTATTAAAAAAACTATTTTCTGATTACGAATTGGCCAGAAATTTAGCTTGTAGGAGGACAAAATCTGAGGTAATTATTAATAATGTCATCGCACCTTATACTACTGAAATGGTTCTACAGAACCTAAAAGATGTAGTATTTTTAGGATTGTTCACTGATGTCAGCAATCATAACGCTGACAAAATATTTTCGATAATTATTCAATATTTTGATTTGGAAACCGGGATGCAAAGCAAATTGCTGGAGTTGTTAGCTTTGGAAAACGAAACTTCAAAAACCATTGCCGATTGTTTACTGAACACTCTTGAATAGTACACTTTGAAAGAAAAATGCATCTCTTTTACCGGTGATAATGCAAATGTGAATTTCGGAGGTATAATAGGACAAAATGTGGGTAACAATGTTATCTCACATCTGAATCAAAGCTTGGATCAAGAAATTGTGGGTGTCGATTGTTCAGCTCATAATGCCACTGATTTGTTAGAGTCATGCCACTGATTTCTTAGAGTTCGACGTAGAATCTTTAGTGATTACATTTTTCAATCATTTTTCAATTTATACTATGTGAACGGAAAATATGAAACAATTATTCGATTATGTGGAAATTAGCTATGAAAAATTGCTATATCATAGTAAGACAAAGCAGCCTATATCATAGTAAGACAAACGCCTTTTTCCAGCTATTGAAAGAATCCGAAAATTATACTTCGCTTTAAAAAAATATTTTTAACGACAGATAAAAGGTCTTACCATAAAGTTTTTAATAGTGATTCCAGCGAAATATATTTGTGCTATCTTCACTCATTGATGGCTATATTTCATTCAATAATAGTGCTTAATCATTGCCGAAGTCATTAAGTCAAAGAATCAAACACAACTGCGTTTCTTTAAAAGTACGAGATCTGTTTGAAAAAATATAAAATTCATTAAGACGTACACAACAAGATAAATACTGAAATAAAATGTATGTATCAAGAACTACATTAATATTTGGATAAAACCTTTAAATTCGTTTAAGTCCTTTGAATGGTATTAAAGAAAAATCTGGAGTTAGAATTCGACAATATCACAAATTGTATTGTATTTCTGAAACAAAAAGGAATCATCATTGACGTTACATCATTGATGAGATGTTAAACTGTTAGAAAATTTTGCCCATTAAAAATGTTTCTTACAACAAAGCAAAGTACTTTTATGACTAGCTAGCTAATTACTTTATCACACTAGCAGTGGGCAATTTTCTTCAATACATGTAATTATAGCACTAGTTTCACCGAATTACTCAAGATTTATCAGTATTATATTTGTATTATGACACACAATGCAAATGTGGAACGAATTTTTTCACTCATGAAATAGCAGTGGATGAGGGAAAGAAACAGATTGATGAGAGATGAGGGAAAGAGACAGTTGAGCCAATAAAAGAAATATTACTTACACAATGTAACTTCAAACATATGACATGTGCCGAATTTTACTGTGAAATTTCTTCAAAAACAAACTTTTTGAAAGCTGATGCCAGTGGACAAAAGTATAAAGTGTAAAAAATGTAATTAAAAATAATAAAGTCTAATTATAATCTATTGAGTTTTATTTTCAGCAAAATACCGGAAATTTTTACAGAAATCACGATTTTTACTGCTTGCAATCGGCTTTTCAATTTCAAGCCCTGTAACCTACATCTCTATTAACTTTTTGACTGTATGCGTATTTATTTATACACGTATCACTTAGTAATTACTGGACACGTTTTAATGTTATTTTACAACCCCGCAGAACTAGGTAACTTGGAAAAAAGTTGGAAAAATTAAACTAAATTTATGTGTTTTGGTACACTTTACAATTTATTTTGTAATAGTTTCCGATGGGCCAAGCTTAAATAAAAATATTAGAAAAACAACATCCACCTTTTTTATATTCTTTTTTTATTTAAATTATACCTGAAAATCTTTCCCATTTTATTACACAGAGTTGTCCCAGCGTTAGTAATTCATAGACACGAAGTGTATAAAAAACTAATGGGTAAATCAAATCCTTTCTGCATAGAAAAAAAATTGTGTCATATCTCAAAACTTACACTAAATTGTAATTTGGTAGAATTTGACACGCACGATACTTTAGTAATTAATTTTATTCATTAACAAAATAAAATCATTCGATATTTATTCTGGCAACCTTGTAGTTATAAGTATTTATTTAATCTTGTATATTAAAAGCATAATAAATTATTATAAGCATTTATTTGACGTAAAATGCACTCCGAGTCCTAGTACGAAATCTGCCAGTAAACAAACTATTTGTCTTGCAAATATCTTATCAAGAAGATTCACTCAATTTGAATATACTCCACGTTATTGGAAACTAATAATCCACTATATTATACATATATATGTTCTTACATTATATATATATATATATATATATATATATATATATATATATATATATACGTGGTTATGTGAAATTGCACTAATTCGGATAGTAAATATAATACTCAAATTTCCGCTACACTGGGAATATATTCTGCATCGTATATCCTACGAGTGGGAACCGATTTTACACTGATATTCATAGAAATTATAATAAGCAACAAATGTGATTTACCATTTTTGTAACAATCTGATTTTTGTCGAACGTGATGAACGAAAACGCCACAGCGAAAGTAAAGTGTATTTTTCTGTTTTGACAGCTTTCCTTAATAACTTTTCTTTTACTACGTCGTATTACTCCAATGCTATACAGTCCAATGCTATATATAATATAAATACTTCGTACTTTCGTCTCATTTAGTGTACTTCGCCGCTCTGTATTAATAATGAACAATCCCATAGAGAATTCTTGATTTAACTAAGCCATTTTACGAAGCCTAAATTTAAATCGATTGAAAATAAGACGACTGTGGGAGTGACTATATACCATACATTAATTACAATAAGAGGAAGTTGTATAATACCCATATTCATTACACTGAGAGGCGGATGTATATAAACGGAGGAAGGGAGGGGGATACCGTTGCTAGAAACACATACTGTCGGAACCGCATGTGGAGATGTGGGTTTATGTACTTACGGCATGAGTTATTTCCTTATATTAATATAATTACACGCTAATGAATTACAGAGAAACCAAAATTAGTAACGTAAACACAAGATGTTTTCCTGATAGGCAATGCGCTAAAATGTAATTAATTCAAAGTTTAGATATTATCCGATCTCGACGTCATCATGATATATATGATATTAATTAACTCTTAATTGCGATTCACTATACACACTACGTTTTAATTATATTTACACTGATAATAGAGAAATAATAGCTACTCAGTGTCAGAAAATTCCTGCAGCTGTACTATAACAAAATATTTAATTGTAAGACGGACCAGCTGTTGAGATACTTTTTAACTCTCCTTGCTGCTATTGCTCTCATGCATAAATGTGTCCTAAAAATATACGCATTATAACAACTATAGAGCGTTTTTAAAGAAATATCCAAATAATTCCATAGTGCCAATAACTTTAATGAATATATTTAAAAATACAGCAACCTAATACACGAATGAAATAAATTGTAATAATTGGAGGTGGAGCAGGAGGGGGATAGGGAGAGGAGGTGGATATAGAGGGGGAGGGAGAGGGCGTGGGGGATGGTGTTGCGATGGCGAAGGCGAAGGCAGAGGTGAAGGCGAAGGTGAAGTCAAAGGCGAATGCGAAGGCGAAGACGAAGAAGAAAGTAATGGGGAAGAGGAAGAAAATCTAATACTAAATCTAATAGCATGATACAAGCAATGTCACGTTCCTATGGGAACGATGCTCGTTCACCCGGCACTAAAGAGTACGAGTATATAAAGCCGCGCGCGTGAATAGTGAAGTGGTTATCGTGTTGTCGTTGCAATAATGATATTGTGTTTTGAGTCCATGAATGAATTTTTTTAAATATTATGAATATTTTCTTTGGACATTATTCTTTATAACTACTTGTTGCTCGAAAATCAGTTTTATTCAATTTTTTTTTAATTAGGTTATTAAAAAGTGCAGCCATTATTTGGAAACAAAAGGATAAAACAAGGGACATACGAAATAATATGCTGGAAGTAACTGCCGTAATCTATTTAAAATCTATTATTAATTGTTCAATCTTTACGTGTCTCTTTACTGTATTGCTTTAGTTTATTAACATGTATTTAGCTTTGTCATCTGGTTCAATCAAGTGAAAAAAATGTTGTTTTGCCTTATATCACCTGACATAACCTTCATATGAAAATACCGTCATGAAATAAATGTAACACTAATTTATTTTAAACATTTATTTACTAAGTGGGTATATGTAAAAACAATTTCAGTGGTATAAAATCATATAATTTTTACCTCTACAAAAAATATTACTTTTATATGTCTAATAAAATCAGTGACGATTGTTTTTTATTTAACAAGTTTCCAAAAATTCTTATTTGATAAGATTATTTTAAACTTAAAAAAGACATCGTGCGAATAAACAAGTTCATAGTATTCATGCATGTGGTCAATGCATTAATTTCTTTGTATACTTACATATTTTATTATTACCATAAATCTAATGACTAAAGGCTTTAACGTATCCTCTTCGATTTATCAGTTCCGCGATGGGAATCATCAGTTCCATGATGAAAGCCATCAGATACACGATGGAATCATCGAGAGGAAATACCTTTCATAATTACACGAATTCTAATTTATATGATTTTAGTAAATTCTAAAGTTTTTCCTAAAATACCAAAATATAATTAAAAAATTAATCAAAAACTGTCATTCTCCTAACTTTTAGGTAACTAATTCTATCTCCAAAGAAGTACTACCATGTTAAATAAATATAGGTATAATCACATAGGAACCCAACACCGACACACGTACGTATTTCAACCGACCTTCGTTATAACGGCTGTGACGAAGGAAGGCTTTTATCGAACGGATAGGCACTCCAAGAAGATCTGTCGCTTCCTTCCAAAGGTTATTTCGGGAAATGTGAATACCCGATTGTTTGATCCCAAAAAGTAATATAGCTAATTAAGTTAAAATACTGTGTTCCTTAATATATATATATATATATATATATATATATATATATACATATATATATATATATATATATATATATATATATATATATATGTATATATATATTTAAATGTATAGAATAGCAAAAATTCAGAGCTCAGCTTTATCCCTATATAGTGTCATCATCATTACCTTTGGTGAAAGTCGGAAAAATAATTCTTAAATATTAAGCGTACAACAAATATTTCGAAACCTTTTCACAGAGTATGTTTGTCAAATTTATTTTTATTTTTCTTTAAAATATCAATTTGACAACAAAATATCCGAAACAATATACAAAAATTCATCGATAGTGCGCTATAGCGTAAAATGCTCGTATCGAGACAATATTGACAATAAATGAGGCAACATTTGTATTATTGACAATAAATGAGTTGTCGTTCTTGTGTCGTTTTGAAGGTTTATGTTTACAAAAAATTCCATATTATATTTCATTATACTCTATAGATATTCATTATACGCTAGATATTTCATTATACGCTAAAGATACATAAACGAACATCGAGAAAAGGTGAAGGACCCGCTAGTTCATATGAAAAAATGTATCACTTACACCCACTGAAGCATCACATCCTCAACCAGCCGAGTAAAACGCAGTGTCCTTTAAGCAAAACAAAGACTGGAAAATTAATACGCTGATTTAATTTTATATTCCTGAAAAAACATATTCACTTAAAAAAACAGGCGGAGTGCCATTATTTTTAATATTTGTCTACACCATTATTTTTAATATTTGTCTTTGGTTTGTCTAATTTATTTTAAATGCCAACAAAGCGTCCATTCCAAATTTTGAAGCTATTTTACTGTCAACATTTTTGTCCCTTTTCCTTTCTCCTTCTGACTTTACCGCCCTATTTTTAGTTCTTTTTAGGGCTTTTTTACTCTATAGTACATAGCAATGACTGTATGAAGATAATAAAAAATAGAATATAAATATGAGGTAAACGCTAAAACGGCAAACATTTTCAATGACTGACAATAAATTCTGGTAGCCCTCTTTAATTAAACTCGTACACACGTCGAATAGCCAGATCTAACATATAATGCCATCCTGACATAAACAATACATAACATTGACGGTTATTTAAATAGGTAATAGTAAATTGTTTTAACCCTTTCAATATATGATATACATATATGATGCACAAGCATACCCAGGCCACAAATTTAGGCACAGTAAGCCCATTTTCAGTACTTCAGATGATATATTGACAGTGACTAAAACATCTCTGTTCTAGGCGCTGTTATTTTTTCGGCGAAATACTTCAAATTTCCTCTTCGACTCGAGACGAAAGGTAAGTTAAATTTGCCTCCTCCGCAGAGAGCCCTCGAGCGCAATACCTGCGCAATTGAGTACCAGCTCAGGTCGGAAGCACTCTATGAAAGCCCTCTCTAAATGTGCCCTTGATTATAAAGATCGACTGAGACGCACCACATTATTTATTTATGATTTCTATGCGCGTATGTAATTTGAAAATTTTTGCTGTATTTAGTTTCAGAATTCGATTTCAATTATTGCGTGTATTAAATATGTATAAAAAATCAATTTCAGGTATTTAATGAATATGGGTAAACTAATGAAATGTAAAAATAAAATGGAAATCAAAAAAACTACGAGTCGGACTCCCGCACGAAGTGTTCTGTGGCACCAAACAATATTAAACTTATAAGTTTGTATTTTTCAAAGACACTGTGAACAAAGTTATTACTATGGTTGGTACCCAAAAATATCTCATATCTCAAAAACTATACAACGTATCTTATTCAAACCAATTTTTATTGAAAGTTTACTTTAAGTTCTACTGCCTTAATATTTTTAAAAATTTTACATACGTTAGTTAAAAGTTAAAGAGGGGGAAACACACTTTATAAGACTTTAGAAGAGCCATATCTCACCAACTGTTGACTTAAATAAAAAAGTTATTTTGGAACCTCTATATAATTTTTAAGACCTTATAACGAGTAAAATGGCTGTGACATACGGACAAACAGACAGACGGACAGGACAAAATGTTAAGGGTTCAGTCTTTGCTATTTTAATACGGAACCTTAAAGAGCTAAAACGTTTGAATAATTTATACATAATGTAATAAAACAAGTAAAAACGTCTACGTTATACATGTTTCGAAAAAAGTTATGGGGGACTCCAGAGACTAAAAAATCCATCATTTTTATTTTTTGCTATAGCCAGTTTATTTATACATATGTCACGTAAAACTGCTTTGAAGATATTTTGCAGTGCTGTGGAGCTGACGAACGATTATAGTGGTATTTTACAATCCTATAATAATTTAGGATCCTGTAATAAAATGAGATACGACAATACTTTATGTATTAATATAATAGGATACTATATGGACATGGTCAAATAATATTTGTTTTTTTGTTTTTTGTACACTTTTCACATAAAAATTACTTAATAAATTAAAAATGAAGTCTTTAATAGTTCATTATTTATAGAATAGAAAAAAAACTAAAATGAATATTTTATAAAGTAGAATAACATGTCTATTTAATTAACATGTCTATTTAATTACCAAAACAACGTTTGCAACGAAATAGATAAGTTAATTAAAAAATTACTTTTTTCTAAAACAAAATTTTCACAAAGAAAAGTTTCATCCCTTCCCTCTTAAATACTACTTTTATTATATTGTGTTTTTGGTCCAATTCATGCTTCAAGAACTTTATTATTTTATTAAACCATGTTGTCCATTTACTGGCCTTTCATGGTTACAAAGTCGTGGAAAAAAGCTAATGGTAAATGAGATTTATATATTATAGATGGGACGAAATGTATGATAAGTGTCAATGGTTATACAAAATTACGCCAAGACATCAAAGACCTTTTACCTGCACAAATTTATTTACAGACAGGACAAGCCCATTTCACTTTTGTAACTCTATTTACAGATTGTCGAAGTCAAACCGGTTCGGCATTCATTCTGGCATCCTTGTAGTATGAGTATAATAATTTATTTTCAGGATATGTTTGATGAAACACGTACTCTACGTCCTAATTTAAAGTTGTCCATATGCAAAACTATCTGGTAAATAAATTATTAAAACATGAACATAATATGAATATAGCTCACTCTACTGAAAATAATAGACCACTGCATTATATGCACACATACGTTATTGTCACGTAAAGTTGAACTATCTCGGATAGTAAATACTAACATAACCCTTAAATAAAATCCCAAGAAAAATACTCAAATGCCAACAGGACAGGGAAGGGCATAAAATGTATGCTTCATCGTATGATCTTACAGGTGATTGGAAACTGAACGGCAATAAATCTACCGCCGGTAGTCAATCAATCTCTCACCAGTTTCAGATAAGGAGAAATCCCTGCGCATTTCCGCTTATACGGCACTCCACTTTGATGGAAAACGGTGCAGAATATTATCACCCTACCGACAACCTCATGAGCTTCTATTATAATTACGGTGTCTTATATTATAATAATTGTATCTGTTATAATAAGTTCAACTTGAATAGGTATACAAATACACTATAATTATTTCTATAAATTATATATTGTGCGTAATAACATAATTTGTCAAAAAAGTGAAATGCTGTGACTATACTTAGGATATTTTTGGTTTTGTTGCAGTTTCGGGGTATTCCTCCGCTTGTTCTACTCAAACCATGACATTTATTATACAACGGTAGTGCTTATCGTACAATTGTTTACTAATCTCTTTAAAGTGAACGAAACTGACTGTTTTATTTAGGTTATCTACTTTCGGCGTAACTTCTTTTGCATACTAGTTTTTTAGGTCAATACAACGAGGTGGAGGGTATATTTTGTTGAACAAGTGCACGTAACAAATTATATACAAAACGGCCATAATGATTTTATTTAATTTTTAGGTCAATTTCGTTCAGACTCTAAATGAATTTATTTACTACTGACAATTTAACCGGCCCTTCGCGCAGAAAAAGCTATGCTACGTGTATATTACATTTTATATACTCGTACACTTTTGTTCTCGAATTTCTATCCCTCTAGGTACATACATGTCGTACTGTGCATGTTGTTGGTTAATTGGCATAGCGAGATTTTTTTGCATTCTTCTCGAAAATATAAAACGAAAATAATCTTCAATTTTTTTTTATTAGATTTAATTTTTAATAGGATATTTGCAACTAGTACAAAAAAATATTTGATTAATTTATATAACTTACATATTTTTGGGTTAAGAATAATAATCAATTGCAATGAATTTAGTATAAATATTTTTATTTTACGATTGAAATAAAATGTAATACTATCATTTAAAATACGCTGCAAAACGCGCAACAAATTGTCCGCTAATCAGAACGCGTGACATCAAAATGCACCAAGCAGATCATGATGTATTAATTTATGGCCAACTTCAAGTAATTATAAAACTTCAACTAAATGTGAGCAAAATAACACGATTCCATAAACTGAATTCCATAAATTATATTCATCAGTCACTGTAGAATGACGAAGACAGTGAAAGAGATACAATCTTCCCTGTACAATTTAATCTTTTGGGGACATGTAAATTTCCCAACGTCTGCATAGTGACGTTATAAAATTTAAATGTCACATTTGGATGCGAAGCTTTGCATGATTGTAATAAAGGTAGATTGTTCGAAAAACCCAGAATTTTTTCGGCATTATAATAAAACGAAGATTGGAATCGATACAATGGATCAAATAGTAGGATATTACACAACCTCCAGGCTTTTTTTTATAATATTTTGGTTATGGCCATTTTTGCAAATTACATAATTTATTATGAAAATAATAAAGCGTTTTTTTTAACGCTTTATTATTTTCATAATTATTTTTTACAACAATTAATTAAAGAATTGTGCATGCCAATGATTGAAGATCAATGGAAATCCAATAATGCGAGCGTGGAGTCAATCGTGGAAAAGCAATAGTGCGAGCCGCGCAGAGCAGCAACATCAACTTAGGCTACTCAACAGACAGATTCCACCGAACGAAAAGTTGTTGTAGGATCATGCTATCTCTGCTACCAGGGCGTCTACAAAAAACGAAGGAAGACGCGGAGATCTTGTCAAGATTGTACTCACCGGTAACCGGTTTGTGATGAACATTCAAGAGCAATAACAAAATGTGACGCATGTTTTCAAGAATAATATAAGGATATATTATTTATAATTTAAAATAAAAGTATTAAAAGTTTATTTGTATATAAAACATTTATTTGTATATAAAATATTATTTTCTATCCCTACAGATTAGATTAACTATTTATTGCTATACAATTCTGTAAGCATTTTAAATTATTACCTATGGGAATACCGGGTACACCGGGTATTGGTCAAATTAATATTCGTAACGTAAATTAATCGACATCAATTGACTCAAATAGCGAGGATCTGAAAGGATTTAATGATCTTTCGTTAAATACATAACATATGTTAGAAAGAACGTGCAAAAGGATTCTCAAGTCGTATGCCTATCTCAAGAACAGGAACCGGTTCGTTATATAGTTTAATAAATGAGATATACAGTATATCTCACGTTACTCCTAAGATCTTAAGCTCTACAACGTTGCAAAGTACAATCGATACCTCTTTAATACTTTTTACATAAATGTACATACAGTCCCATCAATAAATTGGCACGTCTCAACTGTTGTCCATTTCCTCGGGTGCGTTTATAGGTGGCAGTTATGGAGCGCTTTCGACTAGCCCAGATACTCAAAGACAACACCTTACCTTCGCTTGAGAACTCTGCGGAGGAAGCAAATGGAACATAGGATTCGCCACAAGTCGAAGACGAGACCTCATCGAAAGATAAGAACGACTAGAACAGAGATATTGGTTCCTGTTAAGATATCATTTGAAGTATTGAAAACGGGTTGGCTGTATGTGCATTTGAAGTCGTGTATACTTGCTTCTTAAAAATACTTTAAATTAAATATTTTTCATAAGTTTTCATTAAAACTTTTTTTTTATTTAAATTTTATTGACAGTGTTGTTAATAGTTGTATAATTTCACGTACATAAGCACTCTCAGATATCACAAGTATAATATTATAAAATCAAACATTTCAAAAATATATCTGGATTGTCGAAGTTTCAGCGATGTTCAGGTGGATTATCATCTCACAGCTTACAGCTCTGTATCATGATTGGTTTTGTAGCGCTGGGACACTGTTAGCTCAACTTAAGTTACAGCCGCTACAATAGGCACCATTGTGAGTGACGCATTCGCAAACCTGCGAAAACAATGTCACAATATAATTTATAAGTAACTAAACTAATTTAAAAATTTTGTTGATACAGTTGTATTAAAAATACAATGGATGAATGAAGAAATAGAAATGAAAACAAAAGATTTCCCAGAATATATTTTCGGTTGCCAAATTATGTGTAGAAGAGTGAAAGCACCTGAGCACACACGAGGAGTAGAAAAAGTATAGCGTCACCAAATGCTGCATTGTTAGACGACATTCAGCGATACTGTAACGAATTAATGCAATCAACACCATCTGTTGTATACTTTTAGTATACTTTTTTCATAACACACCTTGAAAGTAGATCAAAACGAAAATCAGTTGATCATTTCACACTTTCGGTCAAGGATGTTCAAAGATGTACTTCTTTACGATTTTCAGATTTACTGATGGTTGATTTTAAATGGTTGTCAGCTTTTTGTTAAAATCAAGAGTCGATAAACATTATATTGTTTGCAATTGATCAGGTTCAACTTTGTACTTACTTGTTATTTTTGTAAAATCATTACTTTTATTCAGATGTTAATAATGCTTTCCCATTTTTACTCTCTTATATTATAACAAGCTACTTATTAAAAGCAGTAATGTGATGCGAAATAAATTCAAGTTAGATATAAAAATAATTCTCAACGGAAAAAAGTATCATTATATATTCACCGTGGTAAAATAATTTGTGAAAAAAAAATTATTGTGGCGTTTCGTTGCTTTGTTGTACAGTTAGTAGGTAACAAGTAAAACGAAACGCTTTCACATGTGTAATATTAATAAGGATTCGTTGCATATGCAAAGTTGTTAAAAAAATAGATATTCCTTAGTATCTAGTTCTTTTGGAATGAAATTGTTTGTACAATGTCATTCAAAAAGAATTCGCAGTATCCTTAAAAGCTTTCTCAGTACCGCATCTTAAAAACAGCAGTCTTTCAACAGTCTAAACTTTGTTTTTTTTTGTTATCTGGTTTATCAGCGGTGGCTAATAATAACAATAAATAACTATCTGTAAATTAAATAGGTAATTGCTTAAAAATGGAAAATGATACACAAGATATAAATAAAAAGAATTTATGGACATCATAAAAATTTCTCGAACTCTGTTGTCATTACGTACCCATTAGTTGAACGCCACGTGCAGTACTGAATCGGGGTCGCGAATGATAAGGATATGTGATACATCGTGTTGTCAAACGATGAGTCTGCACCTATAAATAAAAGACTGTGATAATGAGGTAATCAAACCCCAAGTGGACAGAGAAGGGCATAGGAATACGCGCTTCACATACATTCCTGCAAATGATTCCGCCGAACGGCAATCAATCTACCAAAGATATTCAATCAATCTCCCACCCAATGTTGGAGGGCGGAAGACATTATTTATATATATATATATATATATATATATATATATATATACATATATATATATATTTATACATATATATGTGTGTATATATATGTATATGTATATATATATATATATATATATATATATATATATATATATATATCCTTGTAAAACGGCTAGTGATACAGAAATACTATTAAATTTTACACACACCTTGGCGTTATTTTACACACACTTGCTGATACAGTGCAAGCGAAACAGGATTAAATATTGCTGTCTCACTATTGCTTATTAATTTATTTTTGCTATCTAGACAATTTAAAAAATGTCCAAAATAAATATACTAAAAAGTAAAACTGAATATTATTTGCATAAACTTAGCAATGAAATGAATATCACGAACATTTTCTAGCCATAGCTGTGTAATTAAAACAGTTTGAAATAACGCATTTTGATGGATATTTCCACAAAATAAGGTAGTGATAAGAGACAATCACTCATTATGATTTACAATTCATATTAATGACGCCAAGTAAATGTAGAATAGGTTTTTTGTATCACTTTTAGCGCTAGACATGTGTACATAATATAACGTCATTGCTCCCACTGAAAATGAGATAAGAAGGAATCACCACACATTTTTGCCAATACGACACTCCATCTACACGGGATAAGATACAGAAGATCACCATAAGCTTATAGTTACTGTATTATTCGCTATAATTATTATGGTAACGGAATTATTAACTATTGTAAAGGAAAAATATTTCCCGTCTCAGTATAGTTTAGACATAAATTAGAATCATTGGTCTTATATTATATAGACATATCATTAGCACGCTAAAAGTGATCCTGAAAAACAGTAATTCTGAAATGACTTCATTTGACAAATTATATTACCACAATACAAATACTAAAACAATCAAATCTTTAAAAGAGGACATAATGAGTCTTAAGATGATCGATAAAGCTGAACAAACTTATCTTAAATTATTCATTCATTAGATCAGATATTCGATGAAGGTTAACACAAATAAAATCTTGGTGAAAAATACAGATGTTTGTATATAATGGAGTAACAGATTAAAATTTTTAAAATGACTAAATTTCCTTTTCCCCCTATTTGCCTTTCTAATCGTTCCAGGGCTTCAGAGTAAAGTAATACTTTAACTTATGTTTTGTGAAACCTCGGTTAAGTGATAACAAAATTCGACAGTTAAAACGTAATCGAATAAACAAGTTATAACGTGATATCGCAAACTCTATGAGATCCTTTTAATAGCAACGTTCTGAAATTGACATGCCGTCAAGTTGGATATGTGAGAAACTGTTTGAGCACGATCACAGAAAATGTGCAACTGGGAACGTACACATATTTTTATTACCTTTCTGTATATATTATGTAAATGCGTGTACATGTTATAATTTTAAAGTTTTTCTGTCGTAGTCATTCTAGCGTAATAATCAAATAAATCATCTCCCAGTCTTATCATTATTAGTTTCGAATTTATACCATTTATTGCATTTCGCTTACTTATCCCACTAAGTTATTTTAGTAAATTAACTCTTAAAGAATATTTGAAATATTTCGTCGTTTTTTATCGTATTTAAATTTTGAATACTTGCAAATATATGAAAAGCCACGAGTCATGTATTTAAAAAAAAATCAAACTAAGATAATATTCTAAAATGACACTAATTTATTCGCAGTTGGTATACGACACGTCTAATAAAAGAACCCGTTTTGTCTATAAATACTTGCTTTACCCGCCGCTTCGCTCACGTGGTTATAATTAAGAATACTGAGGAAAACGTAAAAAAATATCTTCCAGAAAATGATTATTATGTCGATAAACTATAGCGATGGATCTAGACGTCGTAATTTTTTTTAAAAATGCTGATTTAAAAAATTATCAAAAAAATTATATTTTTAATAATTTTTTGAAAATTTACCAACTTTTTATTATTTACAAAGTTGATTTTCTCAAAAAATCATCGCATGGTCCATGAACATGTAGAAACTTGAAAGTTGGCATTATAATATATCTTATTAACCCATATAATTTGCAAATAGTTTACACCACCAACTTTTTTAAACATCGTGGAAAATACTTCAAAGGGCATGTTATGAGCAATAAAAAAACCTTTTTTTCATAGTTTTAAATTGTATATTTTAAAAAATAGGCGAGGACATAGCCTACTGCCTTCCCTTCTCCATAATTCTGAAACTACAGAGCCAAAAATCATAAAAACAGGATCAGTAAAATCAAAAAAATCAAAAAAGTAAAATAAAATAGTAGTGTACTACTACTACAGGACTAGATTACTGGAAAACTATAGCGATTATCTTAGGACCCATATTTTTCAAATATACACCATGTTTTTACGCCTGTGAACGATATAGTATATAATACGTTGTAATATGTTTACGTTGTAAAAAAATAATATTTGGAAATAGTTTAACAGAAATACTACATAAGCTCAAATGTTTAA
This sequence comes from Druceiella hillmani, assembly GCA_039881145.1. Lineage (NCBI taxonomy): Eukaryota > Metazoa > Arthropoda > Insecta > Lepidoptera > Hepialidae > Druceiella > Druceiella hillmani. The sequence continues at coordinate 4,048,634 of JAYKKI010000070.1, forward strand.
ATATGTGCGGAACCCTCGTAGTGCGAGTTCTACTCGTGCTTGACAGGTTATTTTAAACATATTATACGAACATAAGATAAGATCATAACATATTATTATACATGCAAATAAATCGAATCGTTTGAAAAACGTTCAAAATATTCTTAAACAAGTTTGGACTGATTTTACTCTTCCGTAAAAGGGTCGGACAGCCGCCTGATTAATTATGTGCAGTTCTAGTTGTTAATTATTAAATACAATATGAAAGAGGGTACAAGATATAAAACCACCAAACCTTAATTATGGTAATAACAGATTATTCAACAGATTACTTCAAATTTACAGAAAAACTATGGTAATCATCATAAGTCAAAAAGTTTCAGAGAGATTCCCGATAATTTTACAACTTTCGAAAACTGACAATAAATTTGCATATTATTTATTATATTACATGTTGAGAAATAATGTTAATATTTGTCAATAGTTTAAAACAAATACTACGTAGTCTTAATTGTGTAAAATGTTATACGTACCCATGTATGTACGTAACCTCATAGTGCGTATTCAACTCGTACTTATTCATTGAATATGGTAACACGTCGGTACAAAACCAAAGCATGCGAATTCATCTAGCATTTTTTTTGTTAGCCTTTTCCATTTTCTCTCGCTCAGCCATATTACTCTCATACTAATTTAACTAAATAAGTCGTATTTTCATTACAATCGATTCAATTTCTCCCACGCTTTGTATCACTCGCGATTAACTCCATGTGAAAACCTTGATTTAATCAAGCCATTATACAAAGCCTGGATTAAAATTGATTGAACATATGCCAACAATGGGAGTGCCTTCATTAATACGGATATAAGACTCACAATAAGAAGAAGATATCAACGGAGGGGAGAAAGGGGATACCGGGGTGGGAAACACAGATTATTCGAACCGCATGAGTGAATACGGGCTTATGCATTTGTAGGGGTAAGTTACTTCCTAAAATTAATATAAGAAGTAATCCACGCTGATGAGTAAATTAAAGAGAAACCCCAAGTGTACTAGTAATATAAACAACAATTATCAATTATGATCAATCCTGATATTCACAACCTTCAAAATAGAATAGAGAAGCGAAAGTTGAGTGTGATGGACGAAAGTGCAAAAATATGCATTATAATGTAGTTATTTCATTCCGTTTTCAACTCTAAACCATATAAACGAAATGTAAATATAGTTTTGGGAAGATCGAATCAATGTCGAAATCATACTGTTGAATAGACAATTTAATTATATCTATTTATATTGATAACCAACTGTTCCCAACGGTTTCACTCGCGTAAAATTACAGTTTCACTGTCGAAACTATTATTATTAATATCATTACTATTACTAAAAATGCTAACAGATGTCGTTGACAGTACAAATATCGTAAGAAGCACTAAGTCAAGGATATTTAAATCTGTAGTATCCTGGTTAAAATTATATGGCTATATTCTATATATTGCTCGAATGTAAAAACTATTACCATACCAAATCCATCTACTAGGTTTCGTGTGGTTGACAAAATAATATAAAAACATAAAGACAAATAACAATTTTAAAAATAGATTTTCTGGCTTCTTTTATCATTCTATACGCTAAATGAATACTCCTTTTATAAAACATTTTTCATGTACAGAATTCATTCTGTTACAATTTTATTAAGTGTATTGGTAGATAAAGGAATAAAAAACACTCGATACTAGAAAATTACTGCGATTGATTAATATCTGTTTACATGGGTGGCGGATTGTTGATTGAGAAACGCGTCGTCTGTTTCAGTACGGCTGCTCTTTCATCTTAAATAAGTATATTTAAAAAAGTATCTTGGCTTATGACATTATTAATTTCAATGACAGGAGAGAAAATAACAAAAGTATACTCAATCCAACTTCTTTCTAACTACAGCAATTACCGTACCATGCATTCTGCAGCTATATTGATCGTACTAAAAAAACCTGTCAAGGACGAGTAGAACTCGCACTACAAGCATTCCGCAAACATTTATGCACTTGTATATATTTAAGTGCACAGTGTATAATATACGATTCTGTTAAACTATATACAAATAGTAATTTTCCACAACGATTATGAAAAAAATACTTTTGTGGTCCTTATTGTTTGCCTTTTCAACCGATATTCTACACTATTTATGCAAATGAAAAAAATATATGTGTAATATGTGCCCCCCACTCCCTAAAATTTTCATATGAATATTTTTGAATATTAGCTATTGAGACACGTGCGGATTAATATGTTTTATTGTTGCGCCAAAATTTCAAGTTTCACGTGAGGGATCTCATAAAGGTTTCCTTTTTTGATACGGGAACCCTAAACATCTTATTTAAATTTTGGAAATCTTATAATTCACGTTACGGATGGAGGGAGGGGTGGAGTTGAAAGCTTCATGGTGTTACATAGAGTAGAAGAGGGTAAAAAACGTTATGCAATTTATTTTGCAATTGAACAACGCATTGCTAACTATAGCGTAATTAATTAATTACTAATATAGCGTAATTAATTCAAGATAAACTTTAGTATCAATAATAAAAATATAATACTACAACCTGTCAATAGATGACGCTATATGTGCATTCATTTTTCGCATTCGTCAAACCCGCCTGTTCAATTGAAAATCGCTGTTATTGATTTTTTAGACATTACACAATTGTCATTTAAATCTTAAAAAAATGCTAATATGTAATTAGATCAGTCTATCTCGTAAATGAGGTAATGCCTGTTAATAAATAAATAATAATATTGATGGATAAATTTCTATTCAATTTAAATCAAATTATACTGACAAATTATTTACTTACAATGACTTCTCTATGAAATACAAATAAAATAGAATAAAAGATAAACCCAGTTTCCAAATTCCCAAAAATCGTAACAACAGGGGAACTTTCCAAATATTACATATGATAATAAACGTCTTAATTATAACTTCAAGTTGATCGGAAAAACATCACCTGAATTGTTCATGTGTAACGTACTTAAAAGTCTAAATTGGTGTACCTATTTATACATTTAACGTATAATAGGTATACCTATAAATTTTATAACTTTTTAAAAAATATTTTTCCGTGCCAAAATTAATTCAAGCATTACTCGAAATCCTAATCCGCCCAGGATCATTCAATAAACAGTCGTAGGTGTCTCAAGAGAACGTTCAAGTCGTCATTAGCAATAAAAGTATCCATTCAAAATAATAGAATTTTATTTTATATATACTAAATAGTAATAATGCAAAGAATTGATCAACACAATTGGAATGAGCCTAAACTCTATAGATCGTTGAGGATATTCTTTGCTCACCTACCATCTCTGTCATCAGATCCTCATCTTATGTAGTCACCAGAAACAAATATGTGTGTCAAGCTTCAAGTTGCTAGCCCACCGGGAAGTGGGTGAAATGTCGATTACAACATTTCTAGTAGACAGACAATAAAACGAATTAAATAAAAACTTTTAAATAAGTCTTTTCGTTCCTTACCTGTCAACGTCATTGCCTTTAACGCCTTGTTGAAATCAAGTGCTGAAACAAAAACGTTATAGATTATAAACATTGAAAAACAAATGGCGAGAAAAAATTTGCTCCAAAAATGAACAACAATATTTATATACATTAAAATATAGAGTGATGAAAAATACTAAAGTAAAAAGGAATGATGTGAGAATAGATTTTTTAAAAGATTTTTTTATTCAAGTACATTTAAACAACACACTATACCAAATTCAATAGTATAGCCTATTGCAGTTCGGACTTAAAATTAAATTATTATCTCAATATTTATACTCATATATTTAACATCAGACGGCGTTGACGGTACTTCCAGCACTCCTGTCAGTACTTCCATCACATATTTTCAAGACGCTATCAGAATCGACGAAATCAAATTTAATTAACAAAGAATCATTTTATTTTTTAAGTCATCAAGATAAAATTACACTTTAAGTCAAACTTCAAACTGTAAAAATTGTAAAAACTGTAAAAAAATTTAAAACTTATGTAAAATGAATTGGAGAATCATTCAATTGAATAAATCATTTAATAATAAAATCACACCAAACACTTAAAAAAATCTTCCCAAGCGTCAAGGGATAAAAATACTTTTACAGTTATTGCCATCTACCGTTCGTAGTAAGTACTTAAAGCTACTCAGCGATGTGTGATGATAGTAAACACAATAAAAGCGTTAAATAAAAACCGCTAGGTGGAGACGGTAATTTCAACTTCGGTTTTTAATATAATTTCGTAACTAATTTGACGTCAGCCATTTTATCTTCTAATACGTAGTCACCTGACCCATATTCGCATATTATACATATATATTATACATATTATACGTATATTGATACTAAAAAAAACAAATTCTTACGTATTTAACAGTTTTTAGAATTATAAATTAATAGAGTAAATTTAATAAAGTTGAAAACGAATTGCTATTTACGACTCTTAAACATAAAAATGTTAAATTATAAAATATCATATTCGACATCAGTAATACAGCGTATTCATATGAATGAGAACATCAGACCTTATTTAAAGGAAGCAAGATGAAATGGCAATAAAAGTATATGCAAATACGATATCCACAAGTTAGGTGCCCATATCTTGCCGTAATCTCCAAGTGAACGACGAGTTCATATCACCTATCTTACTTGTTTGTATATAAAAAGTGTACAACTTATAACAGCAAGCGATCCGTTTCAAGTTAAATGTTTGTTTTCATCATATGTATAAAGGCCTCCAAAATCTATAACATTCGTTTAAGTCCATAATAGCCATAAAAGTGATCATTTAATTTTGTAATGGACATTTTAAAGCAATTTTCTCAGCAACGATATTTCGAACTGTTTTATTTTCTATCTTTTAGTAACAAATGGTTTACATGTTAAATTTAACATACTAGTCAATGAGTAACTGCTACCAATACTGAGTTACTAATATTAGGGAATTAAAATTAACATTTACTTAAATTGATGAGTTTACATTCCGTGTTATATTAAATATATCTTATCGCATATGGATTGCCAGTGGTAAAATAAATTAAAAATCGTTGAGGACAACTTGAGTAAGCAATAATGTACGTAATTTATGATTAAATAACACAACAGTAAATTATTAACATAATTAAGTTTAAAAGGATATTTGCTGAGAATACTTAATTACTTTATTATTATGAATCCTGTTTTGTTCATTTGCAATATATTAATCAACTTTTGATTGTATTAATAGGGTATTTCACTATATTTTTATTACTAGAATAGAATAAATAATAACATTAAAAACGGTTAAAATAAATATATCATACCTAGGAGTTTTCATTAATTACAAAGTTATAACTACTTAAAAACTGATGAACTACGATTCACGCTAAAACGCCCCATACAAAACACGACTGGCTTATGACGTCACTGGTCAGTTATTTAGTATTCATTATAAGGGACTTTATTAAATATTTTAAGTATCTCCTTAAATTTTGCGTTTAAGTTATGTATTGCATATTATAATTTTCTCATTTTTTTGTGTGGAAACTAAATTCATAATAACTTTTTCAATTTAATGATCAAAAAAATTGAGACTATTTCATATTTAATAGTTTCGATTAATTGTTTGTAATATGCACTATTTATTCATCACAAGGTTTGTTTAAACCTACTGTATAGTTTTAAAACATTTTTACAAAAAATATCGACATAAGTTCAGCATTACAATTTGTTCGAAAAATCATATCTGAACATAACCTATACTAAAACTATATATAAATAATATTAAAAAATTGTAACCCTATTAATATTAGTCAAATTTTATTACAAACATTTATCTAATTACCTACATATTGCAATTAGTATTACGGAAATTCACATCATGGTCCCTTGGCCCTTTAGTTTCTAAATAATATACATTGATATTATTTATATCCGGACCATGACTTGAATTTTCTATTTTTTCCTACTATGATACCTGCACGTTAATTAGATATAAGTTTGTAATATAATTTAAGCAAAAATATATTTAAACAACCGCTACTTAAAAAAAAATTCTTTTTAATTATGGAGGAATATGAAAAATATGACCATATCACTAAATTAATTATTTTTCCACCGAATCACTAATTTAGTGACAAATCTCTCGATTTTAAATACTAACGTTTTTCAAAAGACAGTGAGAGATTTAATTTCTTTAAAATTGCTCATTAATAGATTTAACAGATTAGCTTGACAAATTAGAAAAAATACCAGAAATGGTTAAAATATAAGTTTAAACATTGTATTATATAATTAGGATAAAACTATAAACGGGGATTTCTAATCATTTATAGATCGGGTCTCATATATTTGTCTGTGTAATCTTGCTGATTGTATTGAGATATTTACTTAATGCTTATCCAATCATTAGAGTCATTATGATTTTAAATATTTTAGAAAAACTTTGTTACAAAAAACATACTACGGATACGTATGGTACGTATCCGTAGTACGTGGTACGTATTGCAGTTATGGCTATGGCCAAAATTATTAGGTCAACGATAACTATTCGCTTAAGGCAACCCGCATAAAATCTTTCATCAAATAGTTTTCGAGACGATTCAATAATCCCATAGGTATCACATTCGTTAATTATTAATCAATAAATATAATCATAATTCATTTATATTTTGAATAAAACGATACAAAGTGAACATTGAAGAGAACGTTAATCTAAAATCGCTAAACATAATTTTAATATTTAATTGGATTTCCAGCAAAAGCAGTTTTTAAAACGTTTCCTTTTTTTTCAAATATATTTCGTATGCTCTTAGAAATGAATAATAACTTTAAAATCTTCTTAAATATATACAATTACGAGTATTAGAAGATTTACCGAAACGTTCACTTTAAACAAATCTGTTTTATTCAATCTCATTTTCCCAAAAAAAAGAGAGAAAAAAAGAAATTTACTTAACCATTTTGAACATATTTTTATTTAAAATGGGTCTTTTTTGAATAAAATTGTTACGATATAGGAAGAAGTAGACACCAGATAAAGTAATGGCTCTGACCTCTTATAGTAAAAATTCAATAAATAATAAGTCATTTCTGTTTTACATACTCTGCGTAACTAACCACAATAGTAGTCCATCGTTGTGCCACAGTCGGCCGCAATAGTTTTGGAAATAGAACGCCTAGAACTCTAGACGTTAGTTTTGATACATTTTAAAAATATATAATTTTTCGTTTCTTTCCATCGTAACTTCATTATCGAGTTAAAAAAGACGGAACATACTTCACTTAGAAAAATAAAATCTAAAATTTTAATCAGAAGTTTAACATACATTTGCGTACTAGAACACAACTTCTGCCACTTTAGAACCGCAGTTTGTCTTAAAACCACCGACATGAATGAACAGTTGGGCAAATGATACACACATTCCTTTCAGATTGCTGTTTTCTTATTAAGTTGCTTTATCTTACTGCTTATACTACTAAATTTTATCCTACTATGGCTATACATTTTGGATGTATATGTATGGGTGCAAAATTTCTACTTTCGTATTACGATTACTACTTAAACTACACATAGGTGGCATTTAAAAACATACAACTTAAGGAAGAACATAAGAATAGCAAGATGACAATGAGTCATTTTTCTTCGTGAATCAGCCTTACAAAATTTAGGCAATAAGTGAAAGGATGTAGTCTTCGACCAGAACAAATATAACTGCTTTCAAAAGTAAGTTAAAATGCATAAGATTTCATTATTGTTATGCCAAATGAGTCTAGATATTTGTCATAATTTCTATACTAGATTAAACAGATAGACGAATGGCATTATCACATTATCTCTTTATAACCTCACAATGAATTGAAGCATTTCAAAAGAGCTAGGCACAATAGCATAGCCTGTTACAGCGTGACAACGACGAAAACTGTGTGTCCGGTTCTAACGACAGCCTATATACGATTATATATATATATATATATATATATATATATATATATATATGTGTGTGTGTGTGTGTGTGTGTGTGTGTGAGTGTGTTAGACATTACTTCACGGGGGGGGGATTTATCACTGCTTCTTTTCTTCTAACCATTGTTATTTTTGCTCGCTTCCTTTCTGTTCCACGGAGATCCTGGAGGACTTCTGTCACGAATAAGTTAGTTGTTTCCCAGGCCGCCTTCGATTAAAGCATCACTTTGACTAAGGATTCTGGGCGAATTTCCTTTTCGAGAAGTTTCAGAGTATTGCTTAATAAATTGAAACGGGGGTACGCAATGAACACGTGCTCCGCGTTTTCACCGACTCAGGGTCAGGGTGAGCAATCCGGAGAAAATTCATATTTAAGCCGATGAAGATATTCTCGAAAGTACCAATGTCCTGAAAACACCTGTGTTAGGTAGTAGTTGACCTAGTCGAGAATACGGTTTAGCCGATCATTTACCCGTGGTATAAGGCAATACGTCCACCTGCCCTTCGTTATGGTGTCCCACAGCACTTGCCATCAACTTACGCTGTGTTACCGTTCTTCTGTTCTGAGATCCTCGGAACTCATACTAGCTGATCCCTTTCGGAGGTAAAGTGCTTATCGTTTCTCAGCTAGTATTTTTAAGGGCAGTATCCCGGCAATAACGCACACCGCATCCTCGGACACTGTGCGGAAAGCACTGGCAACTTTCAGCCCACTCAGCCTATATACTGGTGTTATTTCTCTCCATTACTCCTGGTTTTTGAGGGTACCAGCCCAAATGGAGATTCCATATGTAAGCACGGATCTAACAACTGTCGACAATAATACCGTCATCTTTTGTTTCAGGCCTTCTATGTTGGGCATCAGTCGTGATAAGCATGCTCTCACTACCGACGCTTTGGCACCAACATGGTCTGCCTGTTGCTTGATAATGAGACGGGCGTCGATCATCACTCCCAAGTACCGAAGAAGTGGTTGTGACGTGATTTCATTTCTTCCACTTTCTTTCTACTGGTTATGAGCACCGCCTCGGTCTTGTCCTCTGCCAATTCCAGGTTGCGCGCTTCCATCCACTGGTTCATCTTCTCGTAGGTAATGCCGAAGGCGAGGTTTATCTCTTCGAGGTATTTCGCAACGATCACTATGGTCACGTCGTCTGCATATGCCATGAGCTTGGCCTCTCTTGGCAATATCACTTTCAGCAGCCCATCGTACATAATATTCCACAAGAGGGGACCCAACACAGAGCCCTGAGGTGCACCTCAAGATATTCTATTATCCCTCGGACCGGTCTTCGTGTCGTATTTCAGGAGTCTATTCGTAAAGTAGCTTCGTACAGCAGTATGCTGATACGTTCATCTCGTTGAGGGCCTTCAAAATACAGTCCCACTTAGCGGAGTATAATGCTTCCATCTGGTTCCTGCGATCGCGTCCCAGGCTGTGTTAACAGCTAGATTAATCGCATCTGAGGTTGAGGGTCCTTTCCGGAAGTCATACTAGTTCAACTGCTGCTTCAATTCTTCTATGAACTATACGTTTCAGTATTTTGCCGGCTGTATCCAGCATGCAGAGCGGGCGGTAGGATGTTGGCTCGTCCAATGGTTTCTTCCCTTTAGGAAGAAGCACTAACCTCTGCTGCTTCCATTTCGGAGGAAAAGTACCTTTTTTCAGGCATGCGTTATATACCTCCAGATAAATTGACGTGTGTGTGTGAGAGTGTGAGTGTGTGAGTGGGAGTGCGAGCGTGAGTGGGAGTGCGAGTGTGAGTGTGCAAGTGCGAGTGCGAGTGTGTGTTTCTTTGTGTGTGTTTGTGTCTAAGCGCGTGCGTGCGTGCGTGTGTGTGTATGTGTGTGTGTGTGTTTGTGTGGGTCTGTGTAGATAGTTATCTACAAATACATATGTACACATATAAGTTGGAGTATAATTACGTAGATACATATTCAGGATGCAAGAATGACATTATATATAGTCAAATATCTGTTCATTTCTCAACCATTTATGACGAGGTAATTTGAAAGGCATTGGATTTTCATAAAAGTTCGACAAATTATATAAAAACATGTAGCATTTGTTAGCTGTCATCAGTTTTTTTATTTATTAGCTGTGTGTGTTGTATATATATATATATATATTTATATATATATATATATATATATATATATATATATATATATATATACATATAGATATATATATATATATATATATATGTGTATATAAATGTGTGTGTGTGTGTGTGTACATATATATAAAGTCGGAGAGTAGATATTCAAAATATGCGTTTCTCAAACTCTCAAAAGTTTGACATTTTTCATAAATACTTACGCTACATTTGCGGTAAAAGTCGGGCGTTACAATTTGACGTGGACGCATTATTCGCGAATATCTCGACAGCGCCACGAGTGAAACAGTTTTGTTTTAAAAATTTGGCGTACTTTCGCCCCGTTGCGCATTACCCCATAGCTAAGTTGATAAATTCACGCCCGCTCGTCATATTTCACTAAAGACGGTTGTAATTAAAATTGCATAAGGTTTCTATATGTAACAAAAGCAATTGACATGCGGTTATGTGCAGTTATACAATGATTATTACGTGTATCGTGTGCCAATGAACCGCAAATTGAATTTCCGCTTACATACGTTGAAGTAATTGGAATAATTTTGGAATATTGGAAATTGCATTATAACTGAAATTTTAAGTTATTAAATTAATTTAACTCTAAATGAAATAATCTTTTCGATGTTTGCCAAACATCGAAAAGATTATTTCATTCCGACAGCACTGAAATTAAGAAACGCATGTTACTTAATTTCAGTGCTGTCGGAATTTAAGTTTAAGTTTACCAAATGAACTTAAATTTTAATTTAGGACTTGTCCTAATATTCCCAGAAACACATGTAACTTAATTTCACCAATTCAATAATTGCATTAACCAGCTTTATCATCCAACTTTGACTTGTCGCCTTTAAACTTATTACGTCCTCGGCGTATCTCACGAATACTTTCGGGATACTACATAATTAAACCAGTATAGCACACCCAAAAGTATAAAATATTTTTGAAAATTAATTGTAGTAAGTACAATACACTACAACTTTTTTGAATAGTAAGGATAAATTGAAACAAAGTTAATTCAGGTTTCGCCCAATGTTTAAACACTGGATGCTGCGCCTACATAATCATGGTAAAGTCACGATAATGAATATGAATGAACATTTTTTAAGAACCAAAATACAAACAGTCGCTCTAAATGTAAATTATCAATGGTAATCTTAATAAATGTTCCAAAAATCATAAACGTTGTTGCAGACAAAATCTGATCTCAACTAAAGGTAGAGTTGATTAGAAAATAGCTCAAATATTTAGGGCCTATTCGAAGCCCACTACTGTCTACTCATTAAACGCATCAAAAATATTAATTTACTTACGAAGAAATGTTTACGCCATTGTTTATGGATTTTTTCTCCTAATCAAGTATTACAAATCTAAAAACAAAACACATTATTGTTTCATTCTTAATTTATTAAAATTAGCTTACTTTATTAAAATTAAATCAAATATATACAAAGAGATGTAGTTTTTTTTCTTGTTCAACGACTTGCATCTACTATAATACAAATTCATTAAACAATGCAGCGAACATCGTAGTTACTCGTAGCTGTTGGCATTGGCATTAGCTTTAGAAGTCCGTAGCAATCATTTCATACTGTCCTTCCACTTACTTTTCCAACTTTGAAAAGATTTGTAATAAAACTCACCGCTGTTCGAGTTACTCCTATATTATATTAAAGACAATCAACGGGCCCTGCCTTTTTGTTACCAAGCCCCATGTTTTAAGAACTGCGCCAATTAGTCGCCGCTTACCACTATAACCTACATTCCTGCCTGCAGGCAATGGGCACCAAATAAGCTCGGGTCGGGCTCCAGTGACACGTGAATAGGAATTAATTGCGATATGCATTTGTCAATAATTACATCAAGTGTTTCTGAGCGTCGGGCGGTAGTTACCAAACCCGATTTACGTAACAAACGTGTTCCACATTCGTCGGAGTACTCTCCGTGAACCAGTTGGAAAGCCGCCGTAGACGTCGCCATTCCGTTCAACGTTCGAACTGTCTAGGTACTTGGACCGGTACGGAGCCGTCTGACGTATTGTTTAAAAGCGCTCCTTACTTAAACACCTGTTAGTGTTATCTAACTAAATATCATTATATGAAATGCAAAAAATCAGCTGTACACATAATATATTCAATAATATTGCTGAAATATATTTTTATTTATGGATCATTACTTGTAGAAAGTTTTATAAATACTATAAGATCATATTACTTCATTATAATTAAACACGATACTAAAATTCTTTATATGGTTTGAGAATTGTGTAGCTACATATTTTGTCACTTAATTAAATGTAACAGAAAGCTAATTGTTGTAAAATGTTTACTTTCAAGCAGTACTGTACGTTCTATCATTAGACTTTTTTATCATTAGACTTAAATTTTGTCAAACGTTTAATCGATTGAGCTTTTTTTCCACGTTTATTCAAATCTGGCCATAGATTTAGAAAACACAATCAAGCATATCAAATTTACACAAAAAAATTGATAAAAGATGTGAGATATTTTAATAAAAAAAAATAAATGCTCTCACGACCTACATGCTTCTCATAAAGCTGTTTTATATATACATATATGGCTAGCAAAAAAATGGTATGGATGTACAAAAAGGTACAAAATGGTAGTTTGGCCACCGAATCACCATCAGTCAACTGATGGAAAAAAAGGCAAGGATATAAGAAGCGAGTTGTGTTTTTGGCTCACAATAAATTTTATCAACAATGTTTCCTCTTTGGTAACTAACAAATAATTTTCACTACAGTTAATAACATAAAAATATTTTTAAAAATGCAATATTTTGAATTAAAAACATAACTATATGGCATAAGAAATATTCATCTTCAAATAGTATTTCATCAATTTGTTAACGCCCTGGCGTCTGACAACCGTTGCTCTATTTACACTAAAGAGATCTAGGCTGGGGGTCGTCTTGAAAGCTTAGAAGTATTTTTCAAACGCAGTGCTTTTCTGCGGAATTAGGCTTCATATCAACATTGAGTGTTTCAAAGCAAGTTCCTCAAAGACAAAAAAAGAAAAAAAATATGCCAGTACTGTGTTGGGACTTCTGGGTCATATTCCATTATTGCCTTAGTAGTAGATATTTGTATGAAACACTAATCGAAGAAAAAAAATGCTGTGTATTTAAAAAAATATTTATTACTTTCAGCAATAACATCCACTACAACCTAAATATTCCATGACATTGAAAAAAACTATAAGTGGAATACACTTTATTGTGACTTCACACCAATGTTATATTGCTCGCGTGCCATTGCCGACACACTTACCATATATAAATGATCTCACAAATTTTAATAACGTTATGACAAACAATTAAGCATTAGCTGATTTAAACTAAGTAACAAAATATTTCCTGTAATTTTTTGACAGAAAATATCGACTTATTTTGGAATATTTATATCGATGTTAGTAAACATGACCTTAATATGAACGTTCATACCATCAGGGTGCAGAGGCTGTAGTCCCAACTTTCAGATCACCTGCTATCTGTGATGATGTGAGAGATAAATATTAATTGAAATATGGACGTTTGATCTCTCCTTGAGTGATAGCATCTTTTTACCGATAGCCAGAAAGCTCCATTCGTCACAAGACTATTTCCTTTGTATTTCGTCATCAAATCGTCATTTCGCCAAGCGGATGCTGCAACCCACAAAGGTTTATATGTATAAGGAGACGTGTTAATAGGAATAAATTTTATGTTTATTAGACTAGACTGTTTGATGACGGCTACGATATCAGTTAGAGGACGATGTAGATAATACTACTTAATTCTTATAAATACTAGTTTTTTCTGGAATAAAGTGTAAGAAAATTTATTTACATGCACTTTTTCACATTTTCTTCTGTCTTACTGTTAAATATAAAACGCCTTAAACGGTTTTTTTAAATTTCACTAGAAGATTAATTTAATTTAAACAATGATTAAATTAAATTTATTCACACCAATTACATAAAATTGATTGAAATTGGTTCTGAAATGAATATAAACCAGTTTTCTGTATAAAATTATTATTTAAAAAAAATGCTAAAGTGACAATCCAAAATTTTGGCATAATCATACCACCATTATACCACGTATATTTCAAGTTAATATACAAAAATATTTATATGATCATTTCAGAAGGGCAAATGAAGTAATCCATTTTTTCCTTTTAATTTGACATATCGTAGGTTAAATAGGCATACAAGCTACTTACTGCTTACACAATACTGGATGCACAACAGATAGAGAAATAGCTAGAATTCAGTCTATTTTGGAAAAGCTGAACAACACACAGACCATGGTGACTAAAACTTACCGACACATAAGTCAAAACAACAACAAAATTCAAGTCGAAGAGAGGGAATTCGCCCAGGCGCTGATATTCGATTAGCGCGTATACAAATGAGAGTGTGAATCATTGTATTATTTTTGTATTAATTTATTTTTATAAACATCTTTTGAGCTTTCATGGTACCTGTTACATAACTTGTGTAACGGATCAATTAGAAGGACAAATAATAGTACTTCCAGAATTATTTTTTAATTTTATGTAAGACAGTTCGAGAGGTATTGTTCAAAGTATTCAAATATAATCCTTCACCCCTTTTGGAGATACCAAAACTGTTTTAATCAAACGCGACGTACATTACATATGTTTCTGAAGTAAGCGTTTCAATTCTGTAGAAGTACTTTGAGAAGCGGAGTAAAAAATAAAAAAGGAACAATTGTACCTTATAAAAGGTTTACATTAAGAAGTTCATTTCAAAATTATTAAGAATAATAAATATGCGTTATCTCGGTTCGCAAAAGTGGAACCAAGACTGAAATAAGCAACTGAAAACCGATAGCTTCTCAACAAAAGGCCGAGCAACTGTAGATTGATAGTATACTATCTACATACTGTGCCGTGTAACGAAAACCCCTTTGACGAAGCGTGTTTTTCCCAAAAAATTATGAAATTTACACACAATTTAAAAGAAAACAGTGAAAATATTATTTTAGAAAAAAAAATTTACTTTTTACAATAATTTTATGGAAAGTGAAATTTTATGGAAAGGGAAAGTGAAATATTTTCTGTACATTAAGCTTACATAAGGATATGTAAGCTTAATGTACAGAAAACAATCTGGAATTTTTTTATTATTTTTGAAATACGGTATATTCTCAAATGTTTAATTCATCACTTTATTCTCCCGTCTATTTACATAGCTCACAGATTATGCTCAAAGCAAACTTAATGAATATTTTTCTAATCTTTAAGTCCTTTGACTCCCTCCTTTGACTCATCATTTCCATATAAACTGACATCATATTATAAATAAAGATAAATTAAAATGTTATTAAATTTATAAAACAAGAAGAAACAGCCACAACTATTTTCCGTGACAAACAGTTTCCGTTGCACCCCAATAGGGGCCTTTAATTTCAACGCTACCAATCAAATTCCAATCTGCGGACCTGAATACTAATGACAAAATTTCGTACACCTACCAGAGTACCGACACTAACTACATCTGTGCGCGAACTAGACGCCACGCTTAAACTTATATCCGTCGATAATGGTGATTTAAAAAAGTAATACCTGTTTGGCCACATTCCGGCGTCTCAATGTGTACTCGCTTACTCGGCCGATTGGAAAACCCACATCACGTTTCGCTAATCTGAATATGGCTGACAAAGTAATCTTGTAGTCTAACCTGCGGCGTTCGTTCGTTGCTCCGCCCTGTTGCCCTCGGTCGATTTTGCATTATCACGCCCTTACTTGCGCCACAAAATGCGTATATTATCTTATATATTGTTTCAGTATCCTAATAAATCATTACTTTGGAGATATGTGTTACATAACAATACTTATAATATTGCGAATGAATCTTAAATTGTCTATCATTTACATACAATAAAGTTTCAAAGTCAATCGCATGCTAAGCCGTTAAATTAATGCTACAGCGTCAGCCTGCACTCCGTGCTCTATTTACACGAAAAATTTAAAGCCAATATTAATTCTCCTCATCTCTCCAAATGAAACCTAGAATCTGATACTGGTACAGATATGTCCATTTCATATTAGCTTTAAAATAAGAGACAAATGCTCAAAAAATACTTACACAAAAAATGTGCAAGTTCTCATCGGATATTCAGTTCCCAATAAATATAATTAAAATTTAAACCTTCACAAAATTAATTTCTATATCAAGCTTTTAACTGAAAAAATTATGACGTTAAAGTAAATTAAATTTTCAATTTAATACTAAAGCTTGGACTTGGTATATGATTCTCATTTAATACTAGAATAAGAAATTCTAGAATATATAATTCATCACTTCAGTTAAAACTTTTCAACTATTATCAGTAAAGTTATGAAATTCAGTGCAGAGGTGACTTTTATAAACCAACACACAGTTATATTCATAGAAATTATGAATATTTATGTAAATTAAACCTACTTTCACGGTTACAAAACTGTATACCCTTTATGCATCCACTCTAATGAGTTTGGAAAATAAAATTAGAAACTGATGAAAATAAATATCAATATTTTTAAAACCAAGCGAAAAAAGGTCCTGAAAATATTTTTAAATAGTGAGCAACACCCAAAAGTAAAAGGTCTTACCAAGTGGAGTGTCAAGGGACAAATCTTTTGAAATGAAATAGAAGTGTCATTATCCCCAATTTCTGAGCCCCATTTTTGAAATTCAAAATAACGTGCAACGTCGTCACAACTAATTATTCTACCATAGGTTTGAAGAATAACTTCACCTTTTCGCACTTGATCGGGATTTTTCTTTAATTTTTCAATTTTTCCATATTATTTTATCGGCCTTGTAACTTGATATTATCGATTTTTTAATTAGTTTCCGTATTATTAATTAAGCAAAAAAAATTCTTTAAACAATAATAGATGCCCGTCTTGATATCCTCTGAGTTTATAGAAACTTTCGCGACCTTCAAACCATTTTTCCCGGAGCTCATAGATCGATTATTTTCGATGCCTTTTATCCACTATGAAATTTTTTTTTATTTTTTTTAAATTTTTTTGTTATAATAGAATAAATTGTAGGGTTTCCTAAATGGTAATATATTGTCCTTCTCTACTACTCAAAATCATTTAAACTACCTATTTTTTGAAAAAATTGTTTATGTCTTTAACCGATTAAAAAAGTAATTAAAAATTATGAAAAATAAGATATGTTTCTCTTTTTCAAGCATTTTAAAGGAAGGTGAAATCAATTAGTAATGACACAACACTGACTTTAATATCATTTCTATTTAATAAATACTAAAAATAATCTGTGAACGTTTTTATCAAACCTAATGATTATACAAACATTATCTGTTAAATACAAACAATTACATTCAATTTTATGCGTTCATTTAAAAGTAATGCATGTACAAAAATGTAAAAATTGTCCAGATCGAATTCGCATTTAAAAAAATGTTAATTAGACATATTTTAACTGCCCTATGATTAACTACCCATCACAAGACGTCACCTAGATTCAAACGGTATCGATGAACTCGCACCATTGAAAATCCCGCCTAACAAAGCTATGCAGAACGGAAACCAAGCGACTCCCTAAACTAGACAAAACTTCGAATTTGGCGACCAGCAATGGCACCTTTGCATTCCAGACACGTCGGCACAACAGTTAGAAACGTTGGCCTCTATGTGGTGGCACGCACACGTACTACGTACTCTACGGGGCCGCGAGAGTTCTCGTCTTAATAATAATCGATGAGTTACCGTACCGGCTAGCCATCCCTTGTAGGTCGACACTTTTGTGCATGAGGTCTACGGAAACAGAAACCGTCGGGCGTTTAATTGCCACTTTGACCTGTATTCATTTTTTTATTTTATTTACAGTCATCTATAAGGTAAGCCACCAAGTAATATATACATATCTATCGACGCTAACCTCTAATTCCTAGAAAACAGCAGTATACATGTTTGAAATATAACCGTCGGGTTAATCGTGTTATGGCAAACAGCAAACTATTCATTTAGCAGAGATACATTACAACATATATCCATTTAATTTAAAAAATCTTCGAAATAAACCGTTCAATTTGTTAAATTTTCAACACGCGTTCAACTGTCAAAGTTATTTACTACTTAATAAAAGATTCTTAAACATCCCTAATCAAAGTTTGTAATACTTTGTAATTACTGAAAATAAGTAGTGGTACATCCGCAGATGTGAATTGGTCTATGTCAATACACAGAAGCGATCCCCCTCTATACATCTAAGGAAAAACTCTGCATGTTAATAAATTAACACTATATAGCACCTCAACACAACATAATCAAACTCAAATCAATGATTGAATGATCCCGCAATTCCAACAGACTTCATCTTTCAGCATTCACCGACCTTCGCGATCTCTCTTCATTCCTAATATACAACTTGGATATCCATAATAAAAATGATATTTTAATATTTTCCTATAAATTTATGTTACTTAATAGATATTGTTACCAATGGGTGTTCTTGGTTACTTTCTGGTCTATTAATGACTTTGAGACGCAATGGAATCTTGCTTGAGATTCACTATCTATGGTTAACGAACCTTCGTTTAATTTTGTATTCCTCCATATCGCTCTTTTTACTCTTTTCAACTCCCAAGATTATTTTTGTTTTTGTACATCATCATAGTCCGTGGCTTTGAGACGATCTAAAAGTATTACTTTTTAATCTACCCAAATTAATATAAACCTTCATTTCGCACCACCTTTCTACTTGTAGTTCTTTTTTGTTGGTCCTTGCACAGCACCTTGATCGATTTCAAGTAGTAATGCTACTACCGACATACGAGTATGTTAATAATAGATGAAACTGTGTGCTCATTTCTTCCCAATTTACTTTCAACTGAAGTCAAACAATTAATTAAGGAGCCAATGTTTGATTTTGAGACCCTTTTGGTTATGGACGAAAACTATTTCCCACCGGTTTGTCTCCCATGAAAAGTACAATAATGAATAAGATGTTAAGTGCTGTAATTTTATCAATTTCTAGTGTTTCAGTTTACTATATCATTGATATTGTTTTATTATTGAATATTTTTTTCGTTTAGTTACATAACAAAAAGAATATCGACGATAGAAGTAATTAAGGCGATAAGTTTACATTGGCTAGGTGTAACTAATAATTATTAAAAAAAAATAAAAAATCTCGCAATGAAAAAGATAGCTAATCGCGCCTTTGGTCATAAGCCTAATAACAAAAACGTTAAAAAAGTATAAATTTAAGAAAGCGGAGGGCGGAAAGAAATGGCAAGAAGATTCACATAAAACGGAAGTAAGATTAATCATCGAGTACAAAAAAAGAGGGTTTTGAGAAAATTTCTCTATAAAAATAGAACTATTTGAAAAACCATTTTTTTTAAATCAATACACTACCATTGTCACTATTAACCAATCGTTAAAAAATAATCACCGAAATCGGTCAACAATCACAACCTGTCCTTATACGTGCATACATTTATACGTACAGACTAGTAAACGGAGATGCATTTGATTTTTCAAAGGCAAATTTAGATCTTAAAAAATATTTGTAAAAAACCTGTCCTTACAAGGGTTCCGTGCAAATTTAGACGCTTACAAAAAATTAAGGGTACATAGTATTTCTATTTAACTATCTACAAATAATATTTTTACACCGTAAATATATTGCCTACTATATCTTTCACAGACTTAAAAACGTGATGCTTATTTTAACGATTATATAAGCTAGAGAAAACTTTAATTCTTATAATAAAATATATTACTAGAGGGTTAATAAAATGATTTATACGCCAAATTGCAAGTTTCTGCGTCGCTTGTTTTCTGAGAAAATCACCCGGGACAGACGAATAAATAGACAGGTGAATGAACTTATAAAGATTATTTTTTTCAGTTTGAGGTGCGGAACCCTAAAATAACCCTAAGTTTAGGATAAGAACCCTAAATTTAGGACAAGGTTGTCTCTTTCAACACACTATATTAAAGCTTGATTACCTGTAAAATTAACTTATTTATAATTAATTCTATCGTCAAAGCTCCAGACTGTCGCTCTGATCGATTATAAATCACACATCCAAGGGATTTACAATAAACACACACGGCAACTTCTGCAACATTTTGCAGTGATTTGAAGAATATTCTTTGCTGATAATAGAATATAAATTGGAATCTCAGTCTAGCCGTTATTTTTGTTTCGAAAAAACAAGATATAATAGAATGGAGCTACAATGTGTAGATTCTTTTTTCGATACTTACCCGCTTACCTTTTTTAATCTGACTATTACCAACCTGTTTTTTATCGACTCCAAAATAATTACTTGAATTGTTATAAGTACACTGTCTCTAATAAATAGCCTTCTTTTAAAAAAGAGATCAGCGTTTTATTTTAATTCGCTTTCCAATCAATAGTAACTACCTACTTCCACACATATAACAAACTGAATCGAAAATTTACAAGTGTTATAAGATGAAAATCGATTTATTTCATCTCAGATCGCAGCAACGATAAGATATTGAAAATGAATAGCTTTAGCTAAGTCCTTTATATGTTCATACTTTACGAAAATGTATCGCATATACCACTGCTGCAATAAATGTACTGAAGTTGGTATACGCGATATATTTTGCGTTTACTAAAAATGTAATAATTTATTATTCAGATTTTTTTCCCAATACAAGAATTACGTAGCGGTGTAAGAATTTTCGGCTCTGATGAAATTCGTACCCATATTATTTTGATTACTCAGCCGAATGCTTATTCATTAAATATACCGTCACTTTGCTAGACTATTTCCACTAGCAATTATCGGTTTACAATGAAGTGAAGCAGGCATCGTTGACGGAATACTCTTACCTGCCGACCACGATACGTCATCTCACGACAGCTCCACGAAACTCCATTACATATATATAAATTTATAGATCATTACCCCTCCACTGCAGCGAAAAGAAATGTTATTTTTTCTTAATTCACGGGCATAAATATTTCTATGAAGTAAAGCTGATTAATAGTAGTTAACTGGTTTGAAATTTTTTATTATTTTTATTTATTCAGATATATTAATTTATTACAGCTATTTGCTACAGGCCTAAGTTGCACAAAGGCTAATACTAATTAACTATAATAATGAAATCACGTTTATCAAACAGGATACTCATATTCAATACATAATATTGATCAGCGACGAACCCTAGTTTCAACAATGGCACCAAATTTCACGACTTAAAGTTAGTGAAATTATTAATTTGAATGCAAATGGTATTGACCCACACTTTTTACATTTTCCATTTTCATTGTAATATGGATGCGAGTACTTTAAAAATTGAAATAGAATGTTTTTTTTATTTTTTTATTTTAATACAATTGTTTTACGAAAGTAAAAGACAACATGGTTTACATAATAATAAAAAAAGTTCCGTTTCATTTTGCTGACGCTTCAAATTTTGTAGTTTCTATTTGTAAGCGATTTTTAGGTCAATGTAACTTTTGAAAATAAAAATTTCTGAAAAGAACACTTAAGCACTGTCAGATACTCCCAATAACAAATTTTATCTCAATTCACTACAGCATAAATATTACGCAACGGTAACAGTCAAAGGATCAAGACAATGACGCTAAGACTTTTTACACTTCAACACATTCCGTGTGCCAAAAGGGAAACTTTCTAGGGACGCAAACTTTTCTTAACTCACGACGATGTTTAGACAAAGGATTTAAAAACGCTCTCACTTTTTCAATACTACCTGCTAAAACTGCACTAACTGGACTAAATTCAACTTTTCCAAACCCTCGCCTCACATTATGCAACTTTAAAATCGAGTATGCAGAAAGTCCACCCATAAATGAACGGTACATCGTCGTAAAACGGGCAGAACATTCATGCTCTTTATACGTCAACAATACGTTAAATGATTCTTAATAACTTTTCGTCACTTGGTACCGGTATTCTTTTATTTGCCATTGTCAGATGACAGTTAATTTGAATAAGATCGACATTACTTGACGCCTTCTGAATAATATTTCTGATTCTGCTCAACGTTGGGAAGTTTACGGTAAACCAAAACAATATGGCTCCGCGGATATTCATAGAGACTATACCCATTCTGTGCCATGACGTGCCCATGACCGACTCATATACAAATGAATAGTCCTATGAGTACGTATTACATGTGTAATCTTCTCGACATGACGGCACATCGTAGCCGAGCAAAATAAAATATATTTTGTTCATTAACACCGTCACCACAAGGTGGTACCCTGGATGCGAGAAAACCACTGAAAAAAAATAAAGTCATATATATTAAGAACTAACTGTGTTCACGACTTTATTCGCGTTTGCTTTTAGATTTATTCAGACAGGCTATTTAGAGAAAACCGAAATAAATTATAACACATATAATTAATCAAGAATATTGCAACTACACCATAGATTATGCCCTATGGAATTAAATCAAAAAAATATTTGATAATCAAGGATTCTACCACTGCACTATTGATGGCATCCTATGGAATGTAATTTAAAACCTAGATATAGTCTAAATATATACTAGGTACTACCTAAAATATACTATGTACAAAGAGTATTTATATGCAGCAATACATGAATAT
The DNA here is from genome assembly GCA_039881145.1 of Druceiella hillmani. NCBI lineage: Eukaryota > Metazoa > Arthropoda > Insecta > Lepidoptera > Hepialidae > Druceiella > Druceiella hillmani. The sequence continues at coordinate 4,071,334 of JAYKKI010000070.1, forward strand.
TTAAAATTCCACTGGAAATGAAGGTATATTTGAATACGTGTAGGTAACACAACCTCAAAAAGTAACTGTATAAATCTGTTTCACACTATCCGACACCAACATCATCATAAGTCGGAAACCATTTAAGATATCACGATAAACAAACTAAATTAGTCCCATGGTTACCGTCTATAAACCCATTAAAATTCATGTCGACAATGTCACAAATTTTCTGGTTAAGTTTACTCACAGACAGAGAGATAGACAATTTTTATTAACATTAGACTCGTTATAGTAATAAAAAATCCAAAGGAAAAAATATAAGAAAAGTGAAAATTTCAAAATAGCAGACAAATATTTCAATTTTATTTATTGTATTGTCATTTAAAATGATTTAATCAATGAAACGATTGAAATTTCGTTAATTACTTTAAAATACTTAGACCCTTTCGTGTATAAGATATGAGTATTTAACAACATTTTTTTGTTATTTTACTGTATTGCAAATATAAATACATTGTTGAAGTAGAAAACAGACAGCCCAAAAGCTAAAAGGGACAACATTATTTATACTTTCTAGCATAGTTAATTTGTAGTACCTACCGCATTGTAAAATTATTCGCCTAAAGCATTGGATTACGAAACCCTTACTGAAATATAAAAAAAGTACTATTATCTGTGCATTGTGTACAATATACAAATTATATTTTCGAAATTAAATTAAATTATATTATGGGAAAAATGTAATGTACAAATAAATAGGGAAAATTTTACAAATTGATAATTCACACACAAGATGAATTTCTTTTAAATTCCCTTTATTATTAACTGAAACTATTATATATGTCCCTAATATTCAAAGTGTATCCTAAACAGAGATTCACGAATAGAGGATTCTATTTAAATATCTCAATCCGTAAATTTTAGGGAAATTACCGCTTTTTAAAATTGTATTATGACAAAAGCCAAAAGTTAGTGAGTGTGAAAGAATTAAATATTTATAATACATGTGTACCAAATTAATTATATCATCTATTCATTATATCGTAATTCAAACAAATTTAGCAATAATTGGTTGATAAGTCTTCTAATGCATATTCAATCTTAATTAGCTTAATCTTTGCTGCTGTTCTACCGTTCAAGTGTCCAAGAGAAAGATTTATCATTTGTTGCCATAAAAAAGGCAAACAGCAATAACTACCTAAAATTCTAAATTCAAAAACTACTGACAGATTCAATATATTCTAAATTTAATTAAAATCAAACGCCTTAAAAGTTTATATCGGTAATTAAGTCCGCTTGCCGCGCCGACCGAAGCGAGCCGCGCTCTTAACGTTCATCGTAACATTCCACGATCGCATATCTAAATAATGATCTGTAAATCATGAGCATAATAGTCGTTGATGAATAATAAACTATCGTCATATATGTCGATGATTTCATAAAATGGTGAATAATCTTTCAAACACCATTCATTGTTACAAACGTTCCGCTTGTACAATAGTTGTAGTTGTTGTATCGATGAATAACTAACACAGCATCCAATAATTATAGCACAATAAACTCACGAAGGAGTGGTACAGCTCGACCGCATGCTAATTTTGCAATATATAAAATGTTAGTCAGTTGAAGAACTGACTTATCGTCAGTTCGTCGCCTAAAGCTACAATAGCCACACATAAAGTTTAATTTTTATTTCCAACGTCTAAAATACTTATTGAGAAGTAAATTTTTTGTTACAAGAAATATAATAAATGATGGTATGTTTTGTTCGTTTCCCATTAACTGTGATTATCATGACGATGTAAATTCTATGACGTTCGAGTCTAACTTATAACGACTGATTTATCTATTCATTTATTACCTGTATACGGATTATTAACGGACCGTGTTGAAGGAAAACCGGCAAAAATAGACCCACTTTATACATCAGAGCGAATAAAATTGGTTCGTAAACTAAAACATACTCATTTTTACATATTTAAAACATTTGTTGCATGTTTGAAAACTATGGGATTTGCAAACATAACTTCTTAAAAAAGGTGACATTTGATACAAAAACTGCCTTATAAATGCAGCAATCAAAAACAATTTCTTTAGATCGCAAGATTAACGTTTATCCTTCTTTGAATTTGAATCAATAAAAACATTTGATCCCTTATAATATCCATTGCATGAAATACGACTATTGTTATTTTGAAATACTAATATTATTTATCTGATAAACAAATCGTTTTATATATTGAAATCATAATTGCTTATGGATATAGTTAAAAATCTAGGTTAAAAGACAAAATAATATTAAGAACCTAAATTTAATGACACATCAATCAATGTGTGAAACTCATTTTGTCTTTGCCCTCGTACGCTCTGAGTTTATTGTTAAATATTATTTTTATATATACCGAGCAAAATGATTAATGCGTTCATGGTTTAAAATATATTTTTATATAAATCTTAATATCTGCCTTTTCATTGTGGTCCATCACTATTTACCAGTGGGTCTGAGGGTCTGGTCAACTATGGCTGTTCGCCAGACTTCTTTTACATATATAGAGATTATATATAGCTATCTTATCTGTATATATAATACAATTTTAGCGGAGTAAATTCTGTATATGGTTATTATTTTAAAAAGTGATAGATTTAGCTTATATAATGACAGTAGAAGTCAGAAAACCTCCTTTTAGAATTTTTGCCTGTCTGTGTATTAACTTGTTATTCAATCACACAAAATTCACTGAACGGATTTTGATGAAATTTGGTACGGCAATAGTATGATATACTAAAGGTATGGTAATATCCTCAAAAAACATATAGGATACTTTTTGTCTGGATATTACAGTTATAAAAAACATCTTGACTACATTAATATTACGATATTGGTACTGCTAACTCCATCTATTAGCGTTTTTAGAAAATGTTATGCTCATAGAGTTCTGAGGGAAAAAATTTTTAAAAAGTACAAAAAGTTCCTGATAACTTTTCTTATGCCGAATTCCACGCGAACGAAGTCACTTCGGCATAGCTAGTAAGCTAAATAGAATTATAGTAAATGATCCTCATTTTCTAAAAATAGTCAGAAATAAGTTATTTCGCCTTTTAAGAGTTCCATAAACAAATAGTGAGATTTCGTGAAGAGTGGCGTCGCATTGTCAAACAGGCCACTAATGTTGACGTGACGATGACGACCACTCTGCAGAGAGGGTAACGACAAAGAAGAAGAAGAAACAAATAGCAAAAATGGAACCTTTATAATCACGTCATATCCGTCTATCCATTCGTTTGTCATGGCACCATATCTCCTTTAGTTTAATATATATTTTTATGAAATTATTATATACAGGTAATGTAAATACATAGAAGTAAAAAAAATATTTGGTAATTTTTTTGACGCATACCATTGAAGGAAAATTTCTTATTTCTTACAGATACCGTCGAATTAGTTGATACCCAATTCGATGGTTTTGTTTAGATTTGTTTAAAGAGATCTTTACAAATACAATAAAAAATGGGAATTAATTTTTTTTTTATTCAGCGTGTCCTTCGCAAGTTATAAGTCTCCATATCGTTTTGCAGTGTGCTCCACCTATCTTCGTTCTTTTTTTAACTTTATAACACTTTTACGTCAAAAATCAGAAAAACGTAGAATAACGGTATTTAATATATATTTAAATACAAAATTATTTCAGTGAATTTGTATGTATCATTTAAACATATGGCAAACAAATAGATTTGCCTTATACCTATGATATACTTAGCATAATAGTGAAAAATAATATGAATGTTCTTGTATTATTTAATGATAATATTATAACCGTTAAATGTTTCAACTTTTATACAAATCTAAGTGCGCACGAAACACTCGTAGTACAAGTTCTACTTGCATTAAACAGGTTTATTTCAATAAGTGGTTGGATTATTAAATATTTTATGTGAAATTGTGGTATGTTTTCGAATATTTTGCGAATATTTCCTGGTAATCATCGAAGTATTTTAACTATTCAACAACACAAAGTGGGTCACGAAACCACGGACGAGAGTGACGCGTGAAACGGTGGTGCGAAAGTAAACAAGCACATATAAAACCGATTACCACCGAAAGACCGCCTGGTATGACCATTAACTTTAGATTGTAGCTCAACTGGGTGAAAATACCAAGCCAGTGCGAATACGTGTTCTCTAACTGATTTTAAATGTTCCAGTTAAAAACGTTAATACTTTTTGTGTTGTAGAACTCGAAGCAAAGTATAATTATACCGTAAATAATACATAATGTCATACTAAATGAAGTAAATAACTATTGTACAAAATTTTTGAAAACTTTTTTTGAGAAATTTCATTTTGTTTTTTAGAAAGATGGTTAAAATCATTAAAATTACAATTTTAAATAATTAATGACTAAACATTCAGCACATAGGTAATTATATATCAATTTGTAGTAAAATTTGCAAAATAATTACAATTTCTTTCTATTAAAAAAATAATAAATATGCAATAAATATGAAAATACCTGAACCTGAAAGAGTTTACGCGTCAGTTCAACAAGTTTTCCAATTTTAAATAACTCGTTTGAAGAAAAATCAACCACAATTTTAAATTACAATTATCCATTTCTTTAGAAACAAAATTAATTTGTCCTCTGAGGAAGTTAAATGTTTGGAGAGATCGAACGCTATATAATCAAAGATAAAGATAAAAGTTAAATGTACAATTCATACAAAATAGGCAAATAGTTTATCCTTCGCATTCAAAATTCGAAACTTTGCTTTGACATTCAAAAGTCCTTAATTAGGGCAATGTTTGTACTATGACTTAACTTCAAGAAAAATTTGAGGGAGGATTTCGCAACGGAGATAAATAATTAAAAATTGTAATGGTACTTTACAGGATGGGAAATGTAACAATTGTTTTTTTTTTAAACGTGTGTGATCTTTACCGCGAACGTGAGTAAATTAAGTAACGCTACCCTACAAAGTACGTTGAGGCAGGTTCTATTGACCTAATATGGCCTTACTTCTTAACTGTTTTGTCTCACTTTATCACCTATCGGGATAGAGTATGGCGTTGACAAAGTATATGTAGACATGTGCATTCCACAAGTGCATCCATTTGAATATAATCCGAATATAATAAAATAGCAATATAATTCCACGACTACTAACTGATTAGTAAATATTCATTATTTTAACGTAAAATGAGATAAATGATCATATTACTATTTCGGTACTTCAAAAAACTTTCAAAGGAATAATTATATATAATATATTATTTTTATTGTATTTATTTTAAAAGTAACTTTCTCAACTTTACGACAAAAACACAGGAAAAATATATTTGTACTGGCGAGCACCCACTTTAGAATATCTTATTATGTTTTGGATTTATTAACTTAATGAAGAAAAAAAGCCAACGGTTCCATATTAAAAAGGTAAAAACGGAACGCTTACGGTGAAATATCAGTGATTAATGAAGATCTGTGCACAGGTTACGTCTGTTTTTCTTAGCAATCACTACTGCCTTAATTTTTTTAATTTTATATGAAAATAAAAATATATTCAAAGGTCTCGGGACCGAAATTGGGGTTATCGAAATTTAAGTATGGGACAATAGGGCCTAGCGGAGAGTGAGAGAGACCAAAAATACGCAAAAAATATAGTTTACAAACCAAAAAATCTGAAAGAATTTAAACTGATAGAAGGTTTTGTCAAAATTAGTAAATAATAATAAAACAAAGTTCAAGACATTTATAGTTTTCAAAAAAATATAATATTCTGTTATTCATTAATTTTTAAGTGATGGCCATGTGTATACGTTGAAAAATGTTGTAATTTTATCGTTTGTGAAGACATTTTTATATATTATACATTTTTATACATAGTAGAATTATGATGAAAGTTATTTACTCACACACTCGCAAATCATGTTTTGCTATCCGACGTATGAGATGCTTCTGGCATGTAATAATTAAATTCTTTTACGAGTCAATAATCTATATGTAACTATTACAAAAGTTCTCGTGTCTGTTCCCGTACCCCACTCTAAGCCTATCTTTGTACCTGATAATAAATATACCGTGGTTTATGTCTTAAATTTCCAAACAATAACGTAACCGCGCTAGCCAGCAACTAGCCTTAGATGAGTCTTACTTCCACTAAGTAAACACATAGTCGTTCGATCGAGATAAGCAATAACTAATGCGCGATGTCAAAGTCGATGTCACGAACAGCTTGACTACGTCAATCAATCATCGATTGCGATTTGGACTGCAATATGCAATTGCGGGTATTGACACTTTACGAGCAAAATACGGTTTGCTTGTAACAAAACTTTTTTGCTCGTATTTAACTTGAACGAGAGTATCACTAATGACGTAACCGCGAAAGATCAATTTTATTTTAACGTGATATGTTCAAGATATCCTAATAATTAATAATGAATGTGATTTTAACTAACTTCTAACTATGAAGCAAAATATTATGTTACACTTGAACTTAAACCACTACCCGGACATTTTTTTATAAAACTGCACCATAATGCTAAGGTACCAAAGTATTTTTCTAAGATTCCATTAGGCTGTAATTATGCTTAACTCCATTATATCAGGTAAATTCTCTCATTCAAAGTCTGATACCTGACCTCGCTGCCAGTGGTCGGTACAGAAATAACGGTACTCATTTTTTTTCTATTTCTAATCCCGACTGAAAACTATATCATTTCCAAACGTGAAGGTGTTAATGACTTCTTCCCTGACTTTTTTAACTTCAGCCATTGCAAATCACTTGAACCATAACTGTATTAAACGTACCGAAGTTACACGAAAACTCAATGCAGCCTACAAACAAATTTGTAAATGAAAATATTTTCGTCATTGTCTTGTAATCTAAATATGGTGTTTATATTTCATAAAACGATTATAATATTAAAAACTGTATAAGACGATTAACTCTTACATTTTTCCGAGAATATTTTCTTTCGTTATATCGTTCGTCGACTCTAAGAGTTACCAATGTGATATTTGTTAATATTTAAGAAATTAAGATTATATCAGAAATTCCTCGTATTTTTTATAAAATTTCATTAATTTTACTTTATACGGTCGATTATAAAATCGATTCAGTAGATTAATTATATAATTTTTTACATTATATTAAACAAATTACAGTATTAGAATTAATTTAGAAATTACTTCACTAATTTTTAAACAGGTTTACTCTTTGTCAAAAAGAAAAGAAAATAGGTTTACTCTATGTCAAAAAGAAAGATTTTACTTTTTTTAGATATTTATTAGCAGTTTAATAAAGTCAAAAATTCCCTAAAATCATAGGGGTTCATTTCTTTTTTAGTATTTTACTTATTTAACAGTGAATAAATTTTGCTCCAACTTATCTTCACATTTTTCTCCTGCACCTCTTTATGTTTTACCCTACTGGTTTATAAAATGTCATCGTTCTAACGTACCTACATAGATCCAAGATTTTGTAATAATTGGATAATGAGTAAGATATTCTTAAAAATAAGTAATTTTTAAATTTAACTATATCGAAAACCTTCCAGAAATTCCGAACGACAGAAAAATGCATTCTAGTTTTACAAATAAGTATAAAATATCGCCAAATTGCTTTGAATATGAGCCAAAAGGCATAATAGTCGGTACGATTATGCCTTTTGGCTGAAAATCTGGAAGAAAAAATAATTTAATTTATTCTCTCTGAAGTCATAAATAACAATTTTATTTAATAATCTAACATTGCTTTTTTATATTAATTTTATTGTGTTCCATCAAAAACGAAAGCATTTTTATCTCTCTACACGCATTGCAACATCATTTCGGCATTTATTTAAAACGGTTTTTCTACTCAAAAAAAGATTATTTAATTCAAGAGTGATTTTAAATAACATATCTTATAAAGCAGTATATGCTTTGAAGGGACGTGTAAATTATATACAAAAAAAGCAAACAGAAACAAAATGTTTTAAATCCCACCCGCTTCAGCCATTACAGGAGAAAGCAAATATAATAACTTGTTACTAATACACTGAAATGCAAGTAAAGATATTCACTTAAACAAATATATACATAGAAACATATATATATATATATATATATATATATATATATATATATATATGTATATATATGTGTGTATATATATATGTATATATATATACATATAAATATATATATATATATATATATATATATATATATATAATAAGCAATTTCATACGCTGAACTGTTGAACTTAAAAGGTGTGCAGTGTTTTTTCTAGAAACTGTAAAATTTAATTTAAAGGCTACCATTCGCTTTATTACTAGCAACAGGAATCCGCTCCTATTACAATAATAAAACATAAACAGTGTCTCGTACTGCTTATATTCGACCGTCGCGGCTACTAAAATATCGTTAGTTATTATATCGAATCATTCCATTGATAATAGATATTAAAACTAGACTCAAAGTTCGGTTATAAACGTGCCATTAAACACCGGTTATTCACAAAACCGGTTATTGATTGTTAATACTTGAAAAGCCACCAATTATGACAGTTTGGTTATTCAAGTTACAGTTGTTTCAAACTGTAGTGTGTAAACGTCTGTCACTACTTGTCAGTCTTCACGCGAAGGACGTTTCGACCGACCAAACCGCATATTTGTCAATCGATTAAAGGCTTCGTATGATTTCACAGGCTATTTTGAGAACCCGGTAAAACGTTTTGTTATTTTTGTTTAGTATTTGGAACCTCCGTCCGCATTATATGAAAAATAAAATTGGTTTACAAAATCCTTAGAAATTGCATATACGAGTATATATAAAACCAAAAAAAAAAACAAAGTAACGTATTTAATCAACTCAAGTTACAGCATTATAACCTAAAACGAAAATATGATTAATATTTCTAGCTTTTCTTCAGCTGTTCCGAAACTTCCAGTTTTCTTTTTATTTATTTGTATCTTATTATTTATTAGTAAGTCTTATGTGCCTATTCAATTTATTATTAATCATCTTCTTTAGTTTTCAAACGCAAAATAGCAAATATTCCATTTGAAAATACTTTAATTATAGCCTCAGGAATAATACGAAATACTAACGTTTTTTCTATTACTATAGAAAAACATACAATATTTAAAAATTTGTGCATGGCGTTCCTTGTAAAAAAATGAAATTCCAATTGATCAAATTACCTTTGGAAAATGAAGAAATGTAATTGCTGTATTTCTCGTGTAAACAAAATAAAGATAATAATTTGAAGTTATTTTTCAAATATTACAAAAGATGGTTCTTGAGCCCAATTAACAAATTTTGATTACATGTTGATTAATGAAAAAAAAAAAAGAAATTCACAAGTAGTTTTAATTTATTTCAATAACAGTACCTCACTTTTAACTAAATCAATATTGTTAAATAAATATCTCCTTAAATGTTATACGACCTTCGATTTTTTGCTGGCTTAAACCTTAAAAACAACCATTATATACAAACAATCGGAATTTAATACAAGAAGTCGTGTATAAGTTGGCTATTTTTATTAGCCATAACTAAAAACTTGTTTTTAGTGAATTTTATTGGCGGAACAAATATCATATTCAACCTTTGATCCCCTTTGTATATTTAAAAATATTTTACTACACGCGTATGTAAAAATATATATTCAAAATGAAAACATTTCATTGCGAATTTGATGTTTTCCTATATAAATTATATTTTTTGCAACAAAAATATAAAATTTCATAAATTTAATAAACTAAATCTATGATATCAGATTTATCAAACATGTAACCAAAAAATATTTACGCTATCCCCAAAAAAATAGTTCCTGTTAAAGCAGTCCTGTTGGTTTTTTTTCTTATCAGCTTATATTTTACTTATAAATTACTCCAAATCTACGGCTTAAGATTCAATAAACGATTTGTGATTTTAGCAATGAAATATTCATTTCCACTTATTCCGAACCGCAAACTTTAGAATAAATGGATATTATCAGGTTCACGACTGATTTTTTGCTCTAATCTGTACTGTACCTAATTTATAATTATGACTTAACTATATATATAATATAATATATTGTCGTAACGATTTCTTCGGTCTTGCTACATACGGTTTCCGGTCCTGATACGAGATTTTCGATTACGTATATTTCGTATTTCTGACTTAATTCCAGCTCTCATACGTAATTACGTTTTCATGAAATGACTCATCTTCATAAGTCTCTGATATTACGCACTTTTAGTAAATCCTATATCCTACCAACTACTTTAAGTTTACAGTATTATATGAATATATATGAACAGTATTTGCTTCTCAGCCTTTTTGGATACACAAATCGAATAAACAAATCGTTTTAGAAACTGTATATTTAGCATAGTTTATTTTATAAAAAAAATTGAAAAAATATTAACATAAACGACACAAACAAAAAAACTAACAATGACAGGAAAACATACTCGGCCTGACCATGTCGACTAGTAATGAACTTGCGATTAAACTTGATATACCCGCGCGTTCAATGTTCATGAACACGCGGTAAATGACAATTCGACAGTCGACTCGTTAAATTAAGCATTAAGTTATTTATTTAAAGTTTGCCTATTAATCGACTTTCTTATGTTTAATCATATAGTTATGTTATGTCCTGTCATTTTCTTTAAATGTAAGGCTAAATTTGATAGAAAATCCATATCAATACCAATAATATCTGTTTCATAAATTACCTTCAGTTAAATAACTACGTTATTATCTAAATATTTATTTCAAATAAAATCATCCAAGATTGAAAAAAAAACTCTTCAACAATTTTGATTACAAATGAATAATTAGAAGTTTTGGCCTTATCTCGCCGAAATTAAATTTTTTTTTAATTCTATTTTATTATTACAATGGCGAATACTAAAACTTAATCATTTTGCTTATATAGCAGTAAACAAACGTGACATGTTTAAAAATGTCAGTATTACATTTTTGAATACGTCTAAGTACCTAGATTTAAAGGCTTTCATAAACGTTGAGACTATTAAGAACAAATCTTCGGATCTTACTCGAGATAACAGAAATACATACGTAACTGTAAATTTGTAAGATTAACTTTTCTAGATTACCTTTACGAGATAATTCCAATGAAATGTTAATTAAGAGCATAAATTACTTCGATCAATAATATTGTGGTTAATTATAATTAAACTAGTCCAATGGCTTATACCGGTAGATATATATCCGAGAGCATCTCGTTCCAGATACACAATCTCTTTAGAGTAAACTACTGCTACATTTTACACAACTAAAATGCTAATGCAGTTAGTTCCGTGTTGAGGTTAACCTGCAAGCCTCGTAAGTAACTGGGATTAAATTGCGATACATAAAATTAAAGCACATAACTCTATATCTACATTATATATTCCAAAGTTTGTTTTATACCAAAGTATTCGCGTCATTATTTTTAAACTTGTTTATAGTGTCCACTACTTCATAAACGGGAAACATGAAATTTTTAAATCAAAGTCAAGATGCGAAATTGGAAAACATAACTTAAAATGTTTATTGATTTTTTCATATTCAGATGGCGACAAATAGACTCATATTTTACGAGACACTTTTATTGATGAGACCACATTTGTTTTTCGTATATAATTTTTGTTTCTTAGCTACTTGATAGTAAAGTTACTAAATAATAACAATTGTACACACATATTTTAATTCGTTCTTATTAAAAAACATCACTTTGCACATCTTTAAGCACATTTCAAATTCACTAAACCGAAATGATTTAAAACAAAAAAATACTTCTGATCAAAATACGATATTATTAATTCACACATATATTCAAGAGCATATGTATTTAAAACTGAACTCTGAACTTGAAATTTTACATATAAGAATCATTACATTTTCCCAACGTTTCTTGCAATAATTTCAAATATTTTTTGAGTAAAAATTGAAATAATATATAAAAACGAGACTTTTATAAAATTTTCCAAACTTTAAAATATCAGAATAAATATAAACTATATCCTGATCGAATACCACCAGTATTACCCACTACTTTTCTTATTTATGTAAGGGCAATTCTTTTGAGGGTTTCAGATGAAGTGTTATTCCGGACAGGCTGGATCTGCCCCATCACTACAGTTGTAAAAATACCATATAACTCATTATGTCTCTAGTATAATAACATATAATATATTTAATGTATTTTATTTTTAGGTCACTTATATTATTTTTTAGGTTTTGATTACTTTTTTAAAAAAAAAGATGTTAATTATTAAGCTTATATTAGTGAAATTTTGCAAGATTTTGTGCTTTTTGCCATTGTTTCACATAGAAAGTATTTCAACAAACACTATTTCGTGACTTAATAAATAGCCTCTTTGAGTCGTTTTTATTATTATTACAAGTCTAACTTTGCTTTTTACCTGCTCGATCCATTCCACATTGACGTTTATGCAAAGATATTCGTACCATTAAGTGCGCACCCCTATATCATTTCGCTCGATTTTATGCAGCTCCTGCTAATGCATCGCCTCACGCCACGTTTTTATTTAGTCCCTACATACCATTTTCTAATAGAATTCGTGTATTTCGTTTAATATTAAAATACCTGAGCGCACCCCTAATCTGTGGCAGTATCGCCAAATGCTTATTGGTTGTCTCCATTTATCGCTGTATCGCGTATAAAAATGCATTAGCTTTTAGACGAATTCTTCATATACAAAGTTATTATAAGTATCTAGGAAACATCAAAAAGAGGTATTATACTAATAAAAATGCAAAAACTAAAAAAGCGCAATCATCTTCGCTATTGAAAAAAGCCACAGTATAAATTCTTAAGCAAAGTCTCTTATTTTGCCGAACATGCCCAAAGCGTGTTCCTTCTGCTGAACGCAAGTTATGTAATGCCATCAAGATATTTATTAAATAATTCTTTAATAAACATAGGGTATATTCATGTAAAATATTTTAATAGAAAAATAACACCTTCTGGGTTTAAAACTAATAGTTGGAGCAATGAACTGGGAGTGGTGTTTTCTAGTCACTACACAGTAGCGTACATTATACAAAGATGATTATTCTGAGTTCCGAAAAGAATAGTAAATATTCCACGGATTAGTTATAAAGCACTGTGAGACTCTAGTTTGTTTCATGATCAAATATACAATTTCAGTCGTTTTATACGGGAATAATCTCTTCAAATATGCAAGCCCCCAAAATCAACTTTACGTAAGCTAATTGTACTCATATACTCAATTTATAAACTAAATCACTAAACAGAAAACGGATGTAGGTAAGGTCCCAGTCAACGTAATTGAAGGTAATTTAACCTCGTGATTAAAATATCTATAAATTGACAATTAACTCTACCAGTCATTTAATTACACTTAATTAAGTAAATGAAGGAGTTACTTAAACCAACAAGTTGTTATTTAAATTATTAGCGACATAAATCTTAAAACCAATTAAAATTCCAGCAAAATAATTTCTTTGAAATAATCTTAAATTAATAGGTATAGACGATAGAAAAGCATCGAGAAATTATATAAACTTCAATCCAAGCCTTAACGAAATCAACATAGAAATTCGATAAAATGTATTGAAATACTTTAGTAATCATAAAAATGAGTGTTTTGTGTGTCGTTTCTTAGACTATGGTAAATTGCAAAATTTATTCAATACTAAAAGGATTACGCTTGTTAATGATCAGCATGTCGTTTTAATAAGAGATGCCAACCACTAAAACAACACTCTTACTGACCTTGTACAGTCTCAAGGAAGTAACATTTTCAAGCATAAAACCGATGCAAGGTTGCCATTCTTTCTAAGTATTACGCCAACATAGTCCAGTGTTGCAAGAAATTAAGTTGCCTTACATATATCCCTCCTTCTTATTTCCCACAAATTAATCTGAAATATTATTATCCGAATAAAAGATATTATTATTATCCGAATAAAAATCTTAAATATTATTATCCGATAATTTTGCATCTCCTCTATTTGAGATACCACAATGTGCCTCCAGATACATTATTCTTATTACCAGAGTTTCTGTGAGTTATAAACAATTTACATGTTATATCACTTTTTTTCGAATAGTACAGCTAAAGCCTCAATCAACACTTCAAACTTTTAAACCCTGGCGACTTCACTCCATCTGTGCTGGCAGGTAGCGCCGGGCGCATTCCATCTAGCGGCAGCGGCTCGTTATCTCGCACGTGCGTCCGTGTGCGTCTCGCCGCCGCCAGCGCCCAGCACAAATGCACGGCGCCACTCGACTGTGGAGACATGACTCTCTGGAATGCAACTAACCACAGGTTGTTAATATTGCGGTAACTAACTGCAGTCCTCCATCTCTCCTTGTATATGGCTAGCAGCTAAACAAAATGGCGCTATTGAAAAACTTTCTATAATTTCATTAACTCATTTAAATCGATACTAAATGGACGGTCAGTAAATATCAGGCATCATTTCTTTCATATTTTTCAATGTTTTAAACGATTACAAATTTTTATATTTCATTCCCAATGCTATGTATTCTATCCTGCAAAATCTGTCATTATTGGAAAGATTGAAAACTGTTTTAAGGAATATGCAATTTAAAATACAGTTGATTAACTGATACGTTCTGTCTGAAAACATTCTGAGATTAATCCAAATTAATCGTGCAATTTTCTTAATTATAAAACAAAATCAACGAATTACATTTACATAATTTGTAAAGTACTAATATTTACTGCTGCTAACTATTAAAATAAATTACGAATCTTAGTACAAAGAAAAGGCAAGATAAGTGGCAATTAAGATGCATTCCTTAATTTGGTCAAGTTGTTTGATTTCGTCACCACAGCTTTTAGAAGAAAATTACAGCAAATGTATTTTTTCAGTTTCTAATCTCAAGGTTGTCAATTTCGGTTAAGCATGTTGAATAAAACCCATCCTTCTTATTCTCATTACAATAGTTGTGTCATTTAAAAAAAATAGTATTAATCACGTTAAAAGTGCAACACATGCAAATGCATAAAATGCGAAAAAGACAAGAAACCCTACGTACTCTTCAATATACTATACGAGCACGTAACCTTGAATCAAATAGACTATATTCTGATTAATAGGCGTCATGTACTAAATGTTAAGAAAGATTCAGAAATACAATGACGTAAATTATTATTCAAATGATTTCGTAGTAAATATGTATATGCAAGAAGAATGTACTTTTAATTAAGTATGAAACAAGAACGAAAGAGCGAAACGTTTTAATTTGAATTACATTACATTTTTAAAACACTTAAAAATTTGAGTTACCTTATCTCAAAGAATGAATAATTGGATCATTGGAGCAAGATAAAAATGTTCAAATTAATCAAGAAATTACTGAAAACAATTTGTATAATAAAAAGTTCAAACCATTTATAAAAACAGGAAACAAAATCAAATTCAAAAATTTCCTTTCCAAAAATAAAACTAGTATTTAAGTGTTCAAGGAAAGCCAACAATGATTAACTAATTCTGAAAAAGTCAAATAGAAAGTTGCAAAAGTGTAAGAATTTAATCTCTAAAGGTGATTCGTGAATGTGTCGCGTAAGTAACCAGGTTTTAAGAGTTTCCGACCAAAAATGGAATTCTGTGAACGAAGGAATGGTGAACTGAATATACCATAAACTACCCGAGATCGATAAGTCCACCGAAACGGAATCAAAATTAGGATAGTTTTATGATATAACGGAAGAATTGAATTAAAGATCACGTATTGTCTATCAACTGATGAAATGAGATTCGTCTTGATCTTGATTTAATAAAACAATTGTTTCTACTAAAATTAGGTGAAATGTTCATATTTCCTAGTAAACCCCAACCATGCTAGTCTATGTTCCCTTTTCAGTGAGGGATCTTTATGACCAACTCTACTGAATATCTTTGCCTGTTTTCGACACCTGTAATTGTCGTCATACGATCTGAAATATTATTATCCGAAACGAAATATTATTATCCTCTTATTCAATACGAAATTATTTAAAGGCATTTCTCTTAGCAATTGGGACCATCATCATACATTGCAGGATAGTTTTACTTGGTCTTTTTTTTCTCGGGATACGTTAAATCGCAGTATACGTTTTGAAGTACTACATTGCGCTATAAATCATATTTTGAAGACAAGTGTGATAATCTACTATTTTGCGGTGAGGACTTCACGTTGGTACTAGTGAAACTAATTATTACTTTTCGCATATTTAGACTTATTTTGAACCATATCTCTTATACATTGCAATGAAAATTTTCACAATAACAATGTGATATTTAAGAGTGATGCCAAAATTAATTACAGCGAGATAAAGCGATAAAGTATTCACTTCTTAAAATTTAACCAGAATACAAATGTTTTAACATCCTTAATTAGCTGGCTAGGCATAAAATAAAGTAACTACCAATTCGGGGATCCTCTGTAGTAATTGTCTCTAGAGATACATTTCAAAACTATAAATTGCTAGCCAGGGTAATTGATAATGAAGAGTGTTAATAATATGACAGTGATATCTATTTCAAAATATTCATAAATGTGGGGACCCGAACTATAATTTTTGCATAGAATTGTTGTTTGTTCATGATTAGTTGAGGACGACTGTACATATTCTACATAAAAAAATACTTTACTGTATATATATATATATATATATATATATATATATATATATATATATATCGCTTTTGCGTAGTTATGGTTACATGAAATTTTCAATTAAAGCGAGACATTTTCTGATGTGTGCTTCAGCAACTATTACAAATCAGTGCAAAACGCAAATAAAAATAAATTTAAATCTATCTACAACTATTCATCAGTGTCCATAATCGACATCTGTATTTACAAGGATAGTAAGCATATTCAGATGGAAATAACTATCGGTATCACGGCCAACTTGTTGGTTGACCGTATTTATTCTACTTTAATCCTTTCTTTCAAGTAAACAAACGTGCAATATATTATATTTTTATAAATATTGTTAAAAATTGAGTGTTTTAGTCCTTTTGATATAACTATATATTTTTATAAAGTCTGAAACTGTTTTGAGAAAAGAAATTTTGTATAAATTTATTGTTTAATTTGGTTAACCGTGTGGGAAGGAAATTGAGTCAATCAAATATATTTTAATGCCAGCATGTGACATAAAAATTAAAGATAATATTAAGTAGAACTCATTGGTAGGCAAAAGGAATAAAAACATAGATTTAAAGAAATTTGTAATATTGCATCGTAGTAACTTGCCATTTTTATTCCTCTTCTGGACCACTATAAAGTATTTTTCACGTATCCAACTTATATATATATATATATATATATATATATATATATATATATATATACATATATATATATATATATATATATATATATCCCGAGATTCGATTCACTACTTTTCTTATGTACAAATAATAAATGTACAATGTGATCAATTAAAGGCAAATAATCACATAAGCATATAAAACTGTTATACTGTAAGCTGTTGCCATACAAACGGCCATACTTTGCATTAAATCATGGCCCATCAGTATAATTTTGACACGTTGCAATGTAAAGCTGATTTTTACGTTAATGAAGTACAAAAATGGAACCTTCCTCCTCTCATCCCTTTTCTGTACATCTAGTAGATGCGACTCAAATAAACTACCACCGTATTGGTCATATTAACGACAAACGTTAGGTCTAAATACTGTAATATTGCTCAATAACTACAGGATAAAAGACTATAAGACAAAATATCCAAAACTACTCATTAACAAAAACCAACCTCTCCAACAGCCTAAACCGCAGATTTCGCATTCGAATAAATGTAGACTTAATCATCGCATGAGCTCATAGTCCGCAATGAGAACAGGATACAATGAACGATTATTTTAATGAAGAGTGCAAAAACAATAATGGACTATGTTATATTCCCGTCAAACTTGTATTAAGAACGCAGGAGATATCTACAATAACATATTTTTTTAGTAACCAACAAACATAATCAAAACAAAATTTAATCAGTATGAGACTTGTTCGTATAAATAATATTCTCACATGTAGCAAAGTTTTTATTGTTATTTTTTGCAAATTTTTAACTCGATTTCAATACATATTAAATTTTATTTATTGATTTAAGTTAAAAATACCGTGCGATGTTACAGACGAAAGTAAAATGCACACAACAGAGATTTAAAAGTATTTTTGAAATGGAGGGTTTACAAATTTGAAATACAATATTTCAAATTTATAAACCCTCCAGTATATATAATTTAATAAAAACGTCGCATATATATTTAACTTTATATACCGTATACAAGTAAACTTTAATAAAAAGCAACCCACACCAACCTAAATTGTTGAAGTTATATCTACATGTCCAACATGGTCCCCTATTCAGCTTTATCCCGATAGAATATATTGAATAGATTTTAATTAAAATAGGTCATTAACTTTATTTTTGTGGTTGAAGATATACATAAGGTAATGATATAACTGTGTTTATCGACGTTAGATCAAATTGGAAATTAAATGCAATATGCCCATATCCAATATGATAGCCCAACATGGTCCCTCATTCAATCTTATTCTGAGATAGTATGTTCAGTCGATTTTAATTGTAAAGATTAAAGATATACATATGTAAGATATACCTATATTATCGACGTTAGATTAAGATAGAAAAGAAATACAAAGGTTTAAAATTTTAGCCTCATAAACTATTAAAATCTTACATACTTCATCATTACTTTAAAAAAATATATTTTAGTACGAAAGAGATAAATGTATAAAATAATTTGAAAACAATTTAACATAAATATAAATTAGTTTGAAGATAACAATTTATCAAATTTAGAATTTATTGTAGTTATACATATTAAAATGGGTAATAAATGTAAAAAAATTAGTGGAATAATTATAATCTAAATAGTACTAGTATTATTTACATTTCCTTTTTTGATCCAATTATAACGAAATATTTCAGGTTGTAAACATAACCTGAAATATTTCGTTTCGTTTCTTTCCGAAAAGTTTTAATAAATTAGGAATTATAGGGATTTTAAAAACATTTCGGAAACTGTAAAATTATTTACAAAATAAAATACATATTTATTAATTGATTTCTAGTATTCTATCAGGAAAAAACCTATCAACAAAGCTACTTTTCCATCTTTCTTTATGTGAAATCTGCTAAATCTATTAAGCTTGAACTTCAAATACAATGGATAAAGTTAATTTAAAGAAACACATGTACATTTTTCATAATATTTCCACTCCTTAAAAAGAAGGATTTTCTCCTAATTCAACTGAAGTCTTAAATAATTAAATTTATGAGAACGGTTTCAAAAAGGTACAACACCTAATAATGAAAATATCACAGGTGTTGTTAGTTAAGTGGTTCCTCGAATTTGTCATTTGTACAATAGTTTTTCACACACTGTATATGAATTTTAGCACAAATCGATCTTTCATTTTAACTATTATTCATCATGCTAACCATAAGTATCTTATATAAAAGTATAAAGTTTGTTTGTTTGTTGTTTGTTTTAAAATTTGTTTGTTTGTTTGTTTGTTCTGCTTCCATGCCTTAACTACTCGATTTATCCCCATGAAATTTTGCATATATATTTCAGATGTCGTGGATGTGATTATAATTTAAAAAATATTAGGAATTAGAGCGCCAATATAAGAACCTGGACAGAAATATACAATAATACATCACGGCGACATGTCAGTCCACAGCTACCTACTGCAAGGTAAAAATGTCTTCTTTTCCCGAATGTTTAGATTCAATTTTTGCAAAAAGTTTTTTTTATGGTTCACCACCATATTTCTCCTATTCCCCGCAAGCGAAGCTAATTAATAATAAATGCAGTAAAAAGTCAAGAATGTGATTAAACCCATCTGCAAAACGTTGCCGATAATCCAATAACAATAAATTATAACCAACATCTTTACTAAAACTTGTCAAATTAAATTGTATTCAAAATAAAACATTATATAGGTCACATAAACCATTCAGTCACATAAACATTAACGATGACCGTAAAGTTTTCTACAGAAAATGTTGCACACTTACTATTTTACAGAAACGATTCACAAATGTTCAACGCGTGGTGATTACAGGTAAAACAATTGAATAATTTGCTGAATGAAAGAATATTACATTTTTATAAGAAATCTCGAAAACAGTATGTGGCTGTTTACATGTCAATATTACCTATTATTTTTATTTTATCTTTATTGCCCAACAAGTAGTTGTAATCTCTCGTCCAACCTAGTACCCTGCTGTGTGTATTTGCATTTATTTTATTCAAAAAGCAAGCATACAAATGGCAAATAATGATAATCAACTGATAATAATGATAATCGACTGATTATTATCATTGATTTACGAAAATGAGAACTTCATAATTATATACTGTGATAATAGATTGCCAAAATGGGGTCCGTAGCAGAAGCTTGTAAGACAGTATTAAATTACATTTCTTCGATTCGTTACCAGATATAAACACAATACTCGTATTAGTTTAATCAGTCATTATAACAAAGTGTTGAAAACACAGAAAAATACAGTATTAAACTCAATTATATTATTTATTCAAATAATAAGTCAGCTGTCAATTAATAAATCAATTGACAATTTCTAAAAACATAGCACTTTAGGCTTTCACTTTCAAATTTTAATTGAACATTTTCTGATAGCCTACACGTTTTGTTCAAATTAGCAACCAACCTATTATAATTTATAGTTAACAATAAACTCTAACAACCATCGTTTAACATTTAACGCAGCTCAACGATGTGAAGCGCAAAAATTTGGTCTTTAATATCTTCTATGGCTTTAGTAACTTTTTAAAGAAACTAATATTAATAATACCTTTTGAGCTTCGTTGAAAATCTATACGATTATTATTCATAGTTAACAATAAAATTTAACAATAATCGTTCAATATTCAACGCAGCTCAACTATAAAACGCGTAGCTCATAATTGAAGCATCAAAAGACTGAATCCTTAATGTCTTGAAATCACTTTTTAAGTAAACTAATGTTAATACCTTATGAGCTTCGTTAAGAATCTAGGCGATTGGCTCAGTCGGTGACGACCTGTCGGTAATATTGTGTGCATGTGTGCACGCATCTACAACACTCCTACCACTGTATTGGTTTATAAACAATCTTGGCGCAGCGTCACGCGTCTGTGTGAGTGTATACCTGCGCTATTCGTAATAATTGAGAAAAGAGCTTGCGTCTTGTATCCGCCGCCACCCCGCGAGCAGTCTGCCGGCGACCGTCGCCGAGTGAAGGTACTGCCGTGCTCCGTGCCGAACGACGCGACCTCCCAACAAACATGTAAGAAAGAGAAAGACCTCCTCCATGTTCGTACGTATGTAAATTGTATCATCAGAACAACTTCGCTCGTACAAAAGTTATAATAAGATGATGTATATGTTTTGGTAATTACTGTGTTGAAACGAATTTGACGTGGTAAACATTGTGATTTAAACGATAAATTTAATAAGTGATTGACGAGAATCGAACGAGGACCGGACGGTTGGAGACAGTGAGGAACCGGATATCGTACTACATAGTGGATACGCGCGTCCGCAACAGGTGGGTTGTGCTACTTGTCAACTGGAATAACACTTCCTTTAACAATTACATTATGTGTCGTCTTTATTGTTCTATTGCATTTTCTCATCACCGTGAACTCTGCGGTAAATTACCGTCTTCTCTTATTTTTTTCTTATTACTCATTTTCTCTCTAACTGATTTGCCAAACCAGTCGAACGACTTCAATGTATGTTCGTGCATACGTATCGTTTGAAGATATTTACGATTTGAAGTTTCTGTTATTTGAATAGTAATTTTATCCATAACATAGGCAAGTTAATTACATGGAAATAGTCATCATATACATACACACACACACACATATATACATATATATATATATATATATATATATATATATATATATATATATATATATTACATAAATTTTATATACCTACTTGTTACTGTAAATCCTGTTTATTTTGTTCAATCGGAATATCAATGGATATGTTTTAATATAATTCTTTAAAATTGGGTTGAGTGGACGAATACCTTCATCATCACGCGGACTAATACCTTCATCATACATCGATACGCTTCAATTCCACACAGAGGTATAAAATGGTAACCGCGTACCGATTGCACACTGCATTCCAACTTATGACCCGATTGCTTGCCGCATTCAACAACCAAGATTTAATTGGTATTATTCCGAGCTTTGATCCTTGATTTCGGCAAGATTTTTTTGACATACCCACATAGTAACATTAAATTTTTGAACGGTCTCACAATATGTAATATTATTTCCAGCCTTCCTTATCTATAGGCACGATGTCACTAAGAAATTAATTGGATAAATTCGGATTTAATTGCACACCGTAAACTATTCAGCCTATATTTTCTATTTCAATGCAATTATTTCATAAAACTAACGCTCGCTATCAATCACGGCAACCGCCAAAAAGTTCAACGAGCGGCTATTACCTGAAATCTTTACAGCGCGTCGTCTTTTTAAGCAAATGTTATGATGTATAATACACTGACGGTCACGGAATCATAACGGTGTAGTAAACTAGTTCGTATTCCACAAGTTTCACGGTCCACGTCGCCCTGCTTGTTTGAATTATTAATTTATAATGGCGTGAGTAACAACCATAGTTGATTGTTTCAATTCTCATAGCAAATCGTCCGATGCATGTCATCCACGGTTCTGAAGCGGGGCGCGAGTTCAACTACCCAGACGTTCAGATATTGGAAGAATGTGGCGCGCAAACTCGTTTTTATAAAGGTAAAGTTATGCACATCGATATACATCTTTAAGTTCTTACACAGTCAATAATTTGGCAACTACCCTCTTTTTACGTTATCATCTTCAACCCCACAATAAATTAAGTCTACGCCACTACGAAACCACTACTTACTACGAAAAATAAATACGAGAAATTTATTTATCTATTGAAAGCCTAACACATTATGCTCCAATTTAAATCAAAATTTCACCAGCTACTGATAATAAAACTCTCCAAAGGTTATTAAAAATGTTTATTAAATAGGTTACAAATGTATTAGAACCGATGCGATGAATGAGACGAATTTTCTTTCTAGCGTTATACTTAACTACAGATAATTTTTAATCTATCACTTGCAGTTAAACAGTAGTTCCCAACAATATTGTTAAATATATTAATCAAAATCACGTTACGCATTTTGTTAAATGCTTCCGCGTTCGTTCTCGTTTATAATAAAATCTTCTATTCGCTGGGGAATTTTTTTTTTCAACTAATGCACAACAAGACAATGGGTATAAAAAAACAGAAATCGTAAAGAATAATACTTAACACCTTCATGGCCGTCTAGTTTTGTCAGCAACGCGTCTCTTTTCAACTTAAGGACATAGAGACTATGTACGACTGTTGCTTACCTCGATAACTAAGAGCAGCTAATATGTGGAAGACACAAAAATTAATTATTAATCTTTATAGTAGTTATTAAGTAATAATAATGAATCAATCTGATAATTGGGATATATCACAAAGCATTCAGTCAATCAATTAAACTTTCAAATTCAAATGGTTATCTCAATAATCAATCTGTACAATAAAATAACTATAAATTCAAATCATATCTCATGCCCGTATCTTTATCTTATTGTACTGTACAACATAAAACTCGCTGAGTCATATATTCTAGTTTTCACTTGGAGCACGTTTGGAATTTGGAGACACCTCATAAGTTACCAATTCCGTAGCAATGCGGAACTGCAAAGCAGAGATGCGCCATCCATACTTGCTTAAGGGTATTGTAAACTTATTTAAAGCCCCATAATCAATCTTGCTATAATCATAATCTTGCAGTAAGCTTGTAATAATTAAAGTTAACATACAACTACTGGTCAATGTCAACTTAGCACCAACACAACTGAACCAGCGAAATAAAAGAATAATGATATATTTCTATTTCTAAAATATGTTTACAGATGCCAAATGAACAAGTTCTTTATTGTAGATAACACATACTTTCCATATACCATAAAATCAAATCTATATTTTGATTTGAATATTTCTTTGATTTTGATGGTCAAAATTGTATAAGACTATTTCAACACATTTAAAACTACCTTTTTAGTGTACAGTACATAAGAATAGAACTACTTATTAATTAAATATAAATTCTATACGTGAATATGATGTCAGCTACTAGCCATATGCCGAGAGCTGAATCGTGACTATATAAATTGAAATGTATAGTGTCAATATTACGTGTATAAAACACAGTGGATCCTAGAAGTGAATTCCTTCACACCAAACTACGTGACGTTTCACTCCTTTTAAATGTGAATAAACTTCGGTGTGCTCCAAGGACACGACCGGGCGTCATACTCGCTGAGAAAACAAGTTTCACGTCTTACATTTTGTTTGTAAAGGTATTTTACTTTTTTTATTATAAGTACGCTGCGATAGTACCGTTCGTTGCTTCTTATGGGACGACAGAAAGTTATCAGGTTTGATGGCTAACCATGAATTCTCAGTCTTAATGCACAATGTATGTACATTTTTTTTTTTCTTCGATATTCTAAAATTATGTACTTAATATGCTTTATAATCAATATGAAGAATCTATTCGATCATACTCGTCTATAATGCGTAGTGTCAGTTGTTTCTGAGTTTGAAATCACTAAAAAAATTATAAAATACACAGTTAATCATGTCTAAATTTACGTTTCCTTGCATTTAAAGATCTGTAAAAGTATAGTGTATATTCAATAACTTTTTATCACGTGCTGATAAAAAGTTATTGAAATATGTCCATGTTTCGTAACCTTCCTACATTTTCGCATTCAGAATAAAACAAATTTAATAACATAGGTAATGAACCAATTTATTAATTAAATATCTCCGTCCAACAGTCCATCAAAACAGCATAATCTAAATTCATAAAATTCAAACAGTCTCATTAAAATGTTACTGAATGTATATTCAATAACATTTTAATGAGATCGTTTCAAATAAAAATGGAGAATAAGAAACTTAATAAATAATTCAATCATATTTCTTCTAACCTAACCTATTCATTACATATCTGACGAGATAATAATATGTAAACGTGATTATTCCTTTATTGAAATATTATAACCAATATTTTCTGCTCAGCCAATACAAATGTTTTAACTCACTTATTAGGTTACTCATCGAGTCAGCATTTCCTACCACTTGGTTTAAAACATACTGTTATTTCAAAACCACAATTACCTGTACTTTAGTAGAATCACATAACCTGTAATAATAAAATGTTATAATAATAACCTGTAATAATAAAATGTCATAAATAATATCCAGAGCAAGGGGAAAACAGTATGTCTTATTAATCATGCATTCACAGCCCTATATAGATAATGTAACGGCTACAAAATGTAATGCATATGCCGAACACTGGCACATTAATTAAGATGAATTTTCTAATTAATATATAACTTATCCAGTGTAAATACAAAGACCCAGATTAATCGGCTGGATACACAAAGCGAAAAATGAAATTGGAATTCACAACTCTTCATGTTATTAAATAATTATAAAAGAATTATCCTCTCCTCCTATTCCTATAAGAACTCTATGAACTATCTCTAGTTGACTTCAGTGACAAAATTTACTTCTCCACAATAGCAAAATTGTTAACACATACTCATATTCAGTCACACACGAACATACTATCCAGTCAGTAACACAAAAAAATATATTATTCATCCATTAAACACCGTTTTAGAAACACCATGGTAATTTCCATTAATTTTTAAAGATAAAATATCACCCCTATCAATATTGACATTGAACACTAAAATAAACTATTCATAAAGTACCATCAAGGTTGTCAAAATCATTGCCGACAGGCGCTGTCGACAATATCCGTCACGAATAAAAAGGCAAACATACAGGTCAAATGACGTCACATACTATGCTATAGGCCTCCCAGAATCACGGTGTAAACGGCAATCGAAGGTGCGCCTGAATGATCCACCTGATGAGATCAGCAACATGAAAACGGACTCGCGTACGCCAAATTCTTTTACGTGACTAATAGTTTAATAGAAAAAGTATAGCCAACTTCGGTATGGAGTCCGCGTCAATATTTGCGAAACTAATTCCCATATTTGCATTCACAACCGCAATAGTAATGCGGTCTTGCCGTTAGCGTGTTTGAAAACGAAAATAGATTTTAGGTTCTTTACGCTTTATAGTATAACTGTGATGTCGCAGTTTTGACTTAGTGTTCTAATTCATATAACGTATATATGTACATTGAATTCAATTAGTTATCAAAATATGTTTTTTTAATTTTATTACACAACATGTACATATTACGAATGTACTTCTTTAAAAATGGATACCGTTATAAATACACTTATTTACCGCAACGATTTACATCATGACAATTTTCGATCAATATTTTTAAGGTTCCCTATTGAAACAAGAAATCCTTGTAATTTCATATTGAGGAAGGTCCGTCCGTTTTCATTGCTTAACAATTTCTACACTTTTAAAATTATATATATATATATATATATATATATAATTTTGCACATGTACATATCCTTCAAATTGATATACGAAAGTATTAACGCCTACGGGTGTAAAATACTGTGATGCATGTTAATATGTAGCCTTGGTGTGGCTTAAAACGTAATTTCCGTAATAATTACTGATATTGATTGACATTTAAGTTAACGTAACAGCACAGGATATGTCTTAATGCATAACTAATTAAATCGAATATGTACAATATTTTATTGATACATTTTGGATAAAAGCGGTAAAGTAATATAGTAAAATACGATAACAAATATACCACCTATAAATTTATAAAGAAGCCATATGTTGTAGAACAAATTATTCAGGTATTATAGAATAAAAATAAATGTTAAATATTGAAATTAATATTTATATCGATACTACTAATAACATTTGTATTCATTCTTTCATGACAATATGTCAGTTGTCCAGTGTTGGCCATAGGTTTTCACCGTCGTCGGGGTTTCCGAGTTCGTAACATCCCAACTCTGATCTGCATACTAATGGAAGCCACCTATCAATTTGTTTGGTGGTCTACTGTACGATCTGATATAAATGAACGGTCGACATTCAAGTAATTTCCTAGTCCTTTTGTCTTTGTTTATTCGAGCAGTGTGACCCTACATTAGCTACGCCGGTGTTAACGGCGTTCTCGTGTACGTGTTGCCCTTAATACCACGCAAGACCATTCCAAGCACTTTCTATAGTTTCCTACACCGCTCGAAACTTCTCTTCGGATATCTCTGTCGGAAAGTCTAAACCCCACAAATGGAAATTAGTAAACCACACTGCTCGTGCTCCATCGCTATGTGCAACTTATCAAGATTGTAACGTTAGCACACAAAGTTATTTAGGACACACCTCTCTCGATCTGTACTTAGACTTAGGAAACACCTCTCTCGATCTGCACTATCTAGTTTTGGCTATCCAGCAATTGGTGCCCAAGAAAAATGTATTTTTGCACACATTTTTCTTGGCACAAATTTGGCTGATAGCTGATAGTTGTGTACTTTAGAAATGTTTATTCCAATTTTGGACTTCAATCTTTAGTACTTATATCATTATATTATTTATCGAATGCTACAAGTGAATCGTTGGTATTGTGTAAAGATACACATATGTTTAAATAAATAGAAACTAAGTACTGAAAGTGATCAGATCATTGACCCAGCTCACATTCGCCAACGTCACAGTTCGATAACGTTTCACAACAAAAATTTTCTTTCCCAATATTTGTGCGAAACAATTTTGAAATTTTTTTCAAAGAAGAGTACTAAAAAGATGATTATTTTAAGTAATAACTACCTATTTGTTTTCTTCTTGTCATCCGTTCAAAATTTGGTTAATTATTAATCCTTTGATGGGAAATTTTTTGTCTTTTTACACGCCTCTCAAAGTCGCCTCATTTTAATTTGTACGTTTATTTTCAGTTTTTGCCCAAAACACGATTAATGAATATAAATGTAATTTTTATATACAAAATAATACATTATTATTCCGAATCAAAATCGACTAAATTCAATCCAGTCTTTAACTCAATCCGAAACAATTTTTTTTCAAAATTATTTTTATTTTACTCTAATACCACTACAATATTTGTGGAACGCATGCGAGCTACGTGTTATTAAACATAATATCAACATAACATTACGTATTTTCCTGAAAGTGAGGCTCGCATTCCACTTTGTGAAGTGTAAACTTCAAGTGAATAACTTTTTCCTTTTCAGAGTATGTATTGGACTTTTTTTCATAATAGACTCTTCGTGACAAAGTATGCAGTTTTACACATTTCTTCATTTTACAAAAATATCTTGTTAATAGATCACAGGTATGTGATGAAATTTTTTTTTGAATACTTTAATATAAAACTTATAGATTTTGACCTTCTGTTTTTAATATAAAAATCCTTTAAAATATATATTAGTATAACAGTCCATTCACTAGTTTATTAGAACATTAATTAATCATTCATTCAATAGTCTATATTCCTGTTTTGCAGTCTATAATGTGTCCACTAAACTTACGCGTCTTGCGCATCTTACCACAGAGCTTTTCAAATAGTCCATGCGTGCCATTAAGAGTGATAGATGTACATGTGTGATGCTAAGATAATGTTTTTTATCTTTAACTATGGTCTCTCTGACTTGCAAACATAGTCCAGGTGTATTTTATTACACATGCGAACAATATACAACATTTAAATAAAGGTTAAACATAACAGATTTTGTAAAAAAATGCGTGTTGTGCTCACTACGGAATTAGATTAGGTCACAAAGATAAACAGCGAGTTCCATACTTACTCCTACTAAGAATGAGAACTTCGATATTCCTTTGTGACCAAATTCAGAGCACAACAACTGTCCAAGTGGCTGTGAAACATTCAACCTTATGAATGATTCTCGACCTTTAAAACAGGAAAAGAACTGAATGACTTCATAAGTGACTTCATAAGATGCAGTTAAACTTCTCGGTTCTCACCTAAAAGAAAACAATTTAGTGAATTCTGAGACTTGATAGAGAGACGTGAGTAGTACCTGAGAATATATTATTTGTATCGACGCAGAGAAAAATAATTCGTAAAGTATTTCAAGAAAGAGGATAATTTAGTATTTTACAGTGATAATTTAAATTGGTGGTTTTAGGTTCTTAGAAAAGAAACTTGAAAGCTATTTCCTTGCATATTGGCAATAAATTTACATCAATACCTGTAGCTCATTCAATTTACCTTAAACAAACTTAGAAAAATGTTCTGAAGAAAATAAAATACACCGAACACAAATGGTTATTTTGTGATGCATGTTCTTGTTTAACAGCAAGGTTATACGAAGTTCCCATGTTACATTTGTGAGTGGGATAGAAAAAATCTGATTGACCGATTAGAAAAATATTGGGACCAACTCCCAATAAATAATAATATATCGTCGTCCTACAATTCAAAGTTGGCCAGAATTTTATAACTGGAATATGTTGTTTATATACTGCATTTAATTATTATTTTAAAAACAAAACCGATATGAAAACCAAAACTTTAATATATTATGCTAACTTAAACAAACAACTTTTTTGTTACCGACAACGAAAAGTAACGAAAGAATCAACACAGCGCCTCACACGCGAAAAAGACACTAGTAGCTTGCACTTACACATATATTTAACATCTATATGTCCATCCCTACTTCTTTACTAAATTATATTTTTATTAAGTGAAAAAAAAAATCTTAAACCCAATATTTCATAAATAGTTTACAACAAATGTAAAATGATTACTTCATTTGTCATTAATTGAAGATTAAACTATTCTAATTGTATTGTCGATGTAATTATAAATGTATAAACATCAAATTTATTATATGTTGAAAACTTTATAATATATAAAAAATCGAGTTTTTACATAGTCCATTTATATTGATGGATTATCAAGTACTACAAGGAACAGCACTTTCAAAAATTCGAACATAATATTCCTTGACACCCATGGACTTACGCATAGCAGATAGTTGGCAAATGAAGATATCCGCAGCACGTTTCGCGATACCTGTCGTCACCACTTCGGGGTTCGAGCCCGCGGGTGCTCGCGGCTGACCCGGTTTCCGGCGAGTAACGGCTCCGGCGCAAACCGTTGCTCGGTGCCCGGCGCGCGCTCGGCCCCACTGCCTCGTGTGCGGCCAAACGCACCTGTACGTCGATAGAAAACGCCACTATCTTTATGGTTAGATCGTTAAACTGATGGGAGAAGTAACGTCGAGGTAGATCAAGGATATCTTGTACCGTTTCAGAACTAGACAAAAATGTAAATTGTAGAGTACGCTTAATGCTTGATGATTTATTTCGAATAGTCGCATAGATGTTTAAACTTAAATTGATATAGATCACACTTATTCCAGCTAAAGTCTCACTTTCTTTAATTTATATCTTGATATGTATTTTTTTCATATTCTATGATTCAAAACTACAAGTACTAAATATTTAAGCAAAATTTTATTTTACTTAATATAAATTTTCGCAATACTTCCCAAAATGAAATATATGCATTGCACGACGACATACAACACTATATGCTATGAAGAACTGTTACTTAAGGATTTATGAAAAGTTTCATTAAAATTCGTTAAATTACATGATAATAAACAAACAAACAAACGTTTTGTCAACTTTGCTCGCGGTTATCAATAATAGTCCTGTGTTAGATTACGAATCGATGTTAAAGCAAATGACTAAAAAAAACAAAATGAACTGCAAATCAAAGACTTGTACAGGACAAAAGGATATTAAAAAAAGAAGATCTATGAGTTAGGTTTAGGTAAAGTGACTTTAGGTTAGGACCCTTTCTTTTACTCCATGATCTAGTCAGTTTTACGTAAAACATTGTTCTTGAAATTCCTGTGGTTAAAGATTAAAACGTCATTATTATTGTTATTCTAATCGTTTATTGCAAACGTATGGAAAATGATGCAAAGATAAATAAAATACATAACCTTCTACAACCTCCTTCTAAGGCACTATATAATACTAAGTCCTACGTTCGTGCGAAAATAAATAAAAGTAATCGTATACCACAAACAAGTCTTAATTCAGGGGCATTGCATTTATTTGCACATTCATTAAGCCAAGCCCGATGAATATTTCTCATAAACGTCATCTTTGTTGTGATATTTCTTCAGGATTCACAGGTGTTTATTGTATATTATGTATTTTTTTAATATTAAAACCAAAGCTTCAGAATATTGAATATGTAGCATATATAGACATTATGTATTTTTCTTAATATTAAAACCAAAGCTTCAGAATATTGAATATGTAGCATCTGGTTTCATGTTTTCTTACATATGTTATAACTATGTAAGACATATTAAAAAATAAAATATTACACAAGTCTCCATAATTATTTCTTTCGCATATTGCTTATATAATTTAATAACCGTTTTATTTAAATATATAAAATAATTCACTTATATTCAAAAATTCACATTACGACTGTATCGATATATAACCCTTAAAATACTATATGAATATATATATATATATATATATATATATATATATATATATATATATATATACAACCACACACACGTTATT
Source organism: Druceiella hillmani (assembly GCA_039881145.1). Taxonomy (NCBI): domain Eukaryota; kingdom Metazoa; phylum Arthropoda; class Insecta; order Lepidoptera; family Hepialidae; genus Druceiella; species Druceiella hillmani. The sequence goes on from JAYKKI010000070.1 coordinate 4,102,998, forward strand.
TTATGCCGTCTCACTTTCAAACGCCAATATCAAAATACAAACGAAACAATACCTCTTAAGATAATTCATAAAATACGGAAAACGGAGATGAGGGCGCGTATCTTTCGAATGACAAAACAAAATGTCCCATGTTAACGTCTGCAGTGACGTTAACATGGGACACCGAAATGAAGGATATCTATAGGAAAATCCAAATTAACCCAAAGGAGGTCGGTACTAGTGTATAAAATCAGCAGGGATGGCGCTGCAAGCTAAAGATTTTCTGCCCACTGAGCATGAAAAAAAATAGATATAAAACTCTTGTTACATCACTATTAGTCGTAATTGGCAATTTTTCACAATTATATATACGAAAAATTATGTATTAACTATTTTCTTTCTAGCGTTTATATAGTGAATCTCTGTTCCATATATACCGCAAACTCTTTATTCCTTTTTCTTATACGCTAGCCCTGAAATAACAACGATCACGTCACGTAACATAGATTATGACAAGTTTCACTATAAAAGTTTTATATTTAAAACGTGTCATAACTGTCAAATGTAACAATCGACTAGCGTAAAATATTATTAACAGAACGAATCGACCAGATATAACAAGAACAATTTTATCTTCAACAAATTGCCATGACTATGTCCGATTTGAACGTACAGTACGGACAATTAAATTGTGCAATGGAACACGGTGATATATTATGTAAAAACAAAAATTATCTCAATATAAACAAATAAAGCTCTTTTTACCATTTAAAGCTTTTGTAATAAATGTTTTCAAGAAACTTACGTAAAGCTTCTTTTCTCGACTAGCGCATTAATTACCGACGTATTGCAATCGAGTGTGCCTAAACGATGATCTGTATTACCTAAATACCGTCAGATATCGAGATCACTCTGTATAGCTGATGTAACTTGGTTCAAACTTTAAATTAGACTGAAGTTTTATTCGATATCCATTCAAGAAAAAGTATTGTTGATGTCTATACGAAACTTTTGTTCCAGGTAAATTAGTCACTGTTATCCATCCTCAAGGTAAATTAGTCACTGTTATCGACCCTATTATAATATTAATAACTAAATTTATCATAATCATGATAAAACCCTCATCAATGAAAATCACTAGATTAATTTAGTTATCCAATATCTCGCGTAAATCAGTGTCTAAAATATATAACATATCATAACCCCATTTATATGATACTAAGCCATTTCACTTCATCAATGATAACCAAACAGGATATTCTTATCTTCTTTCCCAAAGCATGGAATTATTTTATATTGGGCTAGGATAATACAACTGTGTAACTTTGCCGGATAACGCGAATTTAAGCTGAGATTGGCTCAATAGGGATTTTTCAGAAGTTTTCCCTGGATGAGAATTGTCGAAGAGATTGTAATACTTCTTCGCATCATTAGAATAAATATTTGTACGTATAATGTGCGTCATTCCCTTGCCTACCTCCCCACATTGTATTGATGAAATGAGAAAACCGCGGGTTCTCTTCGTGAAATTTTCATATTTTGTTTGTTCTTCATTCACCAAAACTTAATTGCTGACTGAACAGTAAAGTAATGTTCCGTGAAATTATTCCACCTCTTTTATAGTATGTCGGCAATTCATGTCGTTAAATTAAAGCAACCATTAAGTAGACAAATTAAGATCTATGTTATTTTGTTTTTTTAAACTTTACGCTGCCATTAAAATGCCAAGTTTTATCATGTCTTTTGATGTTTTGCATAAGATGGAATGAACATATTAGGTTAAAATAATTACGCTAATTCTTCGTCCCAGAATTGATTTTGTCCCTTCGCTCTGATCGTTCTAAACACTTATATGTGGTTATATTTCAATTGATCATATTAAAAATATGCGGAAGTAAGAGTTAGCACTAGTAATATCTGACTCATAATTTTGCCGCTGCCTATTTCAGCCTTGGACAACTTTAAATGTAAATGGCCGAAATTTCATTCGCCATATGTAAATATGCTTAGTAGAATATTACTCACGATTTAATGGACAATTAACTTGGAAAAACCATTTCTAAATTGCTTTCTTCTGAATATTCTTCATTCGTAAAGAAAGTACGACAGTTGCATTAATAAATATTTCTGAATTATTGAAAGCTAGACTAATATTTAAGTTAATTAAATCCTTATCAAACATTATCTCTTTGAATTTGTCTAGAATTATTTTAGATTCAATTTCTTAATACGATATTACACCTTGGAGGAATTAAAATCCAAGAAATGCTATATTAACAACCAAATTGCTACTAAAATATTAATATTTGACGTAAACGAAACATCGTATTCAGTATAAGGTCAATCACCTCTCAAAAGATGAAAAAATCCATAATAAAATAATAGTTTAAAATTCGTAAAAAAAGAAATTTCGTTTCCTCATTTGTGACAATTAGGGAAGTATTAGTTCGATATCAATATTAACTAAAGATGAGACCAATTAAATAAAAAACATTTTAATAGGTGCTCTAAAATTATTAGCCTTTATATTAAAGCATATAAAACAACGATATTACGTAGAAATGTAAAAACCTTAATGCACTATCAAACATCGATGTAGTATCAAATATTAATAGTTTAATATATTTTCGATTTTCATAAGAAAAATAAGAAATAAAATATCTCTACAATAGTATTTCGTAGCTCCACATATATTTCTTCAAATTGCTGAAGCGAGTTACCTGAAATAACGTTAATCGAAAATCCTAGTTAAAAATCAGTACCAAGCAACTTTTTTAATTTATCAAGTTAATGGTTAAAAATTACAACTTAAAAGAATGAATTTTTAAACGAGTTTTTAAAATGAAAAACAGTAAATGTAACGACGATTTCATTTTGTAAGACGTGTTCGATGATATTGCTTGCTTTATAGTGTGCATAAACTTCACCCCCACTATCATGAGAACAAATTGAAATGAACAAATTTAATTAACATTTTGGATACTTAATCATAAGGATCTATATTTAAAACATCTAATTACAATTTCATAAAATTACATCTAAAACTGTCAAGCTATGATAGACAAACGGATGACAAATGTGCAGAAAGACATGTCAAAATTATAAAAGTGTCATATTTCACCACTATAATTAAACAACGTTCTGGATATTAGAAGTTTGGATGGACGGCAATATGAATATATAGATGAAAATTAAATTTTCCAACTTCTTAGTCAAAGGTATCCCCTTGGACAGAAATCTGTATAAACTCTCCAACTTAATACAGAGGATCCAATTTGTAGTGTTTATCATTTATTTAGCTTTCTCAACACATTTAATACTTTTTGTCAGATGTCTTAATACTATACAGCAATTACTTCGCTAATTTAATCAAAACTCAAATCAAACTTCTCTACTGTACATTAACTAAGTAAATTTAACTGCCGACGTGCGCTCTCATAAAACGGCAGAGTGAAAACACGAATCCGCGCTTTACTAAACTCATCGAGCATTGCAAGTGGATCAACGAATTAGAAAACTACCTTGAATTTGTTTTTTTTCTGCTTCTATTGCGACTACTCGACGTTCCCTCGACGTCGTTATCGATTGTGTGCAATCGGCTGTTAGACGTATTAACGGTTTGGTTCTAATTATTGTATAATTACCGTAAGTCAAACCAAATCAATCAGTTTATAATTGTTCGTTTTGGCACCTTTTTAACATAAGTTTATATATGACTAGCTTTCGCCCGCGTGCATTTTTATTCAAGACACTACTCTCGCTGCACCTCCTCATAAATTACTGTATGATTAAGTGGGAACACAATGTACACCATAAATGGTGAATCTCATCCCTCAGTAACTACTTCAGATTTGGGTATAAAAAGTCTATATTTTAATCCATACTATAGTCTACTAGTATGTTAAATTTTTGTACAGGTTAGTTCAGAAATTACGAAGTTATGAAGTAAGAAAACCCATCGATGCAAACTTCATGTTTATAATACTAGTAAGGATATATAAAATTGAACATCAAGATATATACAATTATGTTATAATCTACTTTTTTTTAATGATAAGCAATTTCAACGAACAAATGTATTGAATGCATTGTTCTTCCTTTTATAAAATACAGCTGTAATCTCAAAAGCATATTACTTAAAAAATGTGTTGAACTAACAATTACTCCCGTATATGTAAAAAAATGCAAAATGTTGGTAATTTACGATTACTTAAAATGGATAATTTATCCAATATCTAACATTCAAAGGCGTTCTAAGAATACGGTAATTGATTAATCCATAACTAACCAGTGATATTCTAAAAATAACCAAAAAATTTGACCCTAAACGCAATATTAGAATTAAGTAGAGTTAACAGAGTTAATTAACATGAGTATAGAAAAGATAATAATTGAAACAGTAATGATATAAATTTAAAAATTTACATTCAAGTTCTATAAAGTGGATCAAATCTGTAATGATATTGCTAGTGTTGCCGTGAATGCTAGAATTAAATAAAAGATTTCAGAATTCCCTAATTATCTTCTGTGCCAACAATTCTCTCAAATTCTGAAGTAAATTATACGAAACCAAACCAAAAGAGAAATTAAGATTAAAGTTGTGAATATGTGGATTTTAGAATAACCCGGTTTAGAGTTAAATGGAAACCTAATAATAATTGTCTATTTGTATTTGGGTGTAGTTAAATCAACAATAAATTATCCGATTATATGAAATAATTTTATCCTAGGTGAAGTGCGATTACGTTGGCTAAAAAAGTGGCCAGAAGCTAAATTTCTTTCGAAGTGACTTTAATATTGAATTTTTTTTCATAAAATTGACCTTTCATTTTCAATGAACACTTAAACCAATGACAGATTGTAAGACGCTTTTCAAATTGTTGACTTTAAATATTAGGTTTCTATTTAAAGTTTCGAAAACGATTACTTTTTAAATTAACATTTTTTGTCAATAAATGCTAAAATAATACAAAACTATGTTTATCCAGTGCAATTAATAGTATAAATTAGACACCTAAAATGAAGATAGCTTAAGCAGTGCAAAATTAATGGATTATTGATAAATTACATTATTACATATGACCGAAACGAAAATACATTTTAGAATACTTAGTTTTCTTACTATTTTCAAATGTTTAAAGTAAAGAAAAGCTTTCAAGTCATGTTCAAGGTCAAACTACTCAACAGGTGCATCGATCTAACTAGTTCCGGTCTTACAACCTGTTCGGATGAAAGTTATATGCGCAAATATTGACTTTAAATAACCAAATAGGAAGTAGGCAAACAAGCAGCAAGACAAGTCTTCACTTGGATGCCACTGCGATAATACTGTTTGCTGGCACTTCCCTCTTGTTCACTTGTGAACTTGAACTTGAAGCATATCTTATCTTTGTAAATAATAACTTAGACAGTTAATAACACACCATTCTGCTCGGATATTTGTGCTTATATTAATATAATAGCTTAATAGCCATCTTGGGATAGTTTTTACTGACTGAAAATACTAATAGAATTTATTAAAATAATATGCGTGTTCGTAATTTTTTCTATTCATTAGAGTACAAATAGTTATGGGCCAAATATCTCTAGCTTTGAAATTATAAAAAAAGTACATGCGTTTCATTATAAATGCTATTGTTAACGAAAATATCTGCAAAATATATCGTCTAATCCTTGTGATATAGCTATTATTTTATTTATTTAAACTGATTCATTAATATTAAATTTTATTCTCATATTAAACCAATTTTTAAAATATTTATAAAAAATATACCGCAATATGTCTTTAAAAAATAAAAAAAATTATTTTGGAAAGGGAGTCTAACAATTCTTAAGAACAGAAAATAAAAACTATCACAGTAATTAATGCAAGAACTGCTACTCACAATAGTCCACTGATTAATAAATAAATGATGTAATTGATATGAATAACATACTCATCGTCTTTCAAACTGTAGATATAAATTGGCGATACAAGATGTTCTCAAGCTTTCGGTCATATTAACAACACTGTATCACTTCCAAAAGCAATCAGTAAGCTGCCTATAATTAAGTCAATACCATACGAGTAAAAATAATCTAAAAGACGACATCTATAGCCTCCGTAAAATATGCAACGTGATATTATTCTTATAGTTTCTTCAAATGACCTGCGCCAAATAGCTTACTTACTTTTGCTAAAAAAAATAATTCTCATCATTTTCTATAGAATTTTTCAAATTAATAATATTTGTTAAGAAAAACGCTTAATTAAAATAAATTAGAAAAAAAAACTTCATTTTGCCTAACAAGTTCGAAAATGTATAAAATGACGTTAAAGTTTGAACAATGATGTAACGGTAGAAATATCGATGACGTAAATACGTACTGTCAGACTCGGCTTGCTATTTAGATTACGTGATTCCTATCTCCACTGTTATAAAATGTATTTATCGATATTTAAATTAGAAATACTTAGAATTAAGTTTTCAATTTGATTAAATGTAATTAGTCCTGTTAATAAAAAGGTTCTTATCAAGCTATAGTTCAACACCGGTGTAGTTTCGTCTTAGATTCTAAGACTTGGAACATAAACTAATATTTCGAATTCATATAGAGTTTGTATGCGAAGATGTCATTACCAACATGTTTAAAGTGATGTTTGACAAGCAATTGTATATTTAAGCTCAATCACCAAAATAGATATACAATTTTAAATTTTGAAACGCTTATCACCTGCACTTTGAACACCAAAAGGAACGCTCGCAATTACTAACAGTTTTCAAAAATCGGCGCCGATTTTTACCGCCACTACATCAACCTTCGGAAATGGTGCAACCCACCCGAGGCATGCAGCAAGTAATTTGCTTTCCACCTCCGTTCCGAAAACCTCCCCTGCCCATCCCCAATATATATCTGATAATAGTCGAGTATAGTATCACATATGTGCAAGTATGATTGCTCTGGAAAAAGAAATTTCCAGTCCCATGATCCGCGTGCCGCCTTTTCATATTAGTAAACAATATTAATACATTTTTGCTCTAACTAATATTTGTGCGTTATAATTCTAATAATATTTCTCTCATAATATTTAATAAGTTACTCTAGAATAATTGCATTTAAAACTAATCCAAATTTCTATTAGTTTAATGACGTCGAATTGTAGAAAGATCCACCATGTCTCTTTTCTGCCTGAATTCCTTACAAAAATCAGCACAAATTAAGTTTTGAAAGAGAGACTAGAATTCAGCGTGTCGGAAGATCATAGAACCAACCTTAACTGCATTACATATAAAATATAACCGTAATCGAAATGTCGCGGCGTGACATAATAAATCTAACAAAAAAATAAATCGATGAAATTGGAATATATTCCCAATCACTATTAATTTATCATGCTCATAAATAATATCTTTGACTAAGCAGGACAACGTAGAAACGTACTGCATAAGAAGAAATTTTTAACTTCTTTTCCTAACAAGTTATTGCGAATTCAAAATTAACCGGCACTCTCATATTTTGCCATTTCTACGTAGACATAAACAACTCTGTAACTGCAACTAGTACCAATAACTTAATTACCGAACCTTTACATAGCTAAGCCAACCACTGAGAGTTCAAAGCTTCCGACACATGGCACCGCATTCGCCACGGGCCGTCGCGTGCCTGCAATCGTTAACAAGAAGCAACGCCACTTCACCGAGCTATCACGCCACCTTTGAATTATTATATAGCCAGCGAGTGCACGATAGAATTTACTATAGTCACAGTTTTGTATAGGGTTACCTTTTATGGTTAGGAGTAAATAAAACGTAACAAAGAAGTGATAAGCATAGAAAGGGATTGCTGTCATATCACCAATGTTGCACAAAAATTTAAAAAAACACTATTTAAAAATAGTAATATACAAATAGTACTATTTTTTCTTTAATTAAATATTTTTTTATATTTTCACGCGCTCTACCGCCGACAACACAATCAGGACATATTCCCTCTCCACTTGTTTTCGTATACAGTTTCAAAAGATTATCTTCCATTTTCATAACTTTTTAGATTGACATCGTTTAATATAAAAAAATGCTCTTATAATAATTAAATTTATATTAAGTCTATTAATAATAAAATGGATGTGAAAAACAGAACTCATGGATAACAGCAATGTATTTTTTACTTAGTTTCCGCCATGCTAGTATTAATTATTGTAACCGATGACCTAAATCGTATAGTAAGTTAAACTAACCAAATCTTTGAGTTTTTCCTCAGATAACGAGTCCTCTAGAATGTATGATGTTCAAAACATTAATTTGCAATTAATTCGTCTAGGTAATTATACGACTGAAATACGAAAAATAATAAGTTAAATGATTGATGTTGTTTGTGATTTTTACAATCTTAAGATAACAGTTTTACCGCTTCTTCATCCGTATAATTTTTTTCTCCTCACTCACTTATTCCTATAACATAATGATTTACATTCTGTTTGTAAAGTCAATTTCTAAGATTACTCCAAGTGTTATTGTTGAATGAAATAGGTCTTGACTTCTAAGCAAACAGACGAATAATCGCCCTCAAAAGACATTTTATTTGTGTTCGATTTCGTTAAGGCTTTCTCTTCATAAAATATTTTGTTATGTATTAAAAAATACTCATAGTGCATTCCTATTTCTCTATTTTATATTCGATTACGTAAAAGATACCATAAGACTTAACATAACATATGGTAACCCTACTGACCAACCTGCCTTTGAACAAATCAGAACATTTCTATATCGAGCCGCGTGGGTATCGCTTTAATAGGGCTGTATTAGAATACAATATGCGCGTATATATATGCCCGTATAATGTTTTAAACCCAAGAGCTGTTTAGAAAGTTCGTTTTATGAATTCTGAGTACTAGCTTGAAGCTCTAAGCGTATTTCCAAAGATGTGGTTGATTTGTTATCATCAATGATGTATTACAGCACCTTCTTTACTCACATACTTGTTACGTAGATACTCGTACATTAAATTGCGTAATTAGGTCCTATATTGCATTAATTTGTACATGTAAATATTGTATATTGTATTGTTAGCTTGGAATTTTTGCTACATAAGAATAGAAATTAAGTTTAATAAAAATTTAACGGAAATACACAACAAAGCGGAAATTTAAACCTAATAAATTGAAAATATTCTCAAAAAATGTAATTAACAATATTTTTACAAAATGAATAACGATGAGTGAACAAAGTTAGAAAGAATGATAAAAATAATCAATAAAGTACAAAACTCACAGAATAAGCACCAGAGAATCAAATACATGGAGCATCCATGTTGGTACAGATCACGCTTTTGTGAGACATTGCCTAAGAGGGCCGGCCACTCCGTTGCCGTTGAAATACACAATTTACATAAAATGTTGGAATAACTTACCAATACAGTAATAAGTTATATACATTTGGTGAGATAAATTTACCACTTCAGTAGTCAAATTAGCAAAGATATAGGAATCTTTGCTAATAGCCCACCTGAAAATGTTGTAATACAACGAAACCTAGGTCGTAGTAAAGAACTTAAAGAAAGTAGAAATAATACTACATCACGTAGTTTCATTTATTTGTGAATAATGAATTTCTACAAAATTAACGCCAAATATATTCAATATTCAATGCATTTTATATCTTTGATTTAATGATGCAAGTTGACGGGAGCAATTTTGCATTTATAATACCTGACACTCGATGGGTTGGATGAGATAGAATGTTGTTCATCCCTATCTTAAACATATTGGGTATATTGGGATACAGGTACTTCGAAATAAAAATCTGTTAAGCATGAGTAGAACTTGCACACACATAATGGTTTTCACATATGAATATTTAAGGGTTCTCGTTTTTATAAAACTATTTATAAATATTAATTTTTTGTGACATGAATATATTACCTACTGCACGTTTCACAGACGTATAGAGATGGTACATATTTAAAAAATATGACGTATAGAATGCTATAATCGCTGATCGCATGAATCGCCAAACTTTTCCTGCTACTTTTGCGTAGGCTTCTAGAAATGCATATTTTTTCATATTTTAGATTGTGTCGTTTTAAAAATTTGGGAAAGGGACATATTACAAAAATATTTTGTGACCTTTGCAATAAACACTTTGAAAATATATCCCGTAGAAAATATAATACAAAAAAATTCTTGTAATTAATTTGCCCTGTCCCCTAAAATTGTTTTAAAAATATTTTATATTTATACTATTGCGAAATGTATATTTTATTACTATGCCAGATTTAAAGTTTCTACGTGAAAAGGTTTCTGAGGAAAAGGCTGTGACAAATAGATGGACAGACATGTGAGGAATCTTATAAAGGTTCCATTGCAAAATAAAACACGCTTATTTATAAGTGTTCACGTAATTCAGCTTTGTAAAATTTCATCAACATTGCTCTTGAATTGAAGAAGTTATGATGCAGACATGCGGACGGACGGTGCGAAGAAGGTTTCCATTTTCACAATCCGTCTAAGACAAACTGAAAATTTGTAAAAGGACTCACAGATAAACATTCTCCAAAGGACGACTTTTTTAACTTTATTATGTACGTTCATAAGACAGATTTGTTACTAAGAAAAACATTAAAACTTAAAAAAAACAATATTAACGGACCTAGATTGCAAACCACTTGTGCAACTCATTATAATTAAGATTTTTTGGTCCATTTATTTTTATACAAACATTTCCATTGAAGTACATGCCGAGGTAGCCGCGTTCCGAAAACCTTAATCTAAGTTTTACTGGTTTTTGACGATGGTATTCGAGAACGTTTCGTTCATAATTCGACTAAGTCACCACGGCGTATCGTTAAAATTGCGGTTTTGTGGTCGCAGTTATAACGTACGACGACGAACATATCTACTGCGTTTACCGCTTACCTGCTTTCCGTTAAGACGCATTATTGACTTCGTCACGTGCGGTCATAACTTTCTGTCTGTACTATTGATAATTGTTTGAAGTCAATGCAAGCGGCAAAGCTATCTATTTACGCGTTTGCGGATTATTTAGCGTCGACGTATTTTACCAGCATGATTTTATACTTTAAAATATAACAAACGAAACTACATTTCAAGAAAAATGCCCCAAGATTTTAATACTAATCAAAATACGGTAAAGTAGATAACAGTGTCGATTGGTTTTGAATATATTGACTCTAATAAGAAGCAAATTTAATTATTGAATTGAAATCAGATTATAAATATCGAAGAATTTATTTGAAAATTATCAATTATCAAACAAACAAATATTGATTCTCTCGCCCTTCAAACGTAGGCTTCATCAGTTCGTCAGGTGAAAAGATGCAACGCAATGCATATTTAGATGCAGTTAACTAAAATATTCAACAACTTTTCCTTTTGTAACATTTTTCATTTATTTTTCTAACTCGAATAGTTTATATTATAAATTTAACGTGATAATAAATGAAATAATATAAATACTTATTAAAAGTTATTGAATATATATCATTAACAAAATACTGATAAATATTATTAAATTGATGACTCTTCGTGCTCTGCTCTAGTATAAAGAGGAAAAGTTCACAAAGTCGGATGTAATTCGTATACGGGCGAAGACGAAAGGGTTTCATAGTAATTTTATTACAAAAAAATTAATATGTTCCCATAATCTCAAAAAAATACTCTTTGGATCATTCACAAAGTTAAAAATCATAATAAAGTAAAATTATATTAAGCAAGTATGTTAGAAACCTTTTCGAAAATTTGAACGCGAAGTGGATTTACAAGTTTATAAGCTATTCCACGAATTACCTATCTCATAAATATCTCGAATAGCATCACAAGTTATGTACATATACGCAGATAAGAATACAAGCGATCTACCATCAGAATGTGGTTTTCTCAATGAAGCCTCATAAATTCGAAAGACGGCTTTATTATCGCACCTCACGTTACAGTGTCAGACGTCTTCAAATCCCATTGAGGCTAAACAACACGTAACTCATCCACCTGTTACAAGTTACAAGGTAGAGCTTCTATCACACCGTCGCCAAAACGCATCGGCGGCTTTCTATAAACGAACTTTCACCGCTCTAACTCAAAAGTTATAGTAATAAACCGCGCGTGCTTGTATCGCATTTCACCGCACGGCTGGTATGCAGCGCCTAAATGTTGGGTCCCATAGGCACATATAATGGTACTTTCTATGCAAATATTAAACATTATGGCTAATGGCGCATGCCAATGTAAGACGTGTGTTTCATTATCGTTTGGTGTTTGACAAAGTTCAACATGGGAATTGTTATAAATCAAGAGATACACCATAAATGTTGATTTAAAATTTAAAAAAATTATTTAAAGTTGAAGATATAAAATAGTACTTTGAAGTACTTTGCGTAGTAGAAGAAAGCAAGAAAGGTTGTCTCATAAAAAGACACAAATAAATATAAAATTATCTTCATCATTCTCGAAAGAAAATTCGTTCACGAAATCTTTGCCTACACAGTATTTTATTTAGGATATATTATAATACGACTAAATCTTTAAATCATTCTGAACGTAAAACGTGTTTGGTGAATGCAGAAAACCCAACCAACCGTTTCCTACATAATCGCATTCAAAATTCGATGTTTTAAAAAAGTCCAATTTTTTTATCATAAACTCAAAACTATGGAATATTTATTACAATAAATCCACTGCTCCCAGAAAAATAAAAGTTTAAACACTATTAAAAACACCTTTCCCAAAATTATATATCGCTAATAATTTCTGCTACGATCCATAAGGTGTTACAATGACTTTTTTCTATGTTTTCATTATATATTTATTATTATAGGTGTGATCAGTCATATTTTCTGTATAGAAATAAAAAAAATTCAAATATATTTAAATATTTTCTTTGTTTTTATTATTCAGAATGATGAGACGAATCCCTTCTGCGAATAATATACACAAGTATGTGTATATTATTCGCAGAAGTGATTCGTCTTTACCATAAGATTGGATAAAAAACAATATTTTGAAAACATAAAATTTCTATCGTAGCTGCCTTTATTTATTTATCTACTTTAATGTATCTAATTGATACATATGGCTTATTGCTACGAGAGCAATCTCTTACAGCCAACCATAACACCAGTCCAACCCCGTTCGACGAACGGCAGGGAATTGAACCCGGGTCCCCGCAGTGCGCCGCATCGTCAAAGGCTGTATGCCTTATGATCAACCCAACACACCACGGTGACGACAAACCTTTCAGTTACCGTCATTTTATGATTTTTCTATTTTAAGTTTGTCCCTTTTACTCTTTACGACCGTAGGCATGTCATGAATATTTATCACGAGTTGTCCATTAACACGAAAACGCTAATGAACAGACAAACACAGTGGTGCCTCTTAAGTTGTATTTGAAACTTTCATTCATTTGAAGTAACCATAAGAAATATAAAATTAATTTAATTTTATGTGTATGGATTGCTGCTATTGGAAATCTCATCCCGCCATAAACCGCTTCTTTTAACAATTTTTTTTTCTAGAATCAACAATACTAGATACGCAATCCTATATCCAATGAAGGACTATTTGGTTAGTTGTACTTTTCTGATAGGTATAATTAAAATAATTTTAAGATATAAATAAAACCAAAGAAGAAGATGTAACTTTGAAAAAGTGTATTAGTCTTTTTAATAAGTATATATATATATATATATATATATATATATATATATATATATATATATATATATATATATATATATTTCACTGATTGTTCAGTAATATTTCATTCTAAGCGTATAAATAACAAGTATAATATGATAACAAGGTGTTTAGAGAAATAAAACATCGACGCTTGCAGAATGGGCCGCAAAAGCTAGTATTCGCGTAATATCTGTAAATACGTTGTTATTTTGTTGATGACGGCAAAATAAAAAAGAAATTGACACAAAAATACAAATCAGAAATTTTCTGAAGCTTCATCAATATTAAAATGCTGCGACAAAAATGTTTATCTGCAATACTTCCTTAATCCAATTCTTTGGTTGTCTCTTACCGATATCTGATATCGAATTCAATGAAGACATTTTTCAAATTATAGTGAACAACAAAAACACTTTAGAATTTAATTTAAGATCAGTGATTCAAAAAAACCGACAGAATGTCTTCCTCAATACGAACGTAATCGATAAAGATAAAAACGAAATAAATAAAGTACTTATAAACAAAATAGCTGAAAAATGTATGTGGACTTCTCTTTTAAATATATAATAGAATGATAAATAACTATATTGTTCATCAATATGGATAACATAAAGAAACAGTTGAAAGTCCATGCAAAAACAATGCATGCCGGAAATAGATTCAGAATGTATTGAAGGATAGTAATACCATCTTAAATGGGATGAGTTATTGTAAAAATCTTATGTCAATGTAAGGAAGACAAGATATAACAAGGCCGAACATATTTTCATTACAAAGTTACCGATACTTGTGCCACTCCCGATAAATCGATAAAAGAATTGACCAAATATAGACAAAAAATAATAACAAACAATACATATATACAGTTCATAAATAAACCTCGGAAAGAAAAAAGTCGAATAAACACTAGGTACCAGAGACAACGCGTGGTTGATACAAAGCGCGGCAAGGCTCGCGTGGAATGCGGCCCCGCCCGCTGGCCGCCATCTTGCCGCCGCGCCGTCCAAGATGGCAACGACAACTCCTATTTTTAAGGCCTTGAACTTTCACGTTTCGGCCCGTTATTACAACGATACGATACGTGCGCCGGTGGGGAGTGGGGTTGTGTATATTTATTGAAGATATTTGTCTAGTTGGCGCTTGATGGGACTCTCTTCATGACATGATGTTACATTGTAAATGTAGAAAGGAGGAAAGGTCGAAAAGCTGGTATCCTTACAATTGAAATTTCAAATACAACAATTGTACTTGTCTTTCATGAAGTCAAATAAGACAGCGTAGAAACAGAATTACAGTTATAATTTATCAACTTAATATTTCGATATTTCAGAATATAAATTTCTGTCAAAACCGAACATATCACAAGTGTCCATCAACGTGACGTTGACAGATGCGACGCAGGACATGCTCGAGCTTTGTTCCGTTTCTTTCATTGGCACATGAACGTTTCATGTTTTTGATCTCTTTTATTTTGACTTGGCTGTTTTGTGCTCAATGAGTTTTCTTGAAAAAAAAAATTATAAAAATATATCGTAGATATTCGTAATAAACAAACTTACCACTTGCATGAAAAGACATTTGTCACTTCTTTGTTTACAATTAAAAAATAAAAACTGCGATGTTTAACCATGAAATAGGTATATTTTTTCTAAATCTTCTAATTCAGGTCTCTTTGTTTATTTATTTATTGCAATCACAGTAGTTAAATTTAAAAATTTAGTTATGTGGAAGACTAGGAGATTTTATAAAGTTAAACAATTAGAAAATAAATCCAATTTAGAAAGAAAAAAACGATAAGGAAAGGAATCGAACAGAATGAAGGAAGGGTGGCAGTTAAGAATTAAGGCAGGCTGAAATTGTTCAGATGATCCTTGAAGGTATTATTACACGGTGAGTTTCTAGTTAGCATCCAACTGATTTGAAGCTTGGACTGAAAAAAAAATTTCGAGAGGGTCGTCATATGTATATAATATAGTTTGGATTGTACAAAATACTTTAAAAGAAAGACCATAAGTACATGCGGACGTCAAACGACAAAGACTTCCACCCGTTATATATATATATATATATATATATATATATATGTATATATGTATATATATATATATATATATATATATATATATATTCAGATGAAGATGCGACTCTCACCATCATTTACTCGTGATTGCCAGCTAATATCTTGATCGGTCAGTGGACTTGACTCTTGAACTGCTGGCATTAATAAAATTTGTGTTATTTGGCGTAAGATGCAGCACAACCATCGCCTTAATTTCAAAACTCAATCACTTAACGACTTAAACACTGAGGTATTATAAAGATTACCACAATGATTTGCAATGATGTATTTAAATATGCTCTTATATACAATACCAAAAATTTTGTTAAGATTATAATACATAAGATTATAATATTCCGCGCGCCGTTAATTAATACATGCAGAAATGTGAAAAAGTTTCAGAGCCGACCCCAAAAAATTGCATCAAATTATGTAAATGAGCAATGGCTATTATGTTAACTTGTTTTCAAAATATACAAAAGGTATATATAAAAGTTACCTATTTAGTTATGTATTTGTATCTGTTTATTTCTTTACGTCCGCAGCGCAAACTTAACATTCGTATGTTTTGAACATACCTGAGGCATTATCCTCAATAGCTACATTAACAGCCTAAAAGTATGAAACTAAAATAAATTAGTAACGGAAACGTATTTTTTTTTTCTCAAATATACGTATTCAACATAATATTCCCACGAAACTTTGAGCCACATATTCTTACCATGCCGCCAGGTAAAGATTTTAACTATACAACAAAAGCACATAACAACAATATTCATTCAACACGTGTTTCTGAGTAGGGTAGCTGCGCATTAATGTATTTCTTCCCAAATATTTTAAGGTCGTATGGCAATAAAAATTCTAGTTTCTCAGAAATTGTCAGGAACGCCAAAAACCGCCACAATAACAATAACAGTCTTGAAACTATCAAAGATTATATATATAACCGTTTTCATATCTATCCGTTTAATCGTTTTACGAATCTCCGAACTTACGAAGATAATTTCCTCATTTCTGTTCGCCCATCCGTCTATCTTTCACAACCTCTTAATGTTTACGGATTTAGACCTAGACCTGATTTTTCGCAACTATAGCAAAACACTAATTTTTTTAAATGCCTTCCCATAAATGTAAAGTAGGTTCATTTATAATTTTCCATTTTAAACTCTTTAAATATTAAGTTTCAAAGTGATTATATATATAATTACTAGCTGTGCCTGCGGCTTCGCCCGATGTCAAAAATTTAAAAAAAAATTCTAAAATGCGATCGCAGCGCTGCTTACTGGATGAAATTGTGAATCTAAACAATTCCCGAATCAACTTAATCACATATACAAAATTTCCTAAAAATCAATCAGCCGTTTAAGGGGAGTTCAGTCACATACACACGGACTATATATATATATATATATATATATATATATATATATATATATATAATTTAGTTATGTGGAAGACTAGGAGATTTTATAAAGTTAAACAATTAGAAAATAAATCCAATTTAGAAAGAAAAAAACGATAAGGAAAGGAATCGAACAGAATGAAGGAAGGATGGCAGTTAAGAATTAAGGCAGGCTGAACTTGTTCAGATGATCCTTGAAGGTATTATTACACGGTGAGTTTCTAGTTAGCATCCAACTGATTTGAAGCTTGGATTGAAAAAAAAAATTTCGAGAGGGTCGTCATATGTATATAATATAATTTGGATTGTTCAAAATACTTTAAAAGATATATATATATATATATATATATATATATACATTTTCCAGAGTTAGAAACAAATACGGAACCATATTTATGCATATTGCGACGCGCATTTGAGCGGCATTTTAAAAATTGGTTAATAATGAGGGTAAGCGAAGTAGTCCATTGCATAAGCATGAAGCAGATAATCATACAGTTTTAAATATCGCCAGATCAGGAATTCCTTTATTGCTCTTTATAAATAGTGTGCTTCCGATGAATAATTTAAATATATAAATTATTACTTGATCTGGCGTGAGGCTTAAATTAGTACAGAAGTGGAATATTTTTGCAATATCAATCCCAAAAATAGCGGAAACGCCGGTCACTAACCATTCCATATCCCAAAAAAGAGATAATTTTCGCGAAATGGTGTCATGTAACATAAATACCACTGAGTAGAAATAGTTTTAAAAAATCACCTAAGTTTAATAAAATATTGTAACTAACCCGCCTAACTTAAACGTATCCTAGATACGTTTAAGTTAGGCGGGAAATGGGAATATAAATATGAAAGTACATCGATTCACAAATACAGAATTTTAAAAGAAAAGAGAAAATTTAATAGAATATTTTTAAAAAAAATTTCCAGAAACAAGTTTAAACGCTCCACTTCTTAATTTAAATTAAATTTATCAGTTAGTAATATGTGTCAACTATATTTAAATGTAAATTTAAAATATGTTTACCAAGAATCATTTTGTTTAATATTGGAGTAAAATAAAGAAAATCTTGTTGCGTTGATCGATAAAAAGAAACTGAATAACAAAAATGTACCCCCATTTGTCTACTTATCTTATACGTGAGAATTTATCTAAGAAAGCACTAATAAAAGTTTACATTAAAAAAAGGTATCTAAGCCAACTAATATCTAATATATGGTTTCGTTTATCTTCCAGCCCAAACATTCCAAAGTAATGAAATAACGACCGTCGTGTTAGCCCGAGTGATAAGTACAACCTTTTTTTCCAAATTACCCACATTACGTACGTACCTGCCACTAAAACTTGCCCTATCATCAGACTACTAGCTTAATACTATAATTTTGTTTAGTTTCGATTTGTAACCGTGTAAATTTAACATTATATTGTATCGGTGTATTACGTTGCTCGCAAATAAAGTTGTAATGTTTGTGTACTAAATTGCGGAGAAACTATCATATATTGGATGAAAAAATAATCGACCCTTTATGAAGTCCCGATAGCTATGCAAAGCTTAAAAATATTAGTGAAAATGAACCTTTGACAGAAAAGATCGTAGATTTAAAAAAAATAACGTTGACTCTGTAAGAAAGATTTAAAGAATTTTAACATAAAGTATTATTGCTTGAAAGAAATAATGATAATCTTATGAAAACGATGACAAATAATATAAAAATATCAGAATACACTTTTCTTTCCTTTTGAGCTGATGACCGGACGATATCTTAGCCAATAAGTAGTTGTAAGTGCAATGTGCTTGGATCTTCTTCCACATTTGGCGATCTTTGGTAATATTTTTTGGCTTCTTCCAGAGTCATTCGTTGATTCTGGAGATCCTCGCTAATATGAATAATCCTTATCTTTTTCGGTACTAAGCGTTGCATTTTCCAAAAAGAAAGACAGGTAGACTAAATGCTTGCCGAGATGTAGGCGAGGCATACTATAGTTTTGAGAGAAACGTTGTCCCGCTTCCAGGCGGACCATTTGAGCGAGATGAACGCTTCTACTGCCGCCTCAACTCTGTCGCAGATCTCGTTAATAGCCGTCACTTTCTCCTTTTGCACTAATAATAATACATCGAGTATTTGAATTCCTGGATTTGCCCCAATTTAATATCTTTAACGTCGGCGATTGGCTGCGATCTGTCGAGAAACATTACCTTGCCTTGTATTTATTTTCAAACTGTAATACAGGGCGATTCTGGTAATTCGATAGAGAAAATTTTTATTGCACTTGAGAAATAATAATATTAAAATAATAGTAATTATATTTGGGAATAATATCAATATTAAATTTGTACCACAAATCATCGGCGATACTCTATTTTTTCTTCCAAAGCTCTACAGCTTGTTAGAGGCGAAGGCCACATACGAGTATGTAAATAAGCTTCTGCCCTCTGCCATCCAACAACTAACGCTTAAAATTCTTGAATGTTTTTCTACATAGTTTTCATTAGTATGAGATCTTCCTCGTTTTCGAGTTCTTTCGATTTTAGAGAGGTCATCTTTCTTGTTGAATCCAGTTCAGCTTTCTTGTATGCGTATCCTAGCTATCTAATATGGTATGCTTTAATCATTATTATTATTTGAACAACTTTAGGTTGTCAGAATTTTAGCAAATTTTCCAAAAGCCATTTTGTTTCGAAATATTAAAAATTTTGCAAAGTATTTTTCCTTAAAAAGTTACTGACTTTCAACAAATTTATAGAATAGTCGGCGTTTACTATCAAATGGATTTGTAGATATTATCGAAATTTTATAGAAATTCGTCGTTGTATTTAGGCTGACTAGCTTAAATCTGAATTGACTTCCCAAAAGATAGAAGCATATATTAAACAAATTATATCGTTTCTTAACTTCAAGACTAATATCATTGGCAGAAGAGGTTGATCCGCGATATTCAGTCTCGGATAATAAGACATCAGCTTCTATAAATATTCAACGATCATTGAAAAATCTTTTTACTGAACATATTCTCTCGATACAACCACGATGTTGCTCAAAGGAGCTACACAAACTGGTTTCAAGCTATCATCTTTGATACACGATGTGTAAGCTGAATGTCTGTATATACGTATCAATTTAAGTACCCACATTCAACGCGCACTTTGTATTATCCAATCTCGTATTTCAGAGAAAAGGATAGCCGCGGGACTCGCTTCCTTGCCTGTATACAGATTCGTTTCACTCATTCAAAAATTAAGTCAATTATTTCGAGTATTTAAATTGCGTTTTGAGCTATTAAGTATTCAAATAAACTTAACGCAATTATGAGTAGATTATTAACAAAGTCATTTCTAATTACTTTGTCTAAAGGAGACAATTATAATTAATGTTAGTTAATTAAAATTAAAAAAAAATAAGACAGTATTGATAAATACGTTGCAAACAAAAACTTATTTGTTGCAAAAACAATATTGTTACATTAATAATGTGTTAAACTTAATTAACAGCCGAATTTGACTCAGTATTGTTAAGGTGCTTCTTTAAAATAACTGACATAATGTTTCTAGATGTTATCAATTAATGTTCTTCCACATCTTTCAATATCGTTTGGAATTACAACAACATTAAACATATTTATCAAAAAGAGGAATCATTTCTTGAATTCCTCTGACGCTTTCGACCATTCAACAAATACGTTAGAAATTTATATGATATTTATATTTGTTATGTAAAATTAATATACGCATAATGAAATTAATATACTAACTCCCACTAAAAAGAAATAATCAACATAGATAATACGCCATATTGCACTTAGATATCGGTATGGTACCCCTTGTTAAAGCTTCCCTCTGCTGATAAAAATAATACAGAATAACCACCTCTTTGTCATCTTTAACAAATCAGTGTAATCATAAACGCTACTTTCGATACGTATTCGAAAGAATTTAAATATTTCTTACAATAATATATACTTTTAAAAATTGTAAATTGCTACCGTTTCAAACTAATTCGCACATCCATCTCAAACTAATTCCAATATTAGAATTCGGAGACTTGAGTAGTAACACCTACGGTGTGCTGTACTTCTATCGAGTCTAACTGGAACTTTCGTGACAGCCGTCCATAAAAAATCGTATCATATTAAATGCGTAGTTGCTTCGTCTAATCCAAGAAAATAAACCGACCAAATATCTCACAAGTCCGGTTTAATTTGTGTCAGAACTATTTAGAATGTATTTTTTTTTACTTTTATATATATTTTAGCACAAATTGTTTATTTGGCACACTTATATAGATTATTACAATTTTATTATTCAGCATTATTATTAAATTAAATTAGACATGTTTATTTTTAAAAATATAATCTTTAATCCTGTCTTCATAGTTAATCAAATTAACCTAGCTAATAAAAAAAATTATTTGAAAATTTCTCAAGAGGTTCCTACATTGTAAATTGGCTTAAACTACAGCCTCACTTCCTAGAGGATAGCGAAACAAACGACCAAGGCATAACAGTAAGTTCTAATTTTCCCTCACATGACACCGGTCAACCCCTAACTTTAACGTGTTTTCATATTTTAAAGAGTTTCGAATGGGCGTAATATTTCCTGTTTTATAATATTGAAATAATTTATCAATAGAATAACAAAGTGTGAAATGTAATAATTACCCACAGCAACATTATCTCTGGTACACTTTAAAATAAGCCCAGTAATAACAGATTAGAAATTGGTAACGTAATTTCCAAAACGCTGTAACATAAAAGATGAAATCTATCATTTAAACTATGCATACAAAACCCAAATATTGGCTAAGAAACATATCAAATAAATTTACATGCTCAGGTGACTGTGTAAATAAGTTCTCGTTTAATCGCATTAACAATCCGCATGAGCATTCAAAACTCGAACATTTCCTCGAAAGCGTTGCGCAATCGATTCCTAATTACGAGCACGTCACTGCAATTACACTCGTATTAACGGCATTTCGTGCATTTGCAACAATTATTATCATTAATACCTCGTTACGTCTCAGTCGACGGGCCGCCACGGTGGTGATCAGGCCGAGGATGTAAAGTGTTCGGCGAAGCTCGAATCAGAAAAGTCACGCATGTGTGCGCAGCAAAGCAAATTGATACCACAGTAACTAACGGTCGTTGATCGTCGAGCAGTGTTAAGGCTGTGACAGTTCACTGAGTGCATTGTTTGAATGATATGTAGGTGACTGAAGATCGGTGCATTTCATTTCGAGATCAAGGTAATTGGATAATATTGTTTCCAATTTTACTAATTTCACTTATTATGTAACCCGTTTAACAAATTTTTCAGTGTCTAAATAATTGTGTATCTTTAAGTTGTCGTTCATATATTTTCGACTGCAATTAATTACAATAACTGTATAATAAAACTAATTACAAAAATACCCAATTAGGTTTATCTATCTAATGACCACCAGAAATTATTGGGATGGGCCATTAATCAAGAGAAAAATTGTAGAATCCCATAGGGAATCCTTCCATGAATTAAATAACAGAGAGCTTTCATCATAAAGCTCAATAATATTTCTTATCAAAATCACATAAATATTTTAATTACTTTTAAACTAGCCGGAAGTAGACAAGTTGTATTATGGTTTTGTGATTGAGAAGCACAAAAAAATATACTCTATACATATTTTAAAATAAACTATTAATTTAGAAACATTACTACTCGTAGCAGGAAAAAATTCGATATTCTGCTATGATTGTACAGGAATCATAAGCAAAATGGTACTTACTGTTTAAGAACCCAGCCAGTGGATGAAGGTCGAGATTATTTTTTCCTCGTGACTTATTACCTGGTCTTTTTATACAAAGCTTTTTTTCAAATCATTGCTTCAGACTTTTTAATTTGATTGTACAAACCGTTTATTGTATCTAACGATCTTAGGTTTATTATTTTGTTTCTACTAATTTAAATATTGCAACCAATATTATAGTTTTACCAAAGATATCGAAAAACGTTTAATAGAATGTTATAAACAACATAAAATAACATAAAATACACATAAAATAACATAAAATTTAAAACATTTCCAATATTTATGTACACACATATAGTTATTTTTTAAATTGTAAATACAATCCACTTCTTCTTTAGCGTTAATAATCTTTTACGGTTACGTTTACTAGCGGGTAAATTATGCGCGCAATCTTGTATACCTAGCACTTCTTAGCACTTCTGTCAGTATTTAAATTATCTGACACAAGTACTTCTATTTATTATATATATATATATATATATATATATATATATATATATATATATATATTGTTGTCATTAAAAAAGATGGGAAAAAGTCGGTTATGACATTTTGTAGGTAAATTATTACTTCTCTCTAGGGTATTAGCTTTCTAATCCAGTATTTTACTATTCGACTCATTTAAAAACACGGCGAGCACGTAAAAACGTAGATCCTCGTAAATTGTACCAGTTGTGTAGGCGCTTGAAATAACCCACCGCGGCAGTTTCGGTACAAAAAGAGTTCACCGGAACATAACCGGTCCTTCGAACGAACAGTATTCAATAGATGTACATATTATATACAGTATATACGTAGTGTAACTGTATTTTAACTATTACATAATAACTTGACGCACGACGTTTCGTATATACCGATAACAATAATAATGAACTTTGAAGTTACGTTTATTATAAATAAAAATGGTGATTGATAATTGCAAAAAGTACATTCTAACAATTCTTAAGATTAATTAACCATATAATATCTGGATATGTATAAAAAAATAAAGTAAAATGATCATTTATTATAATAAAGAAGTATTAAATCTGAATAAAAGGAAAATTATAGAAAGATTTACTTGACGGTCGAGGATTCGAATAAAGAAACTACAGTCACTACAAATAGATTTGGTTACATAAGTTAAATTCTGCGTAACTCCTGTAATTAAAAACAAGTATTTATTAATATTAAACAAGAACTCGAAAATTAAATATCTTTTATATCACTCTTACTGAGGTACATATTTCCGAAATACTAATTTTATCGTAACATTTGTAATATTGCAATATTATTTTTTCAACCCTTAACTAAATGTAATTTAAGCTCGCTATTAATTAATTTGTAGTACTACGATCATACATATATATATATGTATATATATATATATATATATATATATATATATATATATATATGTATCACAAATTTAACTAACATCACCATATTATTTTATAACATAATGAATATTTAACTCCGACCCGTGTATTAGAATATTCATAAATATAAATGGAGCAGGAAAATATACATTAAAATATTTTTAATATCTTTAATACCATAACTATTTGAATATCTTTAATACCAAAAAATATCGATGAAAATAGTTTTTTAATTCATTCACAAAAGCTTGTTATTGGACTGTTGGCGGACTATTGGCTACAAAGGGCTATAAAGGATTACGTGGAAAATTAATGTCGCGGAAATTCAGTGATGCTCCATTAATATTTTCACTTTTGTTCAATGTGCGAATGCCAACGGTCCTAAGTTTTCTTTATAATTTGTTTTATTAGGTAATGAAATGTAATTTCTTTAACTTTTTCAAATTGAATGAAATAAACGCAATTTAAAAACTTCGATATATTTAAATAAAAGTAAAACATATGTGTAAATAAAGGCGTTGCGATATCAACAAAATGTAACAAATTACACTTATTTTTTAATTCAGCGACAATTTTCAAATGTTGTGAGCTAATATTCCAACAAATTAAAGAAAATTTCATATATTTTCGATTATTTTTACATAAAGAATTTCAATGAGGCTAATGGAATGAATAATAGTAATTTAATATATTTTCCACATTAAAGAACAAAAAGAAAACAATATCTTAAAAAAGGAGTGAACATTTGAAAATAATATGTTTTATCATTTAAAATGGAAAAACCGGAGCAATGGAATATTTGCTGACAGAAAAAAACAGTATTGCAATCAGGAAATTCCGACTTAGGAAATTCACGCCAAAAACGACAATAGAAATCAACGAACAAAATAAATTAATTTTCCTTTCTTTGCTGTTTGAAAATTTTGAAGAAGTGGAAGCTTCTATAAGCTTTCAAAACTTGTACAACCCCTACTTACTCTTTAGGTAATTAATGAAATGTTAAGTTACCATTATCTGCCTCTTATTTGTTCGTTCCATTAGTGGTACGAACGTCGGCGACATTAGCATGCGAAGAAAGTTTTGCAACAGAACATTTCATTGCTCGCTGCCTTTATGAATGGCTGCGGCCTATCAATTATCGCGTATTTAAGCGTACAGTGGGCGTAGCCCTCGACAACGGCACAGGGCTGTCACTGAAAAAGTTATAAAAAAACAAACGTGGACACATAATATTCTTCACTGAGTTATTACTATAAATTATTACTTCATTACGATCCAAGTTAAAATTGGAAATTGATAAAAATCTTAAAAATATTTTTTTTCTTTTTTTTCCCGGTCGTTGAAGAAACACTATTATCGATAACCAAATAAAACTATTTGTTTAACTAATTACATTAATCTATTAATCAATTCTTTTGGTATTTATTTCAAAGTTGACGTAACATACTTATGAAAAAATAAATTTATACTAAAAATATCTACATTAAATCGTGCCATTCTCCAATCTCCAAACATTACAGTCAAGGTCGTCAACATCTAAAATAGAAATAAAAAAGACAACTAGTTGTTATCTTAAACAGCTTACGTTATCAAAAAATCACTTTGCTAATTATTCATACATACTGGCTGGGCGAAACGATGTTATAAATGTTGGCTAACTTTTATAACATCGTTTCGCCCAGGGCTAGACACAATTTTTATACGTAGCCTATGATAACTTTAAAAACCAAAGAAACCTAAGATTTTCATTAAAATGACCGGTCATTTTAATCTCTGATTATGTAACTCCTTAGTATTTATGTAGGTCTCCTTTTATTTATAATGAACTGTATAAAAGTAAAAATATATGACTTTAATAAATACAGAGTTACATCTATATATAAATATAATATTTTGATAACAACATTATTAAGTATCATTAGCTTTTACCAGCGATTCATCTCGCGTAAAAGTAATGTTAGCGTTTTATTACTATTGTAGAGCGATATTTATATAAAGTCGGTGGAAAGTTAAAATTACAGTTAACTTTTTAAGTTTTTTAGTTTATTTATACAGCCTATCATGCCACAAAGTGACCTCGCTGTTTTTATTGCAGTTTTTAATATTTACCAATGTTTTGTTAAAGTTTTAATTGAACTGGAATCTAAGTGTAAGAAACTTAGTTTACGTATGTGGAATAAGCTTTGATAAATTCAGTGTTTATGTTTCAAAAATATCCCTATTTTAACCCATACAAAAATTTTACGGACATTAAAATATTAGTGTTATTTATTGTTTCTTCTGCTCAACTCCCTCGTGGATAGCATAGTAATGGTTTCTATTGCATATATTAAATGAGCTTCTAAGGTATAAAACTTCATAATTTCATTAAAATACGTAGATTTTGCGTGATGTGCGCTGATGTGACTCTATTATCATTTTCTCATGTGTTATATATATTTAGATTATTATGCACTTTCAATCTTTTGAGTAAACAATATAATTTGCATATTTGTTAAAGTTACGTACTTATAGGTTAAAAACTAAAAATATCAAATCTTCCTTCTATTCCATTCAAATATATTTTACAACGTTATTATATAAGCTGTTCGCGTTCACTCAATCCTATTTATAACCCCCTTTTCATATTTTAACACGGTAATTAGCAGATAATAGTCCTAGAGAACAAAATATTACGTATTTGCAAAAAATTCATTAAAATCGAATGAATAGTTTTCAAAAATTTTTTCAATACTCTAACACACATTCATCCACTTTTTCAAATATATTTTGGTACAATGCTTACACATAATGTTTTTAAAGCTATACTTAATATTTTATAAATTACAGTTGAAATAATTTTTCAACATTTTTAGCATTCAATATTTTTGGTGAATACTGGTCACATCGTTCTACTGGCAGCTATGCTGATAATGGCAATTTTAATGAAAATAAAAATCATTTAATGGAAAGTATTTGACGTCAGACATAATGAAGCGCCTCGACATCGTTCAAGCTGTATCCTTCTATCCATAAAACCACGCCATATTCATAAAACTAAACGTTCAATTGACTCTTCATTTGCTATGTATCTTAAAACACGTCGAGACATTTTGTTAATGTACAGAGTTACCTTTAAAATTAATCTTAGTTTCAACTTTCGTCGTCTCTTATCGTTACTGCTCTATAATACATGTTTCGTTTTTCCAAAATACTCATATATATATCATATCCGTATTCCCCAACACTTGTAGCGTTCGCTAAAATTGGCAGCCCTGATGAACTAGGCGATCCACCTTGCGCGGCCCGAGGGACCGTTACTCCGCCGCGGCCACCAAATTCTCATTAACATCATACAAATATAATTACATATTAGGCGCGTCGTCGGCCCGGCATTGTTCTACGCACGGCTCGGGAGAGCCACACTGCATACTGAGCGCGGTTAACGGACTCGAACGATGAACCCGCAACGCTGCCGATTAGGATATGGACGAGCTATGTAAACGGCACATTCCGCACCTGCCGAGCTACTTTTTGCGGCGGTTATTGATGTTATTTTAATAGCTGTGCGAGTGAATGCCTCTGTAAGGAGCCTGCAGAGTAAACAAACGGCGAGAGATTTAAGACGACTTTAGTCCGAGCTCGCGTGCTCTTTAGTGCCTAACGTAATTGCTAAGCGCTAAAAAGAGAAGATCGTTACTTCATTGCCTCGGACTGAAGACTCAAAACGCTTCGTACATGGGATAATATTTACAAGAGAATTATTTTTCATGTTCTGTTCTTCTTTACCGGATGGTTGAGTTTGTTAACTTACACTATTTCTCACTAATTCGGATTAAGCTCCAATAATGGAACGTCACACATTTCCATTCTGACTAATTCTTGTTAACTTCTATGTATATTAATGATTTCCTTCTTTGCTTTCTCTATATACCGTAATTTTTTCAATTTACTTATGCTCGTATGGCAGCAAATCACCTTAGCATTCCCTTCTTAATTTTCAGTGCTACACCTTTATTCGTTTCAAATTCTTACCAAATATGTTCATTTTTTGCTTGATACAAACCAACCTCGTTTCAAATATATTCTAGTCATTTTTATTGTATTCTATTGACTTTCTCTCTTATTTTCATCATAAATTTGATCAAAAATCTGTTTATATGATTACAATGATTCACGTCCGCCTGCACGAAAATCGTATAAACGTAATATACATGTTATTAAGCCCCAATGTTTTCGTGTTAACTAGTTTATTTGTATTCTTCCATATTATTTATAATGTACACTTTTCTGCGATAATCAGATGGTTTTCTAAAACAGTTTCTTTGGTTTATTTGTAAGCTAAGGTACATTACGAAATTAAATAAACTTTAATTTCGTCGAACAACTAAGTAACACGTAAAATGTAATTGCACTTTGAATCACTCCATATAATATATTTTTAAAATGAACTACAATTGTTGAAATCATTGAGGGAATAGACCTATGAAATCCTTATCTTGATATGTTCACCCATGAGAAATTAGAACGAAACTAGAAAGCAAATGTCTCCTGCTTTAATATAGTTCACAATTAAATGAAACTACGTGATGTAGCATTATTTCTACTTTCTTTAAGTTCTTTACCACGACCTAGGTTTCGTTGTATTACAACGTCTTCAGGTGGATTACTAGCAAAGATTCTGAGAAATAATACTACATCACGTAGTTTCATTTGATTGTGAATAATGAATTTCTACAAAATTACCGCCAAATACTATATGAATTTATACATTAATTTTATACATTATATATATATACATATATATATATATATATATATATATATATATATATATATATATATATAATATGATTGTTAAATAACTGAAATGACCTTTTTAATCATGCTCTATTGACTGAAAAGGAAATAGACGAAAATAAATTTTAAAATATGCTTCTTAACAATACAAATTTTCTGCTATGATATTTTACAGCAAATTAGTCCACAGTCGTGAAATGCTGTTCACGGATAATCGGCCGAGATGCGCATTTCACGTTGAAGTGGCTTTTTATCAAA
The DNA here is from genome assembly GCA_039881145.1 of Druceiella hillmani. NCBI lineage: Eukaryota > Metazoa > Arthropoda > Insecta > Lepidoptera > Hepialidae > Druceiella > Druceiella hillmani. Next base: position 4,132,295 of record JAYKKI010000070.1, read on the forward strand.
CCTTGATACACAAGTTGCTCTATTTTGTTTTTTCATTCTATTAATCTATTTTTTTTCATCACGATTTACTCGCAATTTATGCAGAAATTGCAAAATCGACTGGAAAGCCACTATCGTCAGTTGCTTCCTTAAATAACTGGGGCCGGAAACTAGCAGGTACCAAAATCTTGTAGTAAATAACAAGCCGTGACTCCTTCGAATGAAATCAACCCGCCAACCGGCTGCCTCGAAAGTTATTTTGCTGATCGAAATACACTTTGTTTTTATTTCGTGACCTCGCTCTAGCGTGGGCGTTGAGGCTAAACGGTCGCCATTAACAACGTTTTTAAATGAAAACGTCCTTGAGACAACAGGTCTATGTTAAATATGGAGTTGCAAAAGTTTCATTGCGTTTGTGTTGATTTATGTAAAAAGAGCTGGCTTCAAAAACACGATAACTCTTCACATCGGAGTTTGCTTTATTTTGTTCTATCTTAGGAATACCGTTTATAGAGATTTTAATAGGAATAGAATTTGTTATTTTATGTATCTATCTACTATATACTCACGTCCCCCTGTTTCAACCCTGTTTTTTATGAATCACAGTACTACAATGTAATTCTCTACGTACTTTGAATACATCACTAACATTTATTAATGTAATCAGTATTAGATGCTATAATTTTGCCTATTGTTAAGCTATATAAGAGAAAGCGTGTTGCATTTGTAGAATTTTTTGGGCTTAAACTGGATTTAATCACGGATAAGTATAACTATCTAAGTCTAACTATCTAATATATAACTATCCTAATAAAACTATAAATTCAGAAGTGAGTTTATCTCGCGTCCACGCCTCCACTATTCAGTTTTATTAAATTTCTCACGCTAATAAAACGTAAGAGGACTAATATTATAGAATAGGTACATTAAGTAAAACACAGAGTTCCTTTAAAAAAACAACAAAAACAGTATAATGGCAGCAGCACCATCTGATGGTGTTCTCCATCAGATAACGCAGCTGCATTTATGCTTTAGCTTGCGACTTCATCATTAAATCGTCAGTTACTTATATTTTTATTTCTTTACTGCATGATTATAAATCAATTTTAGGCGAACTAAACTGCGGGTAATAAACTCGTGTTATTAGAAGTAAGAATAGCAAATATATAATTTGGATCGTTCTTGAATTACCTACTGAATTCAGTAAATGGACGTGGCAGTTGTAAATCGGCACTATATATGAAATCCAATTACGAAATTTTAATTTTTTCGATTAATATTATTCCCAAACATAAAATAAAATTATTTCGTACTCTATTCCAAAACTATTTCACAATTAATGTCTAATTTTAATTCAAATTTTGTTATTCACCGTTTCGAAATAAGAATCGCGATGAAATAAAATATTTACTGATCGATCAAACATCTAGATCTCACTTTAACTTCACCTTTTGTATTCACTGGCATACAAATACACAAAACAGTAATGCTTTGGAAAAATATCGCAAAAAATATTTTGAAATTTCGCAAATCGTTTCAACTTACACCCACTGTTTCGAAATTAATTATTAATAGCTTTACAAATTACTGAAATCTTCTATAACAATTGTTTAATACTATCAACATTCGTAATGCTTAACATCCCAATATCATAAATCCATTGTGTCCACTTGCTTAGAATATATACATTTTTGGGCTCTTGTTAAATAGACGTCATGTGCAAAGTGTGACACTGCGCAACAGGACTAGAACAAACAATTTACTGTATTTATGAATATCATTTTTACCATAAATCATGTCTTTGATACAAATCTCGACAAACGTTTAAATAAAATATACAGATCTTGTATTGAACTCAAACATTACAAGAGCAAAATGGACCGTATCGAGCATTTTGAATGCACTCAATGCATCTAATATTAAATATTCCTTTACTATACTGTAAGATTTCTTTAAAAAAATAAGAGACAGAATAAATAAAAAAGAAGTAGGAAATGAAAACCCCAATAAAACGTATAACTCTATAAGTGAGTGGGTACAAGGAAAGGGTCAAGCATATGGATAACGTGTTAAGGGAGATGGAGTAAATAGGGAGAATATAAAAAGGATTAGGAGAGGCGCGATTTTATGAAAAGATTTTTAAAACGTCATCATAACTTATGTCAAACGGGCAAAGATTATTATTTAATTTAGTAGTCAAGATAATAAATGAGCACTTTTAAAAGAAAGTAATGCGTTTAAGAATAAAAAACGTATATGGTCCCTCTGAGTGTAAATACAATATGAAAAGATAAAGGTCTGAATATAGAAAGGAGATAAGAAGGAATATGCCGATTATATAAGATGTTAAGAAGTAGTGACCGATGCTTTATATATATATATATATATATATATATATATATATATATATATATATATTTGATGTCCACCGGGAATTTCTAGCTACGTAATTCATGCTCAGAAAATCAGAAATATAATCATATCTCTAGCGTCTAAATAATATAATGTAGATCTATATGGTTTTTATTAATTTTTAACGTTTTATTAATTTTTCTATTAAGTTAGTGTTTAAACTAAACTTATGCTAGCTCATTAACGTATGTTCGTTCGTTTAAAGTATATTCATTCCTGTAAATTGCCCATATATATATATATATATATATATATATATATATATATATATATACATATATATATATATATATATATATATAAGTCGAACCGATAACGTCAATTCAAGCGGTTTAACAAGCGACGGGCTGTCTTTTCAGCATTGCAATTCGTGCTGCTGGTTGAATTACCTAGCCACAGCGCAAGTCGTACACCGCTTATGTAATTTTCAATTGATGTGAGTCCGAGGTGCATACGTAACTGCATTAGAGACGGAAGACAGCAATGCGGCTATGCACAGCCTAGAGAGCCTGCTCCCGCAGTCATCGGCCCCGCATGAGCTTCAAGTACGTGCGAAGAATATTTTACTAGGATATAGCTATATCAACACGATAGGAATAGTCTGGCAAATAATTTGGAATGAAAGGCGGGGTGGAGAAAAAGAAATATATATCGTATCAATGTTTACAGCGTAATTAGCTTTTACCCGGGTATTTGACCACGTAAATGTTTCGTTCCAGTCCTCGGGTATATCATAACAGTTCACCGACACAGACATAGAAAGCCAATTTTTTGGCAGTGATATGTTTTGTTTTGTTGAAACCTGTCATCCAGAAAATACTTTTACAAAGAACAGTCGGAAAATAGCTATAAAAGTACCCTTTACTCTTCTACTGTATGCGGAATTAAAATGAAATATATTTCCTGGGTAAAATTGGAAAATCAAAGGCAGGAATTACTTTTAATTGATCACGAATTTACCTGTTTGTGATAGGGGTAAAGGCAAACAAAAATAATGATCGGATTAATAGTTATTACATTATGTATTGCACGCAGAAATATGATTATTTAAATCATAGTTTAAAAAATTATTTAAATTTTCGATATTGACACAAAATAGAAGGAAATTGACTACAACCAACTTCATAGTTACCTTTTGCAATAATCTGTTTATTCAATAGTATTCTGTAATGTTCAAAGAATCAACACAAATAATTTAGAATTTTTAAATGCCCACAAATAATTTAGAATTATTTAAAATCCATAAGTAAACAATTTAGATGTTTCTCATGAAAACATTTAGATGTGGTTGACTTTTAATATTTTTTTTTATTTGCAACATCATTGTTATAAACATAATTTCACAGAAGCTTACTCAACTCATTTGACGACACTGGCTGCGTGTTAAGTAATCGGCTATTATACAAGTAAATGAATATATTTATTCTCTATATTTCGTTACTCAATGATTCTTGACTTTATACTTTATATTTATTGAGCTGAAAATGTAATAGCAATGAAAATAATTGTAATAATTAACTTAAAAATGTCAAATAACAAAACTCTTAAATAAAAACAATACGTCCTATTGAAAAGAAGAAAAACAACTACACTAAAACTAAAAAATAAGTTTGAAAACAAATCAAATTTTTATTGGAAACAAAATTTGGTATTTTATATCCAACAAAATGTTTATATTCATTCACGTTTTAATTTCAACGTGGTCACACATACAGTTAACGGGCGTATTACATTCATAATATGAAATGTTACAAACGTAATTATTGTACCTATATATAAATAAGTTCTGTCGTTATTATGGACTACGTAACAAATCAGGAAAATATCATGTTTACCTAACAAATCACGAAAATATCATGTCTACCTAACAAATCACGAAAATATCATGTCTACGTAACAAATCACAAAAATATCATGTGTCACCTTTAAATGCATTCTTATTAAGTCATTTAAAAAAGATAACAAAGATTAGAATGTACGACAGGAATGTATTTTGAATAAAATATTCTGAAAATAAGGAGAGAATGTTGAAATGATTCAATATCTAAGACATCGATGGTAAAATATTTTCTAAAAAAGTAAAGTATATTAGGCGAAATAACGGCTTGAAAATAGAGATAAATAGATATAATAAATAAATAAAACAAGTAAAAAGGAAATAGATCCATTTTCCTATAGGCATCGTGGCGAAGATGCACAAATGCAATAAAACTAAAAGAAAACTTTGACAGTTATAAAATTGCGCACCCACTGCGTTACTTTAATGAACAAGACGGTCTGTCGCCGTCAAGCATTACGTCGATTACGTGACGTCGTTACAACGTATCGCGCCATTTTTATTGAATAATTTTTCGCTTCTAGTTGTGCAAACGGTCATTCATCGATATTCAGGCGTACAAAAATTTAATCTCCTCACCTCCAAACGTCAATTCGGCCGTTGAACACTCGGTCCATCTATTCTCGCACTGTCACTAGTAGAATGTAAATATCGAAATGTCGGTACTAATTTTACTCGAATACAAAACCAACAGATTTGTAAATTCTTTTTTCTGTTCATAATTTGAATATGGAGATTTGATTCACTAAAAAAAATTCGATGTCTATAAATATATAATTAGCCTTAGAGGTCACCAATTTGTTAACAGAGAAAACGTTTCTCACATGAATATAGTAATAAAAACGAGAACAAATACATGTTGTCCCAGAACTTAATATCCAGCGGCGTACAGGTGTAAACCAGATTATGACTACCCGGAAGAATATAAAAAAGTCGAAGCCTTTGAAAATGTTGAAAGTGACCCTGTACAACAATTTTAGGAACTATCACAACAAATTTGTATATTTTATTGTTTAAATTTTACTATTTCTCTCACTGTCACTCTCCGTAGCGTCACTATCTGTCTTGCTCTTCCTTAAATTTAATGGCGTCGCTGTCTGCCTCATTTTTACTCATATTCATTATTTCTATCTAACTCATTCTACATGAATCTAGGACCTGAATTTTGCTTATAGGCACTGAATGCCAGTTTCACTGAATAAAGGTGTTAATTTTAAATTGGCTCTTGTTTAAAAAAATAAAAGTATTTTTAAAGCGAGGTGTGGAATCATTTTAAAGTCGTAACTAGTTACGCTGTTACAATAAAAATACGATAGTGTCGGTACATTTTTTATAACATGTTTTTTTTATAACATAAAAGAAAAAAATGTAACAAAAATATTTTTTGTGTTTAAACTATAGCAAATCAAATTTTATTTTGTTCAAGCATTGTTATGTGGACAACGGTTACAAAAATTAGAATAACAAAATTTGTAAATTTGTCATGATAGACCTAAAGTGTTGTACAGGTGTCAATTTTCAACATTTTTCCGTAAAGTGTTTATGTCATAAAAGCAAAATGGCTTCGAATTTTATATTTTCTTCTGGCTAGTCATAAACTGGCCTACACCTGTACCCTACTTGACGTTGAATTTTGGGACACCAGAATATCATATTCCACCTGAGTTTTTTACATTGCCGAAAATAACTTTGAAGATAAAAGTATTTTTCATTTCATCATCACATCTATTTTCAGTTCGTAAAATATCCATATATTACGCAGTAAGTATCGTTTTCATAGTGTCAAAACAATATTGTATAAAAGTGGAAGTGTTGAAAGATTCAACATTAAATATTATTACCTGTAATGGAATTCTAAATGTTCTCACATTTTACGAGAAAAAGACGTCAAAAAATATCAGACTATTTTAAATTGAATTCAGTTTAAACTAAGGAAGGAAAAATAAGGTTATTAATTATTTTAAAAATAAAGTAAAATTTTAATATTGATTTATCAATGATATCAAATTAACTGTGGATACCCAGTGTGATCCGATTCCGTCATCAATTGAGAAGTTAAAGGGAAAAAAAATTATTTTCTTATTTTATCGAGAACATAAGCCATAAAATTTAATTTATATTATACATAAAAATTTATATAGACTTATATTCACTAGGAAATGAATAAACAAATATATTCTCAAATTTTCATTAAACATCATTACAGAACTAGCGTTAGAGAAATAGAATACAATTGTTAAAACTACTACTTTTAGAATAAAAACAATTCAGCGGTTTCTAATCAGGAAAAAATAATATGCAATTTGTAAACATAACACAAAACGAAAACAAATAGCTGTTAATGAAAAATAAAAAAAGCAAGAAAAATTTGCACAATAACATTTGATTTGAAATATAATAACATTTGAGAAACTGTTACAAAAATAGTCATTACTGATAGTTTTTTTAAATCGCCTTGATTAATTAAAAGTAGGTTGTTAAATAACCTTGACATTCGTTCTGTTACTGTCTAAATGAATATCTTTTTCGCTCTTTTCGAGTCTTACGTGTATTTTTTCGACAACCCGTCGGGCGGGCAAGTTTCATATATTAATATTGTACATCTGTGTACAATACTATTATATGTAACTTGCCCGCCAAACAAACCGACAAACATCGAGACACAATCTGCACTAGATTTTATATTGCTGGTTCAAAGAATTCTGTAAAAATAGTATTTACCAACTATTATGAACAACTAACCAACTTACATGTACAAACTACTATGAACAATAAACCAACTTACATAAAAATACAAGATTTCTCAATTGTCTGGTAGACAATTTAAATAAAACTTTCAAAAAGCTAATTTTTTCATTTTACATATTTAAGAGTGTGATTTTACTCTTGTAACATTTGAACCCAATATTAAATGAACTTTGGTCACGATCTCTCATATAGATTCTTTCAGAAATACAAAGTTACGAAAACTAACAGTAAGTAGCCAAGTCTTAAACAATGACATGAAAAGATCTTACCGTAAAATTAAATTAATAAACCGTCGCTGAATATATCATCCGTCGATGCACATGAATGTGTTTAGTACATGCAGCGCTCCAATTATTCTTTAATTGCATTCAGTGCAGCGACTCGCCGCAGCCGCCTCCATGCTAATGCACTCGAGAATACATTTGTCGTAGTTGAACCTCATCGATTTCTCTCCATTTCTCAATTCTAATGCTTTTCAATTTCCAAGTTGAAAATTTACTGCAAACAGACTTGAATTTATGGATGGAGGGAAAGTAAAATTTGCAGTGGGTGAGCATAATGTCTATACTACACATTCAGGTCAAAGCGAGCTTTTCTTTAAATTGCTTTATTATTCCTAATATCGACAGGTGCTATTAATAACTTCAGGTATTAGAACAATTTGCTAAAATCGCCTAAAACCACTCAAATGAGTCTTTATAGTATTGCGTGACAATAAATCATACATCAATATTTATCCAACTGCCATCTTTTTGGTGGATTTAAGATTACGATTCTAGTAATGGGATGTTAGGGACCTTTAGAGTTATCTGAGTCCTTATTAGTATCAAAATGCGAATGTAAAAAAAATGTTTATTCTCCACACTAATAGTCATACTAATTTTAGTGATTTTTGGGTACCGAGTATTATCCCTATGTATAAACCATGTTATTTCAGTATAAATGTTCAGTATCTTGCACTTTGATTCTTGTGTAGAACGCACAATTTGATAGTTTCTTTATAAGAGATGAATAATTACAATATTTTTCGAAACACCTAATATATCAGGAAATAGCAAAAACAGTTCATTAATTAAAGTAAATTTAAAATGAAAAAGAAATATTGATGCAAAATCGGATTAGTATATCTACTATTAAATATGAAAATAAATTGTTAATTTTTTTCAAGACAGAAATAAAACGACCAAGGAATATTACATTAAAAACGATTTTGAGAGTTAAAAGAAGAAAAGAAGACAAAAAGGTGATTTAAAGCAAAACTTAATAAATAAAGGAAAGTTGTTTAAGAACTTTAATCTTTATCCTGTTAGAGAAATATGTCAAAACACAATAATTCAATACTCTCTCCAGTAATTGTACACTGCTTCACTAAAAGAAACTATTTCACGAATTAGTATCTGGTCCGTCGCCATCTCTAGTTCATTCACTAAGTACACTACGTACCAGTATAAAATATACCACACGTGCACAACAATGACGTTATTTTAAATAGACGCATTATACTCTCATAAACCAAACATAAGCATAGTAAAAGATAACGTTCACACACGGACTCTAAAGAAAGAGATAGAGTGTCAAAGAAGGGGAGTATACAAAATAGATTATAAATAAGACAAAACAGTTAATCACCTTATCTTTTGAGGACTACTTTTACAGCGCTAATGACACGTTCATTTAATATACCATCACTATGTTTAGGTATAAGATTTATCTAACAAGCTATAACCATAAAACGAGTTCACAAATTAATAAGCTTGTACAAAGTGACATCAACAAAGAGGCCGATGTTCAATGGCACCGCGTAACTGTGCATACCGCTCGATGATTCGAGCAAACTGCCGGCCGCGAGTATACAGTTCATTATCTTCATCACCGACTACTGTTCAACTCGTTTCTCACTGCATGTTTATTAAATTGGCTATTTCTGCGTAGTTAAGTTTAACTGTCTTTACGTAAATATTATAACAAATATTTTTTAGATCTGCTTTAAGGATTTATTCACTTCAAATATGGCAAGTTCCTGTAATCACAGTTTCCTGTTTCGATATGACCAGGCTTTCAACTCTCACAAAACCTTCACCAAAGATCGCAGGATATATCGTATTTCGGGTTCTTTGTCTACAGTTGCGATTGATATTACGACAAAAAATATGGTAAAATAATTACATCAAAATCTGATATTTTGATGTAATTATAAACACGATACACTTGCCTCAAAATCTATTTTTAGTCTAATCTGTAACTATTTTCCTGCATATATACTTAGATGTTAGAAAAAAATCCATAATAATATATGCTAATATGTGCTAAAGAATATCTGCCATCTTATTAACAAACTTTAACTACTACAACATACTTTCGCTTTTAACTAGAGTACCGAGACACAGATGGCGGGTACTTCATGGCAAATTAACAAAGTGACCAAACAATCGCGCGTCTAAACATAGAATGTTAACCATTCACTATCATGCGTCGTTTTTTCACATTCGACTCCTAAGGTCGTCCATTATCCAAGTTGGATACCCACGTAGTCGAGTCCGCAATGTTAATTGGAAATGAACAAAAACGTGGAGAACGCAAGGGCATAACTTGTTGATAAGTAAAACGAAAAGGATAAAATATCTTAAAAGGTCCAGTGCTTTAGAAGGAATTTATTTCCTGGTCGATTCATTATCTTTCTGATAACTTATTATAACCGACTAAATGGAAGTATCCGAATAAAACAAGGAAAAATTCTCTTTCACAATTTTAAAAGCCATTTGTTAAACTATTTAAGCATTCATCATTTTATGTAGTTATTAAATGTTACCATTAAAATTCGATTCCCACTATGTCTACGTGAATTTTGACTTCCAGATATCACGGATTTTTAATAATATTGAAACTTATTACAAAGCTGGGGACTTTTAATAGTTTTAAAATTACCATATTGAAAAATGACTAAAATAAAACTCGTATACATGAAAAAGATACTTGATCGAAATAAAAATGAAAAAGTAATTTTATTCTAAAAAAAACAAATAACCCCATGTAGATAAAAACCGAATGTAATTTTCTTTTTCACGCCATATGACTATTTAAAATGTAAATTATATTGGCTACGTAGCTTAAAGTACTATGGTGGATTCGCTCGATCATGGGCAACCTGCGTAACAAGACAAGGTTACAAAAACGTTGACCCTTCCATTGGTATGAATCGGTTACTATAATTGTTATTTTGACGCCACGATAAATTATTACAACTGTTTATTTAACGGTTATTCCACTTTGTTTATTCCTTTTTTTTAATGTTGATACTTTATCCTGTAAGCAATTCGCAATTACATCACACAGGTATTTTTATTAGAATTACGAACCTTACTAACAAAAAACCCATAGTGGAAGTAATTTTCAAACATAAAAAAATTGACATAATAGTGGCTAAATGAAGAATATTCAAGACAAATAATAATTACTGCCTTACAACCTAACCCAAATGAGGCGCTATATTTCATAACCATCTTAATACACTTTTTAATTAAAACTCTTATTTTATTTTATAAACATTTTATGATCAAGTTAATCTAAAATGACTACACAAAATTAGCTGTAGCTGCACATCAAAACTAAGCTTCCAAGTCTGCTGGCCGTTGTAAGTGCCACAAATTTTTCCTGGGGGAGATTTTAATAAAAAAGAGAAGGTTCTTATGATAATTATTTTTTATAGTTTCTTAGGATAATAACGCCCTAAAATGTAAGAATAAATTAACCTGCTTGAAATAAATAAGTTCACTGTAAACAGTTTTTTTTCCTCTTCTGAATCTGCTGGTAAAAATCTATATCACGGAAATTCTGGCTATCCACTTTGAGCAAATGTACAGCACCTATAATCCACATGTTGAATATTGACTCGTGTTTTTCAACGCTTATGTCGAACTTTTTATCATCGTTATCGAACTCTCTTCGAAAATCAGTTCACTTACGTTCTTCAAGAACCACGTTTAATCATTGGCATCAAAGGTATTGTTATGATTGAGTATGATGCTATTTAGCGCATCCCGTTTCTTTCCTCTTTTTGTCGTGACTCTGTTCAACGCACCTTCCGTTTTTCTTCCCGAATTTCAGTTGAATCAAGGTTTAATCAGTGACGTAATAATAATTAAAAAAACCCGAATACATAAAGGCATAATGAAAATCATTTTACTTTCATAGACTGAATTTCTGCCTCATTCTCATTTCGCCTTCCACGACTCCGCTGTCTCGTAGCCAAATCGCAGATTCATCTCACAATCGACACGTCATTTTCGCTTAATCACACGCCCACCCGCGTGCCATTCACGAGCGCTAAAATAAAAGTGGCACATTTCCATTTCACTGACGAGTTCCGCGGCATCTTCGGCCCGCGAAATTCGGCTTCAGCAGTGGGAATTCAGCGCAAGAGCAGTGGTTAAGCGGCCCACGAACGAAGCGAGCGCGGGTCGAGTGCAAGTGTGGCGCGGCCGGCGTCAGTGGGGCACGCAACGGTTGTTCGCGGCCGACGCAAACTCGATTTATCTCGAAATGCCACTTGAGCTCGCCCACTTCGCTAAACGAGTTTGAGCGAATGCGCGTTTTATTCAAAATTATTGCAAATTGCTATGCCCGCCAACGTAGGAATGCCGGAACCGCCGTTGACACATTTTAAAGTCGGCAACAAAAAAGCTGTGTTTATAGGTCTCCGGCACAACAAAAGCGAATGAATCCTTCGGTGCGGAAGGTCAGAAAAAGAGCCTCGTCTTTCCGCTTCAACGACGTCGTCGTGGAGCTTCAAAGGGGAAAGTGTTTTGTTCTTTGTATATCCGCGAACTTTTATAAAAACAATCTCTTAAGTAACAAGAGTTACTTTCAGTTATCCTTTGGGTTTACGACAGAAATATTTATGTGTTCAGGTTTATGTGATAATTTTTTTAAGTTGGGATATCATAACGTACAACCGGTCAAGATTTACGCGCAATGACTCATTACCAACAAACCTTGACAAATCAAGAACTCAAATTCCAACTTCATTCAGTAATCGAACAGAAATGGACTTAAATGTCATCTGTTACGTATTATCGTTACGATACTAATCTAAACAACAATATTTGACTGCGGCTGCTAACGTTGTCAAAAATGTTTATCATAGTAAAATATAATTCTTATACAAAATGAATTTTATGTGGAATTCGTATAGTAAAAATAAGCTTTTCAATAGTTCCTATTACGGAAAACTTTCTATTACTACGTGTATGAATAAAATAAAATATAGAGTTGTTAATACAAACAACCATTGTATCTAAATTCTACAACCGAGCAGTTTAGATTCAACAGAGCTATCGATGTTTCAAGGGTTTTTTATTGGCCAGGATATAGGTAATTTATTAACTTCGTATATTATTAATCTACAAAGTTACCTTAAAAGACTTCCATACGTTATGAAATATTTATTTGTAATTCAGTCAATTAAGTACCGATTATTGTAGCATTCACTGAGCAGTTCGCAGTGATGTACAAACTGCAATGATGTACAAACTAATATTACTTTTGAACTTTTTTCAATATTTAAAAGAATTTTCAATTTGTTTTGCTTATTAATTTGTTTAATAAAAGCCAACTTAAAATACAAAATTATTTCCGTATTTTAATACTTAATATCTTTATTTCCAAAAATATTAACATCAAAGCTACCCTACAAACTGTCAAACTACAATTGCTAGTAAAGCGAGAGGCAAAAGTTATTTGGCATAAATAATAGTCCAAACTATAAAGGTCCCAACTGTAAGAAGTAGCTACTCTGAATACCGTATTCCTCGCTAAGTACAATGTTGACGACAAGTCACGATGCCATATCAAAAAGAATGGACAATATGGCTCAACGTTATCACTATTTGCTCCAAATGGGCAGGACAAAGGGTCAAAATATAATGATAAATGAAAAAATTAACAATCCTCCACATTGTCTTGACACTTAGCTACTTTTCCTATAAAAATATCGTGTTTCTTTGAACAAATTCGTCTATAATTAATTCTCGTAATTAAACAAAATATTTCACTGTTAACTCTCTAATTTATAAATAAAGAACAATTAAGAATTTACGTACAGCACACCCTCCGCCATTGACTACAATCATAAAAATTAAAAAAGGAAACAAATTCCAGAAAGTAGATTTATTATCCTCGATCAATGAACAGAACAAAGCATAACTCACTAAATCTAAATGATCATTTGACCCAGAACATCAAAATGATTGCTGATATCACTATACAAGGTAAAGTTGACTCTATGAAGACATAATTACGACATAATTTGAATATTTGTATTACCATATATTACAATAATACGCTCTACGATTGGAAATGAATAATCGTATTAAAAGTATTTTACGTAACGTTATTCGCTCTAACTGTTTATTAAATGAATTTTTTGTGATGAATGATTTTTAATGAACAACTTGTCGCCCAAAAACGCTAACGTCGTTTAGCCACATTCATCAATAGGGTCGCTCGAAATACACGAGACCTTACTTTTTTATTTATAGATTTAACGATCATATATTATTTAGCGGTAACGTACATTGCAATATGCTATAACACGGTTGTCATTCAATTTTATTTGTTTGTATTATAACTACTTTCCTTACTGATTTTGTCAGTCACCTTAAATATGTACAATTCTGACAAAAATCATATACAAAAGTAATTTCGGTGATTTGTTATTGACGGATAGCGAAAGGAAAAACTGCAGACCCAATTCGTTATTCGTTTTTCTTACTTTTACGGCGACTTTTTTTGCGTCATAATAACCCACTAAGTTGAATTGCTTAAGTGTTTTATTTACAACTAAAATAGGTTTTTAGTACAAACGTTTACGACATTATTTTTTTTGTTAGAACTAATTCAATTAGCTACTATGTCACGCCATCTCCAACCGAATTGCCAGTGTTAATGGAGTGCTGCATTGCCCAGTTCTAACACATCACACTTACTTCCTTAACTAGCATTTATGTTCGACTTGATGAGTCTTAACCATTGTTAAATTTATGAATATATGTTCGATTTTGATATTTTTAAGCATTGTTAAATTTGTAAACAACACTTTCACTCCTTGCCTAATCTTGCAAGTTTTTCCACATACATTCTTCATATTTTAATATCTGCCATTGTATATTGTTCTCATTCTATATGTATATGTGATAAACACCTTTAATTTATTCCATATTCTTTAATAGGTTAATTAAAAAAATGTTAAAATGTAATTAAAAAAGAATTAAGTGTGATGTGAGCTGGCATTACGAATGTTCTTTACCAATTAATTTATAATTAACATTCGCCCACGGCTTTGTTCCCATAGATTTTCGATTAAGGCGACGGATTTGCCCTTAACTAAGTGAGGTTATTAAAACAGAAGTTTCTGAATAATGTTAAATTGATCGCCATGTTCAGTTAAAACTTTTCGTTTCGATTTCTCAAGACGCATCATCAATAGACATGCGTACACTTTGGACTTGCGTACACTTACATTTTTAGACTTGCGTATACTTACATTTACATAGTATACACTTTGGTTTATTCTATTCACATCTTGTAGCATTAAACTGTTATTATTAAAGTAAAAACATGGAGTTTTGTTGTAGAAATTTTGTTTATTTTTGGATTAGGAAGTTGTTTATTTTTTTACCTCCAATCATAAATTACGTATATACTAAGTTTTCTGAAAATTCGTCTAACTGCGCGTGGTGGAGTTAAGTAACAGATATACAAACATACTTTTCGTGGCATTAGTGTTCTACGTGTATGAAACCGTAGGGAATAATAGATAATTTAGTAGTGGTTTGTTATTTACTTACAGAATTGTTAGATAAAAACAAACACACTTTCACGTTTGTAATATTAGTTATGATTACAAGATTCAAAGTAAACGTATTTGTTTAGATTTGTATTTATTTATTATAAAACTCAAGGACTTTTTGTTTATCTCTTTTTTATTCTAAAATTTTTTTACCAATCAGTTAGAAGAAACTTTTCACCGTACCAAACTTCACAAATCTACTTCCCAAAATTCTAGAGTTATGAATGATATAACAGGAAGCACCGAACACTACAAGAATTTACAACGATACATTTAATATATGTTTATTACAAAAGAATAACGAAAGAAAAGGTCAGTATCTCGAGATAGACTCTGAGATAATGTTCTCTCTATCACAGCGAACAAAAAAATATACTAATTCGGCCAAAACACTCGCTATATGTTTCATAAATAAACAAAGCAACCATTGACCCCGTAAATGAATTGAAAAATATCCTGAACAGAGCGTAGCGTATGAACTGGTACACGTATAATACGGTTCGGCCCGACAAGAGCCGAATAACGACCAATGTCAACCTCCTGACTCATTCTTTGCGTCATAATAACCCACTGAGTCGTCTGTAGAAAGTGGAATAACGGAAACAAAGCCATAGTCTGTTGGGCACATATATTTGGACATGATATTATCGTTTGTATGGAAATGAACTTCAGATAAGTAAATGATAATATTGTTCTTAACATGTTTCAATCATACCGAATTACGAGCAAGACCTTTTTATTTCCAAACATATATTAATCGAATGGAAGATTTGAGAAGAAAAGCTTATTTTTTTAAATATATTATTATTAGTTATATTTTACGTTTCTATCAGAAACTCGTATTAATAATTTCCGCACTAGCAATACGACAAAAGTAAGTGCGTCTGTCAGTCCTTTTTTCCTCAAAATGTCTCGGAATCTACTAAACTGATCCGAAATATTAATATAAAATTTGTCTATAATAATCAAAAACTGCTTCAAAAAACATCAAGTTTGCAAAAAACTTATTTGTAAAATTTTTTTCTATCTAAATTTAATTTTGCTTAAACGACCTTATTTCAAACATATAGAAACTGTTCCCAATAAAAATCGATTTACTACAAAAATATTTCAAAAAATCCTTTATGTGAACCTTTATGCAATGAAGACCAACTCAGATTTAGTGAAATTAAAAAAGTATAAAAAACGTTATTACCGTTTTCACAATTTTTGAGAACTATATAACTTTTTATATTTTTTGACTCGTGTCTTAATTCCTCTTTTCAGTGACAAGATACGAAACCGCTTTTTTTTTACATTTGTGCCTTTTACTAGAATGAAAATGGAGTAGAATAGAAACATAATGCTTCAAGAAATCTTATGTTAGTGCAATACACTAGATGGCTGTAAATAAATAACACAACTAAGTCTAATTCACTATCATAGAACACGGTCGTGTCTGATATATATGCTGAAATATAATACCTCCATAACATCACAATCGGAAGTAGAATGAAAACTTAATGCTTTAAAATATGCAAGATTGCTGTAAATAAAATACAAAATTAAATCTAATTAACCATCATATACATAATCGAGTATGATTACTGAAATATAATATCTCCATAATATAAAAATATAAAGTAGAATTTAAAGCTTGTGCCTTAAGATACCCTACGTTAGTCCAATACTTTTCTGTAATACTATGTTAATGATTGCTGTAAATAAACAGCAAAGTAATTCTAATTTAATATCATGGCACACGGTCGAATGTTAATGCTCAAATAAAATATCTCCACAATATCACAATATAAAGTAGAATAGAAATCCAGTACTTAACCCTGCGTTAGTGCAATACGCTAGATTACTGTAAATAAATAACAAATTAAATCTAATTCAAAACCATGGTACACGGTCGAGTATAAATGCTCAAATATCAGATTTTCGCAAAATCACGATATAAAGTAGAATTTTAATTTAGTGCCTTAAGAAACTCTACATTATTATAATACACAGGTATTCTAAATATATAAAAAAATTAATCTAATTTGGAATCATGCTACTCAGTCAAATGCGTATACTGAGAAATAAGAACTTCCCAAAACTGCTAAAAACTGATGAGGAGAAAGCTTCCGCTTTAACAAACCCTACCTTAGTATAATTAGTATAATACACAAGATTGCTGTAAATAACTCAGAAATTAAACCAAATTCAGTATAATGGTATACGGTCGTGCGTAAATGCTCATATAGAATATTTACCCAATATTACAATGTTAAGCGGAATTTAAATCTAGCGCCCTAAGAAATCCTGCGTTAGTGTAATACACACTAGATCGCTGTAAATAAATAACAAATTAAACCTAATTCAATATCATGGTACACGGTCGAGTGCGAATGCTGAAATAAAAAGCCTAAAAATGTTCACGCACTGAATAGAGACATTATGTGATGCGTCACTATTCATGGAGCGTGGCCCGCCAGCGGAGCCCGCCGCCGGCGCTCGAGTGTCTCATTAATTCGTCTTCCGAGTCGAATGCCAGATGGAACTTACCTTATGAAAGTAATTTTTACTTTATAATGACGTTGGTTTCATTTCTCTACTCTGATAACTATCGTTTCGCGTATTTGCATACAGGAAATTGGTCGGTAATGTGGTTAAACGCGTAGGAAATATGTTGGTAATATGATGAATTAGAATCGCGTAGTTTTGATGATAGCGTCGCATTCGTCACTACTTAATACGATTGTTAAAAGGAAAGGTTCAGTTTCCTGTATTAGTGTTGTTATTCACGCCAACTTCTTTGACTTAAGTATTGAGTACTTTTCAATGGCATTCGATTGCACAACGACAATCAGATTGTGAACCATTATACAAGTCGATTACGTGTCATAAAAATAAAACAATATTACGAGGTAATGAACCATATAACGAAGGTAATAAAAGTTAAATTAAAACCAACAATAATACATAAATACTTATTACACACCCTCAAAAAACAGCATAAACGTTTTCTTCAGTGTCGATCGTGAAGAAGAAAATGTTAAAACTTTGAACAGCAACCAGGGAATACCAGAACACGTACGATTAGAAAACTAAAACGATACAAGTTTTATGACCCAAATAGGGATGTAAAATAAAACCAAACCAAACACCAAAAGTTATTGATATATTTATGGACCAAATTTATTAAATCCGTGATCGAAAGCCGCTTACACCTAACAAAAATTAGGAGGGATCCCACACTTAAGATAAAATTAATGGGAAATTGATAGAAATAATAAGCATATACATTTTACCATATAATACAAATATCCTCAATATAATAAGCATGATAATTTAATCTTATTACTGTTAGTATAAAGATGAAATAATCATGATCATTAATCATGATTATTTCAACTTTTCTCCTCATAAAAACAGAAAATTTCCGAAAGGATGAATAAAATATCAAAATTAAAACATAAGCCGCGATTATGGAAATACTCCGAGATTTTACACAAAGTTACAAAACCAAGTAATTTTATATAAATAAAACGAAGACTATAATTTTATATAAATAAAACGAAGACAATAAAATATTATTCAGACTTATTAATAATAAAGTTAGATAAGTTTAGTTTCTTATACCCAGTTAAAATATGGTTTAAAAAGTTTAAAAAGTATGAAATGGGTAGATAAAAAATGTTTAGAAACAAAACACGCTATTTAATCTCTTATGAATTGAATCGCTTCCTAATTAAACAATGTCGTACGTTTGCGAATTCGTTCTAGAATCATGAAGCACTCTAAATTTGTCAGTCACCGACCAGGTCCAAGGATGATTCCAATTCTTGTGAACGACGAGAAATTTAATGATTAGGTTTTTGAAACGCAGCCATGAGCCATACCCTTTCTTCGATAGACCATCTCATCGACATAGAGATAACGTTTGATTTAAAATTGAATCGGTTTTCCAACATTTTTTTATTCAATTAACCATAGCTTTAGAAGGGTCATGATGGTGACGAATGGTATATAAAAAATTCAAATATTTAAATGCATCATTTCATTGCACAAGATTTGATGTTTAATTAGCGAGTGGAACTAAATGAAACATCAAAAAATAATAGCCATTTTTAAAAAGTAATAGCCAAAACATTTTGCAATTCAACATCTGGTGATTACATGTTATTACAAACTTAGAAGTTGACAAATTCGGAATTACGAATTCAAATGTATACCATTAACAAGCGGATCCATTCTCATTATCTCATCGGTGACGTCAAGCTAAAGCCAGCAGCGCACGAATCAACGTAACCTGCTCTATATATCGACCGCGCGTCGCCAAATCACTGGTAGACGCCACGACGGTGCTTCGACCGCAGACAATGGAGACGTACGTGTTGCGTGCAGTTACGTCGCGTGGGAACCCGACGCCCGACTAGAGGACGCTACGCCCGACACGATTCATTACGATACGAGACATGCGAGCACGGGCGGGCATTCGTTGTTCAGTAATTGTTATTAATTAACGGTTAGGTTAGGCGAGACTGGCCGGATGTAAGATGCGTAACTCTGATCGAAGAGCTTCGTGTTGGCACATCTACAGATGGATGAAAGGATATATATGTATATACCATGGTGTGTATATATATATAAAACAGGTACCTTATTCAGTTTAAGTTTATTTTACGTCGATTACAATATCTGGGCTTTAACTTCGAATAAATCTTAAAATATAAAACAATGTGCAAAATTGTTCTTATTTACACAATTATACTATTAAGGGTATGATTCAATTTTTTTTCATATGTATAAATACCTGTCGATTTAATACGTTTTTTGATCCTTAGTAAAGAATAAACGACCAGTCTTTTTTATTTTTCGCTATTAATAAAAAACACTTAATTATCTTATATATTTACATGTTTTTTTAAATTACGAATTTAAGTATAAACAAACAAATTATGTTATATTGTAAGTCTCTATGTCCAACCTTATAACTTCTTAATGCATTAAATTTCAACACGAAACTACATACATATTTAAATAGTCAATAATCAATAGAAATATATATTTACTTTTTGACACATTGAGAAAGAAAATGAAATAAATGCTTAAACATCCATTATGTACATAAACGTTCTTATTCTCTATATCCAAAATTACTGAGTCTAATTTTTTAAGAGAATTAGACAAAGAAAATTATTATTAAGAAAGTTTCCGTTTAAAACAGTACAATACTAAATTTTATTACGTTCACATCGGGATATATAACCAATAATTATAACTAAACCTTATAGAACATTATTTACCTCGAAAAAATATATTTAGTTTATAAAGGGAAAAAATTAAAGGAAAATCTTTGAAAGAATTTCACCGTTTATAATAAATTAATAATTAATTACTGCCTGGAAATTTACACGTAAGTTGGGATATATAAAAATGTGTTAACTTGCACGTAAAATGTAATTTTAGTTTTGCTTCGAATAATATTAAAATATCATATTTAAAGATCTCAAATCAATTGCTTGACTGTATCTTCTCTTTAGTAAAGCGATAAAGTAAATAATACCAAATACATTTAGACTATAAAACTGCCGATATACTTTAAAATATGTAAACTCCTCGAATTCAAAAGTCACGAACCTATCAATGCAATGTCTCAATTCAAGATCGTACTTAATACATAAATAACTTCGATATCTCATTTGTGTGTTATCCAGATAATATCTGCAGATCAAAGTGAAATTGTATCTAACTGTATTGGAGTTTGGCGTGTGTCGATAAATTTTCCCAATAATACGGCTTCTGCCACGGTTCGCCAAACGATACCGCAGATATAACGATAGGAATATTCAGGATGGTCAATCCACAAGTAAACCGGTCTCTCCATAACTTGCACCGTTCAAATTGTAACTTCTTTTACATTTTTTAACACTTCTATCTTTATATATACTTCAATTTTATACTTAAATTTTTTCTCAAAGTATAAACTCTCTAATGAAAAAGATTTTTAATTGTGACGTGTGGTTCCAAATTTCCACGCATACAAACTATTAGTACAGGTTACGAATTGACTAAGTAGTTTTCACTCCGGAAAACACACAGTGCCTTATGAAAGCATAAAAAATTCTTAAGACGCCACTAGATAAAGCTGTTGCTGCTTTTTTAATACTAATCATTGTAAGATATCACCTACCGTAATAAATTTTCACATGGAGAAATAAATAAATATATTTGAGTAAGATATTATAAACACAAGTATCAATAATTACCTTGTAATATTTCAGTAAATAGTTTACAGAAAAATAGACAAATGACGAATTTTGATGCCTTACTCTTGCTTATATAATTTTCTAAGAATTTTCCGTTTTTTCTTATATATTCTTCCCAACAAAATCATTGTAAGTTACAGATCGAAACTAAGGAATTGAGCAAATTAGTATTAAAAAAAACCATACGTAATCAAAAAGCAAACGAATGGTAATTTTTAAAATATACATTGTATACATCCTTCGGCTCCGATAATTCACAGGAAGAAATAAAAAGTGTGTTAACAATTGTTGGAAAATCTCCAAATTTTTCGTAAACCATGAAAAATATTTCACATTAAAAATTTTTGGAATGCAAATTTAATTCGTTTTTTGGATCAAAAATTTTAAATATGTAGAATACCTAATTTTACTTTTTCAAATATTTACTCATACATATTTTTTGTAATTTATATTGTTAAATACATTAAGACGCGTCATTTTATCCTCATAGTGATTAGGAGGAAACAGTTTCTTTTACAAATATATCCCAATTTTTATGTTTCGGAAATACAGCAAATCATCTCAGTTAATGCAGTAGTTTTCAGAAAATCGTGCTACAGACGGACGAATCTAATTATTGTTAAGAAAATGAGCAGACAAAAAGACACACCACAGTTAATATATGGACTGCAAATCAAAAATTCCCACCTCATTGCACCATACCCACCACAACAGAGCACAGCGACATGATTTGATGTCAATGCGATAAGACATGTTACAAAAAGCCCGCTGTTCATTCATTGCCCAATGAATAGTTAAGTTGTTCACTTGTTCTACGCTTGGCCGTGAGAACCTTGCAGTTTCAAAATTGGACTCGCCTATATCTCGCCGCAAATCCATTACGACACTTCGGAATAATAGAAAACTCGTACGACTACACTCGTACGACTACAATTAAACCGTTGCACACGGTCGTAAATAAAAGACCAATTTGACACTATGTGTAATTCAGAAATATCCACTGTAATTAGTTTAAATCTAGCCATATAAAACGCATTGTTAAGTTATTCACAAAGTTCTCACATTTGGCGTATGTTTCTAATTTACCATTATATTAACACTATATTAACGTGACCTAAATTTAATATGCCTGGTTTCTGGAACCTTAATAATATTTTAACTTTAATGCACTAAAAATATGAAGGTATACTCATCTTCAAAATATAGAGGTCCTGAAAATACCTATAATGCCGATATAAATAAGTGTAATAGCAGAAATATTATTGACTGACCAATTTACCACTATAACCGTTGATGGAGACTCCATTATTAACTCATCCTTCCTTACCCTAAACTTGCTGCGGGTCTCATATACCCGATGGTAACTGAGGAAGCGATCTTAACACTGACTTCAGTGTTTTTTCTCTTTTAAAACAAAATGAAAAAAACGACAACAAACAAATCCATGTCCAGCATTACATTGTATAAATTCTTACACAATATATCGCATTTTTACCTCGTGGTAGCAATATAACAAATTATTTCTTTCAAATTATTTCGCCTCGGCTTTCATATCTAATTCCCATCGTAACTCAGCAATTTGCAATGTTGAATCATAGTGAAAGAATTTGTTTCTTGTTCTGTCTAAAAAACTGTCAGTTAACTACTGGCTTTACAATTAAACACACACGTGGAACTAAACTAACACTAACAAAAAATAGTTAGTTTTTTAAAATACTTGAAGTATAATCTTCGCACATAAATTCAACCGACAACTCTCAACGAATCTAACATTCATAAAAACTGTTAAATTTCCAGTCTCGTTGACCGCACGATGATATCTCAAGCACGATGATATCTCAAGCAACGCTAACTAAAGTATAATCTTCGCACATAAAGTCAACCGACAACTCTCAACGAATTTAACATTCATAAAAACTGTTAAATTTCCAGTCTCGTTGACCGCACGATGATATCTCAAGCAACGCTAACTACCGCCGTAAAAATTCAAAAAAATCAACAGACGGTACCGAACAGACGAGCTAACGGTTGTAAGCCAAATGCGCGGACGTTGGCCACGGTGACTGTAAAATAATGACATTGGATTCGCTATAAACACAAATCAACTAAATAAACTATCAACGAGCAATGCAAAGTGAAAGAAAAGTGAATCTACAGAAGAAGATAAGTGATCAGAGTGGCTCTTAATTACGGGACAAAAAAATCACTGCCTCGTCTTTTGACTTTACGCATCTTCTATTTTGATGTAACATTGAGTACCATCGGACATTAAATAAAGGAAAAGTGAATCGTTCCAGCAAAAGTGATTTTCTAATGAAGATATAAAACGGTAATCGCTTTACCTTTCGTAAAAGCACATGTAGCATTCTTATGTACACAAAACTGATACGTCACATTCGTGTATGAATATGAAAACGGCCATCCAACCTCCACGAACTAAAATTAAGAATTCACTCAACCTAAAATATTTTCACTTTTCTTCCCAATTGCGCCACTCATTGAGCTTCTACTTTACGTTGGGCCATTTAACAGGATTTATATTTACATACCAATGAACTATTATGAAAACATTTTGACATAATATATACATAACTATGCCTCAATAAGTAATCGGTTCAATTTTATTTTATTGGATTATGTTATTGGATTTCTATACTCATACACGAGACGATATGGTTTCTTCCCTTTTCTATTTCCTACCGATTTTCTCTTCGGTATACTGAGTTACCATATGTTACAGCACAGAAGAGAAGATATATTGATGAAATTAATTTTTCGACAGTAAAGTGTATAAATTTTGCACTCAAATTTATTGGGGAAGCTCCCGCTCTTCGTACCTGATAATTATCTGCGCTCACGCAGTCACAATCTTTTTACTACACCGTCATCTAGAACTGAATTATACCGAAATTGCCTATTTTCCCATGGTATACAATTGCTCAACCATATCCATATCCATATAGGTTGCACTAGAGTGTGATATATTTATGTTGAGGGATAATAAACTTCTTGAAGTGTACCTTCGCTGTATGTTATAATTGTCTTGTTATCTTTATTGAAATGTATAGGTCTAATGGATGTAATGTTTCAATAACTATTTGTAAATAAGTAATTTAAACAAATTTTAAGTGTTAGCCTGAAAGTCTAAAAGTGGTATAAATTCAGAAGAATATTAAAGTAATCCGTACTTCCAAACCTTTTCGCACGGTGTCAGTTTTTGCGAATCTTTATTACTACGGCTACTTTGGGCATATTAAACATTCATAAATATTATTTTTAGTTTTATATTTCGGAACTATAAGATATTTAAAGAAAAGAGGTTTCCGTTTACAAACATTGACAAAATCCCAACGAATATGTCGTAACCCCAAACGACGACATCGAAAACAAATAGGTGAAAAATCTAATATAAAATGTATAATATAAGACATATTGCATAAAAATGCTAACAGCACTCAAGGCAATAAATTACAAATAGTTCGTGTGAAGTTG
Organism: Druceiella hillmani; assembly: GCA_039881145.1. Lineage (NCBI taxonomy): Eukaryota > Metazoa > Arthropoda > Insecta > Lepidoptera > Hepialidae > Druceiella > Druceiella hillmani. Next base: position 4,156,848 of record JAYKKI010000070.1, read on the forward strand.
TATCAATATATGACTCGAACTAAAAAAATGTGCACGGCTTAAAGTAAGAGTGGCCGGCTCTTAATGATGAGTCAAAACGTTTCGCCGCCCTGACTTTCGACAAGCGTCTACTGTGTGAGCATGCGCAAATAGACAGACGTACGGAGTTCAGTTGTGAGCGCAGAAAGCGCGCGCATATTTAGAAACTCGGTCCGCTTTAATGCCTTATTGAGTCTCTTTACTTCGAATTACAATGCACTGAGCTCGTTTCAGTAACCGGATTGTAAGTTCGGCCTCTTAAAATTACTCATCATATTCATTTAAACGGAGTCGAAACGCTTAAGAATTCCCGAACATTAGTTGCTTTTTAGTGTTTTGTAATAAAAGTGACAACGGCACACTTATGACCTCACCTCGATGGAATGTCCATCCGATTGTCTGGTAGTATCATAGCTATAAAACTGTCACAGCAAAAAAATTATATTATAAAGTCTGTCTGTGCTATCATAGCCTTTTAGAATCCAAACCTAGAAAGCAAATAGTTTAAATTATAAATTTGATGACTCAAAACTATAACGAGAAAAGAAATTACAATATTTTATTTTTAAATGAGTTTATGAAATATTACATTTTAAAATATTTTTTTTTTCATCTCGGCGTGAGATACATGAAATAAAATTTTATTTTATTTTTGGAAAAAAATCAAAAACAAAAACGAGGATTCAACATAACCTGGAAGAAATTTAAAAATCGCAAAGCCAAACACCTTGTTTCTTAAAGTATTAAACAAAAAAATCTGAAAAAAAAATGATGAAGAACCTTCCATCAGTAAATAATAGAAGGTCCTTTATAATTTTTTTTCAATATAATAATTATAAACATTTAATTTTTTTTTACATGTGTTTATAAGACACAATTTAATTATACTATGAATCCAATTTAGAACTAAAGTATTGATCAGAACGAAAAAACAATAATTCCACAAATAAAAGTTCAATTTATAAAAATATAAATTCTTTATACAAAACTATATAAATAAATGTCTGAATCAATTTTTTTTTAATATTTCAATAATACATATACCAAGGTAACTATTAGAACATTGCAAACCAAAGGTGGCTATTAGAACATTGTAGACCCAAAACCCAAGACCAAGTTTGTTTATGAAAGTTCAATGATAGGCTAATATAGTAATACTAAAAATCTATAACATTAATTTTTTTTGTTACAAGATGACGAAGAGTGAAAAAAATTTGACAAATCTTAAAAATTTACAATATTAAAAATGTTTAAAGTTACCATTTAGACAAGGATGACAATATTGAATTGTGACGTAATTTTTTAGTAATGTTCATTATATTCTACGACAGGGAATAAACCAGGGAGATAAACCTTCTACTAAATTTGGCAAATGGTTCAACTCGCACATGATCGATTTATTTATTGTCATTTGGCACTATGACCTTTAACGGTGAGAGCATATTCAAAATTGTATTTAATTGGTTACTTCGCTTGCACGAACGAGACTATGGAATTACATTTACGTAATAAACGTGTTTGAGTCAATTACTCAGTACCGTCTAGTTTTTGTTAAACTATATGCACCTCAGATAAATTTTAAAACACTAATCTACAAATATATAACATTTAAAATCATATTTCCTTATTAAAGGTATTTTGCTGGACATTACTTTTGATACTCACTTTCCGGCCTTCATTTCCTCACGACACTGAATGAGCTGACAATCAATGAAATCTTTGGCAAAGTGTATTCTGTAGGTTTTGGTCGACCAAAAAAAAGACAATAATTCTAAATAATATAATTTCGATAGCGTATTACAATTTTATAATAATATATGCATACATAAGTATATATATATATATATATATATATATATATATATATATATATATATATCTAATGGTATTACATAATCGGCTGACCTTTAAAGACGTATTGACTGTGACTTCAATTGTACATTGCTACAACTTGGACTTCGCGGAGCGCATCTCTTATTGCAGAGATGATTATCGTAATACAAATAATGTTAACCTTTCTAACACGTCAGTGTCATAAATAATTTTTTTATTGTCAATAAATTTCCATATTTCGTAATATAATAATAAATTGTCTCAAATATACTAACTAATATTATGTAAATGAGCTTTATCTTGTGGAATAACAATGTTTTTTTCTCTTTTTTCAGAATAAAAATGTTGATAAGATGTCGGGCGACAATGTGGGTCGCCGCCTTCATCATAGGCATTTTAATAACAACCACCAAATCAGAGGTAGGTATTTCTTACCTAACAGTTATAGTACCCTACATAACATCTTGCCAATCAAATGAAACTACGCGATGTAGTATTATTTCTACTTTCTTTAAGTTCTTTATCACGACCTGGGTTTCGTTGTATTACAACATCTTCAGATGAACAATTAGCAAAGATAGAATTACCTAAAGATAGTAAACCGACTAGAAATATCTTTGCTAATAGCCCACCTGAAGATGTTGTAATATAACGAAACCTAGGTCGTGGTAAAGAACTTAAAGAAAGTTGAAATAATACTACATCACGTAGTTTCATTTAATTGTGAATAATGAATTTCTACAAAATATATTCAATACATAACATCTTTTTAAATGAGAGAAAGAAGTTTTTCGGCGTAAGAAAGAAATATGTGTTTATTTTTCTAAATATATAAATCTCCAAATTCAAACGAATAATTTGTAACATCTCTCATACATTCAACTCTATCCCAAAAGTATTTTTTTTAATTAGTAATCTATCAAAAGTTTATTTTGTCTCTGATCATTTTAATATTCCTTCATTGCCATCAATAATCAGTAAAAAACTATAATGAAATTGCATAATATCACAATACCAGAATTTCCCACAAGTAACTTGCAGAAACAAATAGTACCTTTCACTACTGCACAACTATTTTAAACAGTTACAAGAAATATTATCGATACACTGTACAATTATGACCTTTTTAGTTTTGTAATATATTGGGCCTGCGTAGAGAAGTTACTACTTCACGTGAAATTCCCATAAATTTTTACAGTATAACAATCGATTACACGCATACATTCTCACAAATACCCGAGCTCCTACTTGACACAAAAATTATAATACTGAGCCGCTCACACACGGAGGCGCCCTAATGCGGGCAATACTTAACAAAGATTTATGACAGCGAGGGATGGCCCGGCCACGTTCCCGCTCGCCGCGGCCACGCCTAAACCTGTTCGTAAAAGAAACTTTACTCCACGACACGATGAGAATCGCCGTAAAGTTAAAGACAGATTACGGTAAAATAAACTGTTCGACCGAGGCGGGCTTCGGGCTGAGCTAAGGTGCCTCCATTATGCGATTGCGACGCTCCTCACGTGCGTGGCCTCTGATTGTGATTCTAGCCAGACGCCGCGAGTTTATTCGACATTTTTTTGGCGAGAATAATGCTCACTTGCGTAATACATAAGAATAACGCTCGCTTAGAGATGAGAATGCGTTGGGAAAGACGTGTAGGTAATACGAGTATGGTGTTGGGTGCTTACATAACCGACGATTTCTACGGGCGACTGCGGCAGACGATCCGGTGCTGTATCGTCTTATACACTTTCGTCAACAATAGCCTATTATATTGTCAAACGCCGGTAATTGAAAGAGACAAGGCGGGTAATGCGCCACACTTTTACCAGCGCAAAATACAATGGGGACCAAACACGAACTGCATCTGAAACTGACATTGTATTGGTCCCCGAATTGTACAACAGAAGGATACACACTATTATTAATAAATGAATATTCACAAGAAAGCCAGAGACCAATTAAATAATACCATTATGAAATTCCATTGCCAGTAAGAGGCTGAAAAACGTTGTGAAAGAAGACCGGCCCACTGAAATTATAAAAGAGCAGTTATGATAATTAAAACGAAGAAAGAGTCCGTTTATGACACTCACTAAAGTTTTATATCACTTTAAAAAAATTACAATCATTCTTAAAGTTTAAGGGAGACGGTCTGCTTGATGGACGACAAATAAAAAAGATTAATTCAATTTTATAAATTTAAATTGCCATTCAGTAATAAAAAATACGATTCCCATTCCAAGGTAAGACATGCGAAGTTACATTGCCCCTTTTAACCATCTGACATCTGAAACCATAGACGAAAAATTATGAGAGAAATATGAAATACCTATGCCGAAAAGACAGGGGAAAATAACAATAATAACAAGTAACAAAACTACTAAAAGTGTTAATAATTCAACGTTTGCATTGTTATGACAGAGATCTGAAATAACCAACGACTAATTGTTCAACGCAGCGAATAAGAAAACTGTCTCTATTCAAATCAAGTCCGTTTCGCAATCGCAGGCGGCACCCACCGGCCATTCCGCTGCAGAACATTACGTGATATTGCATTTAGACACGTTTACTATTGAGCATATAGATACAATTTACAAGAAATTCACAACTCGTTCGCGTTAAGTTTGCCACGCGCTGAAAGCAAGGTCTTTCTGAGTGAAACTTTCAATAAATATACAATATAGCACACGAGAGTGGAGACTGTTACAAGCGACATATTAAAACTGAATGGTAATGAGATGAACGCGTAATTTATAACATTATCGAAACTGATCAAAATAGAATAAAGCAACAACTTGACAATTTATTTTGCTCACAGAGAATACAGCATTGCAAGAGATAAAATTACCTACCGACACAATTAAAACGAATTTCTCAACGCTTAAAATATATTGACAAGCACTCAAACAAAAAACTATTATGAAATTTCAATTTAATCAAAGTAAGTTTATCTATTGATTAACAATTTCAAAATAATCTGGGTCGATCCTTATTCACAAATATACTAAATTGTACCAAAATCATGAATTTCAAACAATTTTAATTTGAAATCACAAACTTATTATCTGATATATGATATATTTTTATCTGAACTATAAAAAAACGGAAATGTAAAAGTGTAAAACAATTATTTTACTTCCAAGTTCCGTATTTAACAACTAACGAATTTGCTACAAATAAACTTACCTTTGCATTAAGTTTAATATATTGAAAAAAATTCTTAATATTTACAACGATTTATTTAAAAAAATGTTTTCTTGTCATTTATTAAACAAAGAATAGATTTATCCTTATTTATGAATAGACAATTACTTTAGATATTATTGGTACTATAATGACAGCTATTAAATTAAAAAGACTGAGAAAATCATTGATACCCAATATTTATTGAAGTCACTTCGCCACAATGAAGCCAAGTAGTGACACCAACTTCAAGCTATCTCCAACCTGGCAGCGCTGGGTCACAAGCTAACTAACTCGCACTATTACAAATGTACTTGGACCGATTTCGTGTACCGTTCAAACAGCCTGTCGATTGTAGTCGTGCCGAAGTAAACACTATCATAGTGGTTAAGTTAAAAAATGAAAGTTATTGTCGACGAACAAAACCGCACAAACAAATTGTATTCTGACTCCGTGACGATTCCTTTTTTTTGCCAATTTGTTTCTTGTCTGCGTTTGAACTTGGATTGTTAACGAGTGATGTCATTATTTGTTGCAGGGGAACCTCTTCACATGTCCTAACGGTAAGTTAGCATTTTTATTGACTTTTTTCATTGTTTAGAATTATACTTATTTTTGGTAAGTAAGGCAGACCGCATACAATCGACTACACAGGTCTGTCGAGATGGATACAGTCGATTAATTTTGTTTGTCATGCGACCGTAGATTATATTTACGGGACTTTTTATAGAATATTTTTTTTTATAAAAGGCAATCAAAACAAAAAGATGTCACGGACATATCTGATAATAATCGCACAAAATTTTATAGTAAATTTATATAGTGTAAAGTTAATATTAACAAACCGTCTTCAAGTAATATTCATTTGATTTCTTCATTCTGCGTAATCATAACAAAAACATGATCAGATCCTCCACCAAGAAGACAAATATTTATTAATACATTTGAACATAGAGAACAAAGTGCCAAATGTAGTTTTAAAATTCCCATAAATATGCATATTTATAAATCTTAAAATTTTCTGAAGAACTGTAAATATGAATAATTATCAAAGCTTAAGCTTCAGGAAATTATATCTATAAAATATTAATTTATTTAAGAATGAAATAACAAATATTACAATTACTTTTGTCAGCAATACTTGATTTTATAATTATTTTGTTTTTTTATAGCTCGGAAGTAATTTACGTACTCTATTTTAACACCTGCTCGAAAAACACAATTTTTGGTAAACTGATTTAAAATTTTTAAACAATACTTAATAACATTTTCGCTATTTGGCTATCCCTACAGAATAATAATCAATATCGATTGAATCACAAATAAAATGCGATCAGTTGGAAATACAATTTCACTAGTTGATACCAATGTAAATCTAAAATAATAAATTTTAGTATTTCATCACATAAATTACTGAATATAATGTTCGACGAATGTAATTGCAAACATAAAAACTAACAACAAATAACGAACCGTATTCTATCCTCAAATAATCGATACGTTCAAGTGTGTGATGCAACTGTACATAAATACACAATGGCGTAATAAGTCATCATGAATCCCATATTCTATGTTTCTCGCCAGCGTAACCGACGCTTGCTTTACGCTGTCTGGTCGTGGCGAGGTCAGCAACGAAGAAGCCGTCAAGGATATCCATACGCACAGATCGAGATCCGCACAGAGCGTTACATTAAAAAATTTACGAATATTATTCAAACTCAGGTTTGCAATCAACGAGTGGCTTGTCTCGTCGAATATTTCCGGGTCTTTTAAATTGCGATGCTAATCGAATGCCTTGCGGTACTGCTTCTCGGCAATTAAATAGCCTATTTGCATTACATCGTTGGGTTTTGGCAGTTGCAATTCCTGACATTATTTACAATCATATTGTTTTAGTTTTAGTGTGGGAAACCCTCTCGAAATGCGTCGAATATATAATAATAGAACACGAATATTTACCTTTACAGTTTTACATCATAGGCTATGGTACTTCTTAACTTAACTTATTTTCGAAGTGTCTTGTGTTCTCATTTATAAAAAACACAACATTGAAATTACAAATTATATACTACCAGACATAAAAAACATCGCAAAAAACGAAAGATAAAGTTGACAGAAATTATATGCGTTAGTGGATCGCTATTCCGCCCTCAATTCAATATGCTACAAACCGTGGTATAAATTACAAAGCCACCAATATAGAATCATTCTCTCTATTTGCTATTTTCCAACGCGATAAGAAATGATTTTTTTATGAATCCTTTACTCAATATTTCAATGTAGCAACGATGGTGGTACAAATGAAGTTAATCATTAGTACATATCTCATTGCTATATACAAGAGGAATCAAGTATATAGAAGTCAATTTATTCCTTGAACAAGAAATGTGTAGCATTAATAAATTCAATAACAAAAAACTATATTTTGAAATCCACATATTTAGGCTAATTTTCGTAAATCAAATAAATCTTTGACATTCATTTAAATATTGTTTGCTTTGATAATATTTGGTTTTATTAGAACTCGAAACAAAAGATGTCTACAATAATTTTTCTATACTAACAATTAACTTCAAAATACTATTTTATTAATTTAATGATATACAAATTTACAATAACTTAAAGGTATATACAAGTACTATCAAAATTACAACACAATACTCAAACATCGATTTACTAATCAAGCATAATGCGAGAACCGCCAATGAATCTAAAAAAAACAGTTATCTACAATCATAAACTTGTGCAAGACGCGATATGCGAATGAAAGTACAGCGAGGCAATCTTGTCTAACAATATTATAATTCATCTCATTCGCACACAAAATCCAAAGTCGGATTGCTCCATCGGACCGAAGTACACGTCGCGAGCAAATCGCACTTTGAATTAAACGGTTCACACGGTTGCGCAACTCAATGGTTAATGGCGTTAGATTGATTAGCAGATCGGCGATATTAATTGTTGGAGCAAAGTCGGAATTTCACGCCAGCGGCGGCGCGGTTATCACACTAGCTAGATACTCGATAACGGTTACTGCGCCGATCGCTCGCTAACGTACCTACAGAGAACGAACTTGTCCACGGCGATTGCACGATGGCTCACTTTCTTTTTTTACGAGAAGCAAGTACTACAGACGGTAAGCTATTACATTTATCGCTTGGTCCATTCCAGGCTTTTAAACGGTCGGAAACAATGTGTATGTTATGTAAAGCGTGTAAAGTGATATATTACGTGAACGAACAGGGTACTTCGTGATTTAAGCTATGGTTATTTTAACGGTATATGAATATCAATCAAACTTCTAATTCCGCCTATCTCAACATGAAAAAAAACGCGACATAACTGTTTAAGCGCACAAATACACACTTTCATTCTTAGGTATAAAAGATCGAGCATTGCTAAATTAGTACACGGTACAAACAACATTATTATTCTTCCATGAGATACTACATAATGTCTGTGGACTGTGATGACATTTTTAAACTTATTGTTTAAATTCGTGTATACAATTCGTTCTAGATGTCCCAGTCAATGTTATTAGTGTATTTTAATATATTTTTTTTTATATTTGGGTATTTTTAGATATCAAATTAGAAAAATGTTGAAACGGAAAATATTTAGCTAATTTTCTTTTGAAGAATTGGGTATTCGACTAATTTTTTTTTATTTCATTAATCATAATTTCAAGGCACAATCTGATGAAGAAAGTGAAATTTTTTTTAATAATCTCAAAAATTTACCGAGTTATAAAAGTTTAAAGGATGGCAATACCGTGTTGTGAGGTCATTTTTAATATTACATATTATATTCTACGAGAGGAAAAGAGACAGGGATATACCCCACTCTATCCGTATCTTCAAATTTAGAAGCCTACAACTGGCTTATTTTTCAATCAATTTTTGAATTTTTTTCAAGACTTAATTAACTTATATTTCACAATATTGTACAAAAATATAAAAATTTAGAATGAGTCAACTACCGTATTACACGATACCCGACCATAAAAGGCAAATTTATGACGAAATTTACACAATATTCTAATAGTTTTTAATCGATTTCTCGCGGAAAGGCAGAAGTTCGTTATAAAATCCTTGCATTCTCCGTATTTACATAGAATCCGGGCTTAAAAGAGACAGAAAAAATTAATTCTTTGAACAATAATCTCACGTAGAGTGTAAAATGTAATTATACAAGATCACACATAACTTGAATTGAAAGTATTCTCCAAATAAAGTCTAATTTCATATGCCACATAATTAAAAAAATAGGCTCACACGTCTAGATTTAAACAAAAATTTAAACACTTTGAACCATAGAACTAACCAAGTTAATATCATTTAATTAAAAATCATGCGCAATGAAGTTTATAATCGTCCTCGTATTTTATAAAGATGTAAAATATCAATAATTATTACTTTACTTAACTAAGCTGTAGAATGGGCTCATAAATTTAATAACATTTATGTGACCAAACAATCCACATCTAACTCCGTTCACCAATAAATACGTTACCAGCTCCCTTTAAGTAGGTGGTCTGACCGGGTTTAGTCCGCGATCAAGTTAATAACGGGCGACAGAGTTATCGAGGCTGTATAACATTTTTCTTATCCAGATATCATTTTGAGAATAGGGCGTTCATCTGGGTGTCATTTTTATTATTTATATAGCCTGGCATCCAGCCCCGCTCGATGAGCGGTCGAGAATCTATCAGGATCCTCGCGATGCGCCATGCCTTCAAAAGTCTTATACCTTGTGATCAAACCCAATACACTTCCGTAACACCTTTTGAAATTTAAATCCTAAGATTTCGGGAATTGAAAGTACCGACACGAGATCAGAATTTTAGCGGAATCTAGATTGCCATAAAGAAGAGCTAAATATGTTTAAAAACTACTATTTTTGCTAATTTATACTGTACCTCGATATATAACTTAAAGAAACTCGCTCTTATTAACCCTTTTATTATCTTGACAAGAAGTTTAAATCAAATAATTCTAATTAATATGATAAATGCGGAAATTTGGATAGATGGATGCAGGTTTATTAGTCTATAAGTCCGTAATTTTTAAAAGAACGGAATCTGTTCTGAAATTTGAAGTGATTCCTTAGGGATAGCGTTCCTTAGAAATGATTCTTAAGGATAAATTGTGATGATCAATGATCACGTAGTATTGTCTGTAAGTTTGAATTTTGCACATATCAACTCATACCGTTTACCCCAAATTCCCGACTCCGTGGGACAGCACACAATACGTGGAATGGTATTTTCCCCTACGACTGATAGCATAGCCCCTATGACAGCATTTCAACCTTTTATAACTCGATCGCGATGTTACTACAGAACGCAAGTAGATTCTGAAAAAATGAGGACCGAAATAAGTTATAGACTTAATTGACACGTACTTACTGTTGCCTACGCTAACGAAGTCGCAGGCAAAATATATTAAATAAAAAATATACGTTGGGCAGGAGAGCCGCTCCGCAAAGTGACATGGAACATTAAAGTCACGAAATAGAGCACTGAATTTAAATATTAATTAATAATTTATTATTCATATTTGCTAGTCTCGATCCCGATATGTGTCTCGGGATCACACAATCTAATCTCGATCCCGAAACTCTATAAATCAGTTCGGAAATGAAAAGAAGTAATATTCAATATTATAGTACTATATAATATTCAATATAGAAGCTATTTTATAACTGATTTTAGTATCGTAGTGGAAAAGCATTAGACAGAAGGGACAATTCTTTTGTGAAAACTCTATTTAAAACTTGAGAAGGATTAAAAGGTCATATGAACTCAAAGATCTTCAAATCAAGATCATTTGTTACTCTTTTCTTACTGTAATAAAATATAAAGATCGTTGACATAATATGAAGAATTAAAACCACGTACAGATGATTGATTTTATTTGTACATTTACAGCCTAACAAAAAAATTAAATACGTTAGTATAGGCGCAGAGTTATACGTGTCACGAAACAACGTCACGTGACACGTTGAATATCCCCATCCTCCCCAGAAGACTGCTAAGTTAAATTGTTTTCCACATAAGAAAAAACTTAAAGAGAAAAGCCGACTAATCTGGAACGAAGCTTCTTGAAAGGTTACGTCTGTTATACTCGTTGTGATGAATTTACATCTTGATGCCTCATGAAAATTAGCATGTCAAAATCTGTAAAATTAAAATTGGAAGACGGCAATGATTTTTTTGTCCAATTGATTAGAGGGAGGTTGGCTACGCTTCCTGCAGAGTGTCAAACGGCAGAGTATATAAATGTTATAAAAATACTTTAATTGTCGACGTATACTTTTTTAATACCCTGTTAAAACAACATTACGCTTGCGAAATGCGATTAAATGTTTTATACATATACAAAGGTGACATTATATACAAACATGACATTGGATAAAACAATATGCAACATCCAGCAGACGAAGAAAAAGTCGACACGATTCTAAGTTGATTCTAGGCCGTTTCTTTGCACGAGTATTATTGACATTATTAGTTATAAAAATCAAAACTTTTTTTACAAACTTGCGCCAACTGTAAACTTGTTAACTAGGTTTTTCTTGTTCTTGAAATAATATTCATTTCATAACTTTCTTTTCATTATTTTCCATAAAATAGATATCCTTTTACAGTAAATTAACAAAAAAGCGAAACCCAATAACAAAAAAGCGAAAATTGGTCATATTTGCAAAATAAGTTTCTCACAAAAATTTAAGGATATTTAAAACAAATCGACAGTAAAAAGAATTTAAGGATATTTAAAAAAAATTACCATTTTCAAATGACTATTTGACTATAATATGTAATTCGTAAGAAAATCATTTTAATTACTCTTTATTTCTCTAGTTACTAAAAATCCAATAAAACCTTAAGACACCCTTTTTAATTTTTTTAGTCTGTTTCTTCCGATGTTGAGCTTTTAAATAAATATGAAAAATACTAGCAACTAGGTAGTAGTCGTACAAATGAAATAAAAAAAATTAAGCTTTATTTTCTTCAATAAAAAAGAATTTAAAATATAAACAAAAATTAGAGATTTTTTCACGTGTAATTTTTTATTTGTACATTTACAGCCTAACAAAAAATTTAAATACGTTAGTACGGGCATAGAGTTATATTTTTATCCCTATGAAATAAATACAACCAAAGTAAGGGCAACTGAATTTACGGAATTTCTTTTAATTTTACTTTGTTGTGAAGTTTAAAATTCATTTTTCTTATTATATATTGAAGTTATATAGGCTCTTTTTATAACTGCAATAAATTTCAGTTAATTAAAAAAAATATAGTTTATCATAGTACCTTTGATATTGAAAATTTATAATTCATAAGATAGCTTGTGGAACGACTCAATTTTTATACAAAAATGGGCAGTCAATATTGCATTAAACATTTTCAAAATTGGAACTACTCATACTCTGTCACTACACTGTCACTTGTAAGAATTACACATACGAATATATTCTTACACTCCGCGAGTCATTTCGAGTGTCACGAAACTTATCGAGCTATGTATAACAAACGGACTGCGACAGCAAAATAATCCGTCCATGCGTCAACTCAACGTACCGTCTCCAAAATACAGAATAAAAATATGTCAACACAACCGACGCTTATAATAAAATTATTAACAAACTGCCAAGTTAAATATGTAATTATATTATTAACATGCCCATTCGTACCCATAACTATTGTTGGGAAATATACGTTCTGCGCAATCTTCATTAGCCGCAAACAATGGCTGTCGCGCACCGCGGGCGCCATTAGCTTATATTTTTCATAATTCATACCGAGTGTGACCCGATAAGATAGTGGTGTTTGTAGCACTGTCTGCGAGATATTATTCTGATAAAATTACATTGACGGTTTTTTATGCTTTGTTTTACGAAAAAATACCTGCATTCAAGATAAAAGTTCGACACCATTCTTGGAAAAAAGGACTTTATATGAACGTTCGTAGGAAACTTCTGTTTGTCAAGTTGGTGTTGAGAAAGCGGCCACATAAATTTCTGCATGTATAAAAAAGTCTATTGTTTAGCCTATTACTTGTGTGTACATTTTACAAAAGATAGTTGAAATTACAACTCTCCTAATAATGGGGTCGTGCAAAAATTTGTACGGAAAAATACTTTTTAAATTTGCCTTTTTTCAATATTATTTTCAAAACTACCACAATTATATACTATCAAATTACACCTAAGATAATATAAAAGTAAGACGCCGCTATTTTTTTTGTATATATACATTCTCCCTTTCTCTTTCTTTCTCTCTCGGATCTATCTCACAATTTACAAACAAAATTTGATTGATGAAGTGGTCAGTAAGTAGAGCAAAATGCAAAGAATAAATTATGCAAGACACTTCTTGTTTCATGCGTAATACATTTTACTCAGTGTTTAAAATACAGTAACAAAATATTATAGGCTACATTATAAAATAAGATAATAAATTGTAATTTTGTAGAAAAAAGATTAAAGCGAGATCAGGAGAATAGTAATTCGTCGAGGAATATGAAATGTACATAGATATTGTGTTTTCCAATTCCAATGCAGGGAAGTATTATTATATAGCTGATTAGATATACATCATGGAATAGTAAACCCACATTTATACACATCTATTGTCTATGATGATCTTTATGGTCATAAAAACAGTTACATCTAATAAAATAATTCAACAAATAGTACTATAGGTGACATAAAAAATCCTAAGGTAATAAACTAGGTAGACTCAGCTTATTATAACTCACATGTGCTGTCAATCATGAATTGTGTACTAAAAATAGCAGACAACATCGAAGTTTAATTAACGCGCTATTAACATCAAAATGAATGTTAGTTAATAGCTGATATTTTATCGTATGATTGTGTCGTCTCTCTAGAAATATGTGCTAATGCGTGGTAAAGGAGTATATGATTATTTGAAATGAGAATTTGAGTTCATTGACATGAAGGTATATACTCGTTTGGAAAATATTAATCTTAGTACAATTTCCCCTTCCCTCTAATTTTTGAAAAAATAGGACAAATCTAGATATTTTAAAATTATTTTTTTTTAATATCGCACTAAAAATTTCATAAAATTTAACCAACCAAGAAACCTGTTTTATACGTGTTTCTAGATACACTTGGTCTTTTTGTTTCTATTTCTGGCTATTTGTCTCAAATAAGTTAGTTCCAAGATTTCCTTTGCAATTAATTAAGTTTGTTAGATGACGTGTAACAAAAGCAAAAGACTCAAATAAATATTTTCTATACTGATAGAAATCGAATGATTAACCGGAACTTTAAATCTCGAGTTAAAATAAACTGATATAAATAATTTTTTTTGAAACATAAAAGTACGAATCACGCATGTATCACAATATAGTTAAATCACGATCAAGAATTCATTTATAATCCTAAATTCTAATTCACAAAATACCTGAATAGCAGACAGAAATACGACCTTAAAGAAAAAAACTGTCATGAAACAGTCCTGACTAATTTTGCAAGTCTTGTAACATTGACTAACGTTATTGATAAAGTTATGCAAAAGACGTGATACAAGTCGGTCACTGAATGATTGGATCGTGATTGATTCATTTGGATTATCTCTTCGCTAATCTCCCATGACGGATAGAAAACAATCCACAACAACTTAACTTAGTTTCGTTTCTGTAAATTAACAAAAACTAAGTAAAACGAAAAGATGAATAGAGAACTCTATGCAATGTTGCTTTTGAAAGTAGATGTTAAAGAAACTGACGAGTGGATACTCACCAGCTTCTTTAAGACATTACGAAATCGAGCACAGGGAACAAAAAGACAAATGTTGATAAGAATAAATATTAATAAGTAACATAACTCCTCACAGAATCAAATACGTTATAGCAAAAGGATCAAAGAGGAAATAAATATGAAAGAAAGAAAACAAGGAAGAAAGCAAAACGTTATCAAAAACAAAACGTATCAATATTAATTGATTATTATATGGTATGGACACATACCAGGAGGCATTTTGCAGAAAAAGAAATGGAGAAGAAGGATGAATTACGTTTATCTAGCGTAATTTATCCTTCTTCTTCGTTTGTTATTCTCTTAAAGACTATAATTTTTAATTTTATATTACTTTACTATAATTTTTAAACAATTATCTATTTACGTCACTAATTTCAAATGCTTCCAACTCTAATATTTGGCCATTCACACATCAGGCAGTTTCGGTGTCGCGACACTAAATCAAGTCTCGCAATAAATATCGTAACCGCAGACAGTGGTGTTTACACACAGGTACTCGATATATACACTGAGTGTTTACACCAAAGTGTCGTAGTCTAAACGTGAGAGTTTAAAGGAAATACAATTTTGTCAACCCCTTATATCCGACATTTACCAAAAAATAGTTTTCATATTTTATTTAGCACAAAGTATGACAACAAATATATTTAAAACTAGTCGATAACACATTGTGTAGATTCCGAGAGAAACAGCCGTGATACACAGATAGACGGGCGGAAAACAAAGTGTTATAACTTGGTTGTCCTCTTTAATATGTTAGTACAAGACGCTGACATTATTAGCTACAAACCTCCCTTAATTTATTAAACGATAATTACTTTATTATCTATTGAATCCTAAAAGCATAAACCAAAAGATATCTTAAAAACACCCTCACAAAGTTCGCATTAATGTTGCTATATTTTAATCTAATTGTGAGAAACTCTATATTTCATCTAATATGACAAATATGTTAATTTAAAAGAACCACTTGTAAAATAAACCCATATTTTGTGAAGTCGGTAAGCTTGGATGATATAAGTAAATAAATTACTATAGCATTCGTTTAGTACCTAGATTCGATCACTCGTGTATTAAACGGCGTGACAATCTTTTACCCTTTTTCACAGGAAATGAGTACGTATTTAAAACTCAGATTAAATTTTAATATACAAACTGTTGCGATAATTCATACACCATTCCACCATGAAACAAAAATTTTAAAAATACTAAATTACCAGTGTAATCGATATTCCTTCCTATGGAATAATTATCATATCTCTAAGTATTAAAAACCCAATACGGAATTGTGGAATAATTATCCACTCCTGTGGAATTATTATCATATCTCTAAATATAAAAACCCATATCCGCATGGTATCGTATTGCTTAAATGATGCCACAATGAACGCAGTGTGTCAGCTCTGCACGACATTTAAACCTACAGTTGTCATTTTATTTGGTACTCAGTTACTCGTAGAAACCAACTTGCTGTACCAATTTAATAAAATAAGTTTATTTAAACCCAGTGCTACAGGCGTCTCTTTCTAGCCAACCTCAAATGAATTTCTTTCTAAAGATACTATATTTTCCTGAAGAACAAATTATAGGTAACATCTATGTACAGTTAAACAATGGTTACCTAATTACATTCGTCGTAAATACTCGCCAATTAACCACGTCAGACTAAGGTCCACAGTGTTTTTTTCTCATTTAAATAAAGAGCCGTGGTGATTCCAAAACCACACGGAAAGTCCCCACGTGATTAAAATTCTCGGCGTGATCACCACTCCGCATTCGTTGTTGGGTGTTATAATGGCAAAATTAGTTATAAAAGCTGCCAGCAAGTACGAATTCGAAAACGCATGGATAAGTATCACATTCCATAGGTTTAACCACAGGAGTGGTAAGTGCGTATATTTTTAGAATTTCAATTTGTTTAAGCTCCTAAGTTCAAGTTTACAAGTCGATATCAAAATAAGAAGATGCTAAAAAGTTAATCTTTCTAAGTTTGATATTACCAATCACATGAGAAACTCCCTTACATGACGTAACCATCTTAACACTGATCCTTAAGAATATATAATAAAGCGAATACCAATGCCATTACCCGCCAGTCGGCTTATCCGTAACCTCGGCTTTTCAACACAGCAAATCATTCGCATCAATCGTCATCAACCTGGATGAAGGAACAATTCACTCGATCGTACAAGTGGCGGATTGTGTGTGGAATTTAACACATTCGTCTATATGAAATTCTTTATCATTTATTTCTTTATGATTATCGCAGTGGTTTTTTTTACACAAATTTGGCAAATGAGTCATAATCGACAGGGACAACTAGTAAATCCCTTGTTTTTTATGTTTATACTTTTCATTAATAGATTGTTTCGGTAATATTTATGTATACATACCTACAAGGCGGACGGAACGGCCTTAAATGTGAGAAACCTAAAGTTTTGCAACAACTCAAAACGATAATAGAAATTGTGGCGTATTTTAGAATAAATTTAAATATTTTCATTTTAATGTAAAGTTAAAATTAAACACTAATACAACCCAGAAAATATTTCAGACAGGTTCAACCCCACAACTTCTTGATTCTGCTTCCAATATTTATGCAACGACTACAAATCTTACGAAACAATATTTGCTTAACAAATTAGGACGCCTGTAAAATATGTACTTCTATTATACCTATACGAGTCAGAAAATGCGACTACTTAACCCTTCACAGCACAGATGAGGGAAACGCTAGCTTCCCCGAATAGGGTTTGTAGTCTACCCGACAGTTCACGAACATATTTATATTCTCCTATGTATAGATTAAGCAGTTTGCAGATTTAATTAATAAATTCTATTATTTGACATTCATCATGAATAGATACATGGTTCATCTAATAATTTATTTGTAATACAAGTTATCATTTTAGCCGTAAAATATTCTTAATAATTCTGAGTTATTAAGAAACAAAACCATAGAGACTCTTTCAGATCTGATTTTGATAGCGCTGATTACGGGGAAAAATGCTAAAAAATTCCATCTCGTCAGGATTTTCAGTTATTTAGAATAGTTTTTTTTGCCAAAAGTACCTGGGTCTATCTAGTCAATAACAACTATTTTATTTTATTTGTTTCTTATCGAACAGAAAACACACTGAATTGTTGCACTAAATAACAATGAATAAATTCTTATATATAATTAGTTATATTTAACGTAATTAACTAAGTGATATACTCTTATTATCGGAAAATGGTGATTTTTTTAGGTCATTTACTAAAATAATAAACTTAATTCGTTAGAAGAGGGTTAATGAGTTATTGCAATTAAAGCAGTAGGTAGGTATATTAAAGCAGTAGGTACTTCCATTCAATTCGTAACGCTCGCTTAAAAGATGCCATCGCGAAAGTGTTTAAACTCACCGGACAATTTTTGTTATATTTGTAGCCAGTTTATGCTGACAAAACAGCAACATACATTACCGAATTCATAAGTAACGTTTATAACATGTATTTCGGCCAAGCAATCGCTAACCAAGATCAACAGTGGGTCCCATATAAAGTTTGTGCGACATGCGTTCTTAAAAAAAGGTCAAAATAATACCTTTGATTTATCGCCTATGTTATGGAGAGAATCTCAGAATTGCAATTCAACCTGGATGAAGGAACAATTCACTCGATCGTTACTTTTGCAAGTTTACTGTTGCAAGACTACAGGCTACAGTTCTAAAACAAAAAAAGACTTGGTATATAACGTACGCGGCGCGACTCGAACGTTGCACTGCCATCACCTCCATATTTGGATTCAGTGCAAACTGAAGACATGAGCAATGATGTCGAAGAGTTATTTCAACCTGAAGCTCAATTTGAGCTAATTGCAAGTGGAACAAAGTAGTTACTTAGTAAAGTTGTCTTTTTGCGATTTCATACATAGATAGGGCTTTTCCAAAAAATTGAGGGTGATAAGGAAAATCTACATAGTCGTAATCAATACACCAAAATACTCCAAGATCAGTCATCAAATCCAAAAAGGAAAATTAAAAGTTAAAATTTGCAGGCCTGTGAATTAGTACAATTTTTACATTCTTTCTCTATTCTAGCGATACATTCACGCTCTCTTACCTCGGTGCCAAATATACGACCTCATCTGTCCACATATACGACCTCATTTGCCTCTACAAGGTGTAATGTCCTAATTTCGTTTACTCCTCCTGCTTTCTTCATCTTTTACTTTGTTTTCTTATAGTTGCAATAAGTAAATAACTGAATTAAAAAATTTGCGTATGTTTAAATACACACAGCATTGCTTAAAACCTCTTAACAGTCTCAAGTTTTCCCAATTTTAAATGTTTACCCTCCTGTTTAACTTTCCAAATTCGACAGTAAGATACTGACCACGACATCTGAAACGTTAATTCCATAACATTCTATCTTAATTACACTTTCTGTTCGGCCGTCGAATGAAAATAAATTGATGTTATTACCAAAACAACTTACTACGTAAGATTTTACCAATTCCCATCAACTGAAGGCCAATTAGCGGTTAAAATATTAATTGTTTTTATTCGTCACGGTCACAGAAAATGAACACCGAACAACTCACAGCGACAATAAAACAATCGACATTAATCGAAACGCATATTACTCTCTACATTTGACTCTTGCTGCGAAATGACAGTCCTAACTTCATAAAAGTTTGCACATCGACAAATTGAGTTGCACACAGAAAGAGAATGAACATGAATGAATGATATGAAAAAGGTCACGAGTCACGTTCTTTGCGAAATAACTCTTGCGCTGGAAAGTAAGTATTTCTGTGACATAAGATGCTCTTGCTAAAATACTATTTTTGGTGATGTATCAAAATGTCATAGCTTTGGTGATTAATTTTAAAGAATATACATTCTTTGCGCAAGTAAAGTTGGAATAACCTCGAAAACACTAAGAGATTACTACAATATTTTGTTTCGAATTAATCGAAATGTTTAAGCCAAAGACTAAGTTAAAGAGCGCGTAATTCGAAAAGAAACATATTAAATTAGTTTCAGTATCTTGAACCAGACCTAACACTGTGAGAATACTTAAATCTATAAAACAGGTGATAACTTCATCGCTAGTAAACTAATTAATAAGCCGAAGGTGCTTAATCAAGTCTGTTTTACATAATGATGCTTCAATACCAACAAGAACGTGTTTCTAGAGCAACTGAATGTTAAGCTGTATACGTATAAAATAACGTATCAACCATTAAGTCGAATATTTTTTTTGAAATGTAGAACAAACTTAAGTAGAAACATAATTTTTTCACTCTTTGTAATAGATTAAACTTGGCAAAATATCTGTTAATATTTCGCTACAGACACAAATGAACATCACATTATGTAATTTTAAAGTAACTCAAACAAAAGGCCAGCGTTCAAGCTTAATGACAGTGCACGCGTAAACATTTGTTAAGGACAACGTCACATCTGCGTGGCAGCGTAATTATTATCTAGGAGTCCGTATCTTGAAGTGTGTTAGAACCTAACCTTGACAGATCGTCGATAAGTGAAAGGCGCAGAGGGGCCAATTTAAAAGCCGATTATGCTATGAGTCAGGCACGAGACCGCGATATGGACATGCCGAGGTGAGTACTTGGAACAAAAGTCACGTTGCATACGCCTGTAGGCGTTTTGAATATTTACAAAGCGGAAGGGCTGGAGCTCCTACGTTTTAGAGGCCTTAGTCTAAGCTCGTTGTCTAATCTCTTATACCTTACATGAAAATGTAAGTAAGTTAAATATTTATTAAAAAATATGTTACATATTACTTGCGTAACTTAAATAATAAATGACGAGTTTTACACTTACATCTTAGTAAAGCAAATTAAGCACGACGTTAAAATGAATCTCTGTTCATAAGACTTAAAAATTTTTAGAAATATCACACCAGAAAATCATACATTCTTCCCACATATATTGGCTTATATCTTCATTACTTACACTAACATTCCAAGTTCTTCCTTGAAGACCTAATTTGCATTTCATCACCAATTTCATTCATAGCATTTGTCAATTAAGATCTTATTGTTCTTTCTTAAATTGCTTCTTATCTTATTTCTTCACTGCGTTTAAGTGCATTTAAAATTTTCATAAATATATGTAACATTGACATATCAAACCAACAATGGTTTGTTCTAATATCATATGTAGAACAAACATTATCAAACAACCTCAATATCCCATATAAAAACATGTTATATAATACGACCGCCTTCAACCTTCTTTTAGTTTCTGATGAGTTTATCAATATTACCATTTTGAATTCGAAATTATTATCAAATTTTATCTCAATTACCGATGAAGATTCCATGTAACTAACACTCTTGCCCATTTAATAGGTGTGCATTATAATAATAAGACTATTACATAATATGCCATCACAATGGCGTTCGGTTCATCAGTATAATGACCCAACTGCCCAACGCTTCGGGCATGCTACGTACACCGCGCATGCGAGATCTCATCGCATCCGGCGGTAAACACGACGACGGATGGAGCCACGAGGCTAGATGATATAGGTCAGACGTGTCCAAATCCACTTACAGAAGATCGCATACGCAACAATAAGTCCTTGAACTGCTATTAGCGAGTTGTACTATGAAATTAGTACACGCCACAGAGAAATGATGTGGTTAAATTCACAGCCGGATCAAATAATTTCAAGTGTCGAATTATTTTCATTTATTTATTATCTAAATAATTGGCTATAAAGTTATCGTCAACAATGACAGTGAAAACAAAAGTTTTGACATTTATAACAAATAACAATATTTTAACTAACTTACTCTCACCCAAAATTAATTAATCGGTGACTGAAAGTTCAACCGTTACGGGTTTTAAATGTCATGGGAAATTGGACAAACCAAGTAGAATTCGATTTCGAATAAATGGTATGTAAATAACTAATAGAATAAATAGTGTGTTATCAAGACTATATTAAAGTATAATATTAATGGATACTATAATAACTACCCGCTATTTGTCTCTCAAAAAAAATGAAATATTAAACGGCGAGGAATTGTTTACAAGAATAAAGAAGTTTGTAAGATAAATACTGATTTTAAAACCTTCGTCGGATACATAGGAAATATGAATTAGAACAGAATGAAAGCTAGACGTAGGAACAAAAACAACACAAAAACTAGTGTCAAAAGTAATTCATAAAAGACTAACATGCTATCCGGATTAAATTTTTCACACGAATTTCGTTTAATTTTAATTAAATTTCGGGAACCATTAAATCTTACTCAATTAGAATTTAAATCTTACTCAATTAGAAAAGGGCGTGTTTTTCGTTTTATTTCAACACCAATTTATTCCTTCATAGCTAACGAATAGCGTTTTTCTTTGTCTCACACTTATTCCCGGACACTGTTACACGTATATATATATATATATATATATATATATATATATATATATATATATATATATATATATATATATATATATCTTGTTTTTCACAACGGTTAGGTGTATCACTTCTAGAAAAATTAATAAAGCAAATTCAATCTAGTAATCCGAAGACAAATCGTCAATCTCGACCAAATTTTTAGAACATTTCAATTAAAAAATCTTTAAAGTTCTATTTATAAAATACCTACAATCTCTTTTGTCTTTTATTCGGTTACAAAAAGAAGATTTTAAAGTCTTTATAGATTTAACCATTTAAACGACCTACACTTAAAATCTAATAGGAATTTATACATATAATAAAATTGTAACAGAGTGAATTCTGTACATGGACAATATTTTAAAAAGAAGTAACTAATTTATTGTATAGGATAATAGAAGAAGCCAGAAAACCTATTTTTAGAATTTTTGTCTGTCTTTCTGTCTGTCTGTGTGTTAATTTATTCTTCAATCTCGGGGGATCTACTACTATATTAGAGATTTCGAGCAACATATAGGATTTTTACCTGGATATTACAGATATTTTTATACGAAATCCAACCTAAACGAAGGCGCGTTGCCACAGCTAATAATTAAATAAGTATTAATTAGTTTTCTTTTAGTTTTATTATAAGATTTAATCCACACCTATTGACAATAAAAAAATCCAAAATGTTCCTAATTTCTACTAACCATAGATTGTACGTAGTATGTAACCATTTCTTTATGAAGTTGTTACAGTTAAAATATATCAGAAAAAAATTATCGGTGATATTTAATTAAATTTCTTTGTAGAAATGTCAATGCTTTTCTAAGTACTTAAATCCATTATCAAAACGGAATTCTAAACCAAGTGCACAGATAAGAAATCAATTGAGTCCAACGGTATGTTAAATAGGTATTAGAATACGGGCTGATTAACCTTCAAATCATGTACATCAAATACTTTTTCATGTGTCTTTTCTTTCCATTCTTATTTCTTTTATTAAACGACATAAACTGTATTAATAATTACGTACAGTTTGTCACATTAATTAACAGTTTAGACGGGTTTATGTCAGTTATAAATCTCTAACATATTTCAATTGGTCTTTAATATGCGCATTGCTTCCATAGAAATAAATCGATCCGTGGAAAACTTTGACAAACAGTCTTAGTAGTTTAATAAATGCAATGATAGCAAATAAATCAATCTACGAAACATATATTTTTAAAAATATTATCACGACTGCCGATATGGGGGTTATATCGGTTCTAAAGAAAACATTTAGTTTGAGTTTCAAAACAAAAAACAAAAATAATAATCCAATAAATGTAGTAAGTCAGCCTTTAAGATACGTACCAATAAAATTCAAAAGGTAAGTAAACTTATTAAATGTCACCAATTCTAACCATCTGCTTCGAGTAGAACTTAGTCTCAAAAGATCTAATTAATCCAAGTATAAATCGATCGATTACACTGTCATTTGACCCTACTTTCCTGATCTAGGCGTTACTTTTTGAAAGAGTTCGTCTATTCGACATTAACTCTCAACACCTCACTGGCATAATAGTTCTAATCAACCAATATATAAACCCGTACGGGGTTAAACCTTTCGTCGCACAAAGGTGCCATACTGCAATTAAATTTTGCTACTTTCTCCGCGCTCGTCGGCTGAAGGCGAGTTCGAACTAGCACACGACGTTGCTATCTGTGTCATGAATAGCTTGGCGGCTGTATCATCTGTAGTCTCGCACGACACTCGCAAGCAGACCATTATTGCGCCGGCATTCGAGCTGCAAACACGCACGCTTTGCTACTACCGGTATGTGTTAACTAACGTAGAAAGGCGATAAAATAAACTGAGATGATGTGTCGTATAGGAATGATGAAACTAAGAATTAAGTAGTGGTAATTAAATATGCTATGAATATTATTTACGACTCCTTTAAATGTATACTCTTTGGAAAAAAGAGCGATCGGGATCCTGCTGATATCATTAATTACACTCTCGATAATTCGTACCAGGATCTAAAAGATAATTTCATCAAGCCATATTTTCAATTCGTAATGTCAAAGATATTCAAATTAGCGTGTTTGTGTGGCCTCTACGCATTTTTTTCTGCAATCCTTCTAGAATAAGTACATTGCTAAGGTTAGCAATCAAAAAAGATCAGCAATTGACCCAAAAAATGTAGCAGTTTGGCCATATCTCGAAAGCTTCATTTTTTCTTATCACTATTTCCCGCCACAAAATAGCTTAAATTCGATCCACAATATTAACTTACATTTCGTTGAAACATAACGTGGAATTAAATTCTGTAAATCTGCAAATAAAACCAAGCGGCTAACGATTGATTTTCTAACTAGCTCGGTCTATCTAGAAAGAATTATTAATTGAATTGTAAGATTAATTCATGTAATGCCACTAATTACAAAAGTAAACTTTTTTAAATAAGCATAATTTGTACTGAAACATCAATCATGCCATGTCTTCTTTTCAGTTGGTCGATTGCGAAAAAACATAAGTTAGCTCAGAGCCAACATAATCAATCAGAAAAAAATTTATCGAAATTGTTTTAGCTACTCTTGTGTGGTGCCTGAACGAATAACCTGTTTATTCGTTCACGCACCACAGACACACATTTAAAAAACAATATTTTTGTGTTCTATTTCTTTTGTTGTGTTATCCTAAATATTTTTTCGTAAATATCTTTAATGTACAGGCAGGGCAATTCTATAGTTTTATTATCATAATTAATGTAATGCGAAATTATGTTTGTTTGTCCTTCTTTCATTTAGCAAAGAAGTAAATTATTTTGGGATTCCTGGTGATGGTCATGATTTCGTTTTTTCTTTGCATTTATTTTTAAACCCTTCTAAAAGCTGATGATTTTAGCTAACAGAGTCAGAACAGTACTTACAGACAATACTGAAGGCAGCTTGTCTTCAGTATAATGTCTGTAATTCCTGTTCTGACTCTGTTACCAGCGCTTTATCGTCGGCATAACGAACTGTAGGTATTCTTTCTATATTCAAGATTATTTCCATGGCCCCATTCGAATTAAACGGTGATGTAGACAATACGCCTCCCACTTCGTTATTTCTAAATGTCTTGCGAGCCATTATCTTAAATTTTTAGATATTGATTTCTAATGTTGATATAGATTTTGAATAACCCGAATATCGGCTGCATCAACTTGATTATTTTTGAGTCTTAAAAAAGCTTTTTTGAGTCTTAAAAAACCTTGTCAAACAATTTTCCATCCAATTTCCAATCCAATCAATGAATAAAAGAAACTTTGTTCTAAGAGTTGTTCTGCGGTTTTTCTATAAATTCTGCTGTGCATAATCTTAAGCAACGTCTACAGAGAATGATATAGCCTGCAGGAATATCTTCGAGGGACGTCAAATATGACATAAGGAATTAAATATAATCTTTTTGTTGAAAAATAATGAGTTTCCCTTTTCATTTGAAACTTTTTGGAAAGATGATATCAGAGTGACAGCACTAATATCTCAAAAATTATAATTTGCAAAAAAATTCCAGAAAGTACAAACTTTGCAGTGCATTTGCTCTAAGAATATTAATTTTAGAAAAAATTGTTTCAAATAAAAATAAAAGATGGCTACGTATTTTCTTCGTAGCACCAACCTTTCTGAAAACATTAACGAACAGACACCAAAATGGCGGAAGACGCCACACATCCGCATCACGACAACTTGGTTTTGTATTATAATAATCACCGATCCACTCATAATCACCGATCAAAAAATCTCTGTAGAGTTTTTTTGCAATAAAATTTAGTCGGGAGTATGAGAGGGTAGAAAACAATTTTTCTGTTATCACAAAGACTATACGTAAGTGTCGCGTGAAGCCTCTATTCTAAGACAATTTATAAAAATATGAAACTAAGCGCATAGTTACGCAGAACAGCAGCATTCATTTGTATTTTGATTTATTATAACAACATATATTAAATTGATTGTTTTATTTGCAAAGCCTCAAGGCGATACATTATTCAATCATTGCATGAGCAATGATTACAATCAACGAATCTCAGGTCAACGTTCAGCACATACATAACAGCCTGAGGCATTTATACCGCTGACTTTTATCGATTATACCTATTTATTTATATGCATTTTATATTAAACTAAGTACATTATTTTTACTTAACACAAGTGCAACGTAAATGTTTACACTTTTTTATCCACCTTTATTTTTCTCTTATCATGTTTGGTGGTCAGCAGAGTTGCCAAGTGCACCGATTGTTGAGAATCATTTCATTATGCAGGACACGTACAATTGTATGTTATATGGTTTATACCCCAAGTTATACCTGTAATAACTGGAGTGGGAAAAAGGGTATCATTTCATTTAAATTATACATGATTCAACGATGGAGACGCTAGTCTTATTTCATGCTGTATCCAACGGAATGATGAAGCCTATATAAGCTGAATGTACAATAAAATGTTACCTAACTTTGGCAGGAACTAGTGAAAAGGCGTTGTATTTTTCCAAATGTTTAGTCACAAAACCCTCGATATCAAAACCAATGTATTTCGAGAATTAATAACTGATACCTGGCCATCTCAGATACTAACATTTGTGTTATCATTATATAATTCAAATTAAATACGTTCCTTATTGCGTACGTTTCAAATACTTCGAAACCGGAGAAAAACTCCTTTTTTCGGGTCACATCACTCATTTTCAATTCTGACGATAGGTTTTCACAGAAACATGATGATAAAAGTTGAAATCCGATTTTAATTCCTTTCTGGCTAACGTTCAATTAACACAAGATCCGAATCGTAACAAATTCATTTGATATTGAAAGGGACACTAGTTACAAATGTTTGTCTCTATATGACCTTTTCCACACACTTTCTTACGGTTTGTGTTTCTTTCGAAATATCAACTCGTATTGTACCATTACTGCATACTCATATACCAGGACACGTGTACTACTTATTGTCACTTTATATTTCTTTCTTTTAATAATTTGTTAATCACCAATATTATGAATACCAATGAATATATCACTTCGTATTTAGATTTGCATAAAAGATTGTATTTATCAGATAAATACTTGATTAACAAAATAATATTTAAATTATGTATCATTATTAGATAACGTAATGCTTTTCATCTTATTTCCAACTATCTCCGTTAAGGCGCTAATGGAAAATAGTACGCACTAGCTTTAAACTGTACGATAACTCCATCTTTTTAATATTTAAAGCGTTCAGACCGAAAATTTGCAAGAATTTGGTATATATTGCGAACGAAATAGTTTTAAATATTTAGTATTTACCGCTTAATCGATGTAAGTTAAGTTAATAATTTTCAATATTCATTTTTAAATACTATCAGGATCGTCACGTAGTGTTAGAAATGCAGATAATTAATAAAATTAATTAAAAAGTTCTTTCAATATTACAAACATAAAACGTATCGAAAGTTAATTCAGATAACATTTTATATTTGAATTTTGAAGCCAAATTTTCACTGAATCTGAGGGGAAACGTGATAAATGATAAAAAAATTAAGAGTATAAGTAATAGATTTATGTATGTGTATATATATACATATATACACACACACACACACACATATATATATATACACACACACACACACACACATATATATATATATATATATATATATTTATATATATATATCAATAAATTCTTGAATATGTCGTTTGCACTGTATATATCAAATTTTGAATACTTATATACATAATATTCACGTAAGCACTATCGGATCACCACCATCAATACATCCCGATATTATATTACACGTAAGTCGCACTTTTATGGCTTCGCGGAAGAAGACACATTGTACCATCAATTCGCCCCTCTTCCTTTTGGTTAATTTTGGCCTGGTTCCTTCATAACGCCAGCGATCATATCATTTTTCACTCAACATTTCATAGAGGGTAGGCAACCGCTAAAAATGTAACAGCCGGAAAAATAATTATAAAATTATTAGTCGCATTAATAAATTTAACATATAATAGTCGCATTAATTAAAAATAATTAGTCGCATTAATACAATTAACACATCGAATCTAAATAAAATATGCACTAGATTTTCAATAGAGGTCCAGAATAATTGTATTTTTAAACAACCCTAGAATTTCCTTAAACAATAATATTTTTAATAAATAAAATCGACCTAGTGCAAGTGGATTCACAAAATGCCGTAGCTAGTATCTTTTGAAAACATCGATGGAAATCAAATGCCAATCGAAATAATTTGATTTTAGTTTCAATCAAATCTTGAAGTGTAGAGTTTCTTTTTTCAATTTTTTAAACCTATGATTTAATAATTTGCGAAACGAATATACATCGTATTTAATTTTGAAACCTAATATTTCTTAAGCGGTGTATAAAAATGAAAAATGATGCATGTAACATCAATTCCTTTTTAAAATACCTATCCGATGGTAGCTCGTAATATTTGAAGATGAACATCAAAAAAATATGTTTTGTTAGTATTTGTGAGATATTGAAATGAGGCTATTTACAATATTGCATTCACGTAGGTCGAAAATCGTAAAACTGTGAAGTTGTAGCAAGTGACATAATTCTATTGATTCCCTATTTCGCTACAAAATCCTAATAAGAAACTTGAATATTATTCTAACTTTGAGTCATATTTTTAATGAAGTTGAACTTATACTGATACATTTAACTTTACTCCTCTATCTCGGAATTCAACTAGGGCGTAAAATAATAAGGTCGAAAATAGCATTCCAAATATTGAAAAAAAAATCACAATATGTCTGTATCTGATATAAAGTAACTCCCACAGACTTAATAATATTAAGTCTATGGTAACTCCCTAACCCATGAATGGCAACGCCACGGCGTGATATTAACGTACACCTTTAGGCTTGACCGATGTTTATAAATCGTACAGTTTTATAAAATTCGAAGCACGACTTGCCTATTTCAAGTAAATTCGGCGACAATATATCGTGCTATCAGACAGTACATTTGACGTCTTACAAGTAAGTGTATTCGAAGCGTAATATTGCCATCGCGATCTGTACGGGGAAAAGTCGACGAAATGTCAAATCACGTCCCGCGCCGCCGTGACGTATGCCAGCACGGCTAACATACGAGTACCTACACGCGTCGGTGCCCGCCGATACACCCAGCCTGTCGATACATTTCTCCTCCGATGAACGAGCGAACGGCGCTACCGCTTTTTATTCCAAGAATAAGGCGAAGGCGGCGACCGAGGCAACATCGCCGACACTGATTCATGCTCTCGTGACAGTTCGCATTTGTCATTTCGAAGCATTGGAAATATTCTGTGGAATTTAAACCACGCTAGGCTGACTCGTTCGTTATGGGATATCGATGGAAGTTCAGAGGTCGAAACTTATCATCGATCGTCGGTGGTCCATCAAACATTCCCATTTTATATTTATTCTAAATGATACTTCTAATATAATGTACTTAATTGTTAAAGTGAAAACAGTGTCTTTGTCATAGAAATATATTTTTAATACTGATTGATTGTAATCAGATATGTCCCGAACTTATAGCTAGACCCGTCCCGACTTTGGCTACGTTTTGTTTTAATTACTTTTTTATATGATTATTACTGACTAAGTGTCTGGAGTCACTCGATCTTTTTCAAACTTCCGCCTATGGGGGGTACAACTTCATAGAATGGACATCGACGCTGAATAGAACACAACGATTTATTTATTTATTTTGTATCTTAGACGAGTACAGAACTCTGTGGTCCAATCCTATATATAACCCCTATAACAATCTGTATTAATTAACAACATACATATTGAACTTTTTTGAAAATTTCATTGTCGTATACAATTCTTTCAAACGTCATTGTGATGTAACTATAAAGATTTAAAAATGTAACTCTTACAATTATATCATTATAGCTCATTACCCACAAATACTGAAAAATATTATATATGATACACGTATCCTATATCTATCTGGATACTAAGCTATGTGATTTGGAATGTATTATGTTGATTAAATAAGTCGTTTGTGTGCCAAACGCTAAAAAATAAATGGAAAACTAACTCTGTTCTGTATGACATTATTATGAAAATATAATTAGTCAATGCATTTATAAGAGAATTATTCCAAGTCTGACTCAATATCTCCTCACTTCATATAGATTCAAGGCGAGACAATTAACCAAAATAATTGAGATTTAACTGAAAGAAATAATTTACAATTTAATATATTTAAACTCCTTAAGTGTATAACAAAATTGCTAATTCAACGTAACAAATCCTAGAATTGTTTTACCATAATACCTCATTTAATTAAGTTGAATATATTAGATACTGCGATCGTTACTTGGTATCTGATGGTGTTGTTTATCGAATAGTTGTCTCCTCATTGAAAAACCTAGGTTTTAAGCATAGACACAATGAAAAATATAAAATTATTTAAGGACGAAAAAGTAAATTAAATATTTATGGTCAAAAATACTTTCAAAATAACATATTCCAGTTCCTTATCCAGTTCCTTATTCAGATACGCTTGATCTTTACGCAGTAATTTTGACTGCCTGATCTTTACGCAGATCATTTTAATTTATACTTTCGTAATTTACATGTCTTAACGCATATCTAGAAACATTAAAACCTAATGTAAGTTACAAAATAACATGATTCCAAAATGTACACTGGGTACGTAAAGACCAAACTCTTCATTTGTGTCATATTGTGAGAATATTTCACATGTGGGTCCTTCATTAAACGCAACACTTTATTTACCCTAGATTCGTATTCATAACACTATTTCGTTTCGTCAAATAAACAATATATACATACGTACACATATATACGTATTCAGACGTATATATACGTACACAATGAGCGATACAAAGGGCGTGGTAAGTTCTCAACTACATTTGAATATAATCTTTCGTCAGATCTCTAATGTTTACCTGTAGAAAGCTTTGTTATATCACGACGCATATTCTTACGAATATGCAAACAAAATTACCGTACAAGACCGAAAGCGTACACATCACTTGAAACGTACTCTAACATTTAAAAATCAAATAGAAATTATCGTTATATTTGTGAGACTTGTTTGATTTTCTACGTGAAGAACTATTTGTGTACTTAATATAGGTCTTCTTTCCAACCTAGGCAGATTAATGAAAGAGTCTACGCGAAATTTGAATAACTTCCCTATATGGTACAACTATGTTCGCAGTCCAAATGGAGCTAAAGTCAAACTTATAGATAACAGGTTTTTATAGTAAAACCAAAGCTGTAAAGTCCTTTTTTTCTATTTTTACTTTCAACTCTGGAATGTAATACTTTTCAGTAGCTAGTACGTAAGTACAGCAATAACATTTTTACTAGAATATTGAATTAAAAAATTCGAAACTGACTAACCATTCTACTAAAGTTTCCTTTTGTAACAAATATATTGTACATACAAATATTTAGGAAAGTAATAATTGAGGTCGCGGAGCAAAGTTCATTGGTCCAATAATTTAATAACTGGCAACACCAAATATGTAAAACAATACGAACGTTTTGTTGTTGTTTGAAAATATGTGCACGTCGTATTTCCGCTACGTTACTATGAATATTCAATCATTTGAAACAGGAAGAAAGTTATCAGCTGTCACCCTGCATAATTCATTTTTATCTATGGTTCACTGCATTACTTTTTATTTTATTTTCTACAATGGCCAGAGCCTCTTTTGAAATAGAACACATAATATTCTGAAATGATATTAATGCCGTTGGGCAGAAATATCACGTTTAATTAATAGACATGAAATACATCACGTAAAATTTTATTTTAAAAACTATTGTTCGCATTTTTATTAAAATATTTCTGCAAAAATTCATCAAAAGTTGCTCCGCCTTATTGCCGTAAAGTAGTAATATGAATTAATTTTAATAACACAATACTTTTGATATCTTGCTTTCTTTTATACTATTGACATGACCTAAATTATGAAAAACATTTTTACTTGTTACCCTACTTTAGGTTTTCGTCAAATTTAAGCTAAACATAACAAGCTCTTATCTTCCTCTGTATGAAAATACCTTCGAATCGTATCCTTCTTAATTTTCAGCCTGATATTGATTTCCTTCCTCTTATATGTACATAAAAACTAATTTTTCAAACTTCAGTAGCCATATCTTCTAAATAACAGTTATTATCTTAACTTCATTTTCATTGCATTTGTACAATGTTATTCTAAACCATCGGATAAACGTCGTCCCAAATTTCATCTATTATTGAATTAGTAGCAGTGTAAATATTAAAAATTCCTAATGTAAAGTTAGCTACATGAAAAGAACAACTTTGCTATATTTAAGCCAGATCAATAAGTTCAACTTTGCAATATTTAAGCCAGATCAATAATACAACTAATGAAATCCAAGAAAAATTAAAACATAAAGCAAAATGCAAATGTAGAGTATATTTTAATCGTAAAAACTATCAGATGTTTCAATTTAATATTCCACTTAATTATAGTTTCTGAATCAAAAATATTTTCTCCATTCCAATGTAATAATTTCGACCGTTGAATTCCTATTTCGAAAACTTTTATTTTTATTTTCGACACTATTACGATACATAATACGATCCATTTTAGTGAAAGTTATAGCCTACCAATGATATAAAATATCCTCAACTACGCGAAAACAATCATTTCATTCAAACGCTTAGAGCACGGTTCAAGATAATTCGCATATGCGTAGATAATAGTACCAATTACTTTTCATTGTATGCACTACATCTTTAGTAAGTGAAATAGCTGGCTCTATAAATACAGCAACAAGTTCTCAGTATAAATGCCGGTGATTATTTTCTTTGCTATTTTTATTAGAAAATAATTGCCACTAGATATCACTTAGTTGTATTTTCTCAAACGCGACGTGTACGCAATGATCAATCAAAAATCGGTCTCGAAAATAAAGTATCGTATTAAAGATCTTCGGCTGTAATATACGAACGTTTCTGATGACTATTGAT
The DNA here is from genome assembly GCA_039881145.1 of Druceiella hillmani. Classification (NCBI taxonomy): domain Eukaryota; kingdom Metazoa; phylum Arthropoda; class Insecta; order Lepidoptera; family Hepialidae; genus Druceiella; species Druceiella hillmani. Next base: position 4,190,100 of record JAYKKI010000070.1, read on the forward strand.
GACACGAGTTAAGCTCAACGAGACGCGTGGACGCTGGCCGCCACAACGAGGTTGCCGAGAAAGTTGGGAACGCCTCAGGCTGGCCACTTTCGATTCACACGTGCAAGATTCGTTTAATTTAACCGAATTCGTTTTAGGTGCGCACGCCAACCTGCGATGCGCACCTTGCCCTCGTAGTTCGTTATTCGTAATAATTTTTAATGGATTTTTTTAACTTCACTCTTAGAAACTAATATTATAATATGGTCTATATTATCTATGGTCTATTTTTATAGAACCAAAGCTGCAATGTCCTTTTCGGCGTCTATTAGTTGAATAAGAAAATCGTATAATATTAAGAATCCATAAGAAATTTCCACATATTTCCAACCAATTATTGTACTAAATACGTTTAAAATAAGTTAATGTAGATGAAGCATTAGAAAAATTCATGAATGAATTGGCGGTCAACGTTGTACTAATATGTTTGTTTCTATTCTTTATTTGAATTGAACGTGTATTTCATAAAGTGAAAGCACATCTGTTGAAAAAAAATATTTTTGATAAGATTTAGATGTAATTAGAAAATTAAAGGGAACGAAAAATTGTATGAAATAGTATCATATAATTGCGCCAAGTATATATTTTCCGCAAATGATTTCATCTGTTTTCCAAGAAAATTCAAGTTTTCTTTGATACAATTGAAGACATAAGCGAATAAATGAGATTTGTTATAAAGAAATTGCGAACATTATGTCACTTTCATCCGCTCACATCTTTAATTAATAATAGGTCTATTAAAACAGCATTATACACTATTGCCCTGTAGACTAATAAATTCCAACCTAGCGTTATGATTATAATCCAGATTAGCTACACCAACGTTCACCTTGCTAACTATTATCAAGTGTCTAAACTATTCAACAGTTTAACACGCGACAAATTAAAAGCCTAGCAATAGCAACCTATCTATGAGATAAACGACCTCCAGCGTTGTAATATAATCAATGTAACCCAGTAAACAATTGCACGCCGACGAGTGAAGTGTTTGCCACATTATAAACTAGTTAACTCATTGTCTATGCCCAACCGGCAGCTCATAGACACGAATCAGACTTGACAGACGTATGCAAAAGCGCGGGACGGGCGTCCCACGCCGCGGCGCACCGTGTCGCAAGCGCATTGTGCGCCCGGCCTACGCATACCGTGTCAAGGATATCAAGCTTTAGCCCAAAATCTTACGGCTAGCTCTTATGCAGTTGCTATTCATAAGATAAATCACTATTTCACACTATGGGGTACAAACAAATACACGTTTCAAAGCGCTGGACAATTTAAACCCAAACAGGTTCAAATACTATAAGCTTAGTGATACAAATGCTGAAAGCAAGAAAGTGTTTATTCCAAATCTACTCTGAGCTACTTTTAATACCGCTTTTAATTAAATTTCCTCACCTCAAATAAAAAAATATGAAACCCGTATTAGATAACTTACTGTGTCCATCCGCCTAATACAGCCATTTATTTTCAGAAACCGTTTGCTGCAGAAACTTGAACGATAAAACATACTGAAGAGATCTCATTCAATAGTCAAAACTATAAAGTATTTGCACAAACATTTTAGAGAGGATAAATATTTTTTTATTCCACCTATTGTGTGGATGGAAATAGTGAACAAAAAGAGCAAGTTAAAAGAATTCTACAAACTACTACTTTGTTTTCAGAATGTTACGTTAGATCAAAATATTGTTGAAAATATCCACCCCGTTCTTTTTACAAACCGTTTAACGTAGAAACTTGACATTTTTGCGTAGTGATCTCATAAATATTTAAGGCGAAATTTTAGAAGGAATTGAGAATTTTTTTTTAATTCCATATCTAGTGTGGGATATAATTTGAAAAAGTGAATTATAAAAGTTACAAATTATTTTTATTATAGAATTTTTGAGAGGTATTTCTAAAGATATTGCTTATTAGATTCCCAAAAATAGGTAACAGAACTTTTTCAATATAATACCGAACAAAAAACAACCTATCTATATTCCCTTACTAATTATAATTCTATCATATTGTGACATATAAACACAACTTAACCTCAACTCATACAGTATTATTTTTTCAATAAACTTGTTAAAATAGTGACTCCAAAATTCATTGATATTGCTTTAGATTTAGAAATAAATTGTGATTGAGTCGTATTACTTTGTTCTTTGTAATCGACTACATTAGCTCAGAGCTTCGACATTTTAATGTTTTTCTATAGAAAACACAATCACAAATCATTGTTTAAGACAGGACCCCTATCACAATGATTTTGTAGTGAAACCACAATTTATCAAATAGGTACTTATAGTCCATTCAAATTGAAGATGGAATGTTTGTAAACAATCGAATTTGACAGTTAAAATATGGTTGGCACAAATATAATATTCGATCAGCTGACAACGATTTATAAAATTCATTGCATTATTCCCGGAGTATTATTAAAGTATATACATAATCAAAATATTAACTTCAGAAAGTTTCACTATGAAAAATGTTATAAATACAAGTATTATTTATACCATTATTTTATTGATACGAATTCTAAAATTTTACACGGAAAAATTGGCAGCCCTCCATTTTTTTTGCGAAATAGTCAGGCGTTTCAAACATTTTGTAGAAATAATCAAAATCTCGACGCTAAAAAAATCTAGACCGTATATGCTATTCATTAATTTTATAAGGCGTTAGAGTGAGATAGCTACAATGTGTCAGCTTACGCTGCTATATTTCTAGATTTGATTACCGTATATGCAGATATAGTTATGGTATATTTGGCGTATAGATAATTAAACAAACATTGTGACAAGTTATTTTCTTTTCAAATAAATGTTGGTACTAAAATATTTTTCAATGTAGTCTACAAATTATATATGCAATTTAGGATAATGTTTTTTTAAAAGCTTTAATGTTAATATCCGTTAGAAATTTGCCGCTCATTTAAGGATAAGATGGCCATGTAATTTCTAACTCATTTTTCCTCTCCCTTTGCCTTTTCAGTTACTTTTTGCTTTTTTCACGTGCAAGTTTTTCTTTTCCGTTTCTTGTTTCTTCATTTTTTTGCCACAAGAATTACAATAATTGTTGAATAGAGTGCAATTTACATGCGGCCATAATTTACAAACAATTCATAGCAGCTAATCTTTTATTTTTTCAAATTCCGAGTAATTTTCACCGCATTCCACGCATCATATATATTATTTGCGGGACCGCAATTTTCACCGGCTAATTCTATCGTTTATTCTTCCTCAGAACTTGAATGTAATTTCATTTTTTGCTTTTCAATAGTAAGATTTTTCTTCTTAATATTTTTATTTTTACTTTCTCTTTTTTTTCTCTAATCTAATCTTGGGATGCGAGTACCTTTGCTACTTGCTTGCACATGTTTCCGAATGCTATTAAGCAGTTCTACAACTGGGTACATATCAGTCAGGTACTCTGAAGGCGGGTCTTTTTGTGAGCATCCTCATTAGATCTTTATGTTAAAGGCCCTGTTGGTGGTAGTTCTATTTGAACCCGTTCAGACGTAGGATCCTCAAGTATTATTGAAATCTCTTCAATATCTCTATCATTTTTAAGATTATCATATAAGTAAGCATAATCTGGAAAGATTAATCCGGAATCTAAATTTAGCACCATTTATGAATTTGTTATTCAATTGAAGTTATGTTATCGACAGGTTATTATATTCAACGAAAAAACAGTAAAAACATAATAAATTTTAAAAATATTAACATTGCAACATCAAATATCAACTTACTAAAAAAAATCTCAGGTAAATAGAAACTTTGAAGTTTAAAAACACTTTTTAATTTTTTTTTTCAATAAAAAAATGTATACAGCGACGTACACGTTCGAGAAGCAATCGCTCACCAATCTTAGCTCACGACATATAAAGCAGCAGTAAAATTTGTTGGTTGGTCGTTTCATCGAACAGGCCACATAATATTGAAGTACCCTACGCTAATACCCGGAAACTCAGCTTTGATTGTATTTATATATATTATAGTGCATTCGCAGTGATTCCTTATGACGCATTTTAATAGTCGTACAAAGAGAAAACGCATTATGAGCGGCATAGTGTACTAAGCGGAAAATAATATAATAATTGAAATATTATTCTGAAAGAAAACATGTATCTACGTTTGCGTTTCGTACAAGTAGTTTAAAAAATAATATATTTATGTTAATGGCTGCGGAAAATGTAATGTTTACCTCATATCAAATCTTAAACGATGTCAAAAGATTTCTATTTGGAGCAATGTCATTTAATTAAGCCCCGCGGCATGGCTGAACGAACATTGTTATCGTTGATATACGATGTAATTACTGTTGATATACGATGTAATCGATAGATTTATGATGAATAAATTCTGCTAATATGTTGTATAATAGATATGATATATTCTGTAATACTATTTCTCAGTGATATCGGCAAAAGGCCAGCCTCGCCGGCACTAGCATTAGGCACAGCCATCTTTGGATATCGGTGTGAAGCCCAGATGCATTGTGATGTAATTGTATACGTATGCAGTGTATTTTGTCTGTGAAATGTTATTGTATTTCGTGTATTTTTATATATTAGTTCGTTTTAAAAAAATATTTTAATGATTACTCAAACATTAAGTATTTGCGGTTACTTTGTAATAATGTTAATTAAACTATTCTATTTAATTTAATTAAACTATTTCTATCGAAATTTTTGGTATTATTTTATTATATTTCTTTTTTATGTAATACTTTTAACAATTAAATGAAACTACGTGATGTAGTATTTTTCTACTTTCTTTAATTTCTTTACCACGAACTCTTCTTCTAACATCTTCAGGTGGGCAAAGATGCTAATATCCCAACTGAAGCTGTTGTAATACAACGAAACCTAGGTCGTGGTAAAGAAATTAAAGAAAGTAGAAATAATACTACATCACGTAGTTTCATTTAATTGTGAATAATTAATTTCTACAAAATTAACGCCAAATATATTCAATAATACTTTTAAATTGTTCGAAACACATCACCTTACTTATCTGAATTTCTCATAAATATAAAATATAATCTATATAATATAAGCTACGTGCACATCACATCACATGTAAGCTACGTGCACAGCAATCTATGTACACAGTGTAAATATGCACACTAATTAAAAAAAATACTTTTCAATCACAAATAGCAAATAAATCCACAGTAAATTACTAACGTGAATGTAAGAAAAAGGTTTCCAATACCTGAACTGTCAAAAGTTATTGTTTACAAACATTCCATCTTCAATTTGAATGGACTATAAGCTGCAAATAAATATTTACGTCAAAATGATGTTCACAGAAATATATTCTTGAATAAACTACGAGCTCATTGCAAGTTTTAGCCACTTTTTCCGTATTTGTTTATCGTTTGGAACATATATAAATAATTTATTTGGCGTTTTAATAGTTGTGCTTCTACACTGGGGCACTACACAAGACCAAATCACTTTCAATTAGACAAAAGAAGCAACTGGCATAAACTGACACGATTGTTTTGATTTCATTCAAGATGCCATGACAGTTTTCGAGATAAATTTAATTTGTTTTTTAAAACGCAAAATACATATTGTAAATAGTTCATTTTTGGAAAAATATAATTGTTTTTGGGTTAAATAGATATTAAGATGAAGTATTAACCACTTTCCCAAATTTAGTCAACTAACCTATTCACGGTCTGGCGAAAATTTTACTAAACAAAACTTTAATCATAATGAGGCGATGTCTGAATTACAGTGATAAAAATGTGATACAGTTACAACTTAATACTACTTCAACTAACCTCGCATTGTGTCACGAACATGATTGAACGATTTCGCATGAAGAGTAAGATGGTTAATTGAGTTACAGCAGAAAAGAATAACGTCCAGAATCTGATCTATCAAACAACGTAACTATATTAACATTAAAAACGTGACATATTTCTCTACAGCACGCGCGCGACCTGCTAATGACTCTCGTACGATACATAAAAAAATCGTTTTTTGCCAAACCAGCAAAAACATACTATACCGATTTTAAACGAATACCATAGTAAATCTTGAATGTATTTGGGGTTAATTTTGTAGAAATGCATTATTCACGTCGTGGTAAAGAACTTAAAGAAAGTAGAAATAATATTACATCACGTAGTTTCATTTAATTGTGAATAGTAAATCTTCTTAAAATCATGCACAAATACGCTGATGATTTCTTGTATACATGGAAATAAAAGGATATGAAATTAACAATGCGGGTTGAGATCGAAAGTTTTGTTGTTACGTCTTTTAAGATCGGCCGCTTTTCGTCAAAAAACTAGGTAATTATGCATTAGTTTTGATTATTTTCATTAGCAAATGTATGAACCTTGGTACCGCTGTTCAATATCTTTACGCGTAAAATATATTGTCGCGATACAGTTAACTCATAGTAAATTTCCTAAACCTATCGCTATGTTGGTCATTGTAACTGTACTTTGCCAGTTATGTATATGTTTTGCATATTATAAATAATTTATGCACAAACGCTCACACGCCTTTCGTAATTTCCTATCAAGCTAGTGTGCAGCATTTTATTACAGTAAGATGCCTCACGCACCAATACTTGTCAGGTCCAAGGTTCTCACCTGAGATAGAATAATAAGTTACCATATGTCAGCCTCGAAACGTGGTTATAATAAATAGACTACAACTTAATTACTTTAGATACTCTAAACACGTATAAACCTAGTCCCACTTTAATTGGGCCTTAAATAGTCGCTGCGGCAGAAGCAAAAAATAACGTTATAGCGAAATAAATGGAGGATCCGTGCAAAGAGAAAGTTCCCTGGCCAATTTAATACGGTAGTAAAACAAAATGATACCGTGTATGATGTGTAATACAATTTGTTCACAAGATATAACAAAGCGGCCATATTATAATTTCGTCAAATGTTTTAAATGAGAGTTCGTTCCACAAAATTGCTACGAACGTAACTTCTTTATGACTACGATATAATAACAGGCGTTGGTCGTTTTTCTGTGGACCAAATCAGTATATTAATTGTAAGCGACCATATTAGTGACTGAGTATTTTAGGTATTGCAGTCGAAGTGTAATAAAATATTATAGTTATGCCTTAAGTAGTATGAGTAGTTTTAAATTTAAATAAAACAATTGAACTAAATTAATCTTGTAACTTAAAATATTTAGTTATTAGAAATATTTACTTAGTTAGCAATTCTATAAATTTTCACGTTGCAAATGCTAAATAAAAAGCTTAATAAAAATATATATTTTTATTTAGGATTAAACACATGAATTGAATTTCGAATTGACGCGATATCGTGAAACTCTTAAAATCAATACTGTGTCATCAGACTACACAATACACGTGTGTATCATCAGTATTGATTTTTCTAATCATTGATGAATATATGTATATTTTTATTATTATAGATATTCTGTCTCACGAACGCGATGCCTACCAAATATTCGCGCATCTGTGATATTGCTGTCGACCACGTAAAATATTGCAAATGATTTGTAAAAAAATTTAAAAACAATAATTCCAAACTCATTTTTGTCTCTTTCACACGTATAAAACATACGTGAATAACAATACACAAATGAAACAACATTAGTGCTCATTATTACATTTTCGCGTGTACAGTGACGAAAATATTGATTATATATATATGTATGATTAAGTGTCTAATTTTGAGCTACTCAGTAATACAAGTAACATATTAGTTACAAAATAAGAATATCGCACCGCAAGTATAACACACATTAGCAGTGTTCAAAAGAACTACGATTTAATTTTCACAACAAATGCAATGGAGCGTAAATAATTTTAATGCAATGAGTTCGAGCGGTTTAGTTTCATAATCGTTAATGTTGCTATCATATTGCTTAACAACTAGTATAATTTCCATTTACCTAGGAAATTCATCACCTAATGTTCAACATTTTGATTGTTTCAGGATGGGAGTTAAAAGGTTTACATTGCTATAAGTACTTTGCGATACGACATTCCTGGGAAAAAGCTGCTGAACTTTGTCGGAGGTAATATTTTCATTGTACTCATTGTACTCAACTTTCATTGTACTCATTACTTTCATTGTACTCAACAACTTTTTAAAAATCGCATAATAACACTTATCTCAATTATATTACCCTTGTTTTAAAGACAAATTGTATTCATTAGACGCTAATAATATTTTCCTATAAACTTCAAATTGCTCGACTTGTACCGCTACACAAGTCAGCCCACTGCTTTTCTTTTCACCATTATATATAGGTATTTCACATTTTCTACAGGTATGGAAGTGAGCTTATGGTTGTGGAATCATATGCAGAAAACAATGTTACGGCTAAACTAGCAGGCGCCCGTCAAAATTACTGGTTAGGTCTAGCGACAGTTGATGACTTAAGGACAAATACTTTGGAATCTGCAGCTGGTACTCTAGTCTCCCAATATGCCGGCTTCTGGGGTCTACACCAACCCAATCCGAAGGCAGGCGAATGTGTTGATGTTGCTTTCACTGGTGATAGACAATCATGGGAACTTACAACTTGTGAATCCCTTCTCCCTTTTATGTGCAGAACGTCAGCTTGTCCAGCAGGTAAATTAATTAACTATCAACTTACATTTTGAAAAGAATAAATGAAATTTGACAAAAATTAGTATTTGTAATAAGAAATATTACACACATTAGTTAATTTTTTTTTGTTGTTGTCAGGATCATTCCACTGCTCCAACGGAAAATGCATTAATGCAGCATTCCGATGTGACAAAGAAGATGACTGTGGAGATGCATCTGATGAAATCGATTGTTCATCTGAATGTCATTTTTACATGGCAAGCAGTGGTGATGTAGTTGAAAGTCCTAATTACCCTCATAAATACCCACCGTTCAGCGCCTGCAAGTGGACCTTGGAAGGTCCTCAAGGTCACAATATTCATCTTCAATTCCAAGATTTTGAAACTGAAAAGACCTTTGATACTGTCCAAATTTTAGTTGGTGGAAGAACAGAGGATAAATCTGTGAATTTAGCTACTCTATCTGGAAAACAAGATCTCGCAAGCAAATTATTTGTTTCGGCCTCAAATTTTATGATTATTAAATTCAGCACTGATGCTTCGGTAGAAAGAAAAGGTTTCAGAGCTTCCTGGAAAACTGAACCATCCACTTGCGGAGGTATGCTTAGAGCAACACCTCAGGGACAAGTACTAACTTCTCCTGGCTTCCCTAATGCATATCCAGGTGGTCTGGAATGCTTATATATAATCGAAGCACAGCCAGGTAGGATAATTACACTAGAAATAGATGAATTGGAATTAGGACTCAATCGAGATTACATCATAGTCAAAGATGGAAATGTTCCTTCTAGTCGGGTTTTAGCAAGATTAACAGGGTTAGCTGAGGACAACCAAAGAGTAATTATGTCCACATCTAACTATATGTATCTTTACTTCAAAACTAGTTTAGGAGATTCAAGGAAGGGTTTTAATATGAGATTTGCTCAGGGATGTCAAGCTACAATTGTAGCCAGCAATGGAACAGTTATGTCACCAGCCTTTGGTCTTACAAATTATCCTAGCAACTTGGAATGTCTCTACAAAATTAAAAATCCAGGCGGAAGTCCACTCTCTCTCAAATTTGATGAATTTTCTGTTCATCCCTCTGATTTTGTACAAGTCTTTGACGGATCAACTACTAGTGGTTTGAGATTGCATTCTGGAAATGGATTTACAACAAAACCAAGAATTACACTGACAGCATCTAGCGGTGAAATGTTGGTTCGTTTTGTTTCTGATGCATTACACAATGGAATTGGTTGGAGTGCGTCATTTTCTGCAGGTGAATTTTTTTCTACATTAGCATTGAATAATTTAAATTTTACATTCTATTTCAATTTATCATAAGTTTGGTTCGATAATTTACCTATAAGTATAAACTATTTTTATAGATTGTCCTGTCTTGCGTCCTGGTGTTAGCGCATTAGCATCAAACCGTGATACATCATTCGGAACTGTTGTGACATTCTCTTGCCCGGTTGGACAAGAACTAGCCACAGGAAAGTCTAGATTAACTACAAAATGTTTGGATGGAGGAAAATGGTCAATTACATATATTCCTAAATGTCAAGGTGGGTTAATGTTAATTGAAAGGTTGTTGCCAAAAAAATACTCTAATTTAGTAATAAAAATAAAATACTGAATTGCTATGGTTTTTGCAGAAGTTTACTGTGGACCCGTTCCACAAATTGACAATGGGTTTTCTATTGGATCTACAAATGTCACATACAGAGGTGTAGCAACCTATCAGTGTTATGCTGGGTTTGCTTTTCCTACTGGTCAACCTATCGAGAGAATATCTTGTCTGGCTGACGGCCGATGGGAGCGAACTCCAGTATGCCTGGGTGTGTATTTAAACAATTATTACTTAAGAAATCATGATATTAAGAATAACATTCTTCAAATACGACATATTGCATTTAATCTTCAAATTCTTCAAATATTGTATTTATTCTTTTTTCAGCTTCCCAATGCGTATCATTACCTGATGTTCCCCATGCTAATGTGACTTTATTAAATGGTGGAGGTCGCAGTTATGGCACTATTGTAAGATTCGAATGTGAGCCTGGTTATATCAGAACAGGTCGACCAGTTTTGCTTTGCATGAGCAATGGTACTTGGTCAGGAGACGTGCCCACCTGTACCAGAGCAATCTGTCCTAAACTACCAGAAATAAGAAACGGATTTATTGTCGATCAAACGAGAGTTTACTTATTTGGAGACGAAGCCCGAGCCCAATGTCATAAGGGTTACAAACTATCCGGCCCTAATATACTTAAATGTGGACCCAACCAAGAGTTTGATGAAGCGCCACGTTGTGATGATATCAATGAATGTTTGAGCAGCCAATGTGATGTGGCTTCCACTGAATGTAAGAATACTGCTGGAGGCTTCCACTGTGCTTGCAAAGATGGTTTTATACCAAGTTTGGACTGTAGACCAGTTGGCGACTTGGGGTTAATAAGTGGAGCCATACCAGATGAGTCAATCAAAACATCGACACCAGAAATAGGATATTATAAAGGGGTGAGTTCTTCCTTTATTACGAAAAAGTTTTTCATCAAATTAGCTAAAAATACACATTCATTTAATATATATGAGGGATATTATAAAGCAAATACAAACCAATGGCTGCTTCAAACTCTTGTATAGAGAAAGGCCTGTGAACCGTAAAAAGAAACTTCCTTAGGAAAATGTCCTACAAATTTTCACTTTTCCCTTGTTTATTTGTACTAATGTATCAATTAGGATATGGGAATATTTTTTTATAATTTCTTTGATTTCTTGTAATTTAAAATTTTGTGTCAAAATACCATTTTCATGTATATTTTAATAAATCTTAGGGTAATAACATACACAATTCACATACTTAAAGTTCCAAACTGTTTTATAATGATTAACTTTAACTAAAATCACTCACTAGGTAATGTTTATATAGGTTGGTATTAAGTAGTTTATGTTGACATTAAAAGAGTATCAGACTTCTATCTTTATATACATATTCATATATTTTATATCTATACTGTAATATATATATATATATATATATATATATATATATATATATATATATATATGTATATACATATATATATATATAATATATCACAGTAAATATAAATTGAAATATGTTTACTGTATAAAATGGAAATAAATTTTACAGATGATAAGATTAAACAATGGAGGCGGGTGGTGTGGCAACAATTTGGAGGCAGGTGCTAATTGGGTTCTAGTTGATCTGAAAGCACCAACAATTATCCGTGGATTCAGAACCATGAGTGTAATGCGAGCTGATGGTAGCGTTGCATTCACTTCAGCCATCAGAATACAGGTTTGACCATACATTGTTCTGTCATAGTTAAGAGGGAAGTTCAAAAAAATATTTAACCTGGTAAGCACCATGTTAAGCACCAAGAACACATGTATTTTAAAATATTTCTTAGAAATATACATATATAACCATAAATATAAAATTAAAAATATTTTATAATAAAAATTAGCCAACAAATTAAATCCGCATATCGCATTATCATTGAAATAAACTAGAAAAAGAACTTAGAATATTTATTATGTATGCACAGAATAGACAAATATGGACAACGTAACTTGCAACTTTGCTTACTAAATCTTATTACTTTGTTATTCCAGTACACAAACGATTTAACAGACGTTTTCAAAGACTATACCAACCCGGATGGCACAGCTGTTGAGTTCCGTATTCTGGAACCCACTCTGTCTGTTCTCAACTTACCTATGCCGATTGAAGCTCAATATGTAAAATTCAAGATACAAGACTATGCAGGAGCGCCTTGCCTCAAGTTAGAAATCATGGGCTGTGCACGCCTGGACTGTTCGGACATCAATGAATGTTCTATTAACAACGGAGGATGTGACCAAAAATGTGTTAACAGGTATATACATTATAAATAAGATAAAGTTGTAAAAACATAAAAATGCTAGGCTAAATAATATACTGAAATTTCAAATTATATGAGTTATATCGAAATAACCACTTGATATGTGTATATCTGTATTGTCGTTGAAGGTCTCAAAAAGTGCTAATATAAAAACTTCATGACTTCAGCTACAAATCTAAAGTTAATACAGCATCTGAATTTCAAAAGAATATTTCAATGGAATAAACATAACTCAAGACATTTTTTGTAAATAAGGAACTGTACAGTGTAAAAGAGTAAAGCTCCTGCAGTAATAGTAACTAATAATTTTTGGTAAATGTTATTTACTATTACAGCCCTTACAATTTCTCCTGCGCCTGTAAAACTAAAGTTAATACAGCAATTGAATTTCAAATGAAAATACCTAATGAAATGTAACAAGGGAATAAACCTAACTTTGGGCATTGGTTTTAAATAAGAAGCTGTACACTATAATAGCACACAGCTCCTACTATAATTATGACTATATTAATTTTTGACATTTCCTTTTTACTACTACAGCCCTGGCAATTTCTCCTGTGCCTGTAACACTGGCTATGAATTGTACCACTCAAATGGCACAGCTGGATTCAACATTGAACTGTCTGAAAGTGGCGAACGGGATGGTGACACATATCAGAGAAACAAATCTTGTGTTCCCGTCATGTGTCCACTCCTAACCTCTCCAGAAAATGGAGAATTGTTGTCGACTAAGCCATCTTATCACTTTGGAGATGTAGTTCATTTCCAGTGCGACTTTGGCTACGTGATGACGGGCTTTTCTTCACTATCTTGTACCTCAAGTGGTAATTGGAATGGTTCGATACCAGAATGTCAATGTAAGCAAAATTGATATTTTTAGCTAACTTTTCTTTTATGCTTACTTTAGACTTATTTACAAACGTTTGGAAGATTGGATGAGAGATTAAGAAAACTAAGTATGTGTTTTTCACAACATATTCTATCTATAATTGTTAATAAAAATTGTATAGCACTTCCTTTGTGGTCAGAAGTACAAAGTTTCAATATTCTTGAAGAACACAAGAGAATAACTGTACTTTTTGAAAGAAAACTGACAACTACAATTGAAATCAATAGGTTAAAGCAGTCTGCTGTAACTAAAGTTTAATAGTACTTCTATCATAGTTATCATAGTGAAATTGCTCAGATAATGAAAAGTATTCAGTTAAAACTAATTACAACTACCTTTACACAAACAGACCCACTAATAAGCGGTCGCATTTCTAACTTCAGTACAATGTGAAACTCTCGAGTAATAATTGATTTAATATTTTCTTGGAAGTAAAATTATAATTAATACAAGAAATCCAATCACTTTTCTAAAGAAATTAAAGCGTTTAACACAGTAGGACAGATGTTTTCATGAAAACATCTCTCCTACAGATGTTTTCACGAAAACCACCACCAGTAGGACAAATGTTTTCATGAAAATTTATTAGATAAAATCATTATGGAAAATGCCAAGAAAATTTTAATCAAAACAAAGTTGGCACAGCTTATTCTATTTTAATTACACTGTCATTAATTTTTATCAATGTCACTTAAAGATAACTTGGAAGAAATGAATTCCACTGCATTAGAACAACTGATGCTTTCTATACAGTGTACATCCTAAAAAAATGGGGAAGTGAATGGATATTTAATGTATATAGTACTACAATTTATTAAGAACTTATAGTTTTTCTACAAATGTACTTTTAGATGCGAGATGTGTAACATTATCCGATGATTCCAATGAAGGACTGCAAATAATCAGACCAGACCCAGATAGTGTGCTAGTTCCATACAGAGACAATGTCACAGTCACGTGCAAAACTCCTGGCAAGAATTTAAGAAACACTGTCACTTCTGGATTCAGGCAATGTGTCTATGATCCCAAACCGGTAGGTATTAATTTACATATAGCAGAATGACGGCTAATATATTAAATATTCCCTAGATTCTGTATTTAAATTACACTTCAACAAGCTTGGAAATATAATTTGTATTTTGCCTATAACATAAATTCTTACGACTGATAAATACACCAATATTAAGACATTACATAATTTATACCTTATTTGCCTTTGTGCTGTTAAATAAAATTTCTGCAAGATTAAATTTATTATAGTTTTTAATAATTTTGTGTCAGTTAATAATTGTTTAACATTGGTTAGCATAATTTTAATTTTAAATAATGTCTTTTATTAACTAATTCTTATATAAATATTATTTATTGTGTAAATGGTGACATATGACTCCTGCTACAATGGTTCCTGAAAGGCAACATAAAGATTAAATACCATAGTTTTTACATTTACATTTGATGCCATTTAATAAGAGTAAATATATAATTAATTCTTAATTGCTTTATATTCCAGGGTCTACCAGATTACTGGCTCTCTGGTGCTCAACCAGCTTGTCCGCGTAAGGACTGTGGAGTACCGCAACCTACACCTGGAGCTGAATACGGACAATACCTGGATACAAAATATCAGAGCTCATTCTTCTTTGGATGCCAAAACACTTTCAAGTTAGCTGGTCAAACCGGCAAACATGACAATGTTGTAAGGTAAAACGCAAACTACATTTATCTAAATTTACAAAGTAGTAATATGAAATAATCTTTTTTGGTTACATCTAAGTAATAAGGTTTCCAATTTAAAATTACTCTACTAAAAAATCCCTTCAATTAAATGACCCGTTTTCTTATTACCTCATCTAAATATAATAATGATTTGATTTTCCTTCTAGCCAGTTAAAGATCAGTTAGAAATACACAGTTAAAAAAATTAGAGTTAAAAATCATCCTAATATTTTTTATTGCTTAACCAGCTTGTGTGACTGAGCAGAAGACTTTCCTAAAAACGTTTAAAGGATTTATGAAACAATTAGTATAAGAAAAATTACAATAGTATCTTCACACTACATTCAAAACATATCAACCTCTTTTAAAGAGAAATTATAACTTCTAAGGAATTCATATAATCCAATGCAAATTATCAATTGTGCAATTTGTGTCCAACTTTCAACAACAAAGTTAAAGGTAAATTCAATTTTAAAAATTAATAATCATTTGATTTCAGGTGCCAAGGCAATGGTATCTGGGATTTTGGTGATCTCCGGTGTGAGGGGCCAGTTTGTGAAGACCCTGGACGCCCAGCTGATGGTTTTCAGATTGCACGGAGCTACGAGCAAAGCTCCGAAGTTTTGTTTGGCTGTTCTCGTCCTGGCTATATTCTCATCAATCCTCGGCCTATTACTTGTGTCCGTGAACCTGAATGCAAAGTCATCAAACCATTGGGTCTTGCCTCAGGAAAAATTCCTGATTCAGCTATCAACGCCACATCGGAAAGGCCAAATTATGAAGCTAGAAATATTAGGTTAAACTCTGTAACAGGCTGGTGCGGAAAGCAAGAAGCATTTACTTATGTGAGCGTCGATTTAGGAAAAGTGTACAGAGTAAAAGCCATATTAGTTAAAGGTGTTGTCACTTCCGATATAGTGGGACGACCGACAGAAATCAGATTCTTCTATAAACAAGCAGAAAGCGAAAACTATGTTGTATATTTCCCCAATTTTAATTTGACAATGAGAGATCCTGGAAATTATGGAGAATTAGCTATGATCACGCTGCCTAAATATGTTCAGGCAAGATTTGTAATTTTGGGCATTGTAAGTTTCATGGATAACGCTTGCCTCAAATTCGAGCTGATGGGCTGCGATGAACCAAGTACTGAACCACTTTTGGGTTATGATTATGGATATTCTCCCTGTGTCGGTGAGTGTTAATTTTACTTAATAAGCTTATAATTATACAAGAATAATTTTTTAAATTAAATAATGACAAAAAGATATATTTCCACTAACCAATGGTATAATCATTTGCTAAAGGAAAACTTTTAATACCAAGAATTGTGTAAATTGTTGACGAAAATTTATCATTTTATTCCGCTTCATCTCAATGCAAAAGACATATTCCAATTAGAATAATATGACTTACAGACATCTTCATGATGAAGAATCACAAGGATTATGTTAACTTCCAGTTTGTTATTAAGAAGACAACTTAACTGCTATTTTGTCTTTTTTAACATTGGTATTTGAAACCGATTTGAGATAAATAAAAATTTTCCATGTATGAACCGACATATTAATATGTGGTTAAGTAATTTACCCAATATATTCTTGTTAGATATTTAGAAAACATGAATTTAAATCATGCTTTATTTTTTCAGATAATGAACCACCAATCTTCCAAAACTGTCCGCAACAACCTATAGTCATACAAACAGATCCAAATGGCGGTTTGCTACCTATCAATTTCACAGAACCCACCGCACTTGATAATTCTGGCTCCATAGCTCGCCTTGAAGTTACACCACAACAATTCAGAACACCAATTCAGATATTCCACAATATGGTCGTTAAATATGTGGCTTTTGATTTTGATGGCAATGTTGCCATTTGTGAAGTAAATATTACTGTACCAGATAATACTCCACCAAAATTAAGTTGTCCTCAAAGTTACGTAATCGAATTGGTCGATAAACAGGACAGTTACGCTGTCAACTTTAATGACACTAGAAGGCGAATTAATGCTTCAGATGCATCTGGGGAGGTGTTTATTAAATTTGTCCCCGATAGAGCAATCATACCGATCAGAGGATTTGAAAATGTCACTGTTATTGCATCGGATAAATATGGTAACAAAGCCCAATGCAACTTCCAAGTATCAGTTCAAGCAACTCCTTGTGTAGATTGGGAATTGACACCACCAGCTAATGGGGCTCTCAACTGTTTGCCTGGTGACAAGGGAATTCAGTGTATTGCTACTTGTAATCCAGGTTTCAGGTTCACTGATGGAGAGCCCATAAAGACATTTAGCTGCGAAACTAAAAGGCAATGGACTCCTACTGCTGTAGTACCAGATTGTGTTTCGGAAAGTGAGTATTGATTTTACATTGCTACTCATGCTTATTATAGTCAACTTTACAAATTGTGTAGTACCTAAGTTTTCTTTGATTTATAGGATGTAAAGACTAATTTAAAGTTTTTAACTTAAACCCCACCTGGTTTTACTCAGTATAATTTCAAGCTCCACATCTTCTGCAACTTTTCTGACAAAGTTGAAATTTTTAAGCATGCACACTAAAATTTTTATTTTTCCATTCAAGATTCCCTAAAGATACAACATGAAATGTCGAGAAATAAGCTCTTGTTAGTTCAGTGGTTTTCAAAATCAGTGCATTCATATAAATAGATGCAGCAACTCAATTTTATAATTATTTAATTTTATTTCATCTATTCTAGATACTCAACAAGCAGCGTACCATGTTGTTGCAAGTGTCCAATATAGAGCACTGGGGGCTGTATCGACAAACTGTTTGCCACAATATAAAGACCTATTAGCCCAATATGATAACACACTTAACGAACGACTTAGTCAAAGATGTTCTGCAGTTAATGTCAACATAAATGTCACTTTCATCAAGGCAATGCCAAGCCTAGTGGACGAAAACGTGGTCAAAATGGACTTCATTCTCGAAATCACTCCTGCCATCAGACAACCACAACTTTATGATCTTTGCGGCTCGACTCTCAATCTGATATTTGACTTGTCTGTTCCATATGCAAGTGCCCTAATTGAACCAGTGCTCAACGTGTCTAGCATTGGTAACCAATGTCCACCGTTGCGGGCTATTAGGAGCTCAATTGGAAGAGGTTTTACATGTAGTGTTGGTGAAGTGCTTAATATGGATACTAATGATGTACCCAGATGCTGTGAGTATTAACCATTTTTATTGAAACTAAGTTTAAAACATTTTTCGCTATATATTACAATAAAGCAACTAAATCCCTACTTAAACATCACCTTAACCAAATCATCCTATTTACACACTCATCTGCACACATATATATAATTTTCTTAAAATAAATATATTTTCTGGCAATTTTATAATATCACTCAACTAAAATTTATGTAATTGCTAAATTATTTTTATCTTTAAAATACAATTTTCTTTATATATTTGTAGTACATTGTCCTGCTGGCACATTTGCCGAAGAGAAAGAAAAATCATGTACAATGTGCCCTAAAGGCTTCTATCAAAATGAAGCTCGGCAAGGTGCATGCATCAGATGTCCATCCGGAACATTCACCAGGGAAGAAGGATCAAAGAGTATCAACGATTGTATTCCCGTTTGCGGTTATGGAACCTACTCGCCAACAGGCTTAGTTCCATGTTTAGAGTGTCCCAGGAACAGTTACACTGGTGAACCACCGTTAGGAGGATTCAAAGATTGCCAAGCATGTCCAATAAATACATTCACTTATCAACCGGCAGCCCCTGGAAAAGACAGATGCCGTGCCAAGTGTCTGCCTGGAACTTATTCACCTACAGGTCTTGCTCCCTGCTCTCAGTGTCCAAAACACTTTTATCAGAACATTGCAGGTCAAACATCATGCTCTGAATGCCCTACAAATATGAAGACAGTAGGGCCAGGTTCTTCTGGGCTTGAAGAATGCGTACCTGTTGAATGTTCAAGTAGTGCTTGTCAACACGGTGGTCTCTGCGTGCCTAAAGGCCATGGCATTCAATGCTATTGCCCAGCTGGGTTCTCGGGTCGTAGGTGTGAAATAGACATAGATGAATGTGCTAGCCAGCCTTGCTATAATGGAGGTACATGTACTGATTTACCACAGGGATACAGGTGCCAATGTCCATCTGGTTATAGTGGTATTAATTGTCAAGATGAAAAGTCCGAATGTAGAAATGATACGTGCCCCGAACGAGCTATGTGCAAGGATGAACCAGGTTCTAACAATTACACATGTTTGTGTAGATCCGGCTATACTGGAATAGATTGCGATATAACAGTGAGTAATCATTTATTTGATGCAACAAACACAACAAAGCTTAAACAGTCCATTTATATTAGAGCTCACCATCTTCCCTGAACGACAAAAACGTCATGTTGATACAGTGAATTTAAGATAAAAGTATATTATAAAATTATTGAGAAATTGAAGAAACATTTATTCTTAAAAATATTTAAGCCATGACAATATTCTAGAACCTTGCTTGAATACTAATTTATAATTATCCAATTTTGCATTTGTGAATTTGTAATTGCAATTTTATGACGTATCAATTAATATTTACTTTCCAGATTGATCCATGCTCAACTCATGGAAATCCTTGCAACAATGGTGCTTCCTGTATTGCTCTACAGCAAGGACGTTACAAATGTGAATGTTTACCTGGATGGGAGGGACAGACCTGCGAAATTAACACTGATGACTGTGCAGAAAAACCTTGCTTGTTGGGTGCGGTATGTACTGATTTGGTTAATGACTTCACATGTGCCTGTCCTCCTGGATTCACCGGCAAACGTTGCCATGAAAAGATTGACCTTTGCACTGCTGAACCATGCAACCGTGGTCTTTGTGTCGACAAACTATTCTCACATGAATGCATATGCGAGCCTGGTTGGACTGGACCTTCTTGTGATATCAATATCAATGAATGCGTTCGATCACCATGTGAAAACGGAGGTCACTGCATAGACGGCATAGATGGATTTACTTGCAACTGTGAAACAGGTTATACTGGTAAAAGATGTCAACATACAATTGATGATTGTGCATCAGAACCTTGCCAAAATGGAGCAAGTTGCATGGACCAACTTGATGGATTTGTCTGCAAGTGCAGGCCAGGTTATACAGGTTTGCAATGCGAAGCTCCTATTGATGAATGTCTGAGTGAGCCATGCAATCCAATTGGAACCGATAGATGTGTCGACTTGGACAATAAATACATGTGCATGTGCAGAGACGGCTTCACTGGAGAAATGTGTGAGACAAACATAGATGATTGTGCAGTAGCACCTTGCCTTAATGGTGGTTCCTGTAAAGACGAAGTGGCTTCATTTAAATGTATATGCCCACCAGGTTGGTCTGGAGATAGATGTGAACAAGATATCGGTACATGTACAAATAAACCTTGCCAGAATGATGCCAACTGTATCGATTTATTCCAGGATTACTTCTGTGTGTAAGTCAATATTGTCTTTAAACATTTTTTCAAGCATGTCCTAATATATAAACAATATATTCTAGTATATTAGCTGTTTTAATAAACTAGTAGTTCATACATATTAAAAAGATAGACAACAAACAAATTGCACAAAATATCAAAATATGCAATGACTGGTAAGAAGATGCTCAAAGAAGAAAGTAAGGCATCATAGATAAGATCAAATTAATTTATTTGAGGTGTCAAGTAACTAAATAACAGATGAAAATATATGTGAGTGAAGCAAGTGGAAAAACAGAACAATGTGACATTCCACCGTCACTGCCTAGTCATCATCACTGAATGCAACATAAGCATCGAGAGAATTATTAATCTTTTCTTGAAAATATTTATTTTATATATCACCCTTTTTTCTAATTTTAGATGCCCAAGTGGAACAGATGGAAAACAATGCGAAACTGCACCCGAGAGATGCATAGGAAGCCCATGTCAGCATGGAGGAAAGTGCCAAGATTTTGGATCAGGTCTCAACTGTTCCTGCTCTACAGACTATACAGGCATCGGCTGTCAATACGAATATGATGCTTGCGAAGCTGGCGAATGTAAGAATGGAGCGACATGCGTGGATGAAGGAGAAGGTTATACATGCGTATGTGCTCCAGGATTCCAAGGCAAGAACTGTGAGGACGATATTGTAGATTGTAAGGACAACTCTTGTCCACCATCGGCTGTCTGTATTGATTTGCCAGGAAGATTCTATTGCCAATGTCCATTCAATTTGACTGGCGATGATTGCAGAAAATGTGAGTTTTCTTATATCTAACTAATTTTAATGTCAGTAATTATCATTTTCTTTATCTTTTAGAAATGTCTTTACTTGAATTGAAATAAAACTGCTTAAGATTTTTTGACATATTACATGCCAGTATTACAATAAATCATTTTATTAATATTCATGTCATCTTAAATGTGTTTTAATACTTTTACTAAACTCAAAGGTTATATTAATAAGCTGCGTTTTGTATTTATTCTAGCAATAAGCGTGGATTATGACTTGTACTTCAGTGATCCTTTAAGATCAAGTGCAGCCCAAGTTGTTCCATTCTCGACTGCTTCAACTAGCAGTCTCACTGTGGCAATGTGGGTGCAATTTACACAACAAGATGAAGGCGGTATCTTCTTCACTATGTATGCTGTTAGGTATGTGTGTAAGCTTTTATTTCACTCAAATGACATGACGTGTTATTATTGTATTATTGTTATATATTATTTTACTAGGCTGGGCCAAGCCTAGTAAAATTTACAATAGCTTCACTCACTTATGAAATAAAGTATGACATTAAATCTAATGACAAAGCAAAATATATTATTCATTTGCATAGAGACCACTAATGTTATTCTTTCCATGTGAGTTGCCAACTCACTTTACGTATTTTAATTATGATCTACTGAAATGAAAACATAACCACACCTTTTTTATAAACAATATTTTTATATGCTTTTATAAAAATTAATTAACTGCTTATAATTTATTAAAATTAATTAAATTGAAAAACTAGCTGTTTCCCTCAACTTCACTCGCATGGAATTAGCATTATATAAAATAAAAGGTATTTTATATATTTCTCTATAAAACATGTAATTTGAAGCCAAATTTCATGAAAATCGATTGAATAGTTAAACCATGCATGTGAAATAAAGAAACTTATTTACACATTCATTACATTAGTTAGGATAAGTTAGAGAGAAGTTATATTAATATATATTACAAAATATTCACAGCGGGCATTGATCTCCTGTTTGTTTCCTCAAATAGAATTTGGGAGAAGTAGTGTTATTCATACTGAAGAGTTTTAATGTGCTCCCATTCTTACTAACAAAATACTTTAGAGTATTATAGTTAAATAGATGCTTTAAATAAGTAAATTATATTTAAATAAAATAGTTAATAAATATTATAAGTAATAAATATTATATATTTAAATAAAATTATTAAAAAAATAAATATAATAAATAATAATAAATAAGTAAATCATATAAACTTCCATACAAACTTTCGTGCCTAATTTTAGGGGTTGCTTTTATTTGTTAATTTGTTTTTTTAAAGTAGCCTATGTCCTTTTCCATGTCATTATCTATCTGCAGGTGAAATTTCATAGAAATTCAAGCAGAATTTTTAGGCAAACATTTAAACAAACAAATATACAAATTATCACATTTATAATATTAGTAGGATAATGTATAAAAAAGTAAACAAGTGTTGAATGTCACCTAATTATTGTTTATAAATTATCTCAAGAAATATATTATCCCTATTAAAATTTTTCAGCTCATCCCACATTGCATTAAATCGTCGCACAATTATGCAAGCCCACTCGAATGGTGTTCAAGTTTCATTCTTCCCCGAACTACAAGACGTGTATCTCAGTTTTGGCGAATTTGCGACAGTGAATGATGGACAGTGGCACCACGTAGCACTGGTGTGGGATGGAGAGAATGATGGTCAACTCACTCTTATCACAGAGGGACTCATCGCAAGCAAACTAACGGGGTACGGCAGTGGCCGGAAGTTATCTGAATTGTGAGTTTTAAATTGATACACTTTTTAATTAAGTAATTAAAATTAAATTGTAATTATTTCGCTTCTATAACGGTTACATTATCTAACAGCATCATTTATCATAAATTAAAAACAAGATTAAAATTATTTCTTACCTTATAGCCTGGGAATTAAACACTAAAGTATGTTTTTTTGGCACATTTGTTAATTAATTAATCTAATACAATTAAAAAAATTTATTTCTAAACCTGTGGTAAAAATTTAGAACTCTTTAAAAAAACCTTACATCAATCAAGCGTAAGAAATATAGAGAAAGAAATATGTTACTTTTATTAACAAAGTAACATAACAATTACAAAGGATTTGTATTATTTTCCAAAATTGCAATCAACTTAACTAGTCACCAACAAGAAATATGGTTAGACATACCTTAAAAAATTCCGTAGTTGCATGCAAAATATTGAGAAAGAGTATTTTTTAAGCTATTTTTTCAGTATTGCATAGCTTTAACTGCCTTTATTTAATTATTTGACTAAACAATTGCTGTTTCAGGTATACCATTTGTTAATTTTAATCATTATTTAATGAAATTTATTTTGAGTAATGTTAATTTATTTTTAGGTACATAAATATTAATTCAATAACATTTTTCAGTATTTTAAAATAATTTCCAATACTAAATTAGACTCCCAGTATTTAGTCTCAACATATAAAAATATCTAAAATACATTATAATTCCAGTGCATGGGTCACCTTGGGTAAACCACAATCCGACAACCCGAAAGCGTACACAGAAGCAGGATTCCAAGGTCATTTGACCAAGGTACAAGTATGGAATCGTGCTCTCGACGTAACGAACGACATCCAGAAGCAAGTGCGTGACTGTCGAACTGAGCCTGTCTTGTATGAAGAACTAGTGCTCACTTGGGCTGGATATGACGACATATTTGGAGGAGTTGAACGAATTGTTCCTTCGCATTGCGGACAGCGTGTATGCCCCAATGGTTACTCTGGTAGCAAGTGCCAGCAGCTGCAAGTTGATAAGGTTGGTCATATTTGTTAATTATCTCATCAGTCTTTTTTATCTCTAATATAAACCATTTTACATACTTAAAATTCCAAATTGTTTTATAATGATTAACTAAAATCACTAGGTAATGTTTATTTAGGTTATGTTGTATGATGATCACTTCAAAAAATTCCATAAAATATTCAGTGATTTTTGAAAGGCTGTAACTCTGTGAAAAATAGATTGGGATGTGAAAAAAGTTATTTTGAAGCTTAACATTTCTAGTTTTGAAATCTTTCAATAAAATTTTTTTTGATTCTGAGAAATCATAAGAAATACCGTAAGAAAAAAAATTTCTCTACGAAGGTCTACGACTCGAGTGAAAATTTTTTGAACTTAAACAATGCAGAGGTCATTTAGGTTGATTAACTCAGCTTCAATTTAGATTTTGAATGGCACCGTTTCAGATTTTTGTTGAGATGTTAATCTCTATGTGGAAAATGACTTGAATGAGTCCTCTTTAAGGGCCATTGATTTTGAGGAAAATTTTTTTTTCATTCTTACTTCAAAAATGTCCTAAAAAATTATGCTTTCTTATTTTTCAGAAAATTTACCACTGCTCTTCAAATATTATTGGAAAGTCTAACTTTGTCAGAATCTTTTTTAGCTCAATGTACGTTAATAGCCCTAAAATTTTTAAATTGTTCTGTTTATCTGTCTTACCTGCCTGAATGTATAAAATTTTGAAAAGAATTAAAGGAACAAGATTATTGCACCCAAACATTATTCAAGATTTTCAGATGGAAAAAAAAATTCTTATCATTTCTGTCAGTATTTTACAGTCATTACTCATCTGATATTAAAATAACTGAAAAAATTGATGATATAAAAAAAAATTTGTCAATTTTTCGGAAACAAATTTATTTTTGTAAAAAAAATTTGAAAAAACTCTTCTCTTAACATTAGATGAGTAATAAAGTGAAATAAAGATTATAATGATAATATTTTTTCCACCTAAGGATCATGGATAGTGGATACTCTTAGGATGCAATAATCATGTTATTTTAATTCTTCTCAAAACTTAACCATTCAGGGTGGAAATACATACAGATAAATAAATTTGAAAATTTACAGGGGATATAGTTAGACTCTCATCAACATTTGCAGAATAGTGTTAAATTATCTAAAATAACAGAAAAGATTGATTTTTGGTACGTGTTTAAAATTCATAGTGAGAATGAAATTTTTTTTCATCAAAGCCAATAACTGCTATCTAAAGAGGAGTCATTCAAGTTTTTAATACTATTTCTCATTTTGCTGTACTTTAACAAGTTCTTGAGATTTATTGACCATGAAAAATAAAAGCGTCACTTTCCACTTAGTGGCCGATATCTCGACGATAAATGGCTGGACAGAGATTATACAAAAACCAAATTATCAAGCTAAATGACCTCTGCATTGGTTAAGTATACGTAATATGTAACGCATATACGTATATGTAAGTCACAACTCACAAAGCCCTTTCACTTTAACGTTCAAAATTATAAAATTATTTACTCTCTTGTAATCTGGTTTGTTATTTTCAACAAAATAAATTCTTTAAGTAAAATAATGCAAAGCCCTGCAATAAATATTCAAGTATGCCTAAAATTGAATAAGTTCACTGAATATTGCACGGATGAACATTTTAAAATGGTTTTGCTAGACGCAATGGATGAGCTATGAAATCATTGTTCAATGATTTCCACACACTTCCAGTTTGATTCACATATTTATTTATTGGTAATAAATACACTTCATTCAAAAAAAAAACAGAAGTAGTTTGAATATGAACACCAAGATGAAGTTTTATTGGAACCTAAAATTTATTACAAAGTAGATTTTTTTATGAATTCTAGCTCAGATTTTAACTTCCATAAAAAGTAGATAGGAAGTGTTACAAAAATTCGATGATGTATTGGGCATTCTTAGTTGTAAATTATTTAATTACTCTAAATATGATGTAATAAAACATTTTAAAGATTTTTGCCTAAAATTTAAAGATGATAAAAGAAAAGACGGAGACGTTAATAGTAATGATTCGTATAACAAAATTAGCCCTTTAAGCACCAAAATAAAACTGCTAGTATTTTTAATTTCAATAGTCTATTTTTTTAATAACAATAACATAAATGAACATAGTAAAAAGAAAAACAATTTTTTTACTATTTTAAAAATTTTAGAACGGTACAGCGGGCACTTAACGGTGATAATGTTCAAAATATTCACTTTCTATGCACAATGTTTTGCATTGCAAGCGAACTCTTGTATGGCAAACTACACAACGCAATTGCTTCTTAATTTTTTAAGGATAGTGTCCCAAGCCATCTTGCGCTAATCCTGGCACTGTTGAAGAGGAAAAGTGGCTTTTTGTTTGAATTGTTTAGTGTAAATAATATCTGGCAAGATCGTGTCTAAACAACAGCAAGTCCATATGGTCATCATGGTGGTTGAAAATATACACAGGACAGGCATTTGATATAGCCACGTTGATCATGTAGATAAATAGAACCCACCACCATTTTGACAGGAAATCCTGTCTTACACGAGCGGCCCCGAAAGTGTGAGTACCGGCGATCATTTGCCATTCAGTCTCTCGCAGGCTGAGCACCACGCCGCATGTGTCTATCGATAGATTTTATGTTTTTTTGGACAAAAATTTCTTGTGAAAAAAATTTTAAACGCTTATAACTTAACAACAAATTATGATACAGTTCTAAGTGAAGTGTCGTTGGATAGTGCCTGAAATAGTGAATCTTGTTATAGACATAATTTATAAACATTTCGTTACCTTTGGAAAGTATGAGCCCCTGAAGTTTGGTAAGTACCGATGGCGTGCCCAAAATCAAACAATGTCAACCAGGATGCCTCCAAAATTCAATAAAACAAAGTTAAACACGAAGAGGAGGTTAAGAGGCTTTCAATTAAGCCTTAACGTCCAAATCATCGAAATCGAATAACGATAACCTAGCCAATTTGGCCTCTGAAATTGGTGTCCAAGATGAAAATTTAGAGCCATACCCCAGTACAAGTGGAGTGACGTCATCTTCGACCCGTATAACAATAGCGAATAGTGAACGAATCATTTCATTTCCAACGTTTCTCAATTGGGAGCGGACTACAAATTATCACTATTTCCATGCAGACCGACAAAGCTTTACGCAAGATCCGCAATAAGTCTTACCTTTG
Organism: Druceiella hillmani; assembly: GCA_039881145.1. Taxonomy (NCBI): domain Eukaryota; kingdom Metazoa; phylum Arthropoda; class Insecta; order Lepidoptera; family Hepialidae; genus Druceiella; species Druceiella hillmani. Next base: position 4,217,456 of record JAYKKI010000070.1, read on the forward strand.
TGCACAATATAAATCCCGCAATAAAGGCATTTGCTAGTTACTTTAGTTACCATAAACCGATAGTTCATAAATTAACAATATAAAGAGAAAGAAATAAGAAAAAAATATATTGAATAATGCAAAATGTGTTTCGTTTATTGTCATAAAATAAAATTGTGTCATGAAATTCCCTCATGTATAAAGAGAAGGATTCCCTGAAAAAACTCCAGCACAACCCGTATAAATAGTTTTGCAGGGTGGTGGCCATAGTATTTTACCTTCGATTCATCTAAAGTAATGTTTTCTTCTATCATACCCCATTATTTGAATTTGGTCATAAGAATATTACAGAAAGGTTTCACCTTGAACATTTTATCGCTTGGAGAAATGCCTGATCATTATACACCAAAAAAATATTTTTTTATGTTGTGAAACCTCTGTCTTTTTATGGTTTTCGAAACAAATGGAACACCCACATCTTCATCCAAAGATCAATACAAACTCTCCCTAGACAATTTATCAAACACCAAAACACAACATCATCAAAACACCGATGACCTTTTTGTTTGAATTCAACTGAAAACAGCGTTTGAATCCAACTAAAAAGAGTGCCTGTTATTTGATCTCGCATATAAATTAGTGTTGGAAATAATTAGTTCGATAAATTCTTCATCAACTTTTCAAATATCTGGACAAGATTCAGGTCGTTGAGAGCCTTTTTGACTGCCTCTTTTCTTTGGTGTACTTCAGAAATTTCTTTAGGTCTTAAAGAATAAATTGGATCACATTTACGCCATGTTGGGATACCTTCCTGCTATTGACGGCGAAGTCACTTTGTGGCCAATAGTTCTTTGTCACTAGTGTTTGTATTATGCACTAACACTTCGATATTCCTGGGAACATCTCATAGCAGTGAGGCAGTAACCATGTCTTCATCAGCCTCATCTTCTTCATACGTAACGATACTAAGTGGTAGTGGTAAGATAGCTAAATCATAGTTGGCACTATCATCGACAACAATTTAAATGACTTCTTCTGACCCCTTATAATTGTTTACAGTCTTAAAACGTTTAGAACTCATTATTAGTGAACTGAAACAAAAAAAAAGATTATTCATAAATGTACATTGCCACTGCACATAGGTCAATATTCATTATTTATGCGGCCAAAATTGGATTTCAGAAACTTACGGTAAACATATAAAACAGGTTGTTGAAGGCGAGGAGACCCTTCCAAGAATCCTAATCAATCCCCTCCACCTGCCACAAGCACACCGCGGGCGCATAAAGGTAGGTGGTACTTGACCGTCAACCATTGTACTCGCTTCCATGATCACAGAGTTTATAGCAAACAAACGTTTCAACGTAAATATTTCTTTTTCTGTGTCATTTTTTGGGGTGAAAGTTATGGATATCAATAAATCAGGTATGTTTCTTTATTTTTGATATATTCTACTTAGCCGCAATGTATATATTCATATAATTTGGTAATGTCAAACATAGGATATTTTCTTAGACACATTTTGACGTAATTTTAAAATTTAAAGGTAAATTTATTGTACTTCTACGATTACCGTTCTTTTTTGTTGTGAAGTACAATCTTTTTATTACTAAAGTTTACAAAAATTTGCTGCAGAAAACTGCAGTTGATAAAAATAGGGATCTTTTTAAAAATATAGTTTTTTGTCAAAAAAAATTAACTTCTTTATTACTTAAATAATCATTGCATTTCATTGTTGTAGGAACTTCAAACACATCAGGTATGAATATTGTAACCCAAAGATACCTTTATGATATAATGAAAGACCAAAATTTACCGAATTTCGAAGAAAAAATAAATTATTTGAAAAGTCACTTATTATTGAACTACGGCCCTACTGATGATGACATAAAAACAATATAACAAAGATTTTCTGTATTTAAATCAACATTGAAAGAAAGATGGTGAAAATACTACAGAAAGGAAGAGGCTTTCTTGAAAAACACCGAGTCTTGGTTAAACGGAACTTTTAAACTATCTATGAAATCATTGAATTGACCGGGGCGGCCTTTGAAATTTTTTGACAGATCAGTGAACGAAGCCAACTGACGGTCAACTGTAGGAAATGACATCATTTTCCACGCTGCACAAACATCCTTAAGCGTACATGGGAAAAAAGATGCGTTGATGATTCTTAAAGAAATAATAAATTATCCTACTCGAGTGTGCGAATATAGAAAAGTAGTTGACAAAAAAGGAAATAACAATAGTGTTCCTTTGACACCACTACAAACTTTTACAATATTCGTTGAGACTGACCTAACAAGACGTCAGTACGAGATCATCCGAAACTCAAATATGGCATTTTATCGTCCATATTATCAATTGTTACAAGCAAAACAAGAATGTTATCCGCCAAAAAAGTGTCACGGGTACCTGCGCGAAAAGCAGCTTACAAAGCCTTATTGACAATACCTTTACACGATTATTATTGAAAGAAGTGCTATTAAAGCTTAACGAAGAAGAGAGAAATTCTTTAAATATAATTTGTAAATTAGGTTGCCATAGCTCTCAGCAAGCTAAATACAAACAAAATTAAAAGTTATAAAGAATTACTTGACATCAACAATGCTACAGCAAAGACTGAATAATTTGTCTATTGTTTCAGTAGAACATGAAATCTTAATTTGGATACAAACAATTGAGATAAATTCAATTTGTTTTAATATTTAGCATGAATTTCTCATAAACTGCTTATAAACCACTTTCATTCATAAACTTGAATGAATGAAAATACAAAAATTGAATTTTTTTTCTTTTTTTTTAAATATGAAGTATTTATGGTTCAGTATCATTAACTTTGATTTTTAATGATTGTACATCATAACATTGATTTTTAAAGATTTATAGGTCATAAATTTAGTAATGAGAATAAATTATCTATGAAATAAATCTTTACTTTTTTTATACAACAATATGTAAGGCAGCTGATAAATTCTTTGTGCTAATCCAGTTAGGAAAACTTGACGATGAAGGTAGTGGGCGGCATAAATGGTTTTGGTACACACGGATGCTCGGTGGTCTGGCGGTGGGCCTGTAGTAAATATTTATAAAAGTAATTGATAATGACATACATTTTAAAGTTCATGTGTAGTTAACATATTTTTACACTATATTAGCATATTTTACTCCTTATTCTATTTACACTATAAATTATTTTAATACAAATTTTCAAAATATCAGTTAAATTATATAAACTATTGTCCATTACTTTATTTTCATAATTCTTGTGTTTACATACATTTTCAATTTTGCAATGTGAGTGAGGCAATTATGACAAAGTATCAAATAATGAAAAATGTAATTTACTTCCGAAAATGTATTTTTTCATTATCGCACCTTTTAAGTTCAATTTCCAACAAATATTTTTAAGGATTTTATATTTTAAATCATTTAAGATAATGTCTCATGTTTATTTATAAGTGTATATCCCCCATTTATTGCCATAAGCATTAGCCAAAAAAATGGTACAATCCACAGTGTAGTATAAAAAAAGTGAAATGATTTTAATCCAAATGAAAATTTTTGAAAATTTGAAAAAACGGAATAAACCATTTTTTATGAAAATTGGAATGTCACTCAATCATAAAGAATAAAAACCAGTCATTCCTTTTTCTACATACCAAATAATGAAAATTTATAACAATTACAGGAGCCACCAAAAGTTGAACACTGTCCAGGCGATTTATGGGTGATAGCAAAGAACGGCTCTGCTCTGGTGTCATGGGATGAACCCAGATTCAGTGACAATGTAGGAGTAGTGCGTGTGGCAGAAAAGGCGGGACACAAACCGGGTCAACTGCTCATGTGGGGAGAGTACGATATTGCTTATGTTGCCTATGATGAAGCTGCTAATGCTGCTACTTGCAATTTCAAAGTTACAGTTCTCTGTAAGTGACACTTCTTTTTAAATAGTTTTAAAACATTTTTCATGCATGCTTTTAGTTGTTTATATTAATAAAATAGTAAGGTGATATTAAATTATTTTGGACGTAGGGACAAATTAAATTTCAAATTCTCTAAAACAAGTTAAATAATTTAATTTAAACAGTAATTTCACTCCCAAATGTTGAGGCCTTCTTTTCTTCTTTACCAGTAGTGTTTGCTGCGACCAAGTTATAAACACATGCAGACCATGAGCTTCAAAATATATGCTCAATAAATCAAAGTGTGACTGTTTCAAATCCCATCCAAACAAAAACATTTTCTCCTTTGTATATTTCGACCTTGAATAATATTTTTTATGTTCTTAACTATAAATATAATACCTAAACAATTTTAAAACTTCACCGAATCAGCATGATATTAAAATTTTAGTATTTGTGTCTTGAAAATGATGGAAGTATTAATAACGAAACTATAAAATGGTAAAATATGTGTTTGAAAATGGTAATTTTTGAGAAAAATCATTCTAAAAAAACTGTTCATGGCATCTAAGATTTGAATGCCTGAATGAATGAATTAATGGGACAAGCTTGCATAAGCTTGGCATATTAAAAACAAGAAAAAAGAAGTATAGGTTGTGCAAATCACGCTCAGTTTCATGGTAATAAATGTATTATAAAGAAACAAAAAATGTATACATTTTAAATTTTGTAGCTACATTATATTTATTAACATTTACAACTAGTCATCCAAACATTTAAAAAGTCAGTCAACATCTGAAATATTCAATATTTTATCTTTTTTCAACTCATTACTGAACAAAACATTTCTTCCAATCCACAGCGGAATTCTGCCCGCCACTTGCAGACCCAGTTGGTGGATACCAATCGTGCAGGGATTGGGGTGCGGGCGGACAGTTTAAGGTATGTGAGATAGCCTGTCGAGATGGTCTGCGCTTCTCACAACCAGTGCCACTCTTCTATACTTGTGGAGCAGAAGGATTCTGGAGACCTACAAATAATCCAGCTCTACCACTTATATATCCTGCTTGTTCAGGTAAATTGAACTTGCCATAGACCCTTTATTTGAATTAAAAGTATGAAAATAACAATTCTTAATATTGTTTTTAATTGTGTAAATAGGTATTTCCGGTAAGCATCTCTGTGTATATAATTAATTAAAGTACAATAGAATAGAAATTATAATAAAACACAATAAATTTGATAAAAGCTGGACTTTGATGGAATCAATTGAAATTTTTGTGATTACTTATTATGTGATTACTTTTATATAAAAAAAATTTCAAACAAAATTTTTTTTTGGATTTAGATGTGGTATTCTTTACAAAAGTAGCGTCTTTTTAAATACAGAATGCAGCATATAATTTTCTTCCACAGTCTCTTTTAGTTAACCATTATACTTACGTAATTCAAAAGAGAAGATAAACTTTATAGATAGGATATACAGACTCAATGTAATAATTTAACCACAAATTTAATAAACCTCACAGTTAAGGTTACATTTTTTCAGTTGTTATGGAATATTTGGACTTGACAATTTAACTACAGTTCATGGATTGAAAAGAATATGAATATCGATAATAAATTTTTAAAAATCCTAAAACAATTACAAAATTTTTTGACATACATTGGTTTTTTTTATTTTCAGTGGCCAATCCAGCACAGCGCGTTTTCAAGGTGTCTATGTTATTCCCGAGTTCTGTACTGTGCAATGATGCTGGCCAAGCTGTATTGAGACAGAAAGTCCGAAGCGCTATCAACCATCTCAATAGGGACTGGAACTTCTGCTCTTATTCCGTTGATGGTATCACAACTCATCATTATTTTCCTAACCCTCTAACAGATATTAACTTTATCAAAATTATTTATTTTGTTTAAAGTTATTTGCATCTATTATCCATTAGTGTTATTCAACTACCTAATTGTTTAAAATAATATTTTAATTCTTAAATATATTTCAGAATAAACAAAATATTAATTTCTAAGCTTTTATAAGAACTTATTAAAAAAAAATATTGACATTTTATATGACAGGTACACGAGAATGCAAAGAGCTGGATATCAATGTGAAATGTGATCACCGAGCAAATACCCGACAGACTAGACAAGTGCAGTTGGTACCGACTATACCAGCTGAAGATACATATGTCTTGGACGCCATCATTCCCGTTGATGAGTAAGTTTTTCCTGATCACACACCAATTCAAATAAATCTTTATATGTAGAGACGCACATTATATTGTATGTTAACGCACAAAAAAGATATTGTAATAATCTAGTTACACTTTTCTTTGAAATAAAGGATTTATGTAAAATTTAGCATGATTATGTGCACATGTATAATACACTCTACAATGGGATAAAGTAATGTTGTACCTTCATAATTTCATATTCTATAATTTCAACATTTGTTCTAAATTTTAAATTATAAAAGAAGTACTTATCTTAAATATTGTTAAACATTAAATTCTATTGAATGAAAGTATGATACAAAATAGACATACTTAATACTAATTATAGTCAGGCCTGTATAAGATAGTTAATTTCAGTGCATGTACATGAGTTCTTCTCATAAAAAACATACATAACAACCATATGTGTTCGCATATAATAACCATACATATGGTTGTAGATGATACTGTGATCATATATATATGGTTGTTAAACATGATTATGTATATTTTTATCTAACCTTTTTTACCTATTACATTATTCTTTTTTCAAGAGGAACTTTAAAAGAAAATTATATATTTTCATCACTATCCCTTGCAGCATCAGCAGCATTACCTAAGTTTAAAAAATAAATTATAATAAACGCAAACTAAATTAAATTTATTTACATACAATCATTTTTATGTGTAAGACCATAACTTTTCTCTGTAAATTTCTTCATACTTAGAGAAAACTGTATACAACGAAAGAAAAACCTGTAAAAAAACTATAAAAAAAAATTGTTTTATACAAATTTTTGTATCCTTTGTTATGGTCGTTTGTATTGTAATAATAATATTTTTAATGAATAATATAAATATAATTTGTTGTGATAAAATATAAAACAGTCCCATGCTTAAATCTCAGTTTCAAAAAGTAGATCTGCTGTCTGCTTGCAAATGTTAGACTTACCTAAATGGGGAAGGAAGATGGACATTGCATCTCTTTGGGAATCCAGGACTTACTGAATATTCAATCATCAGATATTTCCTTATCCTCTATTTTCTTAAATAGACAAGGTGATTGTAAACTAGATGGACATAGTTCTCCAAGTAATCTGATGTAAATTTTCTTTTGCAATGTGTTTTATTGTGGGTAGCAAGTGCATGTTTTCTTTTTGTTTGTTATGGCACATAGGAAGCGCAGTAGTCGAGAGGGCAGGCAGGCTAGTGACACGTACAATGTGCAAATCACATTCCCATCTGCCAAGTAAGTATTCAACTTTTTGCATGTTGTGTATTCGTTGTGAGCACCTTTATGTAGAATAATAATAATGCTTGTGAAACTTGTATTTCTATCAAGAGGATTTTAAAAATGGTGAGATAAGATTATCACAAAATATACAATGCATCTTCTTTATCAATTCTTTGTTTCATCTTAAGCGCTTATAGCAGAGTCTTAACTATATTAATCAATTAAATTCGGTTTTGACTGCATTTCGATTTGAAGACTTCTAATTTAAAAAGTGATATCAATACTTTACATATAATAAAAATGTTGCATTCATATGAAAAAGATATCTACAAAAACATTGAACTTATTTTATATTTAAAATAGTGATCCTGTAATACACTCGAGCACGAATAACCAATCAACAGTGCAGCAGTTGTTGGAGAAATTGATCTTAGAAGATGACCAGTTTGATGTACGCAATATTCTTCCCAACACTGTGCCAGACCCAGCTTCCTTGGAGCTTGTGTCTGATTATGCATGTCCTATGGGACAAGTTGTCATGGCCCCTGATTGTGGTAAGTTGGTTGGCATTTGAGAAATGAAGAACAATCCGCATTAACTGTATTTTGAAATGAACCATGAGATTAAAAGTTTAAATACCCAAAATTTAAGAGTATCCATTCTTTTGAAATTAATATTGAAAAAATTTAGTAAAAACTGAATAGAATTATTGACAATATTAGAATGCAGAAAAATTCAAGACAATGCAACAATTTAGCACAGCAATGAAGAGAATGGGGTAAACTGATTCAGTTATAGATGAGTGGTAAAATTATTTGAAGATCTGGCACATATTTACCCCCTAATTAATATGTGTATATTTACAGTTAATATTGTTGTAGAAATTTAAATTTATGCATTGCTGACGTTAATTAAAAACTTCCATGTAGTCTAAAGAGGTCGTCGCCGTGGTGTGTTAACTTAGATCACAAGGCACACGGCCTTTGCGACGTGGTGCACCCTGGGTTCGATTCCCGGCCGCTCATCAAGCGGGGCTGGACTAATGTTCTGGTTGGCTGTAAGAAATTGCTCTCGTAGCGATAAGTCTGCCATATTTATCAATTAAGTACATTAAAGTAAATAAATAAATGAAAATAAGTAAATAATGAAGAATATAAGAAAAACATACAATCATTTCAGTTCCATGCGCTGTGGGTACATACTTTGATGTTAATACTGACACTTGCAAATCTTGTCCTGCTGGTACATATCAATCTGAAGCGGGTCAATTACAGTGCTCACCATGTCCTGTAATCTCGGGATTACCAGGAGTCACTATTGCACCTGGTGCCAGGAGTGCTGCTGATTGTAAAGGTGAGATGAAATATATAATAGGTTACACTAACATCACTAAAGAAGAAAATTCTCACACATTTTGGAGTTTGTAGAGAGCTTTTTAATAAATTCAAAATACATAAATAAATATGAAATGCAGTACTTTCATATGGCATTTTGAAACTTTGTCACACTCTACTGTGAAATCGCAAACTTGCATACATTTATAAAGTTATGTCAACTACATTACTCACTATGCCTTATAATATTTAGTGTGAAATAAAATGTTCTGAAGGTCTGAATAAAATATAACTTTATGAAAAGATAATGAATTCATTTTAAATTACAAAATATTCTTATATTTTGTATATTGTATCATCATGTGAAAAAGGTGTATTCATATTGGTGGACTAACTTGGTTTCGGCCGACTGACAAAAAACTTGTTCTTTAAACACAATATTCTGTTGAAGCTTAAAAATATAAAAATCTTAAAAATATATAATTTGCAATCAAAATTTCCTACCATAAACTTAGCACCAAATACGAAGATAATTCAAATATTTCAAGCAATATTCAAGGAACCTAAATCCTTTATGTTCCAAAACGAATATTCTATCTATTTATGCTTTTATATTACTAGGGTTAGAAATTCTAACTGGCATTTCAGTTTTGCATATCAATACCATATCAACAGATGGAGATTACTATCTCCGCACGCTACCTACCAATGGGGGGCAAACCACTTACTGGCTATCCGACGTTGTACAGAAATGACAGACGTTGCTTCCCAATAACTTTTTGGCAGTTATCTTTGACAAGTTAGATTATCAACAGTAAGCGACTTTTCTGTCATTTTTGAGGGATAAACGACTATCAATATTCTGTTTTATGTAAAATTATTCAATTTTTTATTGTAAAAAGTTATTCAAAATCAGTAGCAAGCATATCGTCCACTAGCTACAGCAATTTAAAAATTTTGCAATGGTTATCATACTGGGATGACTATTCCGATAATGAAAGTAACAGGGTCCAGCGTAAATATAAACTTCGTGAAAATTCTATGTGTGAGCTCAGTGAGCATAATATTAAAACTAGATTTCGGTTTAAAGGAGTTCTATTGAATTATTACAATATAATAATAATTATTATAATTTATTACATGTACAATAACGGTGTTATTGTGTATATAATACCTTATAATTGCAATTATTCATTTATTACTATAATCTATTATTTCCTTCAATTGTACCTAAATGTTATATTAATACTGACTTTTATCCGATTTAACACTCGACATAAAAAGCAGATTGATTGCATTCCATAACTATGCGAAACTTTAATTGCTTTGGTTCGTATATATATTTTTAATTAAAAATTTGTCATATTTATTAACGGAACACGTCGCTTGTACAGGAGGGGGGGTGGGGTAACGGATAGAATGCTATCTACAACTGTCGATAGGTAGTAAAAACATCAAAACTAAAAATAGAAAATTATCAACTATCTTAGCTATCTACGTCAACAGATAGATACAATATAGGTTTTGGGCATAAGACAATAATACATTTCCAGCGTTTAAATTTCAAAGTATCCAATGTATAAAACAAATCATATAGTATCTTAAACAAAAAATGACAAAGGAAATTTTTTGTGGCTGATTTTTTAAATATTGATTTTTTCATGATGTCAACATGATAGTGGGAAACTCTTACTATCTGTTGAAAAATTTGTTTTCTTTTTATCAGTTATCAATACGTTGTTTAAATGGAAATTACTAGTAAATTGTATATAGGAAGCCTATATAAAATTTCACCTTACTAATTCTAAAAGTATTTGGGAGACATTTATTATTTTTAAATGATAGTCTTAAGAAAAATGCGTTAATATTTTTGATCACGAATATCAATACAAGAATTTTTTATTCTTCTCTGAGTAGGATTAAGTTTCAATTCAGTTTTTTTTTAAATTTATTTATTGTCGCTTCGATAGAACTCTTTTTGTACGCTTCATCAAATTCAGCCGATGATAGTCTTCGGATGGAACTGTTAACTCCGTTTTCAATGTCCATCGCCAGCATTATTTTCAAGTATAATTTGGTACCATTGTCAAAAATGTGTGCAGCAATATTTGCATTGATATTTGAGCCGGTATGAATTTCTTTCCATCTATTTTGTTTAGACTTTTTTCTCCTGGCTCTTAATTTCTATTTCTAACCTAAAATGTCATTTAAATTCATATATCAAACAAAAAGAACTGTTTAATTCAATTTGGCAAAATGGAAATAATATTGAGATTCATAAAATTTTAATATTTAACACAATGTTTACTGTTAATTTCCAAACAGAACGCTGCGGCGCTGGCAAGTATTATGATGCAGAAGCAGAGCTCTGCTGGCCATGTGGTCACGGCTCATACCAACCGCTGGAAGGCTCTTTCACTTGTCTCACATGTCCACGAGGGCAAACAACACGGGCAATTGAGGCTGTGTCGGTGGCTGAGTGCCGAGATGAATGCCCCTCTGGTAAGTTTATAAAAGTAATATCGCCAAATTTCACATATTGTTTTAGACATAATTTTGTAAGGTTCCATAATGAAACAACCCTTATAATTTTATCAAGTTTCCCTCAGTTTTAGACATATGTGAAATAAAATTTTTCAAATATATGCCTCATGGAGACCTAAATTAATGTTTAACCAAATATTTTAAAAACATTTCTTTGATGTACCTCGTTACATAAGTGCATTGAAGGCGAGAAAAGTTTTTTAAAATTAATTTGAAAATTTATTTAGTAATTTTAATTATTAAACTTCAGTTCGCAACATATTAATATTAGGCATCTTGATGACGCATTGTCCCCTTTATCTAAATCCTATACCAGCATTTGGTCGGAACTTTCGAATTCTTATGATTAACTTGCGTTAGAAATTTTAGGAGAAATAGAGAATTACGAAACTTTATTTTGTATTTGTTTCAACATACACTTTGCCGGCTTTATAATAAGAAAAACAAATATGTTTCTTAATATATCGTACATTTATTAGATAACTTTTTATGGTGAAATTTTTTGAAAGTAGTTCATTTAGATCTACTCAACATAGATATTAAATTTCCAAATCTCTAATACTGATTTATTACAAAAAATTTGGAAATTTCATCTAACTTAGCAAATTTTACTTTTGTACAAGAAAAACTTTAGAGAAATCGGAAATGTATAAGATTCCAAAGGTTTCATACGAATAGTTTTGACAAAAGTGCACATAAAAAAATGTTAAATTTCAGAGTTTTGATTAGCTTCGAGGTCAAGTTGCAGCATTGAGTCAAATAAATTTTTCCAGAATGTTTCTTTGTACAATATTATTCTAGACTTTGGAGTCAAGAATCAAGTCAGAATCAAGAGTTTTATATTAAAATTGCAATTCACTGCTGTAAATTAATAAATGTTTTTGGTGATAAATATTACAAAGTGTCTCATCATCCTTAGGCGAGCAACTAGGCCCATCCGGTGGTTGTGAGGGTTGTCCACGTGGAAGCTGGCGTTCAGCAGGTGTTCAAGCAGCTTGCGTACCCTGTCCAGCTGGCACAACAACTCCTGCTATCGGGGCCTCTACAGCGGACCAGTGCTCCTTACCTGTCTGCAAACCAGGTAAAATAACCGCTAATAAAACATATAATGTTCATGTTTATATAACAAATATTTATAAGATTACTATCAAAAAATTTTAATCAATGCAAAGTTTATATAGAGACCTAAATGAATTATTTGCTAAAGTTTCGTAACCCTAAAAAATTTCTACTTATATTAAAAAAATTGATGTACATAAATTTTACATTGACTCTAAGAAAAATTAAATTACATACATTGTAATTTAATTGTCTTGATTTTCATTCATTTTTTCCATAGTATTTTACTAAATAAAAGTATAATGTACGTACAAAAATTCATTTCTGACAAAGCTATAGCTAATAAAAACAATTGAAATGAAATTGTAAGCATATATGTCAAGAAACAAATATTTTCAATAGCTTACAATTCCTAACTATATTATCCAAAGGTCAGTACTGATAGTATTCAAATCATACTTCAAAAAACTCTCTTACCATGCATACATATTGCCAGCCAAAACTTTGAGACCACCATAATAAATATAATGTAAAACACATTAAATATACATCATTATCAATAATTTTAAACAAAAATCAGAAATATAAAAATTTTTCATCAAAACATTTGTTTTTTTTTTGCGTTTAATTTTTTACCAATCTTGGCATTCGGGCAAACAACTTATTTATTGTCTCTTGTGAAATATTTTTCCAGCTTTCCTGTAAAGCCACATGTGCTGATGTGAAGACGGGAAACGATCACGAACATTTCAATCGAGTTTTTATCACGAAAGTTCTGTCAGGTTGAGATTGGGATTCTGCAGTGGCCATACCATGTTTTTCAACACCTCTTCCCCTTGTTTCTCTTCTAAGTAACTTCTACATAATCTTGACCTGTGCTTTGGATCATTATCATGTTGAAAAATGAATCCATTGCCAATTAAATTTAGTCTGGAAAGAATAGCATTTTTCTCTAAAATCACTTTATACTACTCCTTTTTCATAATGCCTTCGATCCGTACGAATTCTCCATGACCAAAGAAACAACCCCAGACCACAATGTTTAGCGGTTGGGACCACACAATCCGGCATCATGTTTTCTTCAGCGCAATGTCAAACGAAAATTCTTTTTTTTTTCCTAATAATTCAAATTTTGATTCGTCACTCCAAAAAACTTTTTTAAAATCTTGTTTGTCCATTCTCAATGGGTAAGGGCCCATTGCATCTGTTTCTTGTTTTGTGGTCTTAACAGAAGTTTTCAGTCAGCAATGCGACCAAACAACTTATCGTCTCGCAATCGTCTTTTGACTTATAGTCACCAAAACGAATTTTGACTGAGATTTGTTGACTTTGACGCAAATTTCTTAGAGCTGTTAGGTGTCTATTCTTGCTGGCAACAACAATAAACTTGTCCTCACTAGAAATGGTAGTTCTCGGTCTCCGGGAGCATGGATGATCTTGACTACTGCCAGTTTTCTTGTATCGTAGTTTGATTGAACACAAGTCTTCAATAATTTTAAGTTCAGATGGAATCACACATTCGTATTTACCTTCATTATATAGAACAACAATCACTCATCACATTTCAACATTAATTAAAACTTTTGCCATGTTTGACCTAAAACAATCACAACTTTAGATCAGTATAAACAAAAAGGCAAAACTTGCACTGATGGGGTTATAAAAATTTAACAATCGACTATGTACCTAACTAATTCTCCCGCCGACAATTATTGAAGTTTTGAAACAATGCTTGTTTTAAAACAAAAGAATGACACTATGGACATTTCTTATAAATAATAGAATATGCAGGTGATTTCTTTTATAAAAGGCAAATTTCTTTTATATAGCCAATAGTTTTAGAATATTTAGAGATAACATAAGGTTTTTAATAGTAGTCTCAAACTTTTGACTAACAGTGTATATTGTTATGTCAAATCCTACCAAGTTGGGAGTAACTGTGATTAGAAAGCTATATATTATAATATTGTATAGTTATATATTATAATATGTTATAATGTTATGACTTTTTCTTATAGGGTCATATTTGAATGGCACCATAAATAGCTGTATCCAGTGCAAGAAGGGCACATACCAATCAGAAGCACAGCAAACGACTTGCGTACCATGTCCAATAAATACTAGCACTAGATCTGCGGGAGCGGTGAGTATTATAATTCAAAAATATTATGTAATATTGAACATATTAAAAAAACTGTATATGAACTCATACATATGATTCAGTTACAGTGTGTCACAACATAAAATGTGACTTGATTTGCTTATTTAATTTATTATATAAATTTTTCATTTTCTTTTTATATCACACAAGTTTCATATTTCAAAACATCTTAACAAAAGCATCTTTACAAGTATCATTGATTTTGACATGATTTTTTTGTAAATTTTAGACATCAGAATCAGATTGCACAAACCCCTGTGAGATGCATGGACCAGAGATGCACTGTGACAAGCATGCGTACTGCCTGCTAATTCCAGAGACTAGCGAATTCAAATGCCAATGTAAGCCTGGGTTTAATGGAACAGGAAAAATATGTGTAGGTAAGTCACAAAAAGCAGCCATATTTATAATAAATTCTAAGTACAAATGAAATTACCTTTAAATCCAATAAATTAAAAAAAAAATTATATGCAAACAAAAACCAACTGTAAGTGGGTCAAAATCAAATATTTATATAATTTTCAATATCATATGAGAATATAATTGTATGCAATGCAGACTTTTAATAAATTATTTCTAAATCAATTTATTTTGATCAAAGTAAATATCCTGTTACATGTAATAAATATTTTCATCACTTTGTCTTTTGCACAAATCATCTAACCTCAAACTTCTCTTTCTAGATGTCTGCCACAATTACTGTGACAATGGTGGTGAATGCGTCAAAGATAGCCGCGGGGAACCTTCATGCCGATGCACAGGTTCCTTCACAGGTCGTCATTGCCGTGACAAATCTGAATTTGCCTACATCGCAGGTGGTGTTGCTGGTGGCGTCATATTCATCATATTTATCGTACTTCTCGTTTGGATGATATGTGCAAGGTGAGAATTGTATTGAACTAAAATTTAAACCACTATATCCACTGCAAACACAGCTTCAAATTGAGATATCTAAAATGTTTAACTGCTCTTGGTACATTAATATATTGTCCCGAAAATAATTATTTTGTCCTTAATTACAAATATTTCCATTATATAATAACCCTATAATATCGTAACGATACTAGTAATACCATTAAAAAATTAAGGAATGGAATGAATTTCCATATTTTCCTCGGTATTCATTTTTTTCAAAAATTCCCTTTTATAAATAATTTATTTTTATTGCCATCATGCAAAAAGGAAAATTATCCCATTGAGTTAAAAATGTCAAGAAAACTTTAACCTATGCCATTTTGTAAAAAGAATTTTGAATTTAGAACCAAATGCAGTGTTTGAAGGTGTGTGATAGTGACGTTTTATAGGTGTGATAAGAAAGTATTATAACTCTATAACATCATTGCTTTCTCATCCTGGTGTAACATAATTATGCTACAATCATATAAAATATATCATAGTTTTTTGAACACATTCCATGTAATCAAGTAAGAGTATAACTGAAACTCTCAACTAAAATACAACATGGAAACACAATGTAATTTATATATGTCCTCAAACCAGTTTCCACCTAAGCAAGGCAAAAGATCTTAGTAAACAGATATAAAATAATAAAAAACATACATAGAGACTATGAGACATATCCATACGATAGAAATTCATACAATCTCATTATCTTTTAAAATTTCTAAATGACTATGTCACACATACTATCGTCCATTTCCTGGTAATATAGGGGATATATTACATTTCTGCTCATTAGATGATTGTAAAAACATTACTATAAGTTTTGTAAAAAAATCGAATATAGTTTCCAAGTACAGATCATTATCATTCATGATATCAAAATTATTTAAAATATCCTCAAAAATAAATAAATTTAATCTGTTTTATTTCCAAACCATTATCTCCTTAACCGAATTTTTCTATTTAACAATGAAATTTTAAAAATTTTCAATTAGTTATATTAAGACAATGGTTTAAACTATAATCCATTTATTCCAGATCCACAAAAAAGAAGGAACCCAAGAAGACGCTTACCCCAGCTATAGATCAGAATGGCTCGCAAGTAAACTTCTATTACGGTGCACACACGCCCTATGCAGAATCCATTGCTCCGTCCCACCACTCCACCTACGCCCACTACTACGATGATGAGGAAGACGGTTGGGAAATGCCCAATTTCTACAATGAGACCTATATGAAGGAGAGTCTACACAATGGGATGAACGGGAAGATGAATAGTTTGGCTCGGTCAAACGCAAGCATCTATGGGACAAAAGAGGACCTCTACGATCGACTGAAGAGGCACGCGTATAATGGTAAAAAAGGTAATGACGATGTTGATAGTTAATGTTATGTGTGTGTATAACAGATTGTGTTTGTGTAATTAATATATGTGTGTTGGCCACATTTGGTTGATAATTACTGGTGTTTACATTAATGTAGTTTAAAGTGGAGTTTTGTCATTTTTCACACAGTGATTAGTATTACAAAATAATATTGGTCAATAAATATATACAGTTATTATTTCAAGTGTATCAAAAATATTAAGGAATAAGTTAAAACATAATGCTTACAATGAATATTGTATTTGTCAATTATGTTAGAGAAATATTGCTTTAATAACAACATGTGCAAATTTCCATAAGTCCTGGATAAGTTTATTTTGATGGTAATTGGTTTTTTGTAGTGTTTCATGAGTTAATATGTGTATAAATCGTAATTTTATATATTTTTAACCCATTATGAAAGTTATAATTTGTAAAAGTTTTCCGGTAACTGGAATTAGTACTTTTTTATTGTCTAATAGTTAAGTAAAAGTTTTCCAAGGTTTTTCAAATTTAATAATATTTACATACACATTTAGGAAACTCTCCCAGAAGCTAACACTCGTTTAGTATGTTAATACTTTTTTTATGTAACGTATGCGCAACATAACCACAATAAAAAAAAGAATGTATTTTTATGTGAACATTTTATAACTTCACACCCAGCCATATCAAAATATACAGATTGGTTAAGGAAATTGCTATAATCGATTCAAGTAAAATATAAACTTTATAATAGTAAGTAACCTAATATAAGTTTTCTGACCACTTCAATATATACTTGAAACTTTTTCCAAACACCTGTTTAACCTCATTCGTACTATTTATGTTAAATCAAACTTACAATATTTCTTCATTTATGATAATACTCACTAAACTGCCTTGAAATCTAGACTATATTATATTGTTTATAACAACTTTTTATATCATGTTGTCAATGTATAGTCAAGTTGATATATGTATTTAAATAAAAATCAACTATAATTACTTCGTACCTTAGTTTAAAACATATTTTTTTTTACTTTTCTTTACAGAAAAGAGCGACAGTGATAGTGAAGGGCAGTAAATAAACAAAGTGACTACAATAGTGACAAATTCTGGTCAAAACTTATCACATTTTGCAGTTAGTATTTACCAATAAACGCGATTGTGTCTTATTACATCACGGCACCATTTAGCGAGCCAACATTCCTTGACTCAATAAATGTGTCCGATGTTCATTTTAGATTTTGTTATACAAAATTTAGACAATTTTAGAATAATATTTTCGTGGTATATCTTATTTTGTTTACTGTTATCACATTCATAATATTTTACTTTTGTATTAATATTATTATATTTATTATTATAACTATATTACTCTTTTAGTTTGTATGTGTAGTATAAATACAGTATTTGTATTTATTTGACAGCGTGATTGTAATGAATGTGTTTTTAAATATGTATGTATAAGTGAAACAAAGCGCAATCAATTGTTAGAAAGACTAAGAAAGAACGGGGATAATGAGGGGAACATTCATTCTAGTCTCTCTAAATGTGCGTTTTTGTAGGGCGGCCTAGAAAGCATATTGATGACATAATTATGTGTTGAATTAATGCTCAAAATAAATACATAGTTGGAGCACTGCCATAAAACATAACTAATTGGTGTTTTTTAACAATGTTTTGACAGTGTCTGGATGTTTAAGGGTAACTTTATAGGTAGTTAGAATTAGTTTTAAGGTAAATTTAAAAACATTTTGACTCTTATAGAAAATTTAATAAATTACTTTATTCACCCTATCAATGGGAATAATAAAATTATCTATGTTTTATTATTCAGTTTTTAATATGTGCACTCTACTTCTTATAGAGAATATCATCATGATTTCTGTGAGATAACACTAAAAGTCATAGTAGATAGCATTGTGCATAAAATGGCCTCAAGTAATACTGGTCAAAATGCAAAATAACCAAAGGGGTCCTGGATTTTATTCCCAACATATGAAGGAACAGTGATTTGTTAAAATTATTTCAATATATTGTTAGTTGCTAAAGATAATATTGTGACCAAGTTGAAGAAGATAAGAAAACTATTGTTATTTTTTATAAACACATTTTAAAAAATTTATATGTAAAATATAAACATTTTTTATGAATATTATGTATATTTTGTTACATTGTACATATTATTATTTGATAAGATTACTTACTGTAAATGATTCAATGTTTTTTAAAGAAAATATTTAGGTGAATTATTAATTTTAATATCCCCATCAATTTCTTTCTTACTCGCTCTATCTAATTTTTATATCTTTCTACAATACAAATTTTATTTAACATAAGTCTTACGATCCCGAATATTCTTCTACCTCCTACTCTCAGAAACTTTAAACATGTTTGTAAATCTTAATTGGTGTCTAAAATGTCTATAATCATTTAATTATAATACTCATAACCTAAGTTTAATTTTGTAGTTTGTATAAAGTCTTACCACAAACATATTATTATGTAATAATTTTTTTATATAATATTCCTTAAAAGACATAATAATTTAATAAAGGAACTGATGTAATTATAAAACTTATTTTACTCATCTTGTTTGAAGCTTTACTAAATAAATTGCAACAGAAAACCTACAGTAATTATTAATGACATTTTTCCAATGGCCTTCATTTGTTAAAACAGGAAAATCCATTGTTCACAATTTACTGGGTTCCGTAAACAAATGGCAAAAATCCAGTATGTATCACAGCATCATAGCCCTTTCAGTTTAAAATCGATTGTTATAAAATGTTACAAGAAGATTTAGTGGAATAACATATAACAAAAACGTCTGAAAAGAAAGGGCATAATATAGTCAAATCAGACCTTGAATATGATGAGTGACTGTCCTCGCTGGAGGATGTCCTCGACCCGACAAAGCCGCCCAACCCATCTGCTTATAGTTCAAGTACTGATTGCAGATAAGAGGAAAAAAAAAAAAAAAAACATATAACAAGTGTCCTGTAAGGAGTAGACCAACGAAATGTCAGTGATAGAGGGGGGTCATCACACATAGAAAAAATAAATTTTATTATCCTAGATCTAATAGTTTTAGAAATATGATTTCTTTAATTTTTGTTAGTGCGCATGAAAAAAAATTTTTTTATTAGGTATTATTACTATTTCCCCTTTGTTATTTTCCAAGATCTTTACGAGATCATTCATCTTCCTAATTAAAATTTTATTCATTTGTTATTATAAGCAACATAAAAATTAAACGTTGAAACATGTGCCTTTATTCAATTACAAAACAGTGATTTTAAAACAATGCTAGTATAAAAAAAATGTATGGCAACCTTGTGGAACTTTATTTCAAAAACATCTACATCTATCTGCTTTATTGAAATAACTCTGCATTCGTAGAAATGCTTACGATCAAAACAACAGTTTATCAGAATTGTTCTATCTCTCCCACTCGTATCGTTTTTTATTGTTCTCGGCCATCAAGCAATCCCCTCTACTCCTTCCCTCAACAACTTCGCTTCTTTAGTGAATTCTTACCGCTCGGAGCTAACAACATGTTTTTTGCTGTTTTTATTTGTTGACCTACGCTTGAATCGGACCTTATTATACTTGTGATTTGGTAATTGTTTGATCGCTGCATTGCAAAATGCCTCAGATCTACACTACTGGTTAATATACAGAAATGTATTTCATTTACGGGCTATGTAATGGGAATGTTCGCCAAGCCACACGTACGTATCGCAAACGCTATCCCTATCCCAGAGTCTTTCTTTGTGTAAATAATGCATATTTAGAAGGTAGAATTCCTGGAACAGTAGTTCTTGAGGGAAGACCTAGAAATGCTGATGAGTATCAAGTGCTGGCCGTAGTGGAAGAAGCTCCTTCTACTAGTATTCGGTAGATTTCTCACTGTACTGGTATCGCAAGAAGTACAGTAGACCGCATTTTAAGAAGAAATAATTTGTATCCGTACCATGTACAACGAGTGCAGGCACTGCTACCTGCTGACTATCAACGATGAATAGATTTCTGTCTGGAGATGCTGCGTTAAAATTGGCTTTTTTTTAATTCAACCTTATGGAACGATGAATCATATTTCAAAAGAATGGGAGTATTTAATATACATAATTTACACCAATGGGCCGTCGAGAATCTCCGCATTGTAAGATAGATAGCAACATCAATTCGGAGTTAATTTGTGGGCTGGAATCCTAGATGGCAAAATTATCGGTCAATTTGAACTCCCATAGAGGCTTAATGGAGTTTGTTACCTATGGATTTAAAAGACGAACTTGGAAATCTATTGAATGAAATACCATAAGATGTATGTGACAGGATGTGGCTACAGCACGATGGTACACCAACCCACTTTCCGTGCCAAGTAACTTAATACTTCAATGCAACTTACCCAAATCAATGGATAGGACGTGGCGGTACAATTGCACGGCCACATGTCTGAAGTGGTAAACAACGAAAGGGTCTTATGAAATTTAAAAATATTAAAAATATAATGGCCAAAAAAATTATCAATGGTATCGGTTTAGGAATAAAAAACACATTATGAAATGACTTAGTATCAGAAAATTATACCTTTTTGGAATCCGTGGGAATTGTAGATGTTTTTGAAATAAAGTTTCACAACGTTGGCATACATTTTTTTACACAAGCCTTGTTCAAAAATAACTTTTAATGTTTTGTAATTAAAAAATGGACATGTTTCAGCGTTTAATTTGTATGTTGCCAATAATAACGTATGAATAACATTTTAATTAGGACGATGAATGTTCTCTTAAAGATTTTGGGACAATAAAAAAGCAAAAATAGTAATAACACCTAATAAAAACAATTTTTTTTTTTAAATTTTAAAAATCAAATCTCTAAATCTATTAGGTAAATAAAATTTATTGTTTCCTATGTGTAATAACCGAGATATATGTGTAATCACCGATATTTAGTTGGTCCTCTCCTTACGGGACGGATACGTGTATACATAGAAGTAAAGAAAAAAATGTATTTTTATTTTTTTAAAATATTTATTCACTGAACATAGGAATGAAAAATTTTTTTATGTCTTCACTTTAATCTTTTAATTACAAATCTATGTCAAAAATCTGAATACTATGTTTAATAAATACAGCAAAGCAAAATTATTTCAGTCAAATTACATTAAAAAATCAAAGAAATATAGGAAACCAAGATGTTTATCTTATGGCTTTCGAAGATGTACTAGGCAAGATAATTACAGGGTGAAAAGTAATATCAATATTTATAAAGATAACTGCATAACAAAATGAAAACCAGTCATCAAACTAATTTTCCATTTATTTCATTTCATGAATATTTTTCATACGCTGAAAAGCTTCAGTATAAAATGTTTTAAAAGTACCTAGGGCATTTGTTCTTCTATAATATACTCTCTATTGATTGCTGACAATAGTATAAATAAAAGATGTATTAATGTGAATGTCCTACTGTATGTGTGAACTACTTAAAAAATAAGCATAAATAGAAAGAAAGTGGCATATTGATAAAAGATGTGAAATAAAATAAAATCAAAATTAAAGCTGTTATATTTATATATCCAACACAAAATATATGCATCATAATAGAGAAAATTTTAGAAATAATTAACACTGGAAAATGTTTTTTGGCTGTAAGAAATTACACATTGTAATAATCTTTTTAAAATCAAGTTAAAATAAATGGCTTTAGTAAGAAAACTAGACTTAGAAGTAGACTTTTATATTATTGACATACAGTGCAGTACCAAGGTCAATACGAGTGACGCCACTGCATAGGGCACAGACTTCAGAAAGCACAGAAATGACCATTGGGAAGTGCAATCAGTCGTAATAAATGAAGGTGACATTGGGTGTTAGGCGTTAAGGCGCTAATTAACACCCTGTTAATACAATGCCATAAATTGTTTAGTTTACAAAGATACTTCAATCCAAAGAAAATACTTTTGGCTTACAGACTCTGATCATGAACAGTAAATAGGGTTTTTTATAGTGTTCTCCTTACTGTAAAAACTATTACAAATTAATGGTTTGTAATATAACATCTTTATTGCTTAGGCTGTTCTTGTGAAGGCAAAAATGAGAATAATGTTGAAAGAATCTTCTTCATTTTCATAACATAAATTGCTTGAGAAATTGTTAACATTATGCTGGCCGTACAAACTCGCTGAGAGCCTCTCATCGAGTCTGTACGGTCTCACCTGAGTCTCGCCTGAGAGGCTCTCTGTGTGAGTTGACCCTCTACACACTCATTATGTCAGTTGTACTGAAAATACCTACGACGGTGTATATAAAATCTGCTGGTGCTGTTTGCCTCTGTGCTGTTAGCTATTATAACTTTTTACACATTTACCATACAAAAAAATTACTAAGCCATGGTGAAAAAGGAGATACTGGATGGTTGGTATGCACCGCAATAGAAACAGGTAAATACTTTAGAACTTAACAACAAACTACAGTCAGTTAACCCTAAAAAGGTAACCTACGTCACAGAGGCACCCGCGTGCGTTACATATATCTTTATGTAACAAAAAATACTATGGTTGCAATAATTTAAGAGATTTGTTCTTTTAAAGAAACGCCTGTTAATTTTTGTTAATTTTTCATGAGGTCTATAGATTTATGTTTAAAAGTATATAAAATACAAGAAAATATTAAAATATTTTAAATACTTTCGTCTCATGAGTATTTACTTTCTCGCTGAGACGAGATGAGAGGCACATGTACATACTCACTCTCAGCCTGTCGCGGTGAGAGTGTACAGCATTATACTATTAAAAATATATGTGGATAATAAATGTTTAATCAAGAAAAAATACTAAACCTAAACATGAAATTAAATGAAACCTATAAGCAAAGTAAGTCTACACACAGCACGCACGCATGCACGCACGCATACTTCAACTTGCAAAATGTACCTAGATTTTTTTTTTACATTAGTCATGTAAGATAAAGTTAGACCCTAAATAATTTCATATCATAATTAATATTCATTTTGCCAACCAACATGGAAGAAAAATATCAAAAATACTAAAAACAATTGATTTACACTTATATCCATTTCTACTTCAATCAATAACAGGCAGTCATAGAGTTACATCGTTTTGGCTTAAGTTGTTTCAAGTTACATCAAAAATTATTTTGACCACGTTGTAGTCGTGTCAGGTTCAGGCATTATAAACTATTTGGTTCAGGCGCTCAACATCCCACGGCAATATACAACGGATGGTCAAATGTGTTATAGTTTCCTTTACTTCTTTGAGAGTTTCTATTTGTTACTTGTTTAGAATCTGTTTGAAATTAATGAAATTGAATTACTACTATGCCACCTATATGAAACAGTAATAGCGAAGTGTAGAAAAAAGTGAAAAAGACAATAACAATGTAGGTTAATTTGAAAACTAAAATATCGCATTTATCCACTTCATTAATTAGACATGAACTTAATTAATGTATTTTACTTTACAGAAATATTGAAAGTTAAAGAATTTACAGCTTTACATTCTGTTTCTCTAATAGCATATCATACGTAAAAAAACGCTTTATATTTCTGAGATGGAAAAACTGTTACCTACTTGGATTCAAGACTGAACTCAGCAACGGGTTCCTATTAGTATCGCTTTCATTCGAAACAAGGCTTTCAGTATTATCAATACATTGCAAAACAATTGATCAGCCAAATATGGATAAGATCACAACTAACGTGGTTGATTTAATTAACTCACACTTGCAAGAACTGACTAATGAGGATCTCATTGAATTCGAGGCACATAAAGAAACAACAAAAACACAAAAAATAACATTATGTACCAAAAATAATAACTATTTTAATAAATATGTATTTTATGTACTTACTTTCAGTAAAATAGCATTTTTCTTTGATATTAAATGTGAATTTATTTTTAATAAATTCCTTGTTGAACCTAACTCCTGAATATTATATGTAAATGTATGAAAAAATATCTTTCAATTTACGTCAATTCTACTTACGTCGCATATTTCTGTAACCTAACGTCTGTAAGATGAGGACTGCCTATACTTAAAATCTATAAGAATTACAAAATAAGGGCAATTCAAAACTGTGATTCTGTAAGATTTGTGCAAAAAGTATTGTTACATGTGATATCAGTTAAAAAGTGAAAAGATTCATTCACTTAAAAAATTTTCTAATAGAGTTAATATATTTTTGTTTAAATAATGATTTATAAGCTAAATAATTATATTGCTCAATAATGATAATGTTTGTGATAAAATAATCCAAAATCTGACAAAAAATAAATGTAATAACATTTTTTAAGAAATTTAAAATGTTCACAACAGATAGATATATATTATTTATACGACATTTGTGAATTATAAAGAATTAATGAAACTCAATTCTCCTAAAAATATGCTGATTACAACTTGTTCGTTAGTAACAACTGACCTTCTGGCCTTTTCAATAACACGTGATTTTATCGAAAATTACTTCATAAAGTGATGTTCAAACATATGACAACCTACTGCCTTATTAAGATAAGTTTCTCTCTTATAAATTACCTACTCATTTCAGACGTTTATATTTATCAATGTATAATTTATCTTTTCAAAATTAGTATATATATCCACTTTTGCTGTCATTATCATTATGATGCATTGTCATTATTTAGATTATGAATAACTATTATTTGTATTTTGATATGGACATGCAATCTCAGGTGTCTGTCTACAGTATAAAAAAACTGTAGTGTAAGTCATACTTGCGCAATTGGTATTCATTGTATCGGTTAGTTTTGAACATCGATTTTACAGTGTATCATGAAAAAGAACCTGTTAGTGCGAAAGTATGTTATATATCTATAACTCTCACTTTCAAAGTATAACATCTTTGTCAAAGTACAAGTGTTCAAAAGAGACAGTGATAGCGATATTTTTGTAACATTTTGTTCATTAATAAAATTGTTAATTTGTTAACACCTGTTCCATAATATTTCCAACATTATCTATTGATGCCAAAAAGCCATGTTTTTATTATTTTCTTCATAACATTGTTTCCTGAAATTTTAATAATATTGTTGTTACCTAACAAAAAAGAAGAGTTTTTCTTAATGTTACATATATTTTTTTGTCAATTGAATAATAAACTAACTTTCTCCCACAGTCTAGTATAATTTCTATGAAAACTGTATCAAATTACAAAAGCCAGTTTATCTGCAAACTTTCTTTTTCTATGGAATAGAAAATGACAGAGCAGATGCTAACCTCATACTTTCCATTCAATCTACTTACAAGGAGAAATTGACAATACCTTACAGGGAAGGTTTGGGGAGCAACAATTCTTGAACAGTTTTCCAAAAATTTTGAAAATTTTCCAGGAAAGAAAAACCTATTAAAAATTTTAAATTTGTGCTTTAACAAGTTTTCATTTGATACCTCACCAATAGTCTTGAACAAAAATTGTTAACTTCCTACTTCACCCCCAACATCCCTGATTAGAATGAAATCCAAATGATCTATTTCACCAGATGGATATTTGAAAAGAAGCCATTTATACAAAGAATATATTGACTTAAATTTTTTACAGAAGTATTTTGAAAATAATGAATTACTTCATCAAAAATTGTTTATTGACGGTTTACCTTTTCATTAAGTTCCTTGCCCAAGAATAGTAAACTCTTAATTTTCTTTACCTTTTTATTATCCCTGTAATGATAATTGCTGTTGATTTATGTTCAGAATTAATCATTTTTGTTTTGTAACTGAATATAAATGGACTCTGAGATTGTATAAGGTTTTATCCTTCTTGTACCAAGAAATATGCAATGTATAAGTAGAGAAAGTCACCCAACTTGTCTGGCTTTATCCTGCAAATGCGAAACAATATCAGATGCACTAAAGAAAGAGACTTGTACACTATGCAAAACAAAACAGTCTCTTTGTCCTCTTCACACCTGATAGTCTCATCGATATACTCATGTTTTTCCATAAGTCATTGTTTTATGACGATTCCTATAATTATGCTTAGCTATTCAGGCCAGTTCGGCCTAGGAAATCAAAGTGGATAGATGTGGAAATATCACAAATTTAAGTAAGTATATACACAAAGTTTTAAACAAGTAATTTTGATTATCTTATAGAACTCTCCATAGATCTCCTTTTATAATCCATTTGCTAAAGACACTTGTCTCAAAATTATATAATTATTCCCATAGAGCTTGAGTAATCATTAAAAAACATTTAGTTAGATATTTGGGGTTATTATATTAGTTGGATGAGTAAAATGCAATTCTGTTTATTATTATAGGGTTTTATTTATATATAAACAAAAAATATCAAAATAAACCAATATCTTGGTCAGTTCTATTCCTAATTCAAAAAACATCAATCTAACATACAACAGTCTACATTTAGGCAGTTTATGTCCGATTCTAAACATTCGTAGTTGTTGACAAAATATTAAATTGTATTTAATATAATTTTAAAAAATCCTTCGTTTCATAGGTACATCATAACTCATATTATATTTTCACATTTTTGTTAGAGAAGTACAGACTTATTGTGCAGTCAGCTCTTAGTAAACTTATTACAAATATAAATAGCAGTTGACAAAGTATGCTATTATTAAATGAAATTAAAATTTCATCTAGAATTTATATAAAAATATTGTTACTCCCACCTTTATATTAAGAGAAAAATAAATGAATTCATCTAAAATATTAACTATTTTTTTAACGCCTATGTTTTGCCATAAATTCTTCCATATATTTTACCAATACATTTACATCTTCCACAGTTACAGCATTGTAAATAGATGCTCGTATACCACCTGCATCCCTAAAATAAGCAAAAATGATTAAGACTACAGGTAATGGTTGGATATGTTATAGTAAATTTTCAATGGAATTTTTCCTTTTTTTTCAAATAAACAAGGAAAAATTCCATGAATGTTTTACCTACAATGGAGAACTTACATGATAAATTTTTACTAGCTTACAGTAAAGATTTTTTCTTAAAATAAATATAATTGGAACAAAAAAAAATAAAAAACTTTATTTGTTAATTAAACTAAAGGCAAAACAAATGTTTTCAAAATTCATGACGTGTGTGTCATGCCATTAGGCAGCCTGTCAAAAATGTTGAAAAAAGATTGTAAAAATGATGTATGAAATAATGATTAAATATTTTATAACAGAAGTATGAATTTATGATAAAATTCCACAATAGAACAATCTTGAATCATTAAATCATAGACTATCTAATAATCCTTTCAAAAGAAGTACTCTCAGTCAATGTCATGTTTCAGCTTATGCACTTTTCCACTTCAATAAACTTTCCTAATAAACTGTTTGTACTCGGGCCACATGACCCAGAAATAAGAATTGGATAAAACCCACAAGGAATCCTCATTATGTACTTTCTTCAAAATATGATATATTTTGAGAATAACTTTCAAATTTTATGAAATTGTTTTGTTTTAAAATTTTCCAATTTTATCTGATGCTTACAGAGATGGAGAATACTATTGAAAACTGGTTGAAGTATCTACATATTTGTAGGATGTAAACTTTTTTATATAAGGCTGCCATTTGCCATATTTCTGAATGTTACAAAAGTCAAACAACAAAGCCTAGAACCACTGTTTAAAATTATAAGACAATTAATTGTCATAAATATTGTAAACATGGAATGCAAAATAGATTTTTGGTTTGTGCAACATATCATAAAATATTAAAACATAACCTAATTCAGAGGGTAAATTTTTCATCTCCCTACTCGAAAAATCTAAATTTTCTAAAAAGACACACAATTGTTTCTTTGTTGATCTTGGTCTGGGTTCTCTAATTCCCTTTAATAAAGCCTATTTCCATTTTAATTTATTAAAACACAAAAATGTACATTATAAGTACTATGATAACCTCCTGTCAAACAATTTTAATGGTGCAACGTAATGGCAAGCTGATAAGAATTTTGACATCACGTGACTTATGGAAACATTAAAATGGTATATTTTCACAATAATCAAAACAAATATTTAATTTTGATTTCTGTAAATATATTTCATCAATTTGTTTTTAACAGTATAAATTGTTTTATTAGATTCTAAACTTCATGCAAGTTTCCCATTCTTACTAATCAACAGTTTCAAGACCAAAAATATTTTGAACCAAGTAATAATTTATTTTATTACTACAAATGTCACGGTTAATAAGTTATACTGATCATAGGGCCTTTATCATACCAACCTATTTTCAATGAATATATATCAACATTAAAATAAAAAAGAATTTCTAGTGCTTCAGTATATTATAGCTATATTACAGTTACGTTGCTACTCACTTATGCAATGACAATAATATTCAATTAATATTTAAACTTACCTATGTCCTTTCAATTGCAATAATCCAAGAGAATCAGCACCCTTAAGGAATTGCTTTTCTAATTCTTCAACGCCTTGTTCGCTACCAATTCTGAATGGTATATTCATTTTGCTTCTAACCCTCTTGCTAACTGGGCATGAATAGAATCCGTTTGAAGAGTCGATGAGATTATATATAAGTGAAGATTTTATTTCTGTAATACTCTCAACCTTTTCCACTCCTCCCATTCTCTCAATCCACCTGAACACTTCACCCATAACATAAATCCTAGAAATTATAAAGTTATGTTAGACAAAAAAACTATTTCTTTAAAAATTGTTTTTTTCTCTCACAAAATAACTATTTTTAAAGGAACTATCATCATTTAAGATATCAAAGACTATGTTTATGAATATAAAGACTAGGTCTATGAACATAATTTAATAAAGTATATCTAATAAATATTAACTTATAATGCAATGTCATTTAATAAAAAAAATATTCTTTAAGATAATTCATTTAACAGGTAATTTAATACTGAGATTGTAATTTAAATTAATCAGAACATTGATAAGCTTCAGTCTGTATGAATAAATAAAAAATATATTTTGTGTGAGATTTTGATACTTAACCAATTATTATTGAGATATAAAGGTTGATATTTTTACACAGGATAACCAGTTTTTGCCTATGGACTAAGAAATAATACTAGTCAATATTCCTGGCCCAATTGTTAAAAAATAACAATAAAATTGAGGAAACCTCCTCTCCTCATAATTTTGTGAAACATGTTTGATTTATTTTTGTAAATAAAATTCTAAGACTTGGAGTTCTAAAAATATTATCACAAAAGAAAAACGAATATCATTCTATTTCAGACACTCGTATATAATTGTTTTGAGTATGCAGGTATATCTATTTTGTGCATATGTTCGCTTCATTACTGATTTAATTTTGATAATGAAACCTTAGGAGTAATAAACTAAATTGACATAACAAGATTTATGGATACGATTTGTCAAGAATACACGTTAAACTGCATGAAATGTCGAACACATAATTTCTAAGAAACATATTACCACAGAAAAAATTTACAAATAATAAAATTAATGTTGAAGAATAAATACCACTTAAACAGGGCACTTTTTTCAAAAATAACTGTTTTAATACAGTGTGCATTAATAGGGAAGCATGAGTATGCACTAGAAGAGGTTAAAGTAAATGAAAATTAAAAAAAATATACAATAACATTTAGTGTATAAAAAATATTATTATCAAATTATTATTATCAAATAGCACATATTTATTGATGTAGCTATATCGGTTTAGTTTATTTAACTTCAAAATTCTTCTATAGTTAAATTTTGTAACAGAAAATGGAGCATGACAGTGAATTACAATAAAGTAATAATTAACAATATGCAGCATTGAACTTATTGTAAAATTTTCACTTTATCTTCACACATTATTTTGGATTAAAAGTTTCATTTAAAAATACACCCAACATGTTTCGACTCCATTCAATTAAACTACTGTTTATTGAACAAGTGTCTTAAGAACATATG
Source organism: Druceiella hillmani (assembly GCA_039881145.1). Taxonomy (NCBI): domain Eukaryota; kingdom Metazoa; phylum Arthropoda; class Insecta; order Lepidoptera; family Hepialidae; genus Druceiella; species Druceiella hillmani. The sequence goes on from JAYKKI010000070.1 coordinate 4,248,057, forward strand.
TATCCTATGTCCACCTGGACACTACAAACTACACAATATTAAAAGTTCATATCCATCTGATAAGTCATTCTTGTTCTAAATTAAAATCAAACTAACAAAATATTGCACTTCATAACATACTAATAACGAATGATAAATACTCACGGAAACATGGGTGGAGTGTTTAGTATGGAATTACTCTTAACGTTGGCATTCCACTCCAATATGGATGGCGTCTGAGGTAAGGCATATTTCAGCAAATCATCCCTAACTATAACAACAGTTACCCCAGACGTGCCAATATTCTTTTGTGCTCCAGCATATATTACACCGAACTGTAAATAAAATCCATTCACATAATATTTTATTATAGAATATATAAACATACTATAACACCCTTCAGTTTAAAAAGTGAAATCACTATTGGAGACAAAATCCTATTTGCACTTAATGCAAGAAATGCAGTTTGTCAATAATTATAATTGTTTTACTCTACCAATCCCAATAATTGTTTTACTCTACTATTCTCTATAATTATTTTACTAACCATTAGTAACTCAATCAACAACGAGCAATTCAACGCAATCCATACATAAATTTAAGCGGGTATAAGATAAATACACTATATTTGGATAAGAGATAAATATACAATTATCAGTTTTAAAGTATGAATGTAGAGTTCATATCAGAGTTCACAACACCTATCAACTAAATACGAGAGGCTTATCAATATTATTGCTTCCATCGTTATATAGCTTCGTAAGATAACAGATTTATGTTTATTGCTTATTTCGTTTAATCTACTGGCTTCCTTAGAGCTCAACTTACATCAAATACACTTACGAGACAACAAAGGATTTTGCCTCTATAAGAAAATTGTGAAATTTTAATAACTTTGTTCAGATTCTTATTTAAAATAGTTTATAAATTTTAATAAGTATTTACTTTAACAGCAACGAGTCCCCCTTAAGTTATAATCTAAAAATGTTTAATTTGTCCTCTTAATATGTTATACATTAATATCAAAAATTATAATTAATCTTACTTTATATTATAACTTACTTTAGAAACGTCGACCCTTTTTGACATAATATTTGAAGACATATCTGCAACTAAAGGAACACCTTTTGTATCTGGAATGTTATGGAATTCAACGCCTGCAACAAAATAAGTGTATTTGAAGTTAAAACCAGTAGATTTAATATAATGTCCTCAACATCAGCGGAATTATGGATTCACAATACTAGTTTGCTGAAGAAGTTTATGAATAATTTTAGAAGAGAAAAATTGTAAAGAATTCTTTTCAAAGTTATTTTATGTTTTAAAAAATTTACCATGAATAGTTTCATTTGCACAGATGTGTACATAAGACGCATCAGGATTCAACTTCCAAGTATTCTCTTCCGGTATATCGATATACTTCTCCGGTGTAGGGAGGACCATGTTGATTTTCCCATATTTTTCGGCTTCCTTAGCTGCTTTCTTTGACCACGCACCTGGTAATGAAATAGTATGTATTATTGTGTATAGTCTAGTAGTGATTACCTCTTATCAAATAAATAAAGCTGTCTCTTTGTAAATGATAATAATTCTTGACTATCTCGTGAGTCATGGAAAAATTTTTCAAATAACAACGACACTACCTTTGCATTCAGTTTTGTTCTTTAGAATTCATAATTAAATTGGACTAATTAATGCTGAAGATATAAGTATAATAATTAATTTTTGTGCTCATCAGAAAGTACCATTTTGAATGTAACCGATTCAACTAAAATAATGTAAGATATTTATTTTTCAATATTATTGGCAAATACTCTGAAATTCTAAAACCATAATGCCTTCAATTAATATTTAATTGACTGCATTGTGTTTAACTGACGGCATTAAACACACTTGTTTCACATTAAACGTCTGTATTTAGCAGTAGCATAAGAAATATTTAGTTCAGTAGAAAACATTAATTACATTAAAAAATAAAAAGTATTTTCACCTGTGACCAGATAATCGGCAGTACCAGTTCGGGAAATGAGATTTAATGGAACTGCTGCAAATTGTCCTGTTCCTCCCCCATGTAGGAAAATTATTTTATAATTGTCAGGTACATTTCTGAAATAAATTTCGTGACCTAAATTTTTACCGTAAATTTTTGACCGTCTTCAAAAATTAAAAATATTTTGTAAGATTCTATTGAATTTAATAAAAATATACAATCGATTCCATCTGGTTTAATAATATTAATTTCATAACTACAACTCTCAGATAATCAGCAAATTGTAATAAAATAGGTCGGTCAACTTGGGCTTAGTAAGAACAAGCAAACAGCAAAAAATGATAATCGTGAATAAAGTTATAACTGTAACACTAAAGAATTTTAATTATAAAGTCAAGGCTGTCAACTATCCAAGTAGTAATATATTTCTTACAATAATTTCCTGGTCAAATCCAAAATATCCTGATTTAATTTCATGTACTGTGATGATCTGTGACTCGTCTCCATTAAACTTATGCCGGTTCCTTCGAAGTTTGTTAAATTCTCTCGAACTATTTCATAAACCTGAAAAACAAATTTTTAAAGTAAACATCCAGTGTGTAATTTTATAAGTCATAAATCGTAACTAGTGGAAATGAACTTACCTCTGCTGGTAACTTTGCTGGGCCGGCCCCGAAATTATGTACGTTCGACATATCGAATGAATAACCTAAATAATAACCAATAAAACTGCCCAATGTCGAGAACACGTCTAAAACGTGAGACTCCGAGCTTATGACTGATAAATAAATACCGACGACAACACACAAGTTAACCAGCGAGTCATCTATAATGTACCCCCCCCCCCCCCACTCACTCCCAAGTACGTATCACGACTTGTGTGAACGACAATAATGCAATCTATCTGTAAGATGTCATCGTACTGTACTTCGTATTTATTGACGCAGGCAACGAGTGTACGCGCAAAAATGTTTTCATGTTGTACGTACTTTCATATTATTATAATATGTAATATTTATATTATTCGTATTATAGTATGACTTGTCTGCTTCCCCACACCAATATTTACATGCTCGATTAAAATTGTCCAACATACGGTAGAAACTTTTATCCAAATTATAATGATCGTACTATTATTACGATAATATCGTCAGTTCCGTCATCAAATCGTAACGATGTATACATAACGAAATGTGATCGTCACATTGAACTCACGTAATATCTATGGCCATCGGTTTTTTGACGAACGTCAAAAAACGCCGCATTTCTTTGAATGCACAAGCTTGAATTCCCACGTACAAAACGAATTTGAGGTAGTCCTTTGAGCATTAGTCTTTTTTTGTTAAAACGCTATTTAATTTATTCATATATATATTTTTGAATTGGAACTTTGATTTACGATAACAACCGACTCGGTGAATTTAAATTTACGCCGAACATATTTTCACTGAATGGCGCGTTCGAAATATAACCCAAATTTCTGTCATTAGTGCGAACACGTGCGACTTAAAAGTGTAATTAAAAATTTGAATCCTATATCTTTATCTATTATTATATGATGTTGTAATAATTAATCCTAAAATAACGGCAACCCTACAATAGATTTTAACATATAATCTATTGTAGGGTTGCCGTTATTATTGGATTCATTATTAAAACATCATAGAATAATAAATAAATATATAGGATTCAAATTTTTAATTACATTAAGAAAAATTATTAATATTTCTGAAAGTAAGAGGAGGGATGGCATTATTATTTAATATTCAAGACAATGGTTAGCTCGTTAGCAGCTTTCACGTCATGTACATGTAACGTTTTTACATATTATAAAGTCTATTATTGACACTTTACCCCATATTTCTTTAGGTGTCTTTTATATCGAATACTTTAAAAATATTAAGTCCGGGTCGAACAGACAAATGTGCCATAAATACATTAAGTTTGTTTCTAGAATTTCGTGGTAAAATAAACCTTCCTTCAAAATTTTCAACTATGTATGTGAAGAGTCGGAAATATATATAAGTACTATCGTTTTATAAGAACTTATTTAAAGTAAATGTTTTGCTTAACTTGCTTAAATCACAACAACTATGGAATTCTACTTTGTGCTTGCTCGGACAAGCGTTTGGTCAGTTTTTACCTTTTAAGACATGAAATCCTAACCATAGTTACGATTATAAGTAATATGAAAATCACTTTAAAAGATTGACAGGAAATATTTCCCGCCAAACACTTTAAATATGACTTCGATAAGAAACAGTATAAACATATACAAAATTTAATAGCCCGTTCAGCAGTTATATAATTTAAAAACGTAGCTTCACTTCCTTAAATGACCATATAATTTCACAGACTTGATAAACTTCAAATTCTGAAGCTTTTGTCCATAACATTCAAGTCTGATTTAAAAGTAAGTTTAAAATATTCTACTGTAGGCCACGGTCTGTAATTTCATAATGCCCTAAACTTAGATAAGAAAAACGAGTTCACATGTAGTGTGTTTAGTGTCAATTAGATATAACAAAATACAGTACTTTAAAAAACCTCAACGAAGTAGTACAGGGAAAATATTAGAGGTGATTCCCTGAAATTCCTAGTTTGTACACATTATCTACTGCAAAAATATTAAATGTTTTAAATCTTCGGAATTTCCAGTCAATTCGGGATATTCACCTTGTTGAAGATAATTTGCGCCTCCTTTTGATGTTAAAACTACACATAGTAAATATCTCGCTTGGTACCCCTTATCATATATTTACTGGCTATCGCAACATTATTCTCCGCCTTTCGACAATGATATTACGAACTATCTTTTGCCACGTTAAATTCATTGACATCGTTTTAATGTGACAAGGTGCGAATAGTTATTCATGTAATCCAACTCAGTGGATTAATTTCAACTGTAATTATTTTGCAATATTTTTTTCGAATAATTGTGAGAATCTATATCCGTAATAGACATAACGAAACCTAATAGGACTGGTACCAACATAGTTATTTTAAAATCCCTGTATCAGGTAATTACGTATTTATTAATAGTTTGCCTCTGTGCGATGTACCCATGGATGCAACATGATAAAAAGCCAATAAACTTTTTAAAGCTGTTGGGCCAAAACGGGTTTTCATGTGCTATCTCCTTTTTATGTAGTAGGGATATACTGTGAATTCGCTCTTTCTTCACTATTCGCAGCCATACCGTTCATTTCTTTCTAATATACACCTTCTTTAGATATTGCAGGTGCGTTTCATTTAATCTTTCGATATGAAAAATATTTTTTTTTAATGAATGAATTTAGTTTAAAAAATAAAGTCTCTCAAATAGTAACTCTCGTCATTTTAGAAGAATCCAACGACCCTTGAGGATATTATTATTTGCGCGTTTGCATCTGTTAATCGCACATTTAATAGACTTTCGAATTTTAAAGCATTCATTGTCTATAGCGAAAAAAAAGCTATTCTCGGTTAAAAGTAAAATTCGTAAGTAAAACATACGCTTCTTTGGAGTTTACCTATCAGGTTACAAGCAGTTCACTTGCGTAAAAAAATAGTCTAAAATCCTAGCTAAAGCAGTGTATTTCAAACGATAAGTGAGTATAACAATCGCTTACGGTTAATTTAATGCCCCGAAACCCAGATATTTACCAGGAAAAAATATTTCACAATCATTTTGTACTTGAGTGATAGATAACTTTTGCACTATACACTTAAATTATGATAACATGTTTTAGAAACATGAAATTAGGGTTGCCATTCATTCTCTTTTCTCCGGATCCTGTCCTATTTTAAAAAGTGCCGTCCGGAGGTTTTTGAAATGTGTCCCGTATTTAAAAGGAAACTATTTTCTATTTTAACGCGTTGATTTAATATATGGACTAATGAAAGAAATAAACAATAATCAGAATCCTACAATATGCCTTAGATTGTTAAAATTAAACCTGAATTTAAAATGAATTGCTAGGAATTTTAAAACGCATTGGAGTTTTAATATTTATTTCACTGTTGACTTCATCTTTAAAATTCTTTACCTACTATTTGTCTTTGCTGTTGATATAAGTTTCAGAGTTTAAATTAAAGATGTATATTGGAATTTATTTTTTTTATTGTTTATGCAATAGATTAAATATTATAATCCTTTTACATGTAATCATAGATATAATTTTTGGCTGTGGTCAGTAAAAAAAAGACTTGATAAATACAAAATAATCTTAGTTATTATATGACTAATACTATTTAATTTTAATTTAACATTAGCTTTTAATTAAGGATTTAAATGTCCGGGGTTACGAACAAAATGTCCGAGGTTTATAGTTCACAACTTCTAGTTTTCTAAAAATTGTAATTGTAATTCTACGTGAAATCTAATCACGACAAAACAGTCTTCAAGTCTTCGTAATTTTCTATACACCCATTGCAAATAAAGCAGATAGTTATGATAATATAATACTAACTACATGTTATCTTCATAACTTCCTGTGAGAACTTCTGGTTATTTGGAAAAGAAATGATTTATACAGATATAATCACTACACAAGACTCGTTATATTATATTATCACAAGACTCGTTAATCTCATGTAGGTATCTGTGGTTTCCGCCCACTTCCATCCCACTACCTATGTCTATGGTTTTTCAAATGTGGCTGAAATTAATATTAAGAAGAAACTCAAAAACCTTTTTCAATTTTCATGGCAATAAAATAACATAAATAGAATTAATAAAGTAATAATGTGTCTAATAGCATTCAATCTGCCAAATTCTACCTGTCAATGAATAATGTTACAGACACATAAAAAAGCTAATAAAACAAGTTACATTCAATAAATGATTATACTTACTTAGTTTATTTATTACGTTTTGCCAACTGAAGATAATACGTCTAATATTAATATGGCAAATAAAAAGTTTGATGCAAAGAATTTCCTTAATAAGAAAAGTCATAAAATATTGTTTAATTCAAAACAGAAAAAGGCGCAAATATATCAACGATTGGATAAAGAAGGTATTTCAGTAAGTTACAAAGAATTGGTATCTAGTAAAGAAATGGGTCCTACCTGCACAGAAAAATACTGATTGAAATATTGGGAAAATGTGACATTCGTTGATAAACAAGATATTTACAAAAATTACAGGAAAACATTTTCTTTAACTTGACGACAAGTTTCATAATTAGGTGTGTGACAGTCATTTATCCTTAAGTACCAATGCAAGAAATTAAGTAAGCGGGCCAGATATATGCTTTTTATTCAATAAAATATGGCGGAATTCGAGTTTGCAAAACATTCTCGCCTGTAAAGAAATGAGGTATTAGTGTAGTTATTAACAAATTTTAACAAATTAAATTAGAACCTGAAATAAGAGGAAACGTGGAAAACGGATCAAATTATAAACAGGTATTGTTGCACGAATCAATTCCACGAATTAAAAGCTATTATATATTATATTTTCCTAAACAAGAAATGTTCACATCTTATTTTCGATTTGCAAGTCAAAAATAAATAGGTATGTATAAAGAAAATACATTTCAATTAACGAAATAACTACTACGGCCAACGAAAAAAACTTGTTTTCCAATTTTAAAATAAATGGTACCAGCCACAAGTTTATAATATTCAGTCATATTCAAAATAAGAATCAATTTACTCATGCTTGAACTCAAAGATTAAAAACTTAATGAAATCGAGACCTATTTAAGTGCCGAAACTATAACATGATTCAAATTGGAGGAACGCTTTCCATATTTTTATTATTTAAAAAACTTTAAAAACCCTTCCATACCATCTCGACCTCGCGATCATAACAAACGCGGCTAATTTCGAGTTGGCTTGGGATAAGAATGTTTAGACAGATGCGCTCGACTTTGAATATTTAGTAAAACCCTATCCCTTTGTACAAGAAATAAATACAGTTTTTAGATCACTTGTGTCCATTGAAATGTGTTAGAGAGCACGCTATGCTACTGAAAACAGTTTCTTAAGCCATCAAGACCCAGTTAAGAGTAGACCGATCTTGATCTTTTCAGAGATTCGCCAAATGTATTCTAGAAATAATGGAATTGTCTAATGGCAAATTCCGTATTATTCGTAGATGTGTAGCCATGATGGTACAAAATAACAGGATACAAAGACGTAAGCAAGAGGAGCATACTGGGTCTAAATATAATATTATAATTTGCCGCGTGCGAGATAAGTAAATTGTTCAGTTGAATTAACGAACAATATATCAACGAATCGACGAACAATGTATCAACGAATGGAATTTATCGAACTTAGTTATTATTTATCACAGAGTGGTTATTAGGTCTACGTTATTTATAAAGTTACTCATTTACTTACTGAAGCTTAGCTTGATGTAAACCTGATATAATAGATCGTAAGGGTTACTTCACCTTGACAAAAATCTAATCCTTCAATGAATACGTTTTCCGAATTGTTCTGGAACTGTATGTACTACATAGTCCTTTACAACTTTTATTGAAAGTGTTTGCGAAGAGATATATTTCTGTATTGCTTTAGATTTTTACAACTTTATTTTAAAAGTAAAGATTTTGTTAACAACTTCGATAGAAAATCTCCCGATATAGAAGCATTAAATTAAAGTCCATTTGATGAGGTATGTAAAAGTTTCCTTACCCTACTTTTCATTACACGGGAAGGGGGAATCAAAAACTGTTTTTCCTCATTTTTTATATTAAATTATAAATGCCTATCTATTTACAAAATTTTTCTCAATAAATTAAAAAATGGGAGAACGCATACCGACGCCAAAAGACGGACAAGGGGACAAACGTGAGAAAAATATAAGAATACCTCGCTTGGCTCCGAAATCCTAAAAAGAATGATCCTCTCCTATTCCACCTGTATAATTAAAACAAGTGGAATAGGAAAGGCTCTTTCTTCAAGATATTTCATTCTATTCTGTTCTATAAAACGTAATTTTATTTTAAATAACTATTTAAAACAAAGTGTTTTTCGAATTTTTTTTAATGTGTCGCCAAGTCAAATTTTATTTTAAGTAACTATTTCAAATAAGAGTCGGAAACGGCTAGTCTTAAATTAATGGTTCCTTTTTAGGTTACTGAAAATCCTTATAATTTCGGTATGTCAGTCTGTTTGTCTGTATGTCGCCGTCTTTCCATTCTGTCATATATATTCTTTAGTACAATAATACAAATAACCCAAAAACAAAATGAAAATATTTTATAAAATATTGTTTAATCCCTCTCTCATCAATTGGGATGTCTGTGGATAAAATGCAACAAAAAATATTTTAAGGTTTTATCAAGATATTAGCTTTCAAAGAAATTAGTTAAGTGTACACACCCATCTTCCTCTAATTTCTAAACTGTCGATTCAAAGGCCAAAAAATTCCCAAACGTAGCTGTTTATTAGTACTTCCAATAAAAAATTAGGACGTTGAAGTACTTCGGAAAAATAATAGTAAATACTCTATTTCGAAATTGAACTTTTGAAACAGTTCAATTTACATCAAGCTGAAATAAATACCTGACGCGCTTTTGGCCAGCTGCTAGACACAGGCAAATTGTTATGGAACAAAGTTCATGTATGGTACTTAACAGCATTTCTTAAATAAAAATGCATCTATTTTGGAGTGATTGAAAAATTTAATCGGTTGCTTCTCTAAAAATATTATTTAATTTCACCTCAATTTGGAAAAATTGAGTTTAGCAGTCATAATGAGGATTTCAAAGCAGTTTTAGACTCCGTATATCCAATTGAAAGATCGACGGTGCAGATTTAGTTGAACTTGGAACGAAAAGTACTAATTTTTAAAAGATTGAAATTAATTATCGGCCTCAGATAATAATTTCAAATTCCCATCACAGTCTGCTAACAAGAAATCCTTTTGAAAACAGCATATCCATTATACGCACACTCCACAGTCAAACAATAAAGTACTGTTCCTATAATAACAATCGAATATCGACATGCGCTTTGCGATACCTGCCTCCAAACGGTCGTCCTAAGCATTACGCCGCCATCAAGTCTTAAAGCATGCAGGCATGGAGCTCCGGAACGTCCATTAGGTGGCAAAAAGAACGTATAGGTCTATTTATAAGCTCACGAGAATCACGATGTCGGGATATAGATTAACAGATAGATAGGAAAGCTGAGGCTAAAAATTAGAAGCGATCAGCTAATTTAAGTTTCGCCGCATTTGTAAGCTGTACAATTAAGAAAATACTCTGGAAAAACAGTCGATAATGCTAAATGCATTGAAGTTATATAGGTGTCGCTGAATGAATGTTGCCGAGCAACATAGCAGCGTTTGACGGACGCCATATATTTTAACTTTCTATAAGTAGGTTTTACGTGTTCCTATATATTTGATAATAAAAGGCATACACTGGGAAATCTTATGTTTCACTCTATATACCTGTATATTTTCTCTGTTGAACTTGTTTTTAATACGTCTATTTTATTAATAATTTTATATTAATTTAGATACCGATAAGTTTTGATTATTTGTGTTTTTTATTGCTCAAAATAACGTGCATTGTACCTACTCGTAACTATAACTCCGCCCAAAGAAAACCACCGACACTCACAATTTACAGAATTCCAAAATTTTGAAACTCGATAGGTACCTATTGTTTATCGTATCATTTTTTATTGTTAAGTATTATAAAAATATATTTTTAAATATAAATCTATTAACGTAGAAACACACTTTTATAACCACAAATTATAACGCAATTTTTGTTTTGTTTTGTATCGAGTGGAATGTCCACAGTTACAAGGTTTACAAGAAGCATTTTTTAATTCAAGATTTTAAAACTATATCGCCCAGGAAACTGTTACAGAGGATTGTAAAACCGAGTTATGATTTGCCGGCCTCAATCGAAGATGTTACAATAACAGCTATTCTATAAAGGAATATCTAAGAAAATTTATATTATTTTTAAAAAATCAGAAAATTTTCTATCATTATTCTCAACTTAACGCAATATATTTATTGTAAAGTATTCGTAGCCTAGATGAGATTTGACTCATGCAATTACACTACTTACACGCTAAGCAACAATCTTTGCATTAAATATATACAAGCAAGTGATGCAATGGACTGATATTTGCCAGCATACCGAATATCAGGTTTATAAACAAATATCTTCACTTTATGTAACTCATTTTGACGCAAGTTCTCATCATAGTGATACAGATAAACACTTAATTATTATAACCACTTCATTAATTATAGACAATGTATCTTGCACTGCACATTTTAATTTTTTAATTTTAATGACATCTGATATGGCTAAAGTAAGATAATCTACGTGTATATTACGTTAGTCATCCAATGTCCGCAGTTGCGAAATAATGTGAAGATAGAAACATGTATATTTACAGGATATCAAATGTCACTTTCCAATTTATATCCAAATATTACATGTATTTGTGAATTGTATATAATTATAGGAGAGCATATTTCCAAAATTAGCGTTTCATAAAGAGGCAACAAAAGAAAACTGAAGAGTTCTTAGCTTACCTAGAATATATATACACAGAACAAAGCTATTGAACAGCTCAAGCGCAAATTAAAAAGATTGCGGAAAACTTAAACATTATGGTAACTTGGAAAGTGTAAAATTGTTGACACTCATTTTACCAAAAGACTTACACTTTATTTGATCATCAATTAAAAAATTATTTTAGAAAATAACGGTATATAATAAAAAATAAAAGAGGTTTGCATGAATATATAATTCCCCAAAATATTATAAAAATATAACTACCATTTTAGAATTATTATCGGCTAGAAATATACATCGTTGGACAGTAATTTTTTAAAGCAGGAATAAGCGATTTTATGTTAGATACCTTAAGTAAACAATCTTGTAATAAATCGGATTATGAGTTGGTCAGTTTGATATTTGATTAAATTGGTATTAACGAAAGTTTTCAGTATGATTTAAAAAATAAAAAGATTTTAGGATTTGTAAATAAAGGTCATACAAGAACAAATGTACCTTCAACATCAATAAGAAAGCATATGAATTTCTGGTTAACGGTTGGTGCAGATAATCTCATGGTGCAACCATTATTTTCGTATTTTCGCATCTCTTGGGACAAGAAAAAATACATTATCAACTGCACTTCTAATAGTATTTTTGCACTTGGGCACAAAACAATACTTATAAACTGGCTTTCGAGTTTTTCATGATTTACGCAGCTATTATACTGAAAATATGTTTAAAGTAACGAGACACCTACGGTAAACAAACGCTGGGTATAGATTGTGACGTCATACAAGGAGCGCAAAAATGGCGGCCTTTAAACTGCTTAAATTTATTGACAATTTTAAGTATATTTTTTCAATTCAGTTGAAATATTTCCAATAGTATTTATATTTTTTACTATGTTATAACGTTGTAAACAGAGAATTAAAAATATAAACAAATTAATAAAATAAAAATTACACGCATATTTCCTATTGTTTGCTACTTTTAATATCAGTAGATACCTAAATTTGGTAAGCGTTTGTTTTTACACACGCGCATTTTAAAATAATTAATATTGTTTTTGACGTTCGATTTGCGAAGTGTAAACAACTTAAACTCAACTCGGGTATTATTATTTTATCAATAAACTTGTAAAAATAGTGACTGCAAAATTCATCGGCATTGCTTCAGATTTCGAAATAGGTTGTGTATGAGCAGGGCCGTCTTAGACTATGCTGGGGCCCTTGGGCACACAAGAATTTAGGACCCTTTTGGAATGTAAAGAAAGCGAACTATACAAATTTGTTTCACTATGATCTGCGTTATTATGGGTAATCAAATATATTATTATAATACAATATGCCATTAATGATATTAGTATTATTATTATTATTATTAGCTGCTGTTTTTTTATTATGATTACGATTATAGTTTCTTTTGAGATTTCTGTTGAGCAAAATCTCCTAATCAATCCTCAAACTTAATTTTCTGAAGAATATGCTCATAATCGACAAATTATTTAGTCGTTCTTGTAACATTGTTGTTCGCAATTCATTTTTATTCTCTTAAGCTGCGAAAATGAACGCCCCCCCCCCCCCACTTTGGTAACCATTAAGCAAAGGAATATTCTTATAGCAACTCCAACATTTGGAAAAGTTTCTTCTAATTTATCAGACTTTATTAAGTTATGTAAGACTGAGATATTTAATCCACTGATTGCCTTGCTAAATTTTTTAAATATTGGCTTAAATGAAAACATTCTGTTTTGAGCTCATATGCATTAATGTCTTCATGATAAAATTCTGATAATTCTTTCCATTTTTTGGTCAATTCGTCAGATTCGATTGTTGTTAATTGACAAAGAAAACTAAATCTATTATCAATTTCTTGGTATGCTGCCGAACGTTTTTTTTAATGTATAATTAATGTGTCAATTATGGGAATGAAAGTATCTACACGAAACTTTTCACTGCATCTCAACTCCCAAGTTGTCCCCAGTCTCTGATGATCCTTCAAAAAAAGTGAGGCGTGAGCTGCGAATTCTTTTTCTTTCAAATTTATCTTTGTAATCAGCATCTGGATTTTTTTCTTTAGCAGCCGTTTCATACTGATCAAAATTGTTGCGTTCGTTATTGACATAACTGATCAGAGATTCGTAAAGTTTTGTTACAACGTCCATAGTCATAGTGCTATTCTGTAAACTTAGACTTGTTTTATTCATAATTCCCAAAATATCATTCCATATTTCCGTTAGAAGAGCAGTCTCAAATTTTTCCATTTTTTTTGCAAGGCTTTGAGCTTCGTTTCTAATGTCTCCTGGTTGATGGATGACACTTGCGATGAAGGACAATGCTTCGGAAATATTTAAATAACCATTTCGCAAAGCATTAATAGCATTGGCATGTGCGGAGCATCTGGTTTCCGAAAGAGACTTCAGGACTCTATTTACACCTAAATGCTCTGTCAAAATTTTCCATCGTTTGGTCGAAGCTGAGAAAAAATTGTACAATTTTTGTACAAATTGAAAGAATGCTACTGCTTCAGTAATACACTCAACAGCTTGAACACCCACTAAATTTAGCGAATGTGCCGCACATGGAATGTGAATTGCATATTTGCACATTTCTTTTATTTTAGACTGGACACCAGAGTACTTTCCAGACATATTTGAAGCATGTCGTAGCTCTGCCCGCAGCAATCTTTTATGGGGATCTCTAGGCTTTCAAAAAAGTTTAAAATGGTATCTGCTATATATTGCGCATTATGTCCACCCATAGGCAAAAATTGCAAAAATCTCTCAATAGGCTGTCTGTCTTTTACGTATCTAACGATGAAAGTGAGCTGATCAACGTGGGACAGATCCGGCGTAGAATCTACGCTAATAGAGTAGTATTTTGCTGATTTAAGTTCTTTGACAATTATTTTTAAAACTCGCTGTCCCATTAAATTAATGAATTCATTACAAATATTTGCAGATAAATATGATATACTACCTTTTCCATGATTTTCGCAGTTCTGTATGTGATCAGCAAGAAAAGGATCAAATTCACTAATCAGTTCTAAGCATCCCAAATAATTCCCATTATTTTGCGATCCAAATGTCTCATTATCACCACAAAAAGCAAGACCTCTTGAAGCTAAAAATTTCATTACTGCAACAACCCTCCTAAGGACATTTTTCCAATAGCTAATTTATGTATTATATTGGGACAACAACTCACTATCAATTCGTCCAGTAGTTTTCATTCTTGTAACATAATTCATCATAGATTGCCTGTGTTGTAAACTGTTCTCATGCTCCATCAATAAGTTACTTATATGCTTCCAATCCTTATATCCATTATGTCCAGTACCAATAGTGGTATTAAATAGACGGCAGCAATCACAGTACACATATTTCTTTACTGGGGAATAAAGGAGCCATTTTATGTCCAAAGACACCATTCGTCATTTTACGGGTAAAAATATTTTTTGTCAAGTATCTAATTTTTTTTTACCACTTGAACCTTGAAAACTTGTTGAAGTTTCGGAGACGTCGCAATGTTTATTTTGGAAAAACTCTGGCCCTTTTCGAAACCAAATATTACGGACTTCTTCCGTTAAAATGTCGTCACAGTACTTACCAGGGTCATGAGATACAGATACATTCTCCAAGTTTGCAATTATTAACTCACAGTTGCTTGAAGTGGAGGGTTCAGCATTTGATGTGTATTTGTAATTTTCGTCACACGTAATAACCTCTTTTTCCTGGTGATATTCAGAGGTATTTTTGTCTTGAGGTGATGATGATGAAGAATTCCCCAACTTATTTGTTTCTTCCACCGTAAAAAACGAAGTAAGTTTAGGAAGTTTTTCTGTGATTTCTTTTTGAGCTATAACTTTTTTTCTCTTTTGTGAACCACTTAAATATATTCTTTTCGACATAATGAAATAATATTCAAACGAGCAAATCAAAACTTTCATTAATCTTACCCAAATTATATTAAAAGAAATTAAATCACGTTACTTCTGTCCGACTGAAAGTTTATACATCATCCGGGGATTTCCCCCATGCATAGACAAAGTCGACATTTTTTTATGGCCGCTTGATTTTGGCGTCGGAGTGGTTTGCATGGATGATCGCTAGATAGTGTGCTTAGTAAATCAGGTAGGATGCGTTCAGAAATATTATTATATTTTGTAAACTTTCAAATTACCGAATAACTGAATAAAAAATCAAATAACTTGAAAATAGACATTATAGACTCTAGATTATAAACTCAAATAAATGGTGTTCGAATCACTCAAATTATTCATATAAATGTATTGATTCGAATAAATCTGAAAATGATCGACGTTCGTGCAACGAGAAAAATGTAATGCGCCCGACCAAAATATTTTGAGATTAAATGCGAGAGAAATTGTCGGTCCTTCGGGGCCCTCTGAGGATGGGGGCCCTGGGCACTGGCCCCGTGTGCCCTTATGGTAAAGATGGTATTGTATATGAGTTATATATAAATAGGTTGTGTATGAGTCATATATAATTTGTTCGTTTGTAATCAACTCTATTAAATCAGAGCTTCGACGTTTTAATGTTTTTCTGTAGAGAACACAATCAAAAGTCATTGTTTAAGACAGGACCATTTTGTAGTGAAATCACAGTTTATCGAATAGGTACGTAAACTGCAAATAAATACTTACACCAAAATGATCTTCACAAAAATATTTTCTTGAATTTGTACTGTAATAATAAACTACGAGCTCATTGCAAGTTTTAACAAATTTTTCCGTATTTGTTTATTATTTTTGCTTTTACACTGGAGCACTACACAATACTTGTAACAAGACGAATTCATATTTAATTAAACAAAAGAACCAACTGTCATACACAGACAAGATTGTTTTGATTTGTTTCATATAAGGAGTGCTCAAGACTGTCATAGCGTATTGAATGTCATTCAATACGCCACGACAGTCTTGAGCGTTTTCGCGGTAAATTTAAATTGGTTTTTTAAAACGCAAAATACATAATATAAATATTTGATTGTTAGAAAAATATCATGCTTTTCGGTTAAATAGATATTAAGGTAAAGTATAAACCACTTTTCCAAATATAGCCAACTAGCCTATTATAATTTGCGATATGTCTCTTCCGTAAATAGTCCCCATTTATGTTTCCTAGAAGATTGATTAAAAGTTTTAACGAATGTAGATTTCTTAATGCGATAAGACCTGCATATGTCAATGGACCATATATAATTTTTGATTGATTTATTCAATGACATTTCTAACGCAGTATCAAGTATCAAAACTACTAACTCGTAGATTAAATCAGGATCCATTAGAAAAAGCTTTTAATTGTCTGATAAAAAAATGGTTGGTGTCGGAATACAACAGTTCTTCTATTTCATTATTTTTTTCCAAGACATATTAGTGATGTCTCGAAAATAGTTAAAAATAGTAAGTGTGAATATGATAATAATTATTTCCATTTATCTCCCCAGTCTCTATAATATTAATAAATTATGGGATCCTACCAATATATAGTATTGCACTCGCATATACACTCGTATTAATTTTAATTATGAATATTTTCACGATTCACAATTGCACTAGCTACAAGGATTCGAACATTGAACAATCCAGAATTCAGGTTATTACCTGAAGTTAGCAGTTACGTTATTACATTTTTTTAAATGTATGACTATTTATCAGTTGAATAGGATTTATTTTGTTGAAGATTGCGTATTTTGTATCAAAAAGAGAGAAGCGGCATTTCAGTTAATTTTAATTGAACAATATTTATTAATAATTTAAGAGAAAATATATTTAAGTATTTGATAAGGAATTACCCACAACTGGCTTTCAGATATATTATACAGGTGGTTTTTCCAACTTATTTACAAACTGAAGTGTCCAAAATTTAAATAGAATTGAAGTACCTACTCTAACCTATTAGTATCACCGGCTATTAATTTCAGTCTTTTAAATAGTAAATTTTTATTTTTCAGATTCACTTTTAATGAACATGAATTCAATGTGCTGTTGTAACGCCATCTATGAAGATCCTCCCCAGCCGACACCATCTATCAAGGCACTGGTAATGCTCGACGCGCCACCTGCTGAGTTGGATGGATGGCTCCATACAAAATTACAACCTCTTTTTTTGTATGTTGTTTGTATGTTATTTGTCTAATCTATACGTAATCTATAGAACGGGTCATAAACATATACTTATTATACTAGATAGACGAACAAAGGTGAGAAAAAGCGCGATAATATACTATAGCAACGCTAAAAAGAAAAGTGTTAAAAAGAAATAGCAAAACAAAACCATTTGAACCATTTTTTAAAACGCAGGAGCCACATTCAGTTATGCGGGAAATTGCAGAATATATCGTATATCATAATATATCATAGAAATAATCCACATAAATGCATATTTCACAGATACTTTGTAAATAGTTAAAAATAGATGTAGAATGTATACGCACAGAAATGATTATTTCATATATGACAATTTACGTAATGCGATGCCTAATTACGCACACTAAAACGTATACGTTACGCACACGCGCACTAAGAGTTTAAGTTAAAATGTACGGATTTACAGAGTTTTTGTATAAACATATTTATTTGAAGTTTACCTAGTCTAAACCTGAAATAAATATATGTATATCTATATAAATCACTTAAATCTTATTATCGATTCGTAAATTCGATTCGATCGTAAATAGATTTAGTATATTAAATTTATTCTGAATTAAAACGTTTATTTCATTTTTTTAAAGCATGTCGCATAAAATATTTTCAATTTATTTGAAATTACGAAATAATTTTTAATATGATAAATAATAATAAAAATTTAATTTATTCCTTGAAAACTTAATAACGAATGAAATATATTTAAAACAATCATTTATCAAATTCTGATCTGTTATCATAAATTAAATTTACTTTGAGTAAAATAACTTTTTAAATCATTTAAAATTTCGTGTGCAATACTAATTAATACATAATACAAACACATAATACAAATATAATTATAGAGATATTTTGTAATGTATTAATGTATGAGATATATTTTCAAACTTTTGTTAAAACCCCACGCTTGGCCAACAACATATGATTACGTGATTTCTTGAAAAATTAAAGAAAGCCACTATTTTTCCTAAAAGGGATCAGTACAACCAATAAGACCAATTTGTTCATAATCATCTTATAAAATTTACATAAAATTAAAGAAAAATTAAAGTTTATTTTAATTTCTTAGGGACCAGTCAATCTTCATTTTTATATAATAAATAAATTTCTTCTAATATTTAACAAAAAAAACAAATATATATATATATATATATATATATATATATATATATATATATACATACAATTCAGAATTGTGTGATATAAGGTTTCTTTTAAATGATCAATGAACAAAAATCGTCAAAAAACCAATTGCAATTTCGCTTCTCATTTTTTATAATATGAAATATATGGTCCAACAAGAAATGAACCTCGCTCATTAATATCACAAATTTTAAAAAAAATAAATATTTTCTAATTAGCATATTAAATTCTTCCTTTAATCAATAATCAACTTATTGCAGCTACTGCAATTACACTTCACAAACAAATTTAAAGTAAATACCGGACAATAACAATGGTTTTGCAGGGATCTCGATTTGATCTACGAGTTAGTAGCGTTATATAAACTAATCAAAGATTATTGAAAATTTATTAATACATGAAATGTTATTTTTATAATTGTATTATTTGAAAATATAATCCGTTCTTAAAAATATTAAAAGAGTTAATAAATAATCCTTGTTAGTTACTTTTTAGTACGCAAGAATGTCTGCTAACGTCGCAATACACCCCATTGTGTTTTGTGACATTAAAATATAAAGCTTACATTATTATTTGAAATGTGGTCTTGGAATATTAAGTAATAAGCAATAATGTTATCAACTTTCGATTCGAGGCAACAATAAAAACGACAATTCAGATGTTCAGACCTTTTCCTGGCGAGACGCTGCCATCAATTCGAATACACGTATGACAACACCCCCCCCCCCTCCCCCTGAATTAATACCCGCATCGCGACATCGCTTGTTAATGTGCAACAGATTTATAGCCTATTCGCAATATCTTGATAACGCGCGTAGGCCATAAATTTGTTGCAATTATGATTAAAATGAATATAGGTGTTTTATATATAATTTATTTGGTATCCATTTTTAATTCGGATTTCACCAATTGATCAGATTCGAAGGAATGATTTTATCTTCCACATGCGGCTTTATCGAGGCAGCAGTAACTAGTTCCGTCGTTTATCGTCTTCAACCTCCAGCAATATAAAAGACAAAAAATAGGATAACCGCACGAGAAATATTTTTAGACTCATTTATGAGCCCTAAGGAACTCACAAACGACTGAAAACTGCTTTCTCGTGACCATTATTTGAACACGTGAACAAAAACATTAGATTACTAATTATTAAAAATCGTGAAAGATACTAATTATTAAATATACCACTTTGCCTCGTGACACTTTTCCTTTCTCACCATCACATGTGCGAAGTCATGTTCAACTCCAAAATGAATAGAGTTTGCGTCAATTCAGCACAATGACACCTGTTGAGGCGCGAAATTCTCTAATTAAAATTAAATTGATGTACCAAACTTTACTTTCAAAACACTTTGTTTTATTATTGAATGATCTCTTAATTTCATTGATCTCGGTAGTCGGAGATCCATTAATTCACATATACATTTATACAGTTTTGATAAAATTTCACAAAATATGATTCCATGTTATCTTTCCAGAATTGTTCTTCCTTCGCAATAAATTAATATTTCCATTTATTGGTACCAGTCCAGACCGCAAATAGGCAGACGTCGTGGCCAGTGATACGAATCTATCCTTGTATATGATAAAACCACGGATGCTTTTATTGATGTTAATTTTACCACAATCGTATTTCCAAACTCATGTCTTTTTTTTGTTTTATTTTCTCGTCGTCGCTGTAGTTTGGCGTACAACACAAGTTGATACCCGGTGGCAGCACCGAACTTTCTACACGTCAACTTGTTAATTGTTCATATGTAATATAACACTATCTGTAAAATGAGCTTAAATCATTCTCTTCTCAGTAGTGTTGTGTTAAATAAATCTACTACAATTCAGAAGTGGCATATACCTGTGTGCAATTCAGAAATGGGATATGCTGGGCTTGCAGTGAATACAAAGTGCAAGGATTATTATGTGCAATAGTGCAAGGATTAATAAATGCAATAATTAATGAACTCAAAGTGCAAGGTTTAATAAGTTCAATGATTAATGAGTGCAAGGTGCAAAGATTAATGAGTGCAAAAGTGCAATGAATAATGAGTGCAAAGTGCAAGGATTAATAAATTCACAGTGCAAGGATTAACAAGTACAAAGTAAAGAGGATTAATAAGTACACAATGCAAAGGTTAACAAGTGCCATGTGAAGAAGATTTATAAGTGCACAATGCAAGTATTAACAAGTGCAACGAAGTGCAAAGTAAAGAGGATTAATAAGTCAAAAGAAGTACGACATGAAAAAGATTGACAAAGTGCAGAGTGAAAAGAATGAATACGTGGAAAAAATTAACAAAATGCAAAGTGAGAAGGAGTGATAAAGTGATAATAGAGTCGCACGAGTGATATCGCAAAGGACCCGAAGAGCGCGAGCCCATACTAGGGTACAACCATTTTAATACCAGCACAAGCCCATACCAGGGCATAACCATTTTAATACCAATACGAGCCCATACCATGACATAACCGTGGGGATGTACGACGAACCGACCAACGTCCCAAGAGTCGTTCGCGTTCACCTGTACGAATGCTTACTAGTTCAAAAACACCGGAGGGTGGCACTTCCAGTGCGAGTACGACTACTGCACTGAGTACTGGATTTAATCAATTAGCAACAGCTTTGTCAAAATCAATCAATTTTTTAACGATAAATTTCTGCCGGAGTTTGATCTAGAGATAAGTAAATTTACAATAAATGCCTGGCTTTATAGGATTAATAAGCAACCTGTTTACCGGCGAGCTAGGGTTCACAATTCTTATCAATAAATTTCTTCTAATATTTCTATACAGTTCATATATGTGCATAAACTAATCAAAGATTAAAGATGACAGTTATTAAAAAAGGCTGTTTTATATGCTAGCATGCCTGGACATAGTCTTAAGACATATTGCTTCATAAAAGTCGGAAGAATAAACTGTTTAAAATTAGATTTATCGGAAGATAAATTGGTAGATTTTGTCGCAGACGGTATTTATGACTATAATATATGAACGACAATTCTAGCATCTAAGTGTAAATCAATCGCCGAACTGAATAATATAAGTATATTTAAAACGTCGGGTAAAAGAAATACAGAGCAAAAACGATATATACCACGCTATTTTTGAAACAATAAACATCACAACCATATGAAAACAAATGTATGTTATAATTGCGAGAAAACAGGTTACATAAAAATAAATTGCCCTGAACCGATCAGAGACGGAAGTAGGAAAATCGTGAATAAACAAGATAATAATATAAAGCAGAATAGAATTTGCAGAATCTGTCATGTACCTGGTTATACGGCAGACAGAGGAAAAATGCAAGGGAACCGTCGGATAAGATATTTTAATGATAAATTAAAATATCTTATGAGACGGTTCCCTTTATTCCACGGAATCCTTTAAGTCACCAGAACCGAAAATGATAAAGAAAGCGCTAAGAGACTTCGGAGAGAATGTATTATAAATCATATAAGTAAGAAATGTACTATAGATTTGAGTAGTTACAGTTCATTAATGAGGAAAGAGATTGCTAGAATGTTGGGAATACCGTTTATCCCAACGAACGTCTTATTAGCTGGATTCAATCATTCCAGATATTAAATAGCGACTGATGACGGCTCCGCTATGCAGCGACTCGGAAGTGCATGGAGCATGAGGGATATAGGCAACATATATTACTACACAGTAGTAATAGTAGGCATTGATATAGGGATGAAGGGACAGAACGGTAGCGGAACGCACAAATGCACAGTAACATATTTTTTATACAGACAAAAATCTCGGGTAAGCAAAACACTTTGCAGTCTGCATAATTTTCGAACAAACAAACGATTGGAACCTGTAGTGGAAGTTAGGATAATCGAGAACGGTGAGTGATTGGGAATAGCTCAATATTGCATACATTCACCCGCCCTATCCCGTCACGCATACATCCAACCGACGCCTTGATTTACACCAGTGGCGTAGCGTGCTTTGGCGGGGCCCCGTATACAATTTTTTTCGGGGGCCCTTATAAAAGGTACAAATTTCTAACAAAAAAAATATTTGCATAAAATTGAAATAAACATTTATTCATTGTAATTTTACAGACAGATAATTTTTCTCCTTGCCTTTTTTCAGCAAACTGATTTATTAAATCATTTATAGCTAATGATGACTTTAGTTTTCCTAAACTTTCTGCCTCTATGGACAATATCGACAGGTCTGACAGGCGCTCATTTCCCATCGAAGTTCTTAGGTAATTTTTTATCAGTTTTAATTTCGTAAAACTTCTTTCAGCAGTTGCGGTTGTAACTGGAAGGGTTAAGAATAAAAAGCATGCTGTTATTACCTCCGGAAAACTGCATGCAAGACTATTGAATTTTATCAGCAATAACTCAATGAGTTCCTTAATGGAATGGATTTTTTTAATTTCAGATTTTAAGTAAGCTTTTAGAGCCTTTAATTGGTTATAAAGATTAACTGAAATGTCTTTACTATATTTAGCCGAAAGTTTTCCGGTAGCGTTTAATATCTCTTCGTTTGAAGAAGACAGGAGTTTCTCCGGTTGTAATATTTCAAACAAACTACTCAGGTCGCAAAGGCTCTGATATCTTTGTTTAGTTTGAGAAATTAAGATATCTAAACAGCAATAGTATACATTGACTTTGAAATAGAATTCCGGGTCTGAAATTCTCTCATCTTCTGATAACTCATCAAAAAAACGCTTCGTTATCTTTCGCCTTTTGTTTTTAAAAACAGTTGTTACCCCCCATTTTTTTGCTAAACCTTTAGACTCACTTAACAAAATATTGAATGAATTTTGATTTCTCAATTGACACAGTCTATTCAAAAGATTACTTAACAAAATACTAGTTTTCTGTAAGTCATTATTTCCATGCTGTAGAGCTTTAGAAACAGGATTAATGATTTAAAATAGTGATGAAAAAAATGTGACAAGCACTTAGAAATCATAACTCTCTAAAATGTTAATTATATTTTGCCATTCTTCACGTTCATCTTTTTTATTCGAAATTAAATTTAGTTGGTGCAAAGTTTTCATGATTAATAAATAATTTTTCTTTACCGCTAATAAAGCGTCGTTCCTTGTGGACCATCTGGTAGGACATACCGTTTTAAGGGTAATTAAATATTTTTCAGATGAATCCTCACTTAACATTGCCCAGCGCTTTATACTATTGCCAAAAAAAGTTTATATTTTTTTGTAAATTATCGAAAAAAGTGGACATGTTTCGCAGCATCGTTTAAAACTAAATTTAATGCGTGCGCAGCACAATGAACATAATCCGCATTCGGAGCATGCTCTTTTATTAGGGTTTGTAATCCTCCATAAACACCGGACATAACATTTGCTCCATCGTAACCCTGTCCTCTACATTTAGTCAAATCAATTCCATATTCATTAATAGTATTTAAAATTTCAGTTTTAAGTCCTTCAGAACTGCAATCGGATACTGCTTTAAACCCCAAAAAGAACTCACAGATTTTTAATTCTTTAGGCACATTATCATAATTTTCTGTGATCGAAATGTATCGAAAAACTACAGAAAGTTGTTCCGAACTGCGGTACCAAGCAAATTAATAATTTTATTTTGAATCGTAGGGCTTAAATAATTTATTTCGCCTTTCGGTTTTAAAAGAAGTTCTTTTAAAGTTACATCATAATTTGATAGCAAACCTAAAATCGCCATAAAATTTCCAGAATCAGAATCATGACCTCTTAAAGGTAGATTACAAGATGCTAAAGTAATTATAACATTAATTATACGATGCAATACATCTCCCCAGAATGTAATTTTACTATTGATTTCACTTTGCAATAGAGTATCGATGGTATTTCCTTGTAACCAATTATTATAAGATAGGGATGCATTAATATGCTGCTGTGACTTTTCATGGTCAAGTATAGTTTGCGTAAAATTGCTTCTAACGGAAACACCGTTAACCCATGCAGAGGAGTACGATTTGCTTCGACGATCTGCTAATAACCAACAGAACTGGCAATACGATTTGTTTAAAACATTAGAATAACATAACATTTTTTATGCCTGCCTCATTCAAATATGAATAATAACAGGCCGAAAAAGGTCGGTTACTTTCTGAATCTTTTGGAAACGGCCCTTGTGGTTTAAATGGACCTAATTTAAAAACTATTTTTCGTTCGCATTCATTTAGACCGTTACCAAAATTTCCTCTATCTAATGAAACTATATTACAATCTTCAGATATCTCAGAATCGTCGATTTGGGTTACTTCTATTGCCGGATGGACATCCGACGAAGAATGTGCTTGGGTTTCTTCTATTTCCGGATGGACATCCGATAGAGAATGCGCGTGGGTTTCTTCTATTTCGAGATGGATATCTGATGTAGAATGTGCCACAGAAGAATCTGAAAATATAATTGTCAAAAAATAAGAGCGAATGTTTTCATAAATTTCAAAAATATATGTTAAATAAATTACTATACGTAAGGTTACAATTAGAGAGTGTTCAGACGTACGCAGGCTCTACGCGGGTTGTGCGTGTGTTAGTACAAAATCACCTGCGCGCAGCCCATGCGTTTCACCCGCGTGCGACCCGAACGCGGCGCGTAGCAATACAAAACGAACACAACTCGAGCTCGCGCACGTTTGAACACACAATTTACAATACGGACTGATAATAGGTAAGAGTTCCCGTTTTTTTCGTTTTGAGGTACGAAACCCTAATAATCGATTTTAAAAACCCATTAACCAATTTCAAACAGTCATGAAATTTATATGGGACAGCCTTTGTGTTATGTATATCAAAATCTTTTTTTAAGTACCTATAACAAATACTTTTCTGAAAATCACATCCAAAATCAGTTCAGTTAAACCTGAGATAATCGCAAACAAACATACATAGTACTACTTAATCTCTAAAACTACAGAACCGATTTTCATGAAACCAAAACTGTTTCCTACGTTGGAGTGTGCCTCACTTAAATCAAAAAGAATCATCTCAATATAAATATCGTTGTCGATATGGCTTATCGATCTTTTTTTCGAGAAATTCGTAGATAAACATACAAATATACAAACATACAAATACTGGGTGTAAGGGAGAGGTTTCCGAAAACTTTAACCATGGCTTCAGACCATCAAGAATTTTTTTTTTGCGGAAATGTAATAACTTTTTCGCCTCCCCCCTCCATACAAAATCTTCGAGTCAGCTGACAATTTTGTAAGGAGAGTCGATTATTTATTAATCAGTTCGGAAAGCTGTCCCTTACACCCCATATATAAAAATACACTTACGTACGAAATTCAGTGCTTGGAAACCTAAATGGATTATTTTATTATACTCAAATTATTATCCAATTTGAACAACCTCCGTTTTTGGAAGTGGGTTAAAAACAAAATTCACCCTTCGCTACATGTAGATAAGACAAATAGGTTGGGTAGTAGGTACATACCTTTACAATCTAAATCACTCACAGGAGCTGGTTTCTCAAAAATGATGAAATTTTGGGTACTTTTTTATGACCTTCTCCCTTTTCTGTTTACTTTTTCTTTTCGTAGCTCCGCTGGCATAATCTCTTTTCCTTTCACTCATTCTTTTTTTACAAATCGCTACTAAACAACTAAACCAAAACAACAATTGTTTGTATTGTATTGCAATGTAATACACAATTAAATTAAAAGCATAAATAAACACTGCTCTCCGTGGTTTATCATCGTATGTACATCGATTACTGTGGGATTCCCTCCCCCGTTGAAGCAAATGACTTAAACGGGGAAATCCCGCAGCCCGCGATAAATACCCGATGTAGGGTGTTGCCAACTTTGATATTCAAAAGTTGCAAAAATAGAGAAATTGTTTTTTTTTTGTCATTTGTGTATGGGTGGGGCCCCCCATGGCTCGGGGGCCCCGTATAATTGCTACGGCAGATACGGCGGTAGCTACGCCCCTGATTCACACTCAGTGCGCCCACAAACGTTAAACAGAAAGGTTACGTGCACTTTCGAAAGTAAGTACGTCCAAAATATAAAATTACTTTTGTTATAATTTTCATCATTCAAGATTACCAATAAATCCGTTGATATTTTTCAGTTAAATTAAAATAAGTTTCTTCAACTTTTTGTCCATAGTGCTAGTTTTTTTTTATTTAATGTAATGAAATATGAATCTAAGCGTTATTTTAGTCGATAGCCATTTTATTTTCAGCTGTTCCTTTTCAGTAATTAGGAACAATTTGCTGGAGGTAAGTGGGAAAGTTTCTAAGTGATTACGGCGTGTTTAGTGATTTAGTACAAAATTTGAAAAATCTCAAAAACTTGTTTTAGATGCCTCGAAACATACTAAAAAGAGCACTCAATAATATAGCGTGGAAAATTTTTACCGAAGATGTTAAAAATAAAAAGATTGCATTTGATCAAACTACCCAAATTTGCGAAAAATATCTTTTTCATTTACCGAGGCAAAGAAGTTCAAGCACAGTTTTAACTGTAAATCACACGTGATGAGCAAGAACTGGTATTATTCATTATCCTGAATCTACTTCGTCTAATAGAATGACTGCGTCGACTGAAATTCATCTGAAATCAATTTGTTTTACCAACTACATAGCTATCGAATAAAATTAAACTTTCCACATATATTAAATATTAACGAAACTCTTATTAACACGGTCCAAAAAAATTCCAAAATGATAACGTTAAAAGGGTTAAAGCCAGTTGTAAAAGCAACAATTCGTGAATGGGATGTCGCAATCACAGTAGTTTATAGTATTAGTGCTAATGGTGTATATGTTTATTTTTAGAAGAAAAAGAATGTCCAAATTATGATTAAATTGTCGCCTTAGTTTCGAATCCATGTTGAATTAATGAATCCATATTTACGGATTACCTGTGCTACTTCAATTCTTTTGTCAAAACCATTGAAGATGAACCCGTGTTAATAGTATTGAACAATCATGAAAGTCGTATTAGTCTGAATGCTTATAAATTTTACCGATAATGCTCGTGCTTTTTTTGCCACCCCATATATCCCACAAAATGCAGCCTCTCAATTTAACCATCTTCAGTTCTTCCAGAAGTAGGCCTACAATCGAGAGTGCGAGTTGTATATGGCGAATAATCCTGGTAAACGAATAATCTAATACAAGGTTGGAAAGCTTTTTACTATGGCATATA
Organism: Druceiella hillmani; assembly: GCA_039881145.1. Lineage (NCBI taxonomy): Eukaryota > Metazoa > Arthropoda > Insecta > Lepidoptera > Hepialidae > Druceiella > Druceiella hillmani. The sequence continues at coordinate 4,275,951 of JAYKKI010000070.1, forward strand.
ATAAAAAAATAATGAATTCAGAGTAGCTAAAATTTACCTTGTTGATCCTAATAAGTTTTAATCTTATTACGATCAACAGGTACTGCTTCTAAGAAAATACATCACTACACAATGCCAACGTTATCCAGGCTAAAGGAAATGTCTTTTCAGTTCACATTTCACTCAACGAATCCAGTGCCAAAATGTTGCGCCTGAAGCTGTAACTGATCAAGGTTTGCTCGCCTCTATCAGTACTTCTCCTCCCTCTACTACTATACGGCTCGGCGATATTATTAATGTACCTGATGTTTTCCAAAAAACATCAAATCTTAAACGACAAACCAAAAAAGTTCCCAGATTTTATCAAACACACCTGTAAAATAGCAATTACGGGAAAAACAAAAAAAAGTCCAAAAGAATAAAATATAAAGAAAAAGAAATAAGAATCGAAAAAGTAAATATATAATAAGAAAATAGTAAATATAAAGAAATCGCAAACCGAAAAGGAGTCAGACATTTAATTGATATTCTGTAGTGAAATATATGAATCTCCACTGAAAAAAAACTGGATTAAGTGCATTATGTGTTCTTACTGGACTCATCAGAAATGAACCAGTGATAAATTTAGCAAAAGGTATATCTGTGATCAGTGTTCAACAAAGTAACCATCTTATTTAAGTACATGAAGAAAAATTATGTTAAGTTGTTTTTGATTACGTAAAGTTAGGTGTCCCCAATTACTCCACTTTCCTCTAAAATATGAATCTGAACACCGGTCCTAGATTTGAAATAAAAGGTATACGTAGAGTAAATAAATTTATAATGTCAATAAATGTTTATGTGGTATAAAATTAGCCTGTATATCATATGAATGTTTTTTTTACCCTACATAACGCATTTCAAAATAGTATAACTACGACATTCGTACTTTGGAGTTACGACATCACTGTACACACACACACACACACACACACACACACACGCACGCACGCACGCACGCACGCACGCACGCACGCACGCACGCACGCACGCACGCACGCACGCACGCACGCACGCACGCACGCACGCACGCACGCACGCACGCACGCACGCACGCACGCACGCACGCACGCACGCACGCACGCACGCACGCACGCACGCACGCACGCACGCACGCACGCACGCACGCACGCACGCACGCACGCACGCACGCACGCACGCACGCACGCACGCACGCACGCACGCACGCACGCACGCACGCACGCACGCACGCACGCACGCACGCACGCACGCACGCACGCACGCACGCACGCACGCACGCACGCACGCACGCACGCACGCACGCACGCACGCACGCACGCACGCACGCACGCACGCACGCACGCACGCACGCACGCACGCACGCACGCACGCACGCACGCACGCACGCACGCACGCACGCACGCACGCACGCACGCACGCACGCACGCACGCACGCACACACACACACACACACACACATATATATATATATAATTTCCGCCGCATATATCTAAAATTGCATTTATTTATATTAATTATATATGTATTAAGATACATACGTAATTAATATAAATAAAACCAATATAAATACGCTCCACATCTTATAAAAATGCGATATAACTGAATATAAAAGTATTTCGAATAGATCCTGTACACGTCGGTAAATATTGTGATTTAATGGTATATTTCAATCTGTTGGTATTATTACCTTAATCAAAATATAGATCTCAGAAAAAAAACAACAAAAAATTCTTTTATTTTTAATATTATCCAATCAAATTCAATTAATTTCCTCATTTTTAAAATCATCCGTTCTTTTAATAAACTTTCTTGTTCAATATCCTTATTGTATAGGTACTTCGTCCCTCATTGTTGTGTTTGGCAGCGTTCATGTCTGAAATATTTGATTTCCTCTTGCCTTACTGGTTCTTACAAAAAAGTGTTATGTATGTATGTATGTATATATATGTATATATATATATATATATATATATATATATATATGTATATAATATATATTTATGTGTATGTACTATATCATAATAATATGTACTATAACACTATACATAACTGACATAGGTAGTCGTCTGAATCATCACTCATACCTTTTTCGAAATGTGCTTATTCTTTGTTACAAACCATAGAGGTAAAACCCTTTAACACATTCTTTACTATCTTACTTGTAATTACACTTCGTCATATATTTTTATTCTATATTTTAACAAGAAGAAATGGTATGTTTGAAATATTTTTCAATACATATTTATAACTGGCTATATTATTCATTAAGGGAGAACAGATAGGAGTCGTACACTTGTTAAACTAAACCATGTAAAAGCAAAACTAATAATTCAAAAGCTGCGAAATTAACAAAATAATGTCAAGGCTGCTAAATTACCTACACATCTGGTTTTAATAATAGTGTAGTTCAGCTTTGATACAAAATAACATGGCCAAACCGTGTTGATTTTTCCAAAAAATGAAAATCGTACGAAGCTACACGCGGGGTAGCTTTGTACGTACATTCGTACATAGTGGTACATTCGTACATAGTGGTACATTCGTACATAGTGTGGAGCTTCCGTACACAATAATTAAAAAGGTTATTTATATGAAATTAACATTTATTGAGATCAAAATTAACACAGAAGCAACTTTAAATGTAGTAATAATTAACAATATAGTGTTTTACAACTAACTTGGTTAAATTAAAGCCATAAAATCAACATTGAACTTTACCATCAGGGTAACATGTCGTAATCACACTTAACAGATCTACTATTGCGCATTATACATAGTGAGATCTATTTTCAAAGCTAAAGATGTCAGCTATTCTTGCTGTAGAAGCCGATTTAGGCAGCAGCAATATACAGACCACGTCTAATAAACTGTTCCTTCATCTTCAGTATTAGGAAAAACAAATTTCCAGGTACCAGACTTCTTTCTCAGAAATGAAACTTTATATTCAATAGGGTTATATTTTGTCACCACCTGTCCAATATAATGTAAAACATTCTTTTTTTTCGAACTTCACCAACACAAAGCTTTCTTCTTTAATGTTTTCCTTCATAACTGAAATTTCGTTCTTAACATCAGATCCTTCAGACATATCTTCGAAGGAAGAACAAGAACTTTCTCTTCAACTTACGGCAGTCTCATCGTCAGTACCAGTCTCATATATCAGTCTCAGTCTCTATAGTTTTCTTTTGTTTCTTTGGTTTGGTTACTTTATTTGCGTCTGACAGCAAATTTAACGGGCGTTTCATCTCATTAGCCTTTTGTTTTCTCTCTTGTTCATGCTTTTTCATCTCTTTGGCTTTTTATATTTCTGTCAGTCTATTATTTTCGGGAGTATCTGTATATATCCTTGATCTTCCAGGTAGTTTTACTTTCTTCGTCTTTTTAGGCGCATGCCTCTCCATTTTAGGTTTAGGTCGGATAATTTCTGGTGATATTAATCCCGCAAATGATGTAGATGGTAATGCAGGCGAAAATCTTGATGATAGATCTTGTTGATTTATTTCTTCAGGTATAATTTGTTGTATGTTGCCCTACCTGGCCTGGGACTGCTGTAAAATCAGACCGGTAAATTTGTACTGCTTCAAATTCTTCGTTACTGAATTTTAATTTTTTAAATGGCCATATCCCAATCTTTTCAAAAGCCTTTGAAATATTTTTGCAATTTTTTCCAGTTTCGGAACGTTACATATATTAAGAGTTTTTCTCCGGGTTATTCACATGCCAATCATTAAACTCTAGCTTTAACTTGGCCTTAAAAGGTCCAAATACTCCCACATCTAATGGTTGGACGGTGTGTTGTGTGGGGAGGAAATGACAAATAAATAATACCGTTATCGCGAGCATAGTCCACCGCTTCTATTGAGACAAAATAATTAAATAATTCTAAAACATTAGCGCCCATCGCTAGCTGTTAGCATAGACGCATGAGCCGGTCCCACACACACACAAATATAACCGGGTCAACATGTAGGATTGTGTAGACTACTGTACGAATAAACATCTTACATGTTTTAAAGTGACTAATGTAAGTTTGTAATTGTAATATATTTCCAAACAACTCTACGCCAAACCATTCCAAAGGAATTTGAATAAGCAATTGTTTGTTGTCCATTCACTCTTATGCTAAGATATTATTTGATAGTATTTTAAAACCCGTCCAAATGTTTTTAAAATACTCGCAAAGATGCTAGTACAAATAATAAACAAAAACTTCGCCGCTATTGTTTATATTAACGTACGCAGCCTCTGACATGGGTTTATCCAACACCGACTACTAGGGACAGTAGATGTTGGTTTATCCCGACAACACGTAAGCACCAGGACTTTCGAATTTGGATGTCAACATCAGAACCTCATTTGAAATTTTCGGTTGTTTAAATGATTTTAAAACTTATATATTCTTTCCACCCTTGACATAAAAGCTTGATAGTTGGGATAGCTGCGTGATTTTTGTCGCCACCTTTTTTACATTAATGATTTTAAAGAATTAAAAATTAAAAATAAAACTGCCTTAGTTTTCATACGAGTTGTTTATGCAGTTTTAACTGTTAAATGCAATATTTGTCACATATTTTGACCTCACGAATAACTGCCAAGTGTCATTCAATGTCTATATCAGACGTAATTCAACTCGTAAAAATACTAAATAAAAATACAGTTCACAAATAGCATCTATCACGAAAATAGTCCATTAATTTAGCATTCAATGTTATAAACTGTGCTAACGCTAATAAATACATTTCGCAAATAGCAGCTGTCAAAAAATAGTCTGTTAATTTAGCATTCAATGTAATAAACTGTACTAACGCTAATACGCGTAATAAATACACTTCACAAATATCAGCTGTCAAAAAATAGTCTATTAATTTAGTACGTAGCAATAGCATGCGAAGCGTAAAAAAGTTAGCAGGATTAAAATTAACCTGTTAACTTAACTGTTCTCCCCTATCGTATAAATATAAGGGTAGTAACTAATAAAACCGCCTCTATACAAACCAAACTTCTCATAATCCCTATAAAGTATGTAAAGAGAGCGGCGTTGGATCTTCTGTTTAGTTAGAAACCGTATTTCGGAGACTAAAAAACAGATAAAATAGTTTCGCGATGACTTGGAGTGCTCTTGCCTTATGGATTCCATTTAGAGAAAAAGCGAGCCAAGCCACATATAATAATTTCACAACGATGGGGAAGGTTCCCCTATGCAATAAAATATTGTTTTTTTTTAATTTCCAAAATATAAATTTTGTTCTCCCCGATAATTTTTAACTAGGGCGACCCAATAAAATTTCATTTAGATAAGTTAAAAAGCCTTATTGAAGCAAATTCTAGGTTAAGTTCGCATTATCAGAGCTCTTATTCTGTAATGGAAAAACGATTTCATATTTTGGGCTAAGGATAAAAATAGTTTAATTGGCTGCCATATTTAGAAAATGACTAACGTGAGCAAGGAACTCCGAGTTCCCATTAAACCAAAGGTTAACTAAAGTATTAACAAACGTTCTCTCTGGACATTTCTCCTTCCTATTATTATTTGTTTCTCTCTAATTATTTACGGGTTAAAAAAAATTTAAGGTCGCAGACCATTAGAAGGTGGAACTTACTCATTTTTTTTAAAACCTAGTTAAAGTACCAAATACGGTTATTATTAAAAACAAGCATGAAGACGTAAAAATTTATAAATAAATCTCATATATGTCAATACAAATATGCCGTGTAGAGAATTTGTATAGAATACAAATACAGAAAAAAGACGGTATGGTGTGTAACTGTCAAATGAGACGTCAAGAGATGAATGCCGATATCTGATGAGCGTTTATCTTTTACAACCGTGGGTGGTGGAATGAATGGGATGTCCAAACGATCTACGGATCGATACTTTGTACTACCTCTAAGTTTAAATAGAAGTTGGTTTGTGGTTATATATGTTTTTGGTCTGCTCTTTTCTGTAGTTTTTTTATATAATGATATAAGATTATTATATTTTTTAGTTTTAGATTAAACTTTAAAAATGAGTTTGGAATCTATAAAGTATAATAAAGGTAATTTACAAATTCTCGATCAATTACTTTTACCATTGCAAACGCGCTATATAAAAGTGAATGGAGTAGAAGATGGTTGGAAAGTTATAAATAAGATGCAGGTATTTATTTTATAATAAAAATTGGTGTGCTATGAATTAATTTTCGTCCAATGAAATATAATATATGTTCTATAGGTAAGAGGTGCACCTGCTATTGCTATTGTGGGATGTTTATCACTTGCTGTCGAATTACTGAAAGAGGATATATTTGATAAAAAGAGTTTGAGACAAGAGGTAATTAATTATTGCTTTAAATTTTCTGTGAAATAATAAAAGTGATTTGCACTTAAACATAATTAACTATTCATAATTTTTTAATTCTTACTGCATGCAATTTTACTATTAAAAGTGAAATTTTATATTAGAACTGAATTTTCATTGTTAATTGATTTTGCATGCCACACAATCCAAACTGGTTTGTGAAACTTCAATTGGATATAATATAACTAAACTAAGTGTTGATTACATCATTATTATAATTACCCCGTTACATAAGTATATTTCAATTACAAAATTATATTTTGAAAAGCTATTACCAAGATACCAATCTATTGTCCCACTGCCTTTAAATTATCAAAGCTACATACAAAATATTTTTACAGATAGAAGGTAAATTAAATTACCTCATATCAGCAAGACCTACGGCGGTAAATATTAAAATAGCTGCAGATGATTTAATCAACCTTGCAAATACTCTTTCCCAAGATGAGTTTGTTAATGCTGACACTATGAAAGAAAGGTTTGAATTCAATGATTAATTTACACGTTCAAGGTGGGAGCGCAATGGCTCTATTGAGCCACTTTTCTAACATGCATTAATTTCATCATTTTTATATTTTAATATTTCATTTATTTGCTTTTTAATAACTGATAACAAGTGGTAATTATGGAGGAATAAAAAATTGTTCCACTACAGAGGAATCAGGTGAAGTAAGCTTGTTAGGAAAGTTGCTCTATTGATGAACTCCTCATGGAATGTATTAAACAAAGATTTAGTTTTTATACTTACACTATTAATTTTTTATTAATAATTTTTTCGCTGCATTTTCTCATAGTTTGGTTGGAAAATATGTTGACTGTAAATTGAGTGACAAAATCTCAGAATACCGATCTGTTGAGATTACTATACGTTTCTATACTTTTAGCTTTTGTTTAAAAATATTAATAACTAAGTCCAGTCTCCTTTCCTAAATATACAAATTAATTCCAATACATTCTCACATACTTTTTTTTTAATTCGTTTCTTTCGTTTCGTTTTAAATTGTTTTTTTTATTTCATAATTTTTTTTTAGTTCTTTTAAGTTAAAAGTGATTGTTATTAATTCATTTATTTTTGATGTTCTAGAAACTTATAAAATGTATCCGATTTCTCTGAATCTATAATTTGTAATGAATATACTACAACAGATTACTACAGATTAGGGATTTTGGATGAGAATTCTCAAAGCGAGAATTCCCGAGAAATTTGACCTTACTCGAGACAAGAAAAACAGGTTCGAGAATTTGAGAACTTGGGAAATCTCAAAACTACAAGAACAAAAACAAAAGTCAAAAGCTATTAGTAGTTTTGTAAAAAACAAAGCAGTATGAGCTCTATGCCACATTGCCACATCGATACATAGCTCCTCCCGCACACAACAATGAACGATTTGAGTATCTATATCAACAATGAAAGAATCGTTTCTGATGATGGTGAAAGCGATTTTGGTTATGATTCCCCTCATAACTACGACTCAGAAACTGAAGACTCAATCAAAGTGCAGTACATCCAAAATGTAAACAAAGTTTTAAAAGAATGCCATCAAAAAGTCACTGATTAACCTAAATCTGTTTTCAAAGTGGAGTGGTGTCAATATGGGAATTCTTGAATCTTTATTAGACATCTTGCATCCAATAAAGTTGCGAGTTAAGGCTTTATCCAGAAAAGACGTTACTATTTTGACGTCTGACACAATAATAGGGGTATTGTATAAAAATTTAGCGATAACATTTTTGAATCACGTGGTGAACAAGATTAATGACCGGAGAAATATGAACTTAATATTGTTAATGAATTATCTTCACAATTCTTCGATGCCCCACGATGACAAAAACAGGCCCAATTGCACCAAAGTGACTGATAAAGTTTACAGAAGAACTGTTTAATAGATAATTCCCTAATACCAGCACCTCAGACATTCAAGACAGTGATGCCCAAATACCAATAACGTGAGATGTTGAAGAAAACTCTACAGCTTCATTTGAGTTGCAACTGAAGATGGCTGTAGAAACGGCAGCTGCTGGTAGTGAAAGGAATGAAATACATCTTCCCAAAAACTTATTAAAAAAGAAATTCCAGCTTTTTGAATCCACTAAAAGCAGACCCTTAACCTTGAAAGCTTATACAAAACTTTGATGAGTGTAAAACTTACTTCGACAGAAAACGTGTGTTTCCTTAAGTGGAAACATCATGTCAGAAATAAGAAACCGACTTTCAGTTCCGCAGTAAACCTTACATTTCTGAAAGCACTTTCATTTTTGTATATAAAATAATAAAGAGTGGACTTGCAGAAATAGTTTTACCTCTCGAATTTCATCCAGCTTATATTGATATTCTTTTATTAATTTTATTTTCCTTTATTATATTATTTAACAGACTACATAGCTCTAGTGCAGCTCTAGTCTATTAAAAAATAGTTGTATAAGTTTAAAATTGTTGATTTTCAAAAATTTAAAGCTATTTTGTATTGATGATGTAATAAGAATCTAATAATTTGTAGGAACTAAGAGAAGTTATTTGATCTCAGTGACTGAATTGTTGTTATTAGTTAATATAAGAATTATTTATTTGTTTCTATTGCTGACTGAGGAAACTAATTACATAATAAATGTTACTGACTATTAACATACATTTTACTTTGTGTTATCAACAGGCTCCCTTAAATTTTGAATTTTTCTCGAGTTGCCGGGAATTTTTGGTTAAGAATTCTCAAGTCCCGAGAAAAAAAAATAGTCGAGAAATCAGAAACCCTACTACAGACTATCATCTCTTACATTGATTGTTTTGATATAAGATGATTAAACAAAACACTTTCGTCTGTAACAGGTTTATAACAGCAGTGGAACAGATGTTGGAGAAAGATATTTCTGACAATAAAGCTATTGGCAAACATGGTTCTGACGCCATTTTATCATCTGTAAATGGAGATAGCCTAGTTAGAGTATTAACTCATTGTAATACAGGTTCTTTGGCAACAGCCGGATATGGAACAGCTCTTGGTGTGTGCAGGTCACTTCATGAAGTTAAAAGATTAGGTATATATCTTCTTATATCTATTACAGTTTTACCTTTTTGTTTTGTATATTTCTGTTTATTATTATTACATGACTTTAGTATGATTTGAAAAATTGTACATTTTCTATCTGATATATGAAATATATATTGTTTATCACAAATAAAGACAATTAGCCTTGTGTTGAAGTACTTTACATAAAGATTAATCTTGAATAATTATTAACCAGATCTCAGTATTAATAAATTAAGTTAGCTCTAAAAACTTGGCCTGAATGACCCCGGAACCAAAAAGAACTAACATATTTCTATTCATTACAATAATTTCATTTTCTTACAATGACTATGATGCTCGTAATAATTTATCTTTGACCTTCGGCTTCTGTAAACATTCCACACAATGATTATGATATTCAGAGACGATCACAGCTGACAATACACTAGACTAAATGAGAGTTGAAATTTAACATCATAACATATTTGAATTTGTATAAAATATATGCAATTCCAAAGCAAAATTATTGTATAGTATTAAATATGCTATTATTTCTTTATTTATGTACACTTCATAGATGCATATAAAAGAAACGACTAGTGCTAATATAACAAAACATTGAAAAAAATTTACTTAATTTTTTCTTATTGAAATCATTTGTTACATTTGAGACTTAAGAGTTAAAATTACCTCAGAAACAATTTTATTCAATTCGACCTTAGAAACAATTAAATTAGTTTACAAAGCTGCAATTTATTACCAGAGAAATTTATATATAAATAACAAGAATACATTATTGGAAAAATAATTGAGCTGCAAAATATGCTATTTTAAATGAAACCAGTATCTGGTAAGAAATACGGAACCATAATATAGATTAGTATTGAATACAGCTACTTGTACACTAAAAATAATTATATCAGTATACAGGTAAGCCACTATGAAATTGTGGTAAAATAATTTTGTTCTTTAAATTTTATTAAACACTTTTTTAAGTGTTATTATTTTATAGATCTTTGCAATATTGTTTAAATTCTGGTGACCTTTATAATTTTGATTTAAAATTGCTGATTTTTATATGGGTATGCTTTTATACTTCACAGTTTGACCTTGCCAGATAATAGAAGAATTTTTTTCTTTTTCTTAATCTCTTGAATGCTTATAATGTATATATTCATCATAGTTAATGTCAATGAATAGCGCTTTTGACAAATATATATGTGGAACAATAATTTTTGTGCATTTCTCTGTTTATGAAGGATAAATATGCTTAGGTATATCTGGCGCATATAAAGGCCTATGACCAATAATGAAATATTCATCTAAATTTATTCTCTCTAATGATCATATATAGCTAAATTTTTAAAAGATTTTTCACATATACATGTAATTGACTCTGTAACACATCCCGATGACAAACAATTCAAATTAAGTATTCAAGAAAATCTAAAAAAGAATTCAAGAGTAGAAAATCGATAAAAAGATTATTCAATGTGTTAATTCTAAACTCCTAATTTTCAAGAAAACAAAATAAACCAACTCCATTGTATTGTCATGACATTTCAGAAAAGTGGCTTTATTTCATTAAACATTTCTTCGTTTTAATAACTAGAAAAATGGTGAGAATACTTCACCAAAGGCTATTAAAAATGCAGCCTATTCTTGATTATCTGAAGAACAAACTTATCACTGTTTATGGACCAAAGTTTAGTATGAAAATTTGCTTACAGGCTGGAATTCAAAACAATTTAAAGGCCTAAAAAAATGGAGCAAATATGCAAAAGAAAATTGGTAAAGCTATAAATATAGGCAAAGTGGTGTTATGACAAGCCCTGTGAAGGATGTTATGACAAGCACTGTGCATGATGACAGAAAAGAGTTGGTGAAAATTAAGGGTTGAAAAACCAATTGTAATCTTCTACAATATTAAAAATACTAATATAAATACTATAAAAATATTTAGACGCTTTTTGAACTGTATGTACTGCTAGAAAATTCATGATAACACTGGGTGGGATGAAGCACAGAGTTAATTTTCTTTTGGAACTTGGAGCAATTATTAAGGAGTAGACAGAAAAAAATGAGTGCTGGCGATTGCCTTAGTCTTTACTGTCTCACTTTCTTTTGATTATTCCACCAACAACTAAACTAAAATCAAAAAAAGATGTATAATTTATTATGAAAAGAATCAAGAAACTGTTGTGCTGAATGCCAACTGGGCTTTATCTAGTAACCTGCTTTATGTTGTACCATAGAAAACGCAAATAAGTTCATAACTAAAAATTCCTTTATATGTATTTACAACAATTTTAGTTTTATAATTTTTCTATTGTTTCTTGCTATCTAGAATATTTAAAACATTAAACATTCTTTTTATACACGTACTATTACTGCTGTAAATTTGTAATTTCGTATGAATGTAAATTTGTAATCATTGTACAAAAATAAAAAATTTTATTAAATTGTTTCTATCCCCAAATGAAAACAATTTAGTAAATATATCAAAAATCATGTATACTTTAATGACTTCCACAAAATAGTAAAAAATGAAATAACCTTTAATGTACAAAATGGAACATACAATAAATAATATATAGTATTTTGCTAATAACACATGGAATAAACTAGAGAAAGATAAAACTCCCACAACACAACAAGGATTAAATTGTAGGTTAATATTTCTCATATATGTTTCAGAACATGTCTATTGCACAGAGACGCGTCCTTACAATCAAGGTGCTAGACTTACAGCATATGAACTAGTTCATGAAAAGATACCAGCCACATTAATCGTCGATGGCATGGTAGCTGCCCTCATGAAGAATAGAAAAATCAACGCTGTTATTGTTGGAGCTGATAGAGTTGGTATATTTTCAAGATTAGTAATAATAAATTTATGGACCATGTTTATTAAGAGGAATATTATTTATTTTTCTTTGGTTATTAATGGTTTTTAGCGACAAAAAAACATGTACACATTTAGGTACTTATGAACAGTTAAGGGTATGTAGGGTACATACCCTTAATTAAACAGTTTACAGTTTTTTACATTTTTAATTACAGTTGAAGTGTTTAATTAAACATTCACAATGTAGATATATTGCCTACTATATATTTTACAGTAGTAAAAACAAACTAATTACACAAATATATAATTCCTTATAAATTTAGAAATCATTGATTTTTCTTTTGCTAGTGCTATAAGCTATATTCCTTTGTAAGTGCTATAAGACCTCCCGTTATGCAGTTTCAAGATTTTAGGTCAACCAGAAGTACCATACAAATTTTGATGATTAGTGGATAAGACTATGGTATGAATAAAAAAATGCTTTAAAGGAACATATCCTTTTTTACGTGAACCAAAAAACTTAATGTGAAACAAAATAAAATTTTTACAGCAACGTAAAGCCACAGACATCACTATACAATACTAATTTCAACTTGATATCCGAAATATTGAATATATTTTGTGTTAATTTTGTAGAAATTCATTATTCACAATTAAATGAAACTATGTGATGTAGTATTATTTCTACTTTCTTTAATTTCTTTACCACGACCTAGGTTTCGTTGTATTACAACATCTTCAGGTGGGATATTTACTTTTGATATTTACTTAGATTTTTCAATCTTTGCTAATATCCCACCTGAAGATGTTGTAATACAACGAAACTTAGGTCGTGGTAAAGAAATTAAAGAAAGTAGAAATAATACTACATCACGTAGTTTCATTTAATTGTTGATATCCCAAGTTGTTTCTGAGAGAATGGGCTTTGACAGACATGGACGGACAACAAAGAGATCCTATAATGGTTTGCTTTTTTTCACTTTGAGGGACGGAGCCCTACAAATGATACATCGATACTAATGGGAAAAAACCTTTATAGTTGACTGAATTTTATTTTTCTTCAATTAACAATTTTTCATAGACAAAAGTAAATTTCAGAAGACATGTTATATTGACAAAGAATCGGCATCACTCACACGAATAAACTCCTAATGTCAACGACGTGTTGACATCTGCACTGCACATATTGACGTTTTTTTACACTCTTAACACATTCATTGTCACTTACAGTGGTTCAATAAGAAACCAAAATAAATAGAACATGGATTACACGAGTTCGTTCGTTTCCACTAAAAGTAATCTATTAACTATAGTAGTATACGACTAGCACTTGCAAGTAGAAATTATATATCAGTTACTTCCTTTAAACACTCAAACTATACCCACCAGTCTTGAGCATTTTAGTTCACTGCCGAGAACAACCAATATAATTCACTGCTCCCCGGCTAACTAGGTTATTCTTCTAGTTCGATATTTCATCTGCAGTGATTATAATTTAATAGTTAATGGAATCTAAATGTGTTTTGTTTTCATATGTGGATTATTAACATCGTATTTAATTAACGGTGTATATTATTTTTTAAAATTTCATAATTCACAAAGTTTCAATACAAATTTTATGCTTTGGAATTTTCATTTACAATCATCGATTTAGTCTTAAATTAACTACATGTTAATGAAAAGTATAACTAAAAATGTTCCTTCTCAACTGTACTAAAAAATAATTTGTAAGTGTAGTGAAACATTATGTTGGTATGTAACAATTAAAATCTAAGAATACCTTTAGGTTCTACTGATTTTCGTAGAATTTACAATAAGTGATCTAATTTAAAAGTTAGATCGAAAGATTTTATATAGCAAAATATGAAAGGAATTATATTTAATGAACATATATTTATGAGGATGGAGAAAGCAAATTAAACCTATGATGAATAGGAAATGTGACAATTATAATTTTGTTTTTATACAAATTAATTATTTTATATGGCAACATAGATCATTTTTGTTGATGATATTTATTTTGTAGTCATCAGTTATCGTCTTCATTACTTCCAGGTAGCTGCCAATGGTGACACTGCAAACAAAATTGGAACATACCAAATTGCAATTGTTGCTAAATATCATGATGTACCATTCTATGTTGCTGCACCTATGACTTCAATAGACATGTCAATTCTAAGTGGTGACCATATCAAAATAGAAGTAAGACCTGATAGAGAAATGACTCATATTGGTGACCATCGTATTGCCGCTGCGGGTAATGTCAATAATTCTGTATTCATATCATAAATAATCAGTATCTAAAATATAACTGTAAAAATTTAAATTCAAAGGCGTACCTAAATTCTATACAAATTAATTAATAAATTCATAGTAATATACAAAAAATTTGCAGTTAATATAATTTAATTCAATTCATGGAAGTTTTTTTAATTGGGACATAAGCGTTAGAGCAAAAAAAATTTAAATGAATACTTCAGAATTTTTTCTAGGACGAGAAATGGTATTGATATTTAAATGTCAAAAGTTAATTGTGTGATAATTTTTCATAAAAATAAAATATAATTATGCGCTACAAGAATGAAAAAAATGAAAAAAAATTTTCATTCTTGAAATAGAGTGTGGCATTAATTATTGCCACACTCTATTTCATTCTTTTTTTTTTATTAATAGCAATTTAATTTTTTGTCATCATTACTTTTAGCAGATTAAACATTGACAAAGTCTCAATGTTATTAGAAAAACAATAAATTAAAATATATAGCCAATCTCAGTAACACATTTAGTTTTTATTATAAAACCTTTACATACCTTGCATAGGAAATATTTATAATGTAGATTTGTTAATTTTTTGTCACTGATACATTACAAACATTATGAAACTTATAATCAAGAAAAAAAACAGCATGCCAGTCAGCTCCAAATCAGAAAAAAATTCTTTAAATTATTTCGGAAGTTTCCAAGTCTTCAATGCGCCTATTTTTAATATATTGAAATATTTTTTGGCATTATTTATATAAAAGTATTAATAATTATGCAAAGTAAGAGCACCAAATTATTTATATATTAATACTAAAGTTATTACTTCTCATCTCCCTATATTATGTTCCAAATAAACTTTCCAGTAGAGTTAGAGAAAAAGTAGTAAATCCATTATTTTGAGAATAACATTTGCTGTTTACGTAACTTTGAAAATTAAATTTTAACTAATTTTATATTTAATTACACCAGTTTTCAAAATTAACAATTTTATCAAAACAAATTTTTTTTAGAAAATTAATAATTTGTTTCATTACAGAACTAACAAATTTAAATATCTGCTTATTATAATGTTTATATTATAATTATTTATAATGACAAATTCTTTGCGAGTGAAACTAATATTTTTGACAAAATTAATCGATACTGATAAATTAATTCACTTTAAAGATTTACTAATTTATTTCAAATAATTTATTATTTCACAGGTATCAATTGTTGGAACCCATCCTTTGATGTAACACCAGCATCATTAATAAAAGGAATAATTACAGAAAAGGGTGTCTTTGCACCTGATAAATTAAATGAATTGTTTAATTAGATGTGCTGATATTGCTTTTATTTACTATAAGATCTTCACTTATTACATATCCACCATGTTATATACAATTTGTTATACATTTATATGAATATATACCAAAGTTATATTTTACAATGTATTTTTATTACCTCAAGCAAAAAGGATTTTTTGTCCTAAATGCGTAACGTTTTTTTACCAAAACCACACTTTCAACATTGAACAAACTTTCAAAACTTATTCTGCGGTTTTTTAGGAACTAAATTATAAAATGTATTTTTATAGACTTCACTAATAACTATTAGTATCATTAAGTGTACTGTTGATATTTATTTAATGCTATATTTCTTTAAGATATTCCTTGTGAAATTTGTGCTAAACATATTTAGTTGATTCAGGACTTAGACAAAAGCAGAGTTGTAACATGGGGGTAATTGTCACTTGACACAATAAGTTGAAAACTGAAGAGTCCCCAAAGTAATGCAACTAAAAAATATAAATATAAAAAAGAAACTTGTATATGAAAAAGAAAACAAGCTAGTTTAGCAGTACTAAATTATAGAATAATTATGATTAAATTGAAATGAGATCTCAACAAAAAAATCATTTTTGAAATTTGAAAAACAATTGAAAGTTTGATACACTAAACTGATCTTTTTAACAAATTTGTGTTTGCAAAATAATTTAAACTTATGACATGTTTGCTATCCTTTTTATCTAAAACATTTAAATTACTTATATTGTTATTTTTCAACATCTATATGAACAAGTACTCATAGCAAGTTTATAAAAACTATCAGGTCGAAACTTCTATGAATGTAAACTTACCATTCATTTTAAAAAAACTTGACGAATCATATTTATTACTTACTAAACCAGTATTGTGAATATTTAGCTTATCTTTCACTGCATGTATATATTATTTAAAGTATTACAAATCTAAAAAAATATTTAGAATAATTCTTAGAATATTAGGTAATATTTTAAAATTATTTCCTTTACTGCGCAAACTTGTATCAAACGTCAAAATAGTTGAAATTAACTTTAACTAATAAGTTTAAATTAACTTTATCAGGATGTCAAATAACGTTCTCATTTTTTATATAGCGTCGAGACATAGACTTATATTACTCATCAAGAATAAAAATAATTTAATTTGAAAAAATGTATTCCTTCTTGTATTTTTAAACAAATTGATAATTTGGAAAAAAATATAGGAATCAATAACTGTATTTCAACAGTGAAATTCATTATCCTGATATAGCATAATTCCTCTTAATTTATTTTTGCACTGATTTATTTGATACACTTAATTATTTAACTTTCCAATTAATTTCTGGTTAACAAACCTTCAATCTTGTATCAGTAATGTAATTCTAAGAGACTAGCATCCATTCTTCCCACATATTTTACAATGTTAAATAGATTTATTTATACCCTTTTTTCAGTCAGATTATTAATTTTTATAAAGCAAACTTTATACATTTAAATACCAGCAATTATTAGAAATATGCTTTAGATTACATGCATTTTTCAGGCTTCTCGTCAAGTTATTATTTGTTCTGTATGTCACCTATTCAACAAAAAAAACTTTCCCTAATACATGACAATACTGTAAAACCAGTCATACTTACTAGATCATTGATAAATACAAAACAAAATGTGTTTAATCCACTGTTTAGGTAAATATTTACTAATATCTGTGCAATTCAAATTTTGGGATATATGTTGTCTTACCTACCTATGAGAAGATAATTTCTTATACATTTCCCCCAATTCATTTAAAACCGGTATCATTTGACGAATGAACCAGCATTCTGATTCATAAGTGGAAACTAAATCAAAAAGTCCGCGAAAATTAGAAATTTATTGCCATAGATAAGAATTCGTATTCGTTTTTAATTCTTCAAATGTACGTCTATTGTTAAACTTCATCTTTTTACATAATATTTGTAATATTTTACTATTTATTACAGCAACTACTTACAACAGTTAAAACATATATTACTTACCTTTTGATTTTAAATTTTGTCATATGAACCCTACATGTTAAATACATTTTTAAATAAATTATGACGTTATTATATATATTGGAAGATATTTATGATACGTTTAAACTAAAGCACAACTTTTTATTTTTGTTTGAGAAAATAGAAAACATTTACGAATAGTTTAAAATGTCTAGTTTTCCTTTTATAAATATAAACAATTATGAAGTGTTTAAATGTACCATATCTTTAAATGCTTTATTAGTTTTTATATATTTAAAGATTTATTTATTCCATACGAATTCCAGTACCTATTTGCATGTGAATTCATATTTTCAGGAAACTAATAACAATGATGTGGAATAATATTAATTTATTCCTTTATTTAATCCTATTTTTGACATTATATTGTACATTATTATAATTTCTTACTTATTTTTTTATTTTGTTATTTCTAATATGTTTGAAAAGAAAAATTCACGTGCACTCATTAGATTTAACCTAATATAATTGCTTCCATAAATTAATTAGACTCTGTTATTTGATTAATATATTTTGAACTTAAAATAAAATGGGTGAAGAAAGATATGTACTATTAACGATTTTTCCGAATGAAAAAAAATAAAAGCAGATGTGATTGCTTATGGATGTTATATCAATTACTCTATGGACATTGTACAAAGCGTCATCTAGTGGTAAAACAACAATAACACGAAAGTCAAAAATTACCAATCCATAAATCCAACATGTCGAGGCGATGTATATTTTTCTGTTGTGATTAAACTGAAAGTAAATATTTTTAGTTTAATTGGCGCTAGGAGC
Organism: Druceiella hillmani; assembly: GCA_039881145.1. Taxonomy (NCBI): domain Eukaryota; kingdom Metazoa; phylum Arthropoda; class Insecta; order Lepidoptera; family Hepialidae; genus Druceiella; species Druceiella hillmani. Next base: position 4,294,510 of record JAYKKI010000070.1, read on the forward strand.
GGTTTTACCGATAATGCAGACGTGTCATACGTAGTTTAAATTAAGAAGATTAATTTATTTTCTATTGTCTTACGTGTAAATATGTTGTGAGTCTTATTTGTGCCGTTTGTAAATGTTCATTATAATAAGTGAAGTTAAGTGTTTAAGCATAAACATAAATTTAATTAACGGAATCTCCTTGCAATGTGTTGAATTAAATCTTTATAATAACCCTGTGTTTACATGCGCATGCGTTTATGTCAAAACAGACAAAGGTTTTGTGTAATTAGTCAGCTGTATTATTTCGTGTGATGGCTAATAGTGTTTGAATATATTCTGAAGGCAGTGATATAAAAGAGTGAGACGATGTTTAGTGAATTTGCATATGTGGTATTTTTATTACTGGTCCTTCCATACATAGAAAGCGGTAAGTTGAATAATTTTCCGTTGTAGGGGTTGTCTATTTATATTTTCAATCTGTTGTAGTTTGCATCATCAAAAATATAGTAAACAGTGACAACAATGTTTTTATAGTCGTGCAGCCCTTCTGTGATAAATTATGAAAAACTAGGAACAATCCAAGTTGTGATTATAAACGTAAACAAATAAATATAAGTGGATTCATATTTATTAATTTAATAATTTCATTATTTTGTGACGTGAACTACTTACATTTATTTATAATCTTGATGTATATTCAGAACAGTTAAGATTATATAGTATTATAATTAAAATACTTCTCTTTAGTTTTAAAATATAATATTCTACTAATTAGTGATCAGATTGTTAAATTTACATAATGCAGAATTTGTATCTATTTATATATCTATTCTATATATATATCTTCTATTTAAAAAAATATCTTTTATTTAAAAGTTGTGTTTCAATGTCACTTGATTTTTATTCAAGTTTTTCTTCTAAATAAAGTATGTACCCGTACAACTTTATTTTCCACATGATATAGATTTTAACATTATTAATATACATGTTGAAAGCACATTCAATGCAAATTGCTGTAAGTAAACATATATAAATCTTATATTGAAATTTGATTACACCAAACAAACATTAAGATGGCAAACATTATTTGTTTATATTTTAAAACTCTTGTCCAATAACATCTTCAATTTCTACTAAAATTTGATTCTCCATATTTTCATAACACCATTTATTATGTTTCTAGAACTAATGTTCTAGAACATTAGGGTGACAGTAAACACTTCCCACATCATTAATTACTTTGTTTTAAGTAAAGTCATTAATCAATCAAGTAGTTGTATAGTTTTCTAGAATATTAAGTATATCCTCTGAAGACTTAATATTTTACAGTAAATCATGCATAGCTGTTTATGAATTTTAAATATAATTTATATGTGTGGTAAATGCTACATATATATCTATTATTTTCCATATAGTTATAATTGATATTATATTGAATGACAAGAAGGAAATAGAAAATTGTAGAAATTGAAGTCAACTGAGAAATAATGTAAGAGGAGTGTAGAAGGCAGAGTAAACAATGAAAGGCAGCTGACAACATTTTGTGCATTCTATTAATAATAGCGCATTAGATTTGATCAAACCAGTTATAATGATTTCCATATAATAAAAATTTACCAATATTCTTAATATTTTTCTACGTAGTTACTTCCAAATTGTTTTTTCTATTTTCTCCAAGTCACACTTTACTCCGTGCTCAATTTCTAAAGAAGTATCTGTAAAAATTTAAACATTTTACAAAGGTTTAATATATCTTATTCTGTTTATGTAATAAAAACATGTAAATAAAGTAAAACAAATTTCCTCTTATGACGCTATATATGACTGCCCGCTTTAAGTAATACCTCACTTATTTAACACTTTTATGCATAGTTAAATATGCAAAGTAAATAATCCACTTTTATTTGTTACTTAGCAATATATATAGTTAGCTATTATCATAATCTTGTTTCATCACAATGTAATAATAACTGTGAGAATTTTCTACATTCTTTTTCTACGAAGACTTTTTTCTTTATCAGTGCACTGTACGAGTCTATGCTTAAGAATGAATGTTAGTTAATACAAGCGTAATTTCACATAGTTTTCTTTCTTTCAGGAAGTGGTGTAAATTTATTTATTTTGACAAATTTTGATTACCTAAGCAACATTGTTTTATTTAGTTCAAATTTTTAACTAAAAAAATATTCACATTGTAAATATTTGCTATTGTTATCCTAGTTATTTTCATGTCTTAAGTTAAGTTGAAATATAATTTTTTTAGTAGTTTCTGGGATATCGTCAATTAAAATAATTTATTAAAATAATCTATATTTAAAAAAAGTGATCATAATCATCATCACTTAAAATAATTTATTAAAATAACCTATATTTCAAAAAGGAGCTTGTAGACAATGATCACACTGTATGATGTGATCAATGACATTGTTATTTTTAAATGTTATATGATCTTTAAAAGAAGATGTCACTGCAAGTATTGAAGCGGTCAACTGAATACTCATATTAGAAAATAAAATAGTAGTATGTCAATAATCTTTATGTAATTTTATCGATTTATTGTTAAGATAATTCTTATCGTTTGATCGGCCCTGGTGCAACTTATAACTTTGTTACTATGGACTGAAATGTAGAGATAAGAACCAAAAAGATTATACTTTCCTGTTTGATGAAATAAATATTAAAGGTAATATTGATTTATAAAGAATTCAGTATCAAAATGACTTAAACATTTTGGTTTAAAAATACTTATAAAGCGCATGCGTATACGAACGCATGCACGCACTCACGCACACATTTGATTTAGGGAAATTTTTGCCCATAAAAAACTGTCAGAAGTTCTCGAATTGTTTTCAACAAAAAATAAAGACGCCCGTAATACCGATATTAATTAATACCAAAAGTATTAATTAATTTCGGTATTACGGGTCATCAAAATAAGTAATATTAAATATAAATAAATAGATTTTGCAAGGTGTGTATGCGAAACTCTCGGAATGCGAGTGCAACTCGTAATTGACCACGTTCGTTATCCGTACGACGTACACGATCCTGTTTTCTCGATATTTTATAGTATAATACCCACCCGCTCATGAGATAAAATAATGGGAACGTTTTAATTTCAGCCGCCGTTAAGAAAGGACGTTAAAAATTGCCGCGGCTTTAGGTGATCCTTAATAAATAGCGTAAGGTTAAGGCGTTAAGTGATATTGTAAATTAATTAGCTTTTGCCTGAGGATTCATTCGCCTAGTATTAGGTAAATCTAAAAATGTTTTGTTCATAGAAGTAGATCTAGATTTCAATCAGACTGGTGATCCTTAATAAATAGCGTAAGGTTAAGGCGTTAAGTGATATTGTAAATTAATTAGCTTTTGCCTGAGGATTCATTCGCCTAGTATTAGGTAAATCTAAAAATGTTTTGTTCATAGAAGTAGATCTAGATTTCAATCAGACTAATAACATTTTTGTAATGCAGTTCAGCTCACCGCGCGAGTTATACGATGGTAGTCTGGGTTAAAGTACCGTGCAATAATTGACTCTCAAATTTGGCATGTTAAATGGAACATATTCCAATACTTTTAAAATTTAAATTAATAATGGCGCATTCAATTTTTCGCGCACGGGCATAATTTTTTTAACGTTTACTTACAAGACTGCTCCTGTAAATCATAGCGTATACATAAATTTAAACTAGGGTGTATATTATATACATGCAAAATTGTATTGAGATCCGTTGGTTAAGCGTGCAGGAAAGACAAATCAACAAACAAAATTTCACTTTTATTATATTAGAAGGGATGTAGTTTTGTAAATTTGGCTAGTACCGCATTGGTCGAAAATGATGCTCCGCGTGGGTCGAATATGACAACAAAGGGAAAGTGTTATTACTAAATATTGATGATTAATTACCGACGTTTCAAAAATAGGAGATAAATAAGTTTTTTTTTCAGAACATAAAAATATGTCTATATATATATAAAAAAACATTTAAACAAATATGTATTTTTGAACGCTTGAAAGTCTTGACTTATCGATGAAAGACGGTCGCCGCGATGCCAAATTGTTCACGCATATCCTGCAAGTGTCGTAATTTTGTCGATCATAAAAAATATGACAAATACCTACCTATTATAAATTAAATATATTTGTAATATCTTACGTGATATAAAACTATCACACATTTGAATTATTACTGAGACTGCACTTAACCGGTTTTTTACCTTTTTTTAATAATAACATTAATATGTAGACTTAATTTTCTCGGATGTTTATTAAGCATAAAATGCGTACCTAAATATAAGTAAATAGTATATAAGTAAAAGGTTGTGGACACGAAGACAAAATATTTTTTGATTAGCGAAGATAAAAATATGTTCGTGTAGTTGTTAGACAATTGAAAATAATTTCCTTTTCTAAATAGAAACAAAGTAGAGTCGTTAAAATAAACATGTTTGTATATGAGTAGATTAAAGCATAGTCTAATCGTTGTTATGTATTGTAAGCAATAACCGACTAATGCGTTTTTTATTTCGTAACAATTTGTAACTAACTCACATTAACGCATGACTTGACGGTTGTAGTCGTAGTCTGTCGGCGTAAACATTAAAAGCTAGCAAGATATTCTATATTTTTCTGAGTTTCTAAATAACGATATAACATCATATTAGAAAGTATAAGTTGGCATAAGGCTATGGCTCCTTCATTAAATTTTTACAAATTGGTTCTTAAGGATGCCTTGCCATGCTGATATCATTAATTGGCAGAAGGACAGACAAAATGTTGCCCTTACTTTCTCCAATTGCTTACAGCGGAGTGTGGGTATAGCATCCTTAGTAATCACCATCAGGGTTGATAAACTACCGAAAGCCTGTTCGGCACTATCCATCGTCTAGAACGTTATTTCATAAAACACGGTTTTTAAGTGAAAGGTTGTACTATTGAGTCTAATTAAGTATTACTTGACATGAGTAATTTAACAAGCTTATGTTATTATTCTGGAAAGGGCAAGAATTAAAATATCATTATTTTTTTTAAAATCAAAATCGTTCCAGAAATTATTCGCACGAAGAAATATATTAATAAAACAGAATGTTTGTCTTCATAGAATAGCTATACGTAGATGTTTTTAAATGTCGTACTACTTATTTTCCGTTTTATTTTTTTCTTGGCAAGTACCGATGGCTTGCCAAAGTTATTTTATCGTCGCGCTCGCCATGATTTTATTGTTTTATTTCAATATATTTATTGTCAACAATTTCCCCTTGAGAAAAATGTGATTATTATCACAAGGATGTAATTTGACCCTTGCGGTCAATTTATATTTTTATTAATTTCTGATTTAATTTATTAGTTTCGGTAATCAGAAATTGTATCTGCTATTTTATTGTTGTGACTATGTAAGTAGCACCGGGCGAGTTTCAAGCCACAGTACACACGCAAAATCTAATCTACAAATGCGGTCAACATGGTAATCAGCTACCTATTCCCATTTTATTTTCCACCATGCAAACCAGACTGAATATTAGGTCAATAACTATAAGGGAAGTGTTTTGTTTATCGGCAATATGAATAGAAAATATTATTATCTTCAATGGTTAGAGAATAGTTAGTTTGAAATATACCAAATTGAAGAAGAGTTTTAATAAAAATGTAAACCGACAATGTTATAAATATTCGTATAACCAAGTTCCGATTTTTTCACGTTTGGTACAAAATATTTTTCTGTGTTCGTTTTTTTTTCAAATTAAGAATAATTCAAACAATCTTTATGAAGATTAGTTGCTTAAGCCGGTAATAATTCTTTTAAAATATAGATATTTGCACGACTTATCGATTTTAGAGAAAAACACATAGACAATAGTCTGATTACATAGACATAAAAAAAAAATAGGCACTTAATTTTACGTGTCTTCCTTTTATCTTCGAAAGGACTTTAATCACAGTAACTAACACGCATCGATGTAAAATACGATTTTGGTGATGAGTGAGAGAATATTTGGAAATGAAAATATTATAACTATCATTTTAATACTTTAAGGTCCCCAATAATAATTTTAAGCCCTTTTAATATATGCCTATTTCCGCATGTTTGCCTCTTTCATTTCCGTTCTTAAAAATAAATTCATCTATTGTAACATCGTCAAGAGACTGTGTTCGAAAAACGTCGTTACATTGTTGAATATTTTCACAAATTGTTTTTATTTTATAACGTTCGCGATATCTATTATAAAAATACCATAATTAAGATAGTTTAGACTTACAACTGAATGGACGATTTTTGTTGTAAAAATGTAATTATTTAACACGTTAACTGCCACCAGACGCAGTGCCGTCAGAAACACTGCCGTCTGCCAGATCTAGCAAAGGTGGCAATCAGTCAAACTAGTATTGCCACTAAATTAATTGTGATATTAGTATTTCTAGTTTCAATGTCAATAAATTATTTACCAACTAATTTTTCACTTTATCGCTTAATATAATTATATTAGCTATTAAACATTTACTAATTGGTTATACAGTGATATTATTAATTTGATAATAGGTCGAAGTTACGGAAATCGTCATTTTTTAATGACCTGTACTATTCCATCGCTGGTAATCAGAATCACTAGAAGTGGCTTCTATCTAATTAATCTTTTGCATGTTGCCATATACGAGAATAAACTAAGGACGCCGGCGCGCTTGCCGGAAGCAGTTGCATTTGGCAGTAAATTGGGCGTTGAAATCGGGTTTGCTGCTATAATTGCATGCACGAACCGCGCCACCCACCTGAGTCCGATCGACCGTTGTTTGCTCTCTGTACGTGTTGTTTGTTACTTACGGGCACATCTCTGCGGTCTGTGTTTGCGGACGGGATCGCCTCGCTCACGTTTGTTTATGGATATGTGCACTTGGATTCTGGTAGCGTTTTACTGGTGTTTGTGGTGTGGGGTCCGTCTCTTGGACGGTTATTGCAATGCGCAGTGTAGCTCAGTTTCTAATTGTTGGGCGCATGTAAGAGTCATATTGTTGGATAGTCAATATTATATTAGCATACATTTCTTTTTAGAGGTAGTCTAGTAGAGTAGTTTGGTGCCGCCAATAGTTTATTTTGACAAAATTTATATTTAGGTATCTCTCGGGCTCAATCGGCTTTCTACTCAATAATTAAAATAGTAGATTTAAAACAATAGATGTATGTCTCAATAAAATATAATAATGAAGACTCAATTTAACAAAGAATGGATTAAAGTATATCCGTTTCGAATGATACGTTAATATTAGTTAATTACTGTAATATATACATTATTGATATTAAAATGTATGATGAATTGTTATATTGTATTAATTTGATGCTATTATATTAACCTTAGTTTATTGTATAGGTCGTATATTATTACAAGCCCATCGTTGCCTGCTTAAGCATTTAGCGGTCATAATATGACGGTGGATGTCGTCATTTCTAGGTTGGCTATACAAACTAAACGGTGTGGTTTTCCCGAAAGGGTTTACTTCGTCATTCTTAATTTTTGTTCACAACTAAATGGAACTACGTCATGTAGTATTATATCTACTTTATTTAAATTCTTAACCGCGACCTAGGTTTCGTAGTATGACAACATCTTCGGGTGGGCAATTTGTAAAGATTTCTTAAATATGTAAAGAACCTTTACAAATAGCCCACCTGAAGATGTTGTCATACAACGAAACCTAGGTCGTGGTTTAGAATTTAAATGAAATAGATATAATACTACATCACGTAGTTCCATTTCGTTGTGAATAAAAATTCAATGATAATGAATTTGTACGAATGTTTATGATTAACGCCAAATATATTCAATATTCATCATTCTTGTCGACTCCGAGTACCTATAACATTCTTGTTTAAATTTATTCAATAAAATCATCTAACTAATCCATAAAAAATTCAATTACGATTTAAAATTGTATTACCGTCACCATCGTGACCTCAACGGCATCCAAGTTGCCAGCTCTAGCACGGCCGTCTTTTTACGCTCGCCACATCACGTCAAATTACGACCGCTTGATGACGGCTGCACCGTAATTTTCAGTTTTGTTTAAAGGGTTTACAAATAGGTACCTAGAGTATAGCCATTGCAATTACTATGACGTATTGATATCTAATGGAGCTAACAATCGAAGCAATAATTTTTTAATGGAAAAACATATTTTTTTCATTTCGAAAATAGCTTACAGCAAATATGTTCTTTGGAAGAAGAATAAAAACGTTAGCTGCCTTGTGATTACAGCTATTATGAATTATAGTCCTAAATAAATTACTAATCTTCGTCTGATAAAAAATAATTTTTATACTTATCATTTAACGGTAAAGGAAAACGAAAATAGTTAGGAAGGTGGTGGCAGTATAGATGTAATATAATTAATTAATCGCCGACAGTAACATGTAACGAAGTAGTTGTTGGTTTTTATACCCAAAACTACAAAATGGTATTCACCGAAGTGTATGCTGCCGATTTTTAGAAATATTCCTAATTTACTACAGTACATAGTAGTAAATAAAATGAATTGTGGCTCTTTAGGTTTCTGTGTAAATAGCACATTATTATTGAATATATTTGGCGTTAATTTTGTAGAAATTCATTATTCACAATTAAGTGAAACTACGTTATGTAGTATTATTTTTACTTTCTTTAAGTTCTTTACCATGGCCTAGGTTTCGTTGTATTACAACATCTTCAGGTGGGCAAAAAAAACTTTTTAGTTTCATTTAATTGAGCACATTATTATTTATTTCTACGAAAAATTAATTATCTTCGACATCACTATGATCAGAAACCCAATTTCCTGTGAATGTATTCCTTTGAAATTCAATCGTTTTGTCCGTATTTTGGAGTGAATACAATTTTAGAGTAAACATTGAAAATTTTTGAAATGTGAATTTTTGAATGAAATGTTATTTATGTTCATATTTGTATACATAACTTTAAATTTATTTTACATACTCTAAGCAAAAACAATAAATAAAAATAGTTGTAAAATATTTTAATATATTAACACAAAGTCTTTAATACTTACTAAAAAACTTCTGCAAATGGAAAATATGAACAGTTGACTACGGCAACTATTATTGTCATCTTTCTTACGTATAAACAAAGCAGTCTGCAAGTTGCAGAAGCGAACTAAGATATGGAGCACTAATTATATTTTTAAATATTAACCCTCATAAAGACTGGTATACAAGCGGTAGACTTTTTAGTTTCTAATGACTGGAAGACAATTCATAATATACCAAAAATTCAACGATTTGTTCGTCGATCAACAAATATAGGTTGATCGACGAACAAATTGTTGAATTATTCATATATTAAAAAATTATAAAAAGGCAATTACTTACGAATTAAATCAATAACATACACTTCTGCAAACTTCATTTATATCAATATTATATTGACGAAGAACTTTTAGAACGAATTGCATAAGAGAACAAATGTATAGGAGACTAAAAAAGTCTCCTTACACTTCCTAGTAATTGTTTAATGGTTATGTTTATTGTTATTAAAAAAGCCGAGATGGTGTAATTAACAGAAATTATTTTTAATGTTTTTTCTAAAGTTTGTTATGATTGTGAATATCTTCATAATTTTCAACTTATGCCGCACGAATGTCTGCCGCCAGCTCCTGAACTATATATAAATTGTTGAAGTTCCAAGTAATGCAAATTTATTTCGGTATAATCAAATCATTCCGTTAATATTTCAGCCGCTGCTGAAAGCGCTCATTTATTAGGCATTTTTAAATTAAATTTTATGTTTTTCTTCTCAAATAAAGTTTAAAGAAAGCCTCAAACTTATATTTGATGTGACCGGAAATAGTTAAATTTGCCCTGTAATTAAAAATAATTAAGTACGCTTACAACTTAGCTGCTGATAATTATAGAGAAAGATATAGGTACCGTATGTTTTTTTTATTTTAAACATTCTATTTTGTATTTAATTTTTAAAACTGCCGTATAAAAATTATGTAATTTTTTCATCGGTTCTTGTTTCGACGACATTTATATAATATTAAGTTTAGTATTCGTCTATTTTTTAATATTTTAAATTTTTTTATTTGCTCATCTTGCGTCAATAATAATGTACGATTGTAAACATTGGAAAATGGAATAAACTTGATAAATAACCAATTCATGAATTTTTTTTTCATATAAATAATGATATGAACAATATTGCGTTGAAGCAAAAGTGATATTGTATAAAATCTAAATAAAAATATTTTTATACTTTCATTTGTTTGGCGCTGTCTTAACATTTGTACATAAGTTATTTATTTTGTAAATATAGAGTTTGATCGTTCCCAGCCTCCAACCGGTTTACCAAAACGTTATTAACATTACTCTGTTTTAAAATGAAGTCAAAAGACAAAAAAAACTGTTTTGTTGAGACTCTATTCACCATGTGGTAGTTAATGATACTCGGAGGGCTGAAAAGTTGAAAAATATTTCTTTTTGCGGTGAACATTTATTATTAAATTGTGGTCTAAATTTTGATTTATGATGGAATTTACATCGTATATAAAAATGAAATCGAGCAGAAAAATGGTTTCAGAGATACGACCATGATATGTGGGTAAGTAAAGCTTCATATTCAAATTTTTCTCACACTTAATTTTAAAATTGTTTTTCGTTTCAAAAAGTCTGATCTGTTTCCAAAACAAATCTACATTTTCGAAATCGGCGTTAACCGGTCATCAATTTTTTTCTCGCCTAAAAATGTAAATATATCTTAATTAGTTTTCTTTATATGTTCAAATTCATTACATATTTTATAATAATAATTAAAATTAAATTACGAAATGAGCTTAAAATATAAACAAATTATCCGTGCAGATTGTTTTGTGATTTTCGTTGATTTTGTGCCCTGAGCTCACGCTTTCGAATTCCACTTTTAAGAGTTGTTTGATGTATAACGTTATGTTATTCTAGTCCATTTTGACTCTAAAATTAATTTCTTTTTGGCATTAACGTCTCATCAAAAATACATTTTACACCACAATTAAAATTAACATTTTTGGACGTCCAAACTGGCGTGTATGGGTAAACTCATTAAAATATACCTTACAAAACTTGTTAAGTACGAGTATAACTCTCACCGCGAGGATTCTGTTCACATTTAAGCCTACATTTGTTACGTCAACTACGTACGTACGATGTGTACTCTATTTCTATTAAACTACCTAGGTATGTACAAATGTTTATACTGTTTTTCACCATTAATTGTATAAATATATTGCAGAGTATATTTCTCACAGACAAAATAACTAATCATTTTTTAAAGCAAAGTTATTTGGCAGTTGACTTAAGTCAGTTGTATGGAGTTTCTATGTATTTTTTACAGGGCCAACTACATAAATTGGTCGACAAATACTAGTAATTTAATAGGGCCTACTTGGCCGTGATAATTTCCTTAAATTTCGTTATATGCACTTACCACTATTATGAATACTTTTCAAATATATACTAATAGCGGTTTAATTGGTAGTTGGTGGAATACGGTAGTTGACTCATTCTAAATTTTGATATTTTTCGTACAATATTGTGAAATATAAGTTAATTAAAAACCAGTCCTGAAAAAAATTCAAAATTTTATTGAACAATAAGTCAGTTGTAGGCTTCTAAATTTGAAGATACGGATGGAGTTGGGTATATCCCGGTCTCTTTTCCTCTCGTAGAATATAATGTGCAATATTAATGACCTCACAATACAGTATTGCCGTCCTTCTCTAAAGGTTAAATTTAAACAAATATTCAATTTATAAAATAAATGAAAATAAATAATTCACCCCCCACTCCCACTTTCCATGTAGAAGAAGTACCCTAAACATTTCTTTTTTAAAATTTTCGTTTTAAGTTAGCAGGGGTTATAAAGGCATGGTTATAAATATCATCTTTTTAGCACTAGTACTTAGTCTGCGTATTCAAAAGGCTGATAAAATGCACATGGACAGAGAGAAGGACGTAGCGAAATAAGGGTTATTAATTTGGTTACGGAATCTAAAAACGTTATGATTATTCATCTTTTTTATATGATAAGACGTCGCATTTTTTTACTAAGTATATGTTTTTATACTTTTATAAACTTCAGTATACTTTAAATGTCATCCCACGCATAACAGTTTTTGGTATCGTTACCTCATCACGTTGTTTCTTGGTCTTTTATCTATTCTAGTCTACTTATTTTTTATATGTAAATTTCATCAAACTATAAGGTATAATCTATTTGCTCGAAATATCCGAACCACCTTTTTGGACATGTCTATTTATGCGATGACACGATCATCTATCTTTACCTTTATGTTTATGTGCCAATGCGTTACCTACCGCGAGGGTTTTCGCTCCTCACAATGTATCGCTATCATTGGGGCCACGTGGAACAAATTAGTAGAAATAGTAATAATATAACGCTGAGAATATGTGACACCTTATTAAACTCATCATAATTTACCTAAACTAACCTTATTTAATACATTATTTATTCTTTTCTATTAGTAAAAAACAACGTCACTTCATTAGTATTTGTGCAGTTTCATTGCAAGAGCTGGAATAAATGTCACGAATAAACGGTAAAGCCGTTTCGCCACGTTGCTTTAGAGAGAGCAATCACCGGATGATGGAACACCAAATATATACTGCTATCCGCAAATAATGTTTTCATCTCACAACGCTCACATACTTTTTTGAGAAGTTTGCGTTATTTTTTTGTCTGTGGAAGGTATACTATGTAATGCGTGTATGTGGTGACAAAATAACGTTAATGTATCTAAAAAAAATAATCAAAAAATAATACGTATTTTTTATTAAACTATTTTTTGATTAAAACATTTAAAGATATGCTTAAACTTAAAACGAGGGACTAGCGCGGGTCGGGATAGCAACAGAGGTTCCCTAATTGTCCACAACTCTTAAAGTTGTTACGACACGTCAGATTTTTGAAACCCATTGTTGAAAAATTATAGCTATGATCATAGCAGGTCACTTTGGAGCTTAAAATTTATTAAATCGATTAAAAATAAAAAGTAGTGGATTGAACCTAAATTTCGTTTTAATTGGTCTTTGTAACAATACCCGACACTAGGGTTACTGCTGATGTGGATTTTTGCAGATGCTGATTCTTTGAGATCTGATAATATTCATATTCAAAGACCTGGCTTTTGATTATTTTTGGGGATTCGTAGTTAAATAAGCTACCCTTATAATTTCGTCATGCCCGTAGTGTTTTCATCCGTCTGTCACATTCTCATAGTTCCTACAGTCTTAGACATTAAAGTATATGCAAAATGTTTAAGAAATGGGGACGAAAAAAATGTTTAGTGTGCCCCATTGTGTGGAGCAAGTTCGTTGCTGACTTTTGGGTTTTTGTAGATGCTGATTTTTTTGAGATTGACATCATCTGATGCTGATACTAATGTTAAATATATACAATTATGTACATATTTTAATATGAGTAATGATTTTTCACGCTTATTGTGAATTAAGACAAAAGAAACAAGTTAAGATGTAAAAAATTATGATTAATGAGCTTATTCTTTAAAAAGATGTCATCTTTTTTAATAAAGTACACATTCTATATGCATAAGTCCTTTAGGGTTAGTGGATTTGAAAATTCTTTACTTCTGCAGTTTCTTCTTTCTAGAGTTTCTCCTGGAGGCTTTGGAGCACCTTCTCACTCCAGAAGAAAGGAATTTTTTTTCCTTTGTTCTGGAGTGAGAAGGTGCTTATAGTAAGAGTACAACTCGGGACTGGTGAACACAGTACGTAATTTAATCCTGGCGCTACGAGGCGGCACGCACAGCGTGTGTCATTACATCGACCGTTTACGATTTAAGCGTACTACTGTATTAACTACTTAATTAACGCCAACTATGGAGCTGTTACACCGCCGTACATAAGTAACTAATAACGAATAATGCAAGCCGAGCGCTAATTCGGTCATTAATTTTAAGTTTAACTCGGGAGGGTTTTTATGATGGATGGTTGATCGTGTCTTGTAACAAAGTTTGCGGCGTTTGTTAAAATTAAACTACGGCTCGGGTCATTGGAAAGTGTGCTGTTATTAGGTAGTTTCACCGTTAATGATCTTGAAGCTAGATTCGACTCGCGGCGCGTATAAGCGACCCAGATTAATATACGTATACAAATGTCTGATATAATTTAACGTTGATTCGTTATTAATAATCACTTCGGTCAAGGTGAATAAATTTTGATATTCTAAGTGGACGTCAAGCATGTGTCTGAATGATATCGGACTTGCTAAAGGTTATACGATATGTAATTGATTTCTCGCTAAAAATGGATTCATATTGTGGATTGTCAGCTAAAAGAAATTTAAGAAGGTCTACATCATCATTTATGTTGAGATCCTTTTTTATTTTCTGTACATAATTTGGCGCTATTCTCATTCAAAATGGGGGTAAACAGAGACAACAAAGGTCAGAATCAAAAGGGACTTTGTCTTATGACAATTTATTTGTCATCAATTTATTTTTATATAGCACATATTTGTCTATTTTTAATTCAAAAATATAATTTTAAGCGCTTTTACGGCTGATAAACAGCGGTCCAATGTTATATTTCAAACCTCTTTTCCGAAAATTTTTCACTTTTTAAGTTTTTTTTATTACACCAATTACTGCTCATTCACTTGGTGAGAGCTGGCTTTGAGATACAGAACGGAATGAAATGATAAAGTCATTCAAATATATTTATTAGAGATTCATCTTGGAACCGCGATTACAGCCGGAAACAAAGTGGTATATGGTCCCTATATGGTTAAACTTAAAGTTATGGTTATCTTACGAGTATATCACGGATCTTATTTAGAAAAATAAATAAGAGGAACTGTAGAAATATATAAGAAATACGATGTATGCTATCTCTTATATATTTAAAGCATAACTACCGTTCATTATTTTCATTCGTCTCATTTATATCTCTACATAAGACACAAACCATAGTTGTGTTAATTCTATGGCAGGATCAGTTGAAATACATTATCAGCGATTATTGGAAATTTAAGTATCGTATATTAAAACTCAAACCTTTCCAGCGAGTCTTCGGAATCGGCTTATTGACTTAAGGAAACTATTTACAATGGAATTTGTTCGTGCCTTTTGCACAAACAGGTGTGCGTCTTGGTTGAATCACTATATCATAAGTATTCAGTGGCGTACATAGTCGATTATCGGTAGTAATTACACAAATTTAACTTTTCCATAAAAAATCACAAACGATACAATGAGATAACGGTTATTGAAATATATTTGTCTGATTATATCAATGATATTGTATCCGATTTAAGGTGTCGACTATTAGTTTTATACAAAACATATATAATATATATATATATATATATATATATATATATATATATATATATATATGTGCTAATAATATATCCACATGAATGTACTGTTTTTTATGTGACAAATAGCTTCCGCGAACAGCGACAGAACATTACATACACCCTATCTCTAGCTTTTTTCAAGTCATCGTAATCTATCAATAGCCAGCTCAGTATATCAATAAGTGAGCTCTTATATTAGAAAAACACTACTAATACTGAAACGAAATACATGAATTTACCAATTTATGTATTTGTTTATTTATTTATTAAAAACTACATGCCCAATTTACAGATTTACCCAAAGCGTTTGGCGTGTATATCTTCCATAAGAAGAAATTAGTTGTTTTTAGTTACGGAAATGTACAAAATATAACGTATAATATAGAAACTGCCGTAATTCGAATAAACATCACTCTAATTAGTGTTAAGTCGTGAACCATTAAGCAACTCCATAACCCCATTCCTGAAGCGGTCAATGGAGCAAAAAAATTGGAAATGGATGCATCTCGCAACATTATGTTGAGCAACGTGAATGCACGGAAGACACGTGAACGCTGCAGGATATTCCTTTCCGATATCCTCGTTGATTTCGAAATCCTATTCGTTTATTAGGCTACAATGTTTACTGTAAAATCGCCTGTATTCACTGAGTCGTGCAGTCGTCTTCAAAGTCGTCTTCAAAGGTTTTAGAAACTCAACTTTGATACAGACAATATCTTGCAAGACTAGTACGTGTGTGTATACGACAGAATAGATGGTATAACCAGTGCTACCAGGTTTTAAATAGATGTTTCACACTTTGATACATACAATATCAGGCTCGTATGTTTAATCAATTTTCTTCTGTTGTTTATTAGACTTACTATCTATATTTTAATATCCAGTTTATTATATTAGGTTTATTCTCTTAATTAGTCTGCAGGAACTGAATTCATACAAACGTCTATAACTTAACATGTATAAATAGAGATGCGACTTCTAAGCACTAACAGATACGTTAATATTGAGACATTGAATTCGATCGATCTCGACCTTAATGTCAGCGTGCGGGCGGCAAATTCAACGCTGCCGGCGCGCTAACTCACAAGGAACAGTTACTTTCGAAAAGCGAGTTTTGCTTGCGGTTTCGAGGTGACGCGCGGCGCCTAGGGTCACTCTCCGTTATTGCGGAGTCTTATTTATAGGTACGGAAATAGCGTATTTTGTGTATTTCTTTATAAGTGTCCTTTAATCTTTTTGTTTAGCAAAATGATACGATAATTGTAAATTTAAATAAAATCTTTTAAACTTTCAGTACGGATTGCTCTTATCGACTCGATAATGTTTTTAACTTTTAAATAAATATATATCTAATAAGTAGTCTTAAAGTAAAAAGATGATAATATAAATATTTTGTTTGTAATATATATACGATATCGAAAAACAAAAGCCTTACGAGATTTCTCACGTGTGTCTGCCTGTCCGTCTGTCAAATATTTATTATATATGTAATGTTTATGTTTAGATGTGCCTAAATGTGTACGGAACTTGGGTATCAACATGTTTTTTCAGTAATATCAACACATTTATATAATCTTTTATGACGTTGGAAAAATAATATTTGAGTAAGTATTTAGAAGCTACAACAATACATATTGGTAAAAATTTTACGTAAAATTGCAAACAATAAAGTGTACCTATTCAACCAGATCGTCTGGCCACCGTACCAGTGCAGGAGGAGTTTGTCGCCCGGAGCGTCGGGTTAGCAGCGGCTACGGGCGATACGTTCACACATCAATGCCGCACGATAGTGATCTGTAACTAAGGCGAACATTTTTTGCCGGCGTTTGTTGGACTTTAGAAATGCCCGGTGCCGTGGATCCGTGTTCGTTGCTTTTTATTTTGACGACGGCTTATTTCCATCTCCTTATGTTAGAATTTTTAAGATGCGAATGCATAAGGTGGAAGGGTTTTACCTGTTATTGTCATATAACATAAAACTAAGTTAGATCATTGATAAAGTATGTGACAATAATAGGAGATAACATTTGCACAAATTTTAGTCAAATTGCCAATTTTACACGATTTCTATTTAGATATAATATCTTTATAATTTTTAAAGACGTAAAGTAATTTTTCATCACAAGTTGCAATGTTATGAACCCTTTATTCTAAACGATGTACAATTAGTAAACAAAATGTTTATTTAAATATTCAATGAAATTCATACTCAACGTGCAGGTTGGGACCAAGGCGTTAAAAACGTAATACAAAACAAGCAAATAATTAAGATAAACACCAATAGCACACAATAAACAGAAACAATGATTGGAACAAATGCAACGGGTAGAAAAGATAATTAGAAACTTGCGAGTTGGCCGTGAACCAGTCAAATATTCCACGATCTTAACTCTGAAGCCATGAATCGAACAGCAGAACTAATTGAAAAGCGGCAGTGCTTTTCCAATACCGAGTTGAGCAAATTCAGCGTGCGAAATATCTGTGATTTAACGGGTGTTGGTACTTTTTATTTATTTATTTATTTATTTATCACCTATGGAGAAAAAACTTGTATCTGACAAGTTATAGTGAAATACAACATAATAGCTTTTTGACAATAAGGTTAACTTATATCCTAACATTCCCACATGAAAGTAATATTCTACATATCCTCAGTCTTTTCTAGATATTTCCATGATACATTAAATATTCAGAAATTTTATAAAATATCAAATTGAATTTTAATAAAGTAATATTGTTAACAATCAAGCAATAACTATTGAAATTATTGAAATCAGCCTTTCATTTACAGTTCACTGTAACAGTTATCAATAATAGAATTAATAGTAATCACTATCCCACTTATAATAATTTCGATTAAATAAAAAGAAAAAAAAAGAAACAGAATATCACGTCGATTTGAATAAATGAAAATGTAGTGTCAATGCTTTCAAAGGACTAATGGTTGTATAGTATCCGTTTGACTGACTGCTTGTATTGAAGTACTGAGCTGGCAAATATATCTAGAGAATGAAATTTACCGTCGCAATCATCACAAAGCCTGCGTAGTGGTACACGAGCACCAGCATTAGTGCGAGCGGTAGGTAGATGGAACAGTGCGATGCTACGGGTCGCTCTCCCTGGCACACGAAACTGCAACTGATTCACTATATCGGCGCAATCATAACGACTATGGCAAATATTATAAAGTATAATTGCTCCGAGTTCGATACGCCTTTCGTGGAGAGTACGGTATTTGAATGTATACAATGCATTATAATAGTCTATTTTGGGTGTATTGAAGCGATATTGCAATGTACGTATAAATCGTTTTTGCACTCTTTCGATCATATCAGAATATGTAAGATAGTAAGGATTCCAGACGGCAACAGCATATTCAGGTTGAGATCGCACAAGACTTGTGTAGAGGATGCGATACGTTCTCATTTGCTTAAAGGGTTTGGAACATCAAAATGTAGCTTTTGATCAAACATTACACCAAGGTCACGTATGCAATTAACAGATTCCAAAGAATGACCACCTATGTCATAAGTATGAAAATAGATTGTCTTATTTTTAGAAAAGGTGATCGATTTACACTTACTGTAACTTAATTGTATCTTGTTTATTCTGCAATACGCATCTAGTCTTTTAAGATCTTCTTGTAACTTCGAATGATCAGAAGAATCTCTTATTTTGGAGAAAATCTTTAGGTCATCAGCATATAACAGGAACTTGCTGTGTTTAAAACAATTACTGATGTCATTTATAAAGATTTTAAACAAAAAGGAGTATCCCAATATGGAGCCTCGAGGTACCCCTGAAGTCACGGGAACATGAGGTGATATAAAACCGTTAATTTTTACTGCTTGTTGCCTGTTGCTGAGATAGGAGACGAACCAACGAAGTAAATTGCCCTTTATACCGTTAAAAGAGAGTTTTTTCAGCAAGATGAGATGATCAACCTTGTCGAAAGCTTTTTTAAAATCTGTGTAGATGGAATCAACCTGTGTCCTGCAATCCATAGATTTAAAGAGATATTGCGTGTACAATAACAGGTTGGTTAATGTTGACCGGTTCCGTACGAATCCATGCTGCTCCTCAATAATATGCCGATGCAATGTCGGATAAATCCTATTGTGAACCACTTTTTCAAATACCTTAGACACTGCTGACAAAATGGATATAGGCCGATAATTTTCGACAGATTGTTTACTCCCAGATTTATATACTGGTATTATATGTGCATCTTTCCAGCACCCGGGAAACGTACCCTGCGCGATACACATGTTAAATATTGTAGTGAGTCGAGCAGAAATCGTATCGTGTGTGTTTTTAAGAAATATAGGGTCAATGTTGTCTGGACCTGCTCCCTTATTGGGATTGATTTTCTTGAGGGCATTAGTTATTTCATCTCTTTGGAAGCGGATGGAGGTGATATTAATATCCATCTGAAGTGCTAAATTGTGATGAGGAGGTAGGTTTTGTTCGAAGGATTCACAAATATTATTTGGATCTAGAGGTGGGTTCCGTTCAAAGGTAGATTTGAAGAAATTAGAAAACATTTGGCATATCATTTGAATGTCATTCGATTCATAACCTTCGAAATTCATCGACGATGGGTATCCTTCTGACTTCTTTAGTGATGACACGTATGACCAGAAACCTTTTACGTTGTTATTAATAAGTTTCTCAGTATTGTGGACGTAGTCACGAAAACAAGACCGGGATATTTTCTTAAATTGACTTCTTAATTTAGAGAAATTTAAGTAATCGGAGAAGTTACTGTATAATTTCCATTTTACCCAGAATTTTTCTTTACGTTTACTTACCTGTATCAATTTAGGAGTGTACCAAGTTGGATGTTTCCTTGATTTTTGTGGTTTCAACACACTGCATGCAATGTAAGAAATATTCAGGTACTCTGGTTCGCGCATAATAGTTTTGAATAAAAACGACCTCGATACCAACAGCGATGAGGTGCCGACCTAACCAAGGAACATTCTGAATAAATTCAGGTCCAGGCCCAACTCTCTTTCTAATAGCAGGGTTATATCAGACCCAAGATTGAAAGCGTAGCAAACAAATGAGGATAGTATCCATAAATTGAAAAGTATAGAAATAAAATTAGTCTTTTCTATATTTATTTTAAAATAAGAATGTAAATTACCTCAAATAAAAGCCAAATGGCGGAGTTTTCAATTTAGTACGAACAAGTTTTAAACAGGGCTTATATCATAATACCGGAAGTATCGTATGACAAGTTCAACTATTTAATTGTAGTCTTATAAGTTTCAGTAAGTAATGCGATCGTGAAGCGAGAGGTTATATTGAAATCTTGTTTGATTATGCTGGCATCTGGTTGAGGCGGATTCCGAAACCAGTATGATGTGGGCGCCGCTAAATCTAGAGTTTTGTTAACTGTATTAGCCTATTGTTTGTCGGTCCGTGGCGTTTGCATTTGCTTTCATCGTAACATTCAATTATATTTATAGACTGAACTCTACAATGATTTAATTACAATTCGTTTAGAACAACGTATATCATTGAAACGTTGGACTAAATCTCCGCAAAAATATTGATAAACCATCCGTTTGACTTAAAACACGGTCGTACTGATCGCTCTTTAATCATGGAAAGGTAGACAAAATATATCCTCAAGTGTTTATAAATAGTCTAAGGGGCTATAAAAATAGAAGAAAGTCTAGACTAAGTGGGCCATTTGTGAGGTGTAAATATCCTTCGTCTTTATAGAAGTGTATCATAACTTTCTTCTTATGTTATTTATCTTCTTAATAAAACGAAGGTTTATATTAGATATATGATTCATGGTGCACTCACATAACTAAGTCTCGATTGTTACCATAAAGCCAATGATCAGTAGTCACGAGTCTGATGACTTTCGTTGTTTATTTATTATGCTAGCTATCACCCGCGGTTTCGCTTTCATAGATCACAGCGTCTCTCTATAAATGATGTTAAGCGTTTTGCGGGGTTTAGCTAAAATATGCAGGTTTTGGATTCTCGAGACAGGTCTGCAATAGATTTAATATACACTGCGCCATCTATTGATATGTACACAATATTTATTACTGAGTAACAAAACGCCGAATTTTATACTATGAGAATTAGGCAAGTTCTTGAGTTAAAAATCATGAATTATGTATATACCAAATTTCATGAAAATCTGCCTATCCGTTCAGACGTAGTTGAGTAATAAACGTCCAAACTAATATTGCCAGATGTCTCGATTGCCATATGACATCGCGACTTTCAAGATTCGTCCTGCGTAAGGCATCAAATGTCCCAATCATGAAACTAGCGACAATTAAAAATGTAGCGCGTATTAAATAACAATATATGGCAAGTTATGTGCACGAAAGCCTCCATAATGAGTTTCTGAAAGGGACGGCGCTGGCGATCCAATGTTTTTTATATATAAAATTAGACATTAGTAGTAATATTACAGAGGTTCTTAAGTGATAAAATTAAGAATTGGATGGAAACAATAATTTGTTAAGGTGTTACCAAATTTATTTTAGTATTAAAATTATGTTACTGACTGTTAATTACGAATGTTAAAGTATCATTTTGTTGATTAATGATTAAGCATGTCACAGTGGTTATATACTTAATTTATTGATTGGTATTTGAGTACTTTCAAGTATCGAATATAATTGTAATGTGGACGAGTTTAATTATATCGAATATGACTGTAAAACAGAAATTAATATTTTCGTTTAATGATTAGTAATTCCGTTTTTTTGTTTCTATTTTTAGTACTTTCTACTGATTTTTTGACACCAATCCCAATTTATTGCAAATTGGATTTGACAAATCGAATTTTAACCACATTTAGGGATAGCTATTCGTTGCTTGCTTACAGAGTTATTAAGTAACAAACAAACAGAGAAACTAAATTTCGGAAATTATATAATAGAGTAGGAATTACTACAAAATACAAGTTGGAATTAACATAATCAAAATGAAGTATCTTATGTTTAAAACTATGAAGGTGTGGTTTAAGCTATTGAACTTTTCACAGTAATCTATATATTTTTAACTCGAACCTCCGTGGTCAAAAAATAAATTGCCGAAAATCGATCAAAGTATATCATAAAGCAAGTCCGCTGACTCTTTCCTCCCCACAGTTTCTGAGATTTACGAATGTGCACTTTATCATATTGTGATCCGAATTTTCTTTAAGATTACTAGTTTGAATACAAATCAGTCAGCAAGCCAAACAGCAGGGTTTTCTTTGAGCTATTAAATCCCAAACTATCGGTATTGGTAGCAAAAACATCTACGAAAGTAACTGCGGTTCAGTTACCGCAAGTACCTAGTAGTTTACTGGCTGAATAATTGAATTTTTTTCTACAATTAAATGTCTCTACCTATTCGTTAATCAACGCCTCATTTTTTTAATACACTCTGAAACAATTAGAAAATATCTCCCTTTTAAAACGAAAATTATGTTAATAAAATTTGTTCGCTTATTAAAATGTTAAATTAAAAACTATTTAAACAACTTCTTGACGAATTATAATAACTCCAAAAACTGCTTACATTTATTTTTGTTTCCAAAAATGAGACACGAAGTCGATTCAAATGAATCGAGACTCGTAACCGGAAGAGTTTGCGTCTCTTTCTTTTTATGTATAGACATAGATAGCTATACAGATATAGCCATGATTTACATTACAAAGAAGTTAACATTTGTACCTTAACAAAGAACAGAATTCAATATTCATTTCTACTCTGTCCGCACAAATATATTAAGTAAATTAGTGCGAGTATAACTATGTAGTGATCTGCGTTTAAACATTTTCGAAAAATTGCATTTTTATATAAGCTCTCGCTTTCTATCCGGAATCTTGTCTTGTCGAACGTTTTACTTTTCTTGCTTTGTAGAATTGATGTATATTTGATGAATTATTTAAGATTTGTATTATAAATTTTGCCTTCAGTAATAATTTAGTATATATTGCACTGCCTTCACTTTTTGAGTGTGGTTTGTCACCTATATGCGTACATTGTAAAGCTTACAGTAAGATTAATATTATATTAGATAATTTACTTATTAAAGGATTTTTTAGTTTTTTCGATATTTTCGTCATGTCCGTTCGTCTGTATCTACTAGACTCTTGTAATTTCTGTCTCTTGTAGTTTTCTGCCGTTTCAGAGTTAAACGCATGAAATTTTACAAGCGTATGCTTCATATGTAGATCTCAAAAGTGGAGTAAAATCTTAAAAAAAAAAGAAATTTAATTTATCTCCCTATACATGTGAAGTGAAAGTGAATTTTTGTTTCACATTTTCCTTCGAGTGGGTTAACACTGGATAGGTTTTTTAAAATGATATTTAGGTGTTGTTTGCTATTTTTCATCTTTAAACTCGATTTGTGAAATATTGATGACATGCAGCGTATGAAGGATACGTTAAACACTGTCATTTTTAAACTGTGGATTCGAAAAATCGGAAAAATATTTAAATATTAACGTTTGAGTAGAAATTTCAAATAAAATTATTTTAATATTGCTCAGTGTTAAAAACAAATCCAGAACATTAGAGTTGTGCCGTGATCTTATCTCGCATGATACACTAAAACAAATAAACTCATATTAATTCTTTGATCATTTTCGTTGTATATAATTAAAAAAAATAAACAAAGTTTAAAGAATGTGTGCAGTAACGTTGTTACGTTATTACATTAATTATTTTTATTCCGTTGAAGCAAAATTTTAATCCAGTCGAATAACTATAACATCTGGCTCGCTCTATCTCGAGTCACCATGCTGATTAAACACTTACTGTCTGCAGGTATTTGCTAGCTCTTTTGGGTCCTGCGAAAGCTCAAATTGACGCTCAGAGTAAATCTTTTAAAGCGATCAAATAAATTTACAGCACTTCCTGCACATCGCACAGCACTTACGACACAATTTCTAATGTAGCTAGTGTAATGCCGCCGGTTGGCTAGAAACGACTGTGCCTACGTGAAATATGCATAGTAATGCAATGCCGTCGTCTGCAGCCTACAGCCGACTGTATTCAGCAGTATTCGGTGAACGATTTGCAATCGGTTCGCTGTCAGCATTCGGCGCATAGCAGCGAGCTTTCGCCCACAAGATAGCGGTTTATATTAATATGTTACTTGCTTTTTAAACTTTCGATGTACATATTTTTGGCATGAGATAGCTAGTGTAATTTAATTTTTTATTTATATGGGTCTAGGAGTCATTATAATAACTTAAGTTAGCGTTAAAAAATTAGTGTAAAATTTGTTATATGGAAATATTGACTTCAATAATCGTATCAACGTGGGGATTTGTTCTAGAATATAATCAGGCTTGCTTTTTTTGTGAAGATATCTACACTCCAATGCGCCGAGGGAATATCTGAAAGACATCTCCATGCTTTGCATAGTGCGGAAAGCACAACAGCTGTAAATACATAAGGCCTGATTATTTATATTGTATCATACTCTCGTACAAATTTCACTCTTAATAAAGTTGTAATTATGTTTTAGTGCTTACTAAAACATAATTACAAATTAATATACGTTAGTACATTTGGGCATTTTCACATTAGATATTTTGAAATTAATTAGTGTTTTTTAAATGTACTTTCATTATTATTTTATCTACTTATTAGCTTGTGTATTTGTCTATTTAACCGTAACGGCGTTGCCGTAATTGAGAATTCAATTCTAATGGAATAAATAGGAAATATATATATGTAAGTCTACATGTATGTTTATGAAGTCATATATTATGGTTTTTACTATTCATAACTCAATAATAATAATCTAAATCTGAAAGTTTCAGCCTTATAACAAGCAACATTTAAACTAATAGAAATTGGTTCAAATAGCAAATACGATATGACTGCACATGGGGAGTACCATACCGAATGTTACAGCTTATTTTAAAATTACTTAAATAATTAAATGCTTTCTAAACCATGTTAATCTATACATCTATACTATTAATAGAATTGTAACAGAGTGAATTCTATACATGGAAAATATTTTAAAAATTGTGATTAATTTAGTATAAAGGATAAAGGACAAGCCAGAACCTGTTTTTAGAATTTTGTCTGTCTATATATTAATTTGTTTGTCAATTACTCGAAAACTACTGGACGGATTTTGACGAAATTTGGTATTTTAATAGTTTATACATAAGAGCAAAATATGAGAGAGAAAAAATATAATAACTTTACTTATTTCGAATTTCACTCAAGTGAAAATACACACAGCTAGTGTAATATAATTACAATCAATTCTCTAAAACGTAAAATATGATAATTTGAAATTTCCATACATTTTGCACTTATTACAGCTTGCGTTATGTGTACTTCAACTTTCAGTCTTACATTTCACTTAATATTGAATATATTTGGCGTTAATTTTGTAGAAATTCATTATTCACAATTAAATGAAACTACGTGATGTAGTATTATTTCTACTTTCTTTAACTTCTTTACCAGGACCTAGGTTTCTTTGTATTACAACATCTTCAGGTGGGATATTAGCAAAGATCTTTGCTAATATCCCACCTGAAGATGTTGTACTACAACGAAACCTAAGTCGTGGTAAAGAAATTAAAGAAAGTAGAAATAATACTACATCACGTAGTTTCATTTCATAGTTAATATTTTTTGAAGAAAAGACACGGCTAGTTCGTAATAATTCCGGAACATTTAAATATTCAATAATTGTGGAGATGAAACAATTTTGATATGCTTTAATGCTTAAGTATATTTTGTTGTATTGCTTGCCATTATGAACGGTTTTACAATGCGGGAAAAGTCAATTGTATTGAAAAAATATAGATTAAAATGGGTCTACAGTGACTTTTTGCATCTAGCGGGTTAAGCCGATCATTGACTTCGGCTTGGCGGGTGGCGTCGATTCAAAGTTTAATCAAAGTCTAATTTGGTATCTATGTACAGAGCGAGTAGGTGGTCGAACGCTTTTGGATTTTCTCCTAATTTGCATTATGATCGAACTTAAAAGACCTACGTATTCGCATTGATTTAATTACCTGTGAAAAAATTTAGAAGTATTTGGGTGTAACCTACTTTACAATTTTATAAAAATATCGAAATGTGATTTTTAATTGTATCAAATATTGTTTGACACAGGGTCTGAGTACAAATATAAATTTTATATGAACAAATTTATCTGCTGATTAACTGGAATAAAGGGTAATTCATGTCAAGTGGTTGAAGAAATAGTACATGGTATTCTGCATTAATTTGGTACGTCCAATACAGATATACATAGTCTAATTGATCCGTAAACTCTACTGATTTTAAAACTAAGGTTGGAAGTTGAAAAAAAAACTTATTAGATTTTCGTGAGAAAGTTTTGCTTTTTTTAGCTTTACTGATGTATGAGTAATAGGTATTATCGACAAACGCTCTAATTCTATATCACTATATACATGTTTGAATATAATTGAGGCCAGTAAAACGTTATGAAAAAGTAAAGTTTACTTTAAATAAAAAGTATTTAATAGGAAAACATTAAATTTTGCGACTTTAATGTATTTTTATAAGCAAATAAATAACAGGCAGCATGATGATAAAAGTAACGCATCTCAATGATGAACGTGGTTGGCAGTAAAATTACCTAAACATCGTGTGACTTTAAATGTTCCATAGGACTGTCTACGACATGGATCAAAAGCTGAAAAGAAATTATGTTAATAATTTTGAAATATAAGCATTTCTGACATTGGCAACTGGGCATTTCTCAAAATTAATGAATGCAAAGTGCTCCATCCCTATTTCCTTGACAATTTGCAAGCTCACACATGAAAGGATTCTTCCCATCTGTTCTCATTCAGTATTGCGAATTTGACATTTAGATGCTGTGAATGCTCTATTGTCATCGCATGTAAAGGTCATCTACAACTAACAAACGCACATTAAAAGGTCACGTTCCAAACGTCACATCCGAAATGTTCCACACTAAACGACTCTATAGAGCCAATTTAACTTTTTGTTGAGAAGATAGTGTAATCGTTTAAGAAGTAAACGTATACGCTAAATAGTTTCTAAATGTGATACAAATACGTAAATTATTAATTTTTTTCACGTTATTTTTTTTATAAATATGCCAGCTAAATAACATTTGGCATGAAATATATAAATGGCCGTCAGCATTATGTTGCGTTTCCTCTAAATAATTGTCTGCGTGGGCCACCTCAAGCTAGCGCGCGAAAGATAAATTCTATGAATTTGATATTTGATTAGGTTCGGAGTAAAGCTCATGAGATAATATTGTATAACTATCGGAGAAGCAGAGACTAACGTCAGTCCAAGTATATTTTGTTTACGTATACACTAAATAGTTTCTAAATGTGATACAAATACGTAAATTATTAATTTTAGTGAAATTATTTCTTTATAAATATACCTGCAAAATAACATTTGGCATGAAATACAATGGCCGTCAGCATTATGTCCCGTTTTCTCTTAATTATTTTGTACATTGACCACCTCAAGCTAGCGCGCGAAAGATAAATTCTATGAATTTGCGATTATATTTGATTATGTTCGGAGGTTACAATTTTATGAATGTAGCAAAATTTGGATATTCTTTTCAATCAAACTCATGAGATAATATTGTATAACTATCGGAGTAGCAGAGACTAACGTCAGTCCAAGTATATTTTGTTTGACTCGAGATCATGCGCGTGGTTCATGATTACACATCGGCGGGTTGCGTCATTCAATTAATTGCAGTTAATTTGCATGGTTAAGGCCACGACGTCGATTTCAACTAATGAATTCGAATTGTTTACTCTGTGATCATAGACTTTGATATAAGTCGGATTTCGCCTAATTAATTGACATTAACGGACACCATACCATTGTAATAAGAGATAATACTACCTAATTTAAAGTTATCATAAATTATTCAAACAACTTTAAACGAAATTCATAACAAATTTCGTTATTGTGTGGTCTTTCGTGGAAACCATTCTGTAACGTTTGTTTTCCTGTTGACTAACAGGATAGAATTTATATTATTAATAGTGATTATTTTCTCGGTTGTATATCCATGTTATGTTTTTGTATTTATTCATTTTTTATATCCGTTCCTATCAAAGCTGAGTAAGCAGTTTCATTATCTCACTTGAAAACGTTTTATTAGATAAGATACTCCGTAAAGATCTCATTTGCACAACATTTAATTTGATTTCATCCTTGTTTTGCGTTAGTTAAGTCTCATTCTCGTACAGAATCGTTAGCACAATTGCGATATTATGCGCAGCCACTCTCGTTTTTATCTTTTGTTCTTTATCACTTGCATAAGACCGTCATTCATTATATTATTTGTTTCTAACGCTGTTTGTTCGTTACATATAAACGAAAATAACATTGCCGTAAAGTAATCCCTTATTGACACCGTCGCAAGACGTCAAATGGATGATTGAACCTTTTGGCTTGACATGTATAAAGTGAGTGTCAAATTAGTCACTTAAGTGATCCATCTATGTGGATGAATAATTTACCATAATTTACCATTATTTTCATTTATAATGGAAAATAGTGGTAATTGTATCTTGTAATATTGGAATTCACTTTTATTATTTTGACAGTTATATAGGGTAGAATGGGTAAACAAGAAACAGAGGTAATAAGATAAATATTTCTTTTTTTTAAATTACTTTTGTTTATACATCTAAAAGTCTAAAAGTAAAGTCCATGTATACACTGCCGCTCAAAAGTTTGAGATCACCCTAAATAAAGTTCGAAAATTAAATAAAATTGAAATAAGTGAGAGTGGATTAAGAGTTTTAATTATCAGGTTTATTATTCATTTATCAATGGAATAATTAAACATATTCATAAAGTATCAGTCGCTGATATAAAAAATGGCTACAATAATCTAAACAGCTTTTTCATCAAAAACTATTCGCCCGCATTTATTTAATCACATTTTTCACGAGTCTTGGCTTACGAGCAATCAATTTGTCGCTTGTTCCTTGGGAAATATTGTTCCAGATTCCTTACGTCTTCTTGTGAATAATGACATCGATTTCGAACATTTCTATCAAACTCTTCCCATAAAAGTTCTATCGGGTTGAGATCAGGACTCTGAGGTGGCTATACCACGTTTTTAACACCACTTCCACCTCCATATATTTTCGTTCTAAATAACTTCTGTATAATTTAGAACTAGATTTTGTATCATTGTATTTTTGGAAATTGAACCCCTTTTCAATTAATCTTATCCCAGAAGGAACAGTATTTTGCTGTAGTGTTACTTTATATTGTTCTTTTTTCATTATTCCTTCGATTCGGATCAAATCACCAGTCTCATGGCCTGAGAAATAACCCTAGACCATAACGGAACCACCGCCATGCTTCACGGATGGACTACTCAATTTGGCATCATCTTTTCTCCGGCGCTGCGTCGAACGTAAATTCGCCTTTTGAACCAAATAACGTCCATTCGTCAGTCCAAAGGACTTTTTTAAAATCTTTTTTGTCCAATCTAGATGGGCATGAACCCACTGCATCTGTTTTTTTTGTTTTGTGGCCATAACAGATATTTTCGGGCAACAACACGACCAAAGAAGTTAGCGTCCCGCAATTGTCTTTTTACCGTAGCAAACGATAGAGGTTCCGATCGAGATTTATTAACTTCTGCATGAATTTCTGGCGCTGGTAGGGGTCTATCCGCTTGCTGGTAATAACGATGAAATTGTCCTCTCCAGAAGTGGTCACTCTCGGTCGTCCCGAACGTGGATGATCTTGATCACTGCCAGTTTCCTTGTGTCGAATAATTGTGCGATGAACATAAGTTTTCGATTTTTAAATTATGCGGTAATTGTACGCTTGAACTGGTCTTCGTTATATAAAACGACGCAGATCGCATTTCAGTGCTAATTTTGCATACTTTTCCCATTTTGAAAGCGTCTTAACTGTACCCACAAGTGCAGACTAAGTAGAGCTGTTTGTGAATAACTGTATAAAAAAACAAGTAATCCAAAAGAAAAATCTATTTTAGGAAACTAAAACAATTTTATACTTTGATTAATGTAAAAGAAAGCAAAATAATTAATAATAAGAAGGTCGTAAAATATAACAGTGACTTTACTCATCTGTTTGTCGCTTGAATGTCTTTGATGTTTTGAAACGAAACACGTTTATTGCATCTTTATACAAGAAATATACAAAACAGAGACAGTTTGGACAGTTCTTAGTAGTAATGGAATAAGGAGATGTGCAGATTTGTATTTTATTACCTACAATTTTGGTGTATTCGAAAGACAGTGTAAGCATTCTACAAATGGTCTCAAACTTTTGGTCGCCAGGGTATATGAAACCTTGGTTTATGCTCTACAACCTCTGTATTTTGTTTCATTATTATAAAACCCTACAAAAACTATCGTTTTCTAACTTTACCTAAACTTGAACTTTTTGAACGTGTCACACAAGCTTGAGCTTTGACATTCACCAATTCCATACCGAATTTTGAAAATAAGAACCCATATTTTTTTTCGCTTCCTATCTGAATTTAGGACTGCCCCATTATCGTAGCGTAATCAAATTGCACGTTACCACTTAATTCCGAGTCGTATGTCATATAACCTTAATTATAATGCCCTAAATCAGGATAACATTTATTACGCGCTCACATTATATACCCTTAAATAACACACCTGGAAATGTAGAACTACGTGTTAACAAGCGTCAATATTACATGCCGTTACTAAGCCGGAAATAGCTTTAACCCAATTTATTCCTTTGTGAGCTGGCGACCTCTGATGTCCCAGTGTATTATTATGGCGTTATCTTCCGATCAGCCTGCTCCGCGCTGAATAAACTATATGGCGTTTTTCATTCAAATGAGTGTTGTAAAAGTGACATTGGCACCGTTCCATTGATTTTGACGCGGCGTATCCATTAAAACGAATTTCTAGAGTAGAGAGAGTGACCGGCTTGCACACATTCACTAGTTGCGTAACGTACGTGTATAAACCGCAGCACAACCGTGTAACTAGGTAGATTATAACCAGATAAGACTACTGTCTAATAGGAAATATGGATTTTTTTTATATATTCCAATGCGGAGATATATAAATGGTAATATTACAAGTAAACTGAACCATACACTAAATAGAGCTACATTGAAATAAATTTGTGTAGCGTTTCGTGGCAAAATTGCCAAAACTGAACACTTGTGGAATCCTTCGATGTTCGTCCGTCTATATGTAACAGGCTATATTTAAATGTTCGGCCATCGCAAATTTACACCATATGTAAATTTCCTAAAAACAATTCGACGCCAAACTTTCAAATTCAGCGCAGAGGTAGGCATGGTGGCCCAAATATAGTTGTAAAGCATAAAAAGTACAATTGTGACCCTAGGTGTTAATTTCGGGGTGTAAACTGGAAACTAAAAAAATTCAAATGGCTCGTGTTTGCCTTACTGTCCTCTACCCTTATCATCAAAAAGAATCGCTCAGTAAAAAATGAAACAATCATATACGTTGAGAATTAGGTATAGTTTGAATCAAAATCATCAAGATGAAAAAAATTCTAATGCTATTAATTGTTATCAAGAAATTATTTGTTTATTTCCTTACAACTTCTGAACCATTAGTTTTCGAGAAAAAGTTTTAGACAAAGAATATTTCTCACGATGTAGAGAACAACTTTTGCCCATACACGCTTTTGTCCAACTTTTGTCCATACTTGCTTCTTTAACTGATAAATAAACTAATCACGCTTTTGTATTGTACATTTTATATAACGATGCGCACATATCGCTTCACTTTTGCGCATTAATTCGGTTTCACATCGAATGAAGTTCAAATGCATGCAAGTACTTGAAAAAATACTTTATCTTATGCATATGTCTATTCTACTTCTAGAACGTTCAAGCATATTTAAGCAAGCGATTGTGTAATTGTGTAATAATAAATGTGATTCAAGCATACAACGCAGCTAATAACTGTGTAGTATCTAATGAAGTACGTACGCGCGCTGTAGAAATGCGGAGGGAGTGGTGGGTAGCGTATCGTTCAACAAGAATATTCTCTTTAACATCTGTAAGTAGATTATAGTATACGATCGCATTTTTCACAGCTGATAGTATGTTATTACTTCCTAAGTAAATAATTTTTTCCAGTTGCACGTATGTATATATGGACACAGTTAAACAATAATGGATGTATGCGTATTATACAAGTATTTTTTCAACCAAATGTATTATAATTAACTATAATTTTTTAAACGAACTTACTCAAAACTACGAGCATGCGGGTTAATAGCGTATTGCTCGTCTACGTCCGTACGTTCTTCATGTTACCTAACAGTCATTGTCTATTGCTAGACTGCAATAAATACCTATCGTCAGGCTTTGATGTGTTTTTCCTCTTCCGATTATGTCCCGCAATACATTCGAAGGTTAAAGACGACGTGAGAGGATTTGCTAATTGTTTAACGATGTTTTGTGAAGAATTAATACGATCTAAATTTTCGGCACGTGTGTTTAATTAATACTTAATGTATGTATCGCTTTAAAGTAGTGGCTTTAGTTTGGCCTGCAAACAATCGGCACTTAGAGCAATTTAAAAATTCGAAAATTATGTCAAAATGTTTATGCCTTGAAACTGTAATTAGAATTAAAATGAACCGCCAACTCAATATGAGAGAAACTGTTTTTCTAAGGAAATTTCATATTGCATGGTTTAAGTACAATGACATTCATTTAACTTACTTTAGGGATACACAATTAGGTATTTGACTAATTTTTTTTATTTCATTAATCATAATTTCAAGGTACAAGCTGATGAAGAGTGAAAATTTTTTTTAATCTTAAAAATTGACCGAATTATAACAGTTTAAATTTAACCTTTAGATAAGTACGGCAATACTGTGTTGTGAGGTCATTTTTAATATTGCACATTATATTCTATAAGACGAAAAGGGACAGGGATATACCCAACTCTATCCGTATCTTCAAATTTAGAAGCTTACAACTGGCTTATTTTTCAATCAATTTATGAATTTTTTTTAAGACTGGTTTTTAATTAACTTATATTTCACAATATTGTACGAAAAATATCAAAATTTAGAATGAGTCAACTACCGTATTGTTTAATTAAATTTGTAGTTATTAAGAATGAGCTGATCTGGTATATTCTTAATCAGCTCCTTATAATAAGTTTGGATGTTGCTGCGTTGAAGTAGTAACAGAAGCATTTACATATTTCTTGATTAATGTGCTAATTGACATTATTAGAGTTATCAAAATGGAAAATTGAAACTTTATAAGTTCACTCCCGTGTCTGTCTGTCACATGTGTTTTTCTCAGAAACTGCTTAACTTATAAACATGAAATTTAGCTTAGTAATAAAAAATATTAATCCGCACAATCTCAATCACATAGATCAAACTATTACTCAAAAATATTTTATGTGGAAATTTTAGAGGGGCAAATTAAGTATTCCCTAATTTTAAGTGGTATATTTTCAGAGTTATACTGAAAAATATGCGCCTCCCTCTCCCTCAATTTCGAAACTACTCAACCTAAAACTATAAAAACATAGTGTTTTCAGAAATCTACGCAGATGTTGAAGGAAAATTATAGCGATAATCCTGGACTTTAAAATTTTTGAAATATGGATCACGTTTTAACGTCTGTGGTACATATAGTAGGCAATATATATCTACGTTGTGGAAACTATTAGTTTTCACAACGTAGGTATATTGTCTTAATAGATATATTTTTTTATTAATACTGTGTTCAAAAATAATCTTTACTATGTTTGTAAATAGTTTAATAGAAATCCTATGTATCCTTATACGTCTGTAAGTGTGTTTGGAATCCTCGTATGAAAGTTCTACTCGTGCTTGACAAGTTTTTTTTATTTAAAATCCGATCAAGTGCGTGTCGAAACATTCACAAAATACGATTGCTTAGTTCATCATCAAACTAATATTAAGTAATTGAAAGATTTAATGAAATCCTACTACCATTCCAAAAATATTTTTCTGATTATTGAAAATGAAAATGGTAAATGAAATCTCAATTTGATTTTAAAAGACCTACCCCTTATCACTACATATCTAAGACTGTAGCAATCGGCAGAATGCGACATGTAATAGACAGAACGACGACTTTTTCAACCGCTATTAATAAATATCACCTTAAGTTCAATGGTCATTCGGGGCGGTGCTTAAAATGTATAAGGGCGTGTCTTACATAACTTATACTAACATAAAGTGTGTCGGTAAGAACGACAAAATGTATCAACAGGTGCTCGAAGTGTATATTGAAATATTGTTCCTGTAATAATGAATGATTTACGTGTGTTTGAGTATTTCAATATTCTACCTCTACTTGTCAATCGGGAACGAATTGTTTCCGCCGGCTTCTCTCGATCGCCATCTTTATCGCCTTGTAGAATTCAGGCACAGCAGGCAACGGTTCGACTATTGGATATAATGTAATGTCTTTCGTGGCTAGTAGGCCAAGGTTTAGACCGACCGCTGTTCGTATGACTACTTAGTCACTTATTTATTGAAAGTTTAAACGCTTCCTTGTATCGATATAGGAAGGAAGGGATTTTCATCATTTCATTTTCGTCATTTCCACTCTGACGCGTGCATATTAATGTGAGAAATCAGAGTATGTTTTGATATTTTGTTTATATGGATATTCGTGACCTTTTTTTGTTGAGTTAATTTAGTTTCAGGGAAACAGTGAAATCACGTCAATTCAAAAGCAATTAGAAAGTAGTGAATCAGCTAGTGATGTCATGATAGTAGTTCGATTTGGTGTCAGTTTGTATCATCGTGTTGTTCTCTACTTGACCGCGACAGCACTAATCACGACATATATCTATCAGTTTTGATGTAGGTACTTCCCTAGTGTAATACTTCTCTCTCATGGGTATATCTCATCTTACAGACTACCCATTATATATTGAGATTATTGAAACATTCGTTCAGGATTAGGCGTTTTTTATTTTTTCTCAATTCTAGTTTATTCAGTTTTCAAGATTTAACCTGTTGAGTAATCTTCGAAATCGTTATCATAATATAGGGCGTCTTTTGCAGTTGGTCACTATATCTGTTTTTTTATTATATTTTCAAAGTTCCATTGCTCCGCCCCTTAATTCAACATTTTTTTTCAATAAACTGTTAATTTTTTTAGTAATATATCGTATATACGTCAAATCGATTGTTTACTAATAATAAACTGTATTTGCTCCCTCTAAGAAGAATAAAAATGTACATAGTTCTGTGTAGTTTTGTACGACGCTAGTGATTGCACTGCAGAATGTATAATTATTTAATTTTTTAAATGTTAGATGAATTGGCTTCAGCTAAAATGACTGGCATGAAGCGGCTGGATGCGGAAAGCTAAAAACCGCCTGTGGAGGAGGATTGTGGCCTGCCTTGATAAAAGTAATGTCCACAAGTGGATACGTACATACATGACGAGGATAAACAAAATTTGTTTTTTAGCCCAAGTGGCCAGTTGTAGTGGTACTTCAAAAAAAGTTATATACTTCATATTTATTACGATGTTTATATGTACACACACAAACACACACACACACACACGTACACACACACACATATGTGTGTGTGTATATATATATATATATATATATATATATATATATATATATATGTGTGTGTGTGTGTGTGTGTAAACCGGAGAGAGAATATTATAGCCTAAATGTTTGATATAATAATATAATATTAAATAACAAAGAAGATTAAATTTAAGATAACCAAATTTCGGGTTATTTGACGTGCATTGAACTGTTAAACGTCTTTTCCGTGCACTTGTTTAAACTAAACATACGGGTGTTAGGCTTCTTTGAACATCGCACTCCTGCCAACCGCGTTTGCATGCTTGAATTTCAAATGCGGCGTACATTGAACTTTAAATAATCGTTTATGTAATAAAAGTTCCTGAACTCGGAGATATTTGATATATACGTTCTTGTTGCAAATTTTCTGTTTTACAATATGTTGAACAAAAAAGCCAGAAGCGCATTCCACAATTCCCGTCGAAAGTTTATCTTCCTATTTAGTCTTGCCATCACCGACCAAAGATTGATATTGATGACTATACTTTTCTTCATTCAGTATAAACTTTATATCCTTGATATTGAATATATTTGGCGTTAATTTTGCAGAAATTCATTATTCACAATTAAATTAAACTACGTCATGTAGTATTATTTCCACTTTCTTTAAGTTCTTTACCACGACCTAGGTTTCGTTGTATTACACCATCTTCATTCAGATGGGCTATTAGCAAATATTTTCTTCGCTTTATCTAATCTTTGCTAATAGCCCACTTGAATATGTTGTAATACAACGAAACCTAGGTCGTGGTAAAGAACTTAAAGAAAGGAGAAATAATACTACATCACGTAGTTTCATTTAATTGTGAACTTTATATCCCTTTCGAAACTTTTCCCGTGCGATCTAAATATATGAAATGACGCGTCTTATGTCTATTTTTTCAGCCATTAATGTATTATTCCTTGTAGACTACATGTTTTCTTCGCCTCGCATTCTTCCTTATTTCTGTTTATTTAGTCGATTATTTCATTTTATTCATACGTTTGATTTAGTATTTCATTTATTCCATAAGTGACTCCATTCATATTTTCCCTTGCGAGAGGAGGTCCAAAAATCTGAGGAAGGGAGGAGATTAGGTCTAAAGCTTAGTACCGTATTAAAATATATTCATTAAAGAAATAGGTATATATCAAATATCAAACCTGTGACATTATCAGTATTTCTCAATTCTTTCAAATAAATTTGGAAGAATAGTGGATCGTATCCCGCATTAAGTCCTTTACAAGCATAAGAAAAATTAATCCAATCATATGGAATGAGACAAGAACTTTTTATGGCGAGCATTACTTTGATAAAACTTGTTTATTGCTGATATGGCTCCTGTCCAGACCGTCTTGCCAAAGCCACCGCGTCAAATATAGTCACCGAAATAGTGCCACCATTCCGCGGACTTCTGCACTTCTCTTCGTACCTTGTCGTTAAATTTATCGACCGTAGTCAATTATTCAATTTATTGAATTTCGCATGTCACACAATGTACTATCTACTTGTAGCATTTGTCGTGGAAACCGTTTAGGTCATTCATCTCTGCGCACCCACATTGTCGTTTGTTACTTAATTCACAATTGTGGTGCGCACCATTCTACGGTAATTACCATTATGACTGACATTCGTGTGTGGTATTCCGATGAATTGGTTGAAAACTTGAAAAGTCGGCTGCTCGTTGCTTAACCATTGTAATAACCGACTCCTTAAGTCGTAATTTGCTTCGCGCTAACCAATGAATAAAGCATATTCTAAGGAACTTTGTAGGCCATGTATTACTAACTATGTGATCAAATTATATAGCCCATGTGCGCTTGAAGTTTTTGTGTGGCTACTAATTGTCCCAGGGAGCTCACTATATTTGCATCCGCCTTATTTCGTACGTCTGCATGGCGATGAATGTGGATATAACAATTTTATTAGTATTTATCTTAAGGAATTTTACCAGGAGTTCGGAGTGAAAGAGATTCATAATTTTGTCATCCGTTGTAAGAAGCAATGATAAAACAGTAATCGCACATCATCATGTCATAACCATCTTTACTAGCTTCGGAAGTGTAAATAGCAATGATAAAACAGTAATCGCACATCGTCATGTCATAACCATCTTTATCAGCTTCGGAAGTGTAAGAAGCAATGATAAAACAGTAATCGCACATCGTCATGTCATAACCATCTTTACTAGCTTCGGAAGTGTAAGAAGCAATGATAAAACAGTAATCGCACATCGTCATGTCATAACCATCTTTATCAGCTTCGGAAGTGTAAGAAGCAATGATAAAACAGTAATCGCACATCGTCATGTCATAGCCATCTTTACTAGCTTCCGAAGTGTAAGAAGCAATGATAAAACAGTAATCGCACATCGTCATGTCATAACCATCTTTATCAGCTTCGGAAGTGTAAGAAGCAATGATAAAACAGTAATCGCACATCGTCATGTCATAGCTATCTTTACTAGCTTCGGAAGTGTAAGAAGCAATGATAAAACAGTAATCGCACATCGTCATGTCATAACCATCTTTATCAGCTTCGGAAGTGTAAGAAGCAATGATAAAACAGTAATCGCACATCGTCATGTCATAGCCATCTTTACTAGCTTCGGAAGTGTAAGAAGCAATGATAAAACAGTAATCGCACATCGTCATGTCATAACCATCTTTATCAGCTTCGGAAGTGTAAGAAGCAATGATAAAACAGTAATCGCACATCGTCATGTCATAACCATCTTTACTAGCTTCGGAAGTGTAAGAAGCAATGATAAAACAGTAATCGCACATCGTCATGTCATAACCATCTTTACCAGCTTCGGAAGTGTAAGAAGCAATGATAAAACAGTAATCGCACATCGTCATGTCATAACCATCTTTACTAGCTTCGGAAGTGTAAGAAGCAATGATAAAACAGTAATCGCACATCGTCATGTCATAACCATCTTTATCAGCTTCGGAAGTGTAAGAAGCAATGATAAAACAGTAATCGCACATCGTCATGTCATAACCATCTTTATCAGCTTCGGAAGTGTAAGAAGCAATGATAAAACAGTAATCGCACATCGTCATGTCATAGCCATCTTTACTAGCTTCGGAAGTGTAAGAAGCAATGATAAAACAGTAATCGCACATCGTCATGTCATAACCATCTTTACTAGCTTCGGAAGTGTAAGAAGCAATGATAAAACAGTAATCGCACATCGTCATGTCATAACCATCTTTACCAGCTTCGGAAGTGTAAGAAGCAATGATAAAACAGTAATCGCACATCGTCATGTCATAACCATCTTTACTAGCTTCGGAAGTGTAAGAAGCAATGATAAAACAGTAATCGCACATCGTCATGTCATAACCATCTTTACTAGCTTCGGAAGTGTAAGAAGCAATGATAAAACAGTAATCGCACATCGTCATGTCATAACCATCTTTACCAGCTTCGGAAGTGTAAGAAGCAATGATAAAACAGTAATCGCACATCGTCATGTCATAACCATCTTTACTAGCTTCGGAAGTGTAAGAAGCAATGATAAAACAGTAATCGCACATCGTCATGTCATAACCATCTTTACCAGCTTCGGAAGTGTAAGAAGCAATGATAAAACAGTAATCGCACATCGTCATGTCATAACCATCTTTACTAGCTTCGGAAGTGTAAGAAGCAATGATAAAACAGTAATCGCACATCGTCATGTCATAACCATCTTTACCAGCTTCGGAAGTGTAAGAAGCAATGATAAAACAGTAATCGCACATCGTCATGTCATAACCATCTTTACTAGCTTCGGAAGTGTAAGAAGCAATGATAAAACAGTAATCGCACATCGTCATGTCATAACCATCTTTACTCAAGTAAATAAATGTAAGTAAGTTGCTTACATTTATTTACTTGAGTCGTTATATTATATCACGCTCGGATAGTTCCGTAATAGTTGTTGCTAAGAAAAACGCATTGGACCCTTTCCTTTAAATTTATAAAATAAATTTATAAAAAAAATACTTTTGACAGTCCTACATATCCCCTTTATAAATGTACATGACACCTTTACAAAATATAATATTTTACATATACATGTAGACGCATAAATATTTTGTGAATCCCTGACTTATGATGGCTACTATATTAGTTAGTCGTGGCCATTGATTTTGAGACAAGGTGGTTTAGAAATATAAGCATGGTTGTAGTTAATACGTAAATTGGTTTATAGAGAAAAATTGATAACCGAATTGTTCTCAAGATTGAGTGAGACAACCGTCAGCGTTCGAGTAATTTGATTATATAATTAGAACTAACGAACAAATAGAGAGTAAACATATTGTTATCGTACTGGAAGCGATGTAACGACTATTATTATCCGTCTAATTATAATTTGACTATATACAACTGATGCCGCTGGAATATTTTTTTTAAAGCAGACTGATATTATACGTACTACGTATAGAATTATTAGCACACGGTTAAGATATACCAACTTCGAATTCTATTCAGAACGATTAAAAATTTAATGTGATATTAAGACGAGACAAACATTTTTACAAAATGGGCTCTTAAAGGTATTTCAATAAATCTGACAAACGTAGTCTTGGTGTCACTCAGTTGGTATTATTACGAGAACATAAGATATAAGCAGCGTGGCTAGATGAATCATGGTGATTAACATATGACTCAAATTATATAGTATTATTATAAACATAGTCATAGAATGGGAAGTCTTAAAAAGTATACTGTTCATGTGCGAAACTAGCAAAAATATGCAATAAACATTCCGCGAAATTCCTTACAATTTTAGAACTTATACGACGTGTTACTTTGGTTAAATGCCTATATTCAAGTATAGATAAAAAATATGTAGCCTATATTAAACAAAAGGAAATAAAGTATTCAAAGGTTAATAAATTTTCCAAACTTCTATCTAGTAAGTTTTATAAATTACTCATACCAAACTAGCTATAAATTTTCGCCTGGATGACCTATTTCAACTTAATAGAATTATGCGAAGTATCATAGAATTTTAATAATTATCAGTTAGGTGATGAGTGTCGAGATAGCTTAAAACATTATATGGATAACTTATAGAATAAGTTGTGTATGTAAATGTAGCCTAATGTATTGGTTTTGCTATCATCTCTTAATAAGAAATTGAGGCAATATAGTTTTAAGGAGTACAGAGAAATGAAGGGTTCAAAAACATGCTAAATTCAATGGTAAATGCTTTTTTGACCACTTTCGTGATCCCAGTGGAAGAAAGGTTTATAATTGTAACAATTATATAACGATATGCTACAGATAGTTCAGTAATTAGTTTTACATAAAAATGTCATGCACGTAATGATGGGCATGTGATTAAAATTGTTTTTTTATTCTGCACAAAATTTTTACCCGCGTCTTTATCCGTGTGAATATCTTTATTAACCCAATTGTTAATGAGAGCGGTTAACAGTTAAACATATGATGGTAGTAGAGCTGAGATTTTTTTCTTACTTTTTTATTTTTTGCGTCATATTTATTTATCACTACACAGTATAAAACAAAACCCCGCGTCGCGATTTTCAACATTGGATAGATTGATTCTCTAGAGAAAGTTGCGAAAAAATTGTCATCGCGGCGGGGAAGTTTTTTGGCGTATGTAGTATAAAAAAGGATTATTTGCTTAAAATAGTTCTACAGGAAAATTCGCGTCAGCATTTCAAACTTAGCCATACTTCGCCATGTTCAATGCTAAGACTCAGTTGTTTTTTTAACAAGAACGTTTTTTTAGATTCATTATAAGATTTCCCCTTTTCCTTGCGAATGGAACCGCAAGTTAAAGCAAGTGAAGAAATATTTTAAACCCCACTACGTCTACATGTAAAGGTATAAAGCCGAGCCGTGTCATTAGTACTAAACAAAGCGCACCTCAGTTTTCGTCCCAAACCCTAAATAATATAATAACAAAATATAAAACGAAATTAAACTAAAAGGAAAACGAACATTTCAAAATATACTGAAACAAAGTGAGATTACGATATTAATACACAATACCATTCTTATTGTTATTATTTCAAACTTGTTTGCAACACGTTTTATTAAGATGGTATTATCTTTCTATCATATTTTTAGCGTGAAAACTGATAATAATATTATTTATATCGATAATACTGCAAGTAAAAAAATATTGGTTGTGTTTTTAAGTGATGCAAATTTTCTGCAATTAATTTTTACAGACCTCTTAAGTTTAACATTTCAAGTCATCGAAGATGCATATTGTTTCACACGTATGTGAGCGCTGTATATCCGACTCGGTGAGAAATATAATACGTACATAAGTAGGAGGACAACATTATTAAAATACAGTAAGAAAATCGAGAACTCAGCCTCGTGACATAGCTTACATATATATAAATCGCACTTAATGAGATAATATTCATAAGGACTTCGTACCTCTTTCTCAATGCAATGTTGGGTAGTTGCAAAATATGACATCTATTCAATACCGTCTCACTCATGTTGATATTACCAAAACTGACAGTAGGGCATGCTTTTAGGTTTCAAAAGAAAACTAAATGAAGTTCGATTTTCATACAATACACTCTATTCATTTTCTTACTTTCCTGACTATATCAGCATACCTACTAATTAAATTTAAATGTAATTTTAAGTACATATTTTTACCTTTACCGCTTCTTAACAAATGTGACAATGACAAAAATGTTATTAAGATAACAATTGGATCACGGTGGTCTTGAATCAGTGTAACCAGATTCAATATTTATTATATGTCATCTTTAATTTTGTATTATTCTAGATTAATAAGAAGGGAACACTTTTACGTTTTCTTTCGTGCGTTTTTAAATTCGAAACCACTTGATTAAAAATCGTTTGTCTAAATAGTTATAGAATATATATATATAATATATATTCGTCAACCTTATTAAATTTTTGAGGCACTTAAAAGTGACAGCTATAAAATGTGAAAAAGAAAATAAAAACCTGACATTGGCAGCAGTCTTTAAAAAAAACATAACAGCATCTATTTGAAAAAACGTAAGTTACTTTTTTGCCAATCCAATAATAAAATAATCTGGTTACATTGCTTCAGTATAACAGAGGACATGCCTGGACGTGTTATTAGTTCTCAGAAAGTAGTGAGTCACGAGAGGCTCCATTTCGTGTTGTGTCAAAGTCCTTTATGTTCTACATTCACCGCGATATAGTGATGGAAAGTAACATTCCTATAACGGGTAGATGTCAGTGTCGGATGTTACCGTATCGCGATACATAACAATTTTAGATAGTTTTACCCGAGTTGTTGCTAGTTACTTTTATTTTTGTAAAAAAATAAGCTGTTCTCTTGGATTATCTTATTGTGCTAATAATCGTATATTGAAGGTCTGTTTTGTCCAATTTTGGGAAATATAAAAAAGTTCCTTAATTTTTTTTACAAAAATGTTTGAATTTAGTTTGTAAGTGGGAATTGGGTTTGAAGGGACGATAAGTTTATTAACATTGGTTGTATAATTTTAGAGAAATGTACGTTTTGCTTTTAATTGTATATTCTGAGCTCCGACACATGTCCAATGATTGTGTTTTTATGTTTAAATTAATATTTTTTCCAATTGTCCCGTTATATATTTTTCACACATTAATATGTCGATTAATAACTTGATGGGGATTATATATGAATGTCAAATAGATTAA
This sequence comes from Druceiella hillmani, assembly GCA_039881145.1. NCBI lineage: Eukaryota > Metazoa > Arthropoda > Insecta > Lepidoptera > Hepialidae > Druceiella > Druceiella hillmani. The sequence goes on from JAYKKI010000070.1 coordinate 4,338,115, forward strand.
TGTACCGTACTTAATCAGTTTCGTTCAGTTTAATAGCACACACGTGTATGCATGAGTCGATAACAGTATACGTAATAGCATATTAAATATTTAATTGATCTATATATAAAATGCGAAGCGTCTCAAATTATGAGCGTATGAGGCAGCACAATGATGTCATAAAATGCATTGAAATTCCCATATTGCGATCGAATTATATTATGTTTAGGTTGCAGCCAGCGAGCGAAAATATTAAATAGCGACCGAGTTTACGCTGTGTTCATTTTTATTGTTTACTTCTTCCTTTTGAAATCGAGTGAAATGTGAAGAGTTTGAGGTATTTCTATATCAAAGATCTATCCCTCTATACCCTCGGAAACCAAGCTTACTTTAGTAAGCTTGGTTTCCGAGGTTGATTAATAAAAAATAATGTAGATTGTAACTAAATGAACTGTGCGTTTTTGTTTGTATGACATGTTAGTTCACTTAGTTGGAAATTTGTTATGTGATATGTGCTTAATATGTGCTTATTTTTTAATATTTTAATCGTATTATTTATAACAACGAAACTTTTGACTCACTTTATTTTTGTATAGCATTTCATAGGTTTCCCCATAAATACATTAAATTTGCTTCACCCAAATATACGATAACCAAACCAAATTTGTGTAACTTTGTTGCACATTTTGGTTAAATATAATGTTTAATTTTGTTTCATATAATAGTAAAATATGAAATCGCGATGCGGTTTATAATATTATCCTTTAATATTTACTTTCTTGAAGTGCTACTGTTAACTCAAAGAAATTCCAGTTTTTAGAAGCATTCTCAAAGAAATTCCAGTTTTTTAGAAGCATTGAGTCCACTATACAAACTCAAGCTATTATAATAAATAATTTGATTACATAATACGTCCCAAAAATTAGGTATACATTGTTTTGTTAAATTAGTGTAGTTAGTCGACTTCTATGGGTTTCCGAATAAAAATAAGACGATTGTAATCAATAATTTCTTACGTACGTTATAACGTTTTCGAGATACGCTATTTCTTCGTTAATGCTAGGGTTAAGAGCCGTTCAGTGCACGCATACCGGACGCCGCGCGGCAACATCTAAGTGTAACCGAACACGATGCGCCAAAGCCCTTATTCGGCTTTGAATATTGATTATTTTTAAGAAAGGAAAATCTATTATATTGGTAGTTCAGAGTTTATTTGGGAAAGTTCTATTTATTATAATGAAACGTTTAAATATCGTGAATGAGAAAATGTCGATAATAAAAATATTTTTTATTGAAAAATATATTAGTTCTTGTAACACGTGCTCAAATAAAAGAAAATATAGAAAATTTTCGTCTTATATTTTCGAGAGGAAGTTAAAAAAATTTCTAGCTATATTTTTAACCGACAGCTCTATATACCTACCTATATGTATGCATATAATAAGCGCCGGAATTAATATTCATTCGCGCCGTCTTGCTATCGGCTTTTTCTTTAATCCCATTGACATTTTATTTTATGGCGTTTAGAAAAGTAATTATCAGACGATATATTTATATTTCTTTTATAAAGTAATACGTATCAAATCAGAATACAGAAGATGGAAGTCTATAAAATTCTGACCTTATAAAACACGAATAAAGCATTAAAATTAAGACAGGTAAGCTGATACGAAATTTTAAACACGCTCGTATTCCCTGACGAGGACTTTCAGATGATTGACTTTAAGATTTACGACGAGATTTTGCAAATATCGCTGTAACCTCATCAGAAGTTGCACAGTGTTACCGGTTTAAGTAAAGTTTTGACGCCGTACTTTATTCTTCGTCATGTGCAGTGGCGTACTATCCGTATGTGTTTTATTGTATACATAACGTTTGGTAAATAAGTTGATTGTGAACAATAGAGAATATTATGATTACTTGGTTACGGAACAGATCATAATACTAGGAGTGTAGACAAACTGGTCAACATTGAATGGAAAATGGCAGAAAAAGCGACTAGCTTTGTAAATTAATCTGTTTTTTTACGAAAAGTGCCTTATTTCATAAAATCTAAATGATTCTTTATTGAAAGTATAATTCAAACACCTTAATTTACAAGGCTTTTTTTATAGTATTTATTGATATACTTAATATGATTACCGATTAATATAGTATCACGATCGTTTCGTTTCTGTCTTCGGTGTTAGTTAGCGCTATATCATAAAAACCTGTCAAGTATTTGTAAAACTCTCACCACGCGGATTAGGTATGTATTTAGCTACTTTTACAAAGTATTTCTGTTAAACTAATAACAAATATGATTTTTCATAACGTAAATATATTGCCTTTTATATCTTTCACGGGCTTAAAAATATGCTGCATACTCAAAAATTATAAGATCAAAGGTAATCGCTATGGTGGTCCAATTACAGACGTGAAGTTCATTGAGAATTAGGTATAGATTGAAAGAAAATTATTAAGATTGGAAAATTTCAGCGCGATTTATTTTTATGAACAATTCAATTGTTTAATTTCTTCTAACTGCTGAATCATTAGTTTTAGAATAAAACATTTTTTGACTAAAAATATTTCTCACCGTGTAAGGAACAACTTATCTCCTTGCAAGTTTTTCAAAATGTTTATAGTTGATAATTTGGCGCAAACGAAACGGTCCCCTCTCATCTCCGCGCATACGTGATGTGATATGGCATTGTAGGTGGCGGATGGGCGCCTTTAAGTACATATTTAGTGTGCATTACTATTAATATTTAAGTAGGAGGTTGGTTTGAAGACAATTTTGCAAGTATACTTTGTACTTGACCGATTTATTCTTGGCTTGGAATCTCCGGACTGGTTCTTTCTTCCCGTATGTATTGTCAGTGTTCATTTATTATAGGCTATGAATTATTGTGCTCAATATAATAAAGATCAAGTAAATATATTTAATTTTAAAGCAATAGAAAGGCTTTTAAAACTATTATTCATAACCTCCGGTTTCTACTTAATAGTATAAACGGTCGATTATGAATCATACAAACGAAATCAGTTAGTCATGACGATATGTAGCAATTACTAGTTACTAATTCAACAATGAACGAGCGGTGCTCGTACGTACTTATTTGGATGGTATATACCGTAGCGTTAGTACGATAAATATATTTATTAATCGAAAGATATAAATATCTGATTAATATTCGTAAGGAACTCGACGTGTCATATGCGCTACAAACTATAACGGGCAGAGTGACCCGAGTGGCAAAATGAATGAGAGATAGTGTTGGCTGTAATCGACTAAATTGTTTAATCGATTGATTAATCAATTGAAAGGTTCAGTCAACTGAAATATACATTATTGAAAAAATTAGTCATGATTAAATTTGTCATTTATTTAATCATAACTAAACTATTTTTCACTCACAAAGTTATAATAAGTTTAGTCAAAGTTATAATACCGTGCTGCGAGTCGCGAGACTTACATATCAACGACATAATATATTAATAAATGTATAAATATAATCCCCATCATTTCGACAGGTCCAAATGATGGGACCTATCAAGAGTGTTTTCAGTTCTGATGTTCCAAGTCTAATAGATTATCTGTCGAATTGTAAGAAAAAAGCGTTATTATGAAGAGTAATTTAAATTTCTTGAAAAAATTAAAAATGAAGTGCTAAACGTGATTTTTCTTACATAATTTCTCAATGGTACTTTTACCACGTTACGTATCTTTATAGATTACCACCAATAAATAAGCAGTTGATTAACAATATTTCTTTATTTTATTAATTAACAATATTTCTTGATTTTCACAATAATTTTTATGTACGTAAATTGATTTTCACTAATCTCCCAAAAATAAATTTATTTTCAATTACAACCGATTATCAATAAAAATGAAATTAGTCATTAATCATGACTAATAATTGAAATTTTCTTTGATTAGTTTTTAATTACTAGTCATGATCAACACGTGGTGAACACTAATGAGAAGTAAACGGATTAAACAAGTGAACAATCGGGGGAAAGAACTTCGTAATCAAATGATTAGTTAATCATAATAGGGATCATTCAATTACTAATTTATTCGGAATATCTCTTTGGATTATAAACACTTGATTATGTAAGTCATTGATTATAATCGGCGAACATTCGAATAGAAGCACGATTTCTCTCTTAATACTTCTCCGGCTACTTTCAAATCTCTCTATGCGAGCGAATAGGTACGACAAGATAAATACAGCAATATTTTTAAACAGCTAGGAGACTAAAGACTAAATTGCTTCGCAGAAAAGATGTGATTTATTGTAATTCTTTTTAATATTAAAAAAAATCTTGCCATATTACTAAAGAATATTTTAATTCCATATTTCTTTCCTTTTGTTATATCTCTGTAGGCTTTACGTTATCTGATGTGACAGACCTTGCGGATTTACTTGCCGCTGTTGACGCTCCCAGCACTCTAAGTAACTCTTCATTTTAATGGTACGTGACAGAGTTAATTTAGCGATCACGTTGCTATATAATTGCTTTTAGCCTTCGCTATAATAACAACTACTCTAATTTACTGTCGCCGCATCTTAAGTTCAATTTACAATAAGTACCATGTTTTTTGCATCAAAAACAAGTATTAAAAAAAATTAAATGCTACAGTTATATTATGCATGATTATTACAAGCCTATAGAACTTGGAAGTTCTAAGATATATTTTCTTGCATTATGTTTCACTGCGTTGCATAATTTCCAATATTTGTAAGTTTATGTTAATGATTTGAAAATTCGAGATTCAACTAGATAGATCATACAATATAAACATCGACCGTCACTGATACGCAATAATCAAACAAATGTGTTTATTATTAAATTTTTATCGTAAGTTGCTTTAGATAAAAATGAAAAAATATGAGTATACCCAACTAATTATTTTCCATTGAATTCTATAGCGCGCCACTGGTCCGTCTGTATATTTCTTCAAAACAAGTTACGTGTATATCGTGTATCGTACGTGCGTTTCGTGTTAATATTGGCCAGCTACTTGATTTACGTCCTTCAGTTCCAGTATAATATTTTTTATAAGGTTTTATTTTTAAACTTACTCATAGTTTTATGTACTTTTACATATAACACTGATACTAATTATAGACTTTTAATTGTGGCTTGGTCCTCCGTTGTTTGCTCATATGTAACAATGAACGGGCAAGGTATTATACGAGTATACGTAAAGGTATTGTACGAAATATTCTCGTAGGTAGCTATATTGTTATGTTTCCGGCAGTGTCTGGAATACGAGTAAGATACATGATATTTTTCGTTTGCAATTATTTTGAAAGGTAATTGCGAACGGAAAATATCATGCACCTTACTAGTTTTATATTAATAGCTGTACATTATGTTAAGAGACATAGATATGACGCGTATGTATATAGCTATGTTGTCATGTTTCCGGCACAGTGTCTGGAATACGAGTAAGATACATGATATTTTTCGTTTGCAATTATTTTGAAAGGTAATTGCAAACGGAAAATATCATGCACCTTACTATTTATAGCTGTACATTATGTTAACAGGCGTAGATATGACGTGAATGTATATAAGAGTTTTAAAGTAAAAGGCCTTTTTTGTATTTTCAACGATAGTAAAATTAGAGTATCGACGTCGTTTCGTTTGCCAATTACAGAGGCAAAATTCCCTTTGAAATGTAATTTAAAAAAAATACATTACAAAATTTTTTTTATTGTTTGATCTATAGTTAAAAAATAATTGTTTTACAATAATGTTAAATGAACATAAAAATTCGATGAAAATATATAATCAAAGTTGGGATCTTCCATTCGAGCACCTCGGTTTTTACCAAATGATTCGGACCATTATTTTTATTCTGAAGGGCGATCAGTCGATGCAGTCTATTTATCGTAAAAATTCTGAATCTAACCTCGGCCGTAGTTAGTTTGGTTGCTTTTTCATCTCCTCTTGATATCGTTACAATTAATCACGAAGTTTGCAAGGTAGTCAAATGATAACTGGAGGTTGCCGATCGGATAGACCTTACGTAAACGCCAACAGTAACTAGAGGCGACGTTTTTTTTCCGCTTATAAACGGAAATTAAATTATGATCACTGGACCTTGAAAATGTTCCTATTTATAACAGTTTAGCAGAAATGTTTTTTTGCATATTTATTTTATCGCGATTGTTCAACCTCGTGCGCCCGGCGTCTTTCGTAATTTGTAGAGATCTGAATGGCGTTTGTAAAAAATGGGTATTCTAGTACAATGTGTTCTGTGTCGGAATTGTTTGAAACGCGAAGCTTGAAAATATATTTTGTTGAATATAAGTAGTGTTGTAGGCAGTCGACGCATAAATTTATATCAAAATCTAATCGAAATGATATCGCCTATTTCATTCCATGTCATCGTCATTAGGCAGTATACTATGAATATAGAAATTTGAACCGTGAGTCTGAAAGTTTGCATAGACTTTTTAAAAGAAAACTTTCATTGATAATTTGTTTCTAGTCTTTTGTTTATAAATAATATTGTTATTTATAAAATCAGTTTGGTCTACGAGTTATCTGTTTTACATTTTAATCGAAATACATGAATATTTATTCCGTATTTACAATAAGTTACCATATAGTATCGAACCAGTTTTAGAGGAAAGTCAGGTTTCTCCGATTCTTGGAAGAATGTTATAATGTAGGCAATAATATAAACTTATTTTACTTTAGTTTATGTATAATATACGTATAAATGAACAAAATGCAATATTTGGAGTAGAAGATAGAACGTCGATAAACGTGAAATCTACCATGTTAGTAATAAAGATTAATTCATATATATATAGATATATATAGCACAGTGTTAGTCGAGATTTGTAAAGTTCTACGAGTTAGTTATTAAATAACTCATTCACTCTGTATAATTAAATGAATAAGTGATTAACGTAGTTAAGCTTAATGAAGCCGTCTAGATCGGTTGCACATTATTCAAGCGATTAAGATAAAAACTGAGTCAGAATTATTAATTATTAATAGTGTATTTTATAAAAAGTTAAATAAGTTTTATAATCCCGTCGAAATTTGATTAACAATACCATTCATCAAAAATTGTCCATAGTCGAATCACATCTCATAATGAGTTCTGAGCAAAAAAAAGCAAATAAAATAAATCTCACATTGAATTTTGTTATTTGTCCACATGTTGTTGTGGACGAAAGTTATTTTACTGATTTGAAAGTATTCGTTCTGTTGTTATATTCCTTTTCGAATGACGTAAGCTAAGTTGTTTATTTGTTATTTACTTTTTTATCCGTAACTTTTATAAATTATATAAAATGTTTCTTCCTTTAAAATGTCCTCTAAAATATAATGATATAAACCATATTTAGATGAATGTGAACTACGATTTCCACAAATTATGAATGAGCAGAATTTTAGTTTTATCATCACTGCAATATTGCGCAAGTGAACGAACGTCAGGAGTTGCGAGGTTTCTCAGTAAAGGTGATTCATTAAGTCATTATCGCACTGCCTGTGTGCACTGTGGCGAATATTTATAAACGAAGTTCATTCGATGGCAACAGCTCAGCTCCTGCTTATTCTCAAATGCTTTGTTGCTATCAGACTGCTGTATTTGTTTCATTTAAATGGAAACTGTGAAGCTGCAACAGGCTAGTCTTTTCTAGAACGCCTTCAACTATTACGACAGCAACAAAGGAACTATGCGACTCTTAAATGTTTTTATTGTATTAATTTTCAATTGCATTTAGATTGGAATTCTAAGTTATATATTTTGGATAAGTTATTTATCTTACGCGTGTGAAAGATATAATAGACGATATATTGATATAGTACAAAATAATAATAATAATTTATGTTCGCTACTGTAGTGTATTAGTTTATGGCCGCTGACGACCCAACGTACCGCGGGACCTGGGTTCGATTGCCGGCCGCTGAAGTGCTGATTAAAATGGCGTAGCTAAAATGTCACACACCAGTGATGGAAAGCAGCGAAACTGATGCGAGAAGCTACGCGCTGCGATCATCCACCTGCCCGCCCAGCGACGATTAGGGGCATTATTTGCAATGATACGCGCATCGGAGGGGCCCGTGTCCAACAGTAGACTAAGACAGATTGTTGATTATCGATTATATATGAATTAAGCGCAAGTTGAATTCGGATGTTTATATCAGTTTAAATCTATGTGAGAATAAATAAGGTTTCTTGTTATCAATTTTATATAAAATTTAAATAGATTTATCACCCAAATATGGGTGTGACAAGACACATACTTATTTTATAGGTTGATTATTAAGAAACATGTACTTATTGTTTTAGTTAACTTTAACCAAATAAATATTATTACCCGACTTATAGTCAAATCCGTATTATCACATACTTATTGATTCTTTTTTGTATTTTGACCATCAATTTCTATGTAATAGGTCTATATTAAGGTAGCTTATATGACACAGAAAATTTTCTCTCGCCTACACGGTTTGAGTGATTTTAATACTTAGTTACGTAGATTTCATAAGGTTAGAATAAACTAACCGAATAAGCAGCTCGGCAGTGATCTTGTGGCGGAAGGATAATATAAACTAACATTTGAATCCATGTCGAATTTCACACTCGATCGCTTTATTAAGCCGAGGTCTCTCGATCGGTGCGTCATTATTATCGAGTTTTTGAACCAATTTTAGGTTAAGGTAATTGAATTCCTTATGAATATTTCAGATTATTTAGTCTCGAGCGAAATCTTAACCATTATTCGTTTACTTATATTTACAGTAAAGTAGAACAATAGGATATTTGACGGATGTCGATATTTTTTAAAAATGTTTTAAAACTTTGTAGAGTAGGTTTAAAAAATGTGATAAAAAAAATAATTCATATAACAAACAATTAATCGAAATTTTTAAACAGGACAGTGTCAATTTTTTTGTTCATTAAATCGAAAAAGTTATAATGAATTTAGTTTCCACACAAAAAAATTAGAAAATTATATGTAACATGTAATTTAAGTGTAATATTTAACGAAATACTAAAAATATTTAATAAACTCCCTTATAATGAATGATAAATAACTGGCCGGTGACGTCATAAACCAGTTATGTTTTGAATGGGGCGTTTTCGCGCGAATCGTAGTTCGTCAGTTTTTAATTCGTTATATCCTCGTAATGGAAAGTCCTAGTTATGATATATTTATTTTAACCGTTTTTAATGTAATTAATTATTTTATTTTAGTAATAAAACATATAATCAAATACCCTGTTGTTACAAACGTATTTATTTAATTTATAGTGATTAATGTTAAGCTTATTGTTACATTAACTGCTAAAATAGAGCTTCAAATTTATGTTTCTTCAGTTAACGTTCTGTTTCGCAGGACATAATTTTTAACATTCCTTAGCCGCATGACAACTACCGTTATAATTTTGTATCCGTCTGTGCGTCCTACCATAACACGTTCAGTCGTCATACCTCTTTTCTACTTAAGACCGATTATGATGAACTTACAAATATAGGAAGATGTAAAATTATATAGAAACAAAGAAGAAACTTTTAAGAATATTTTTTTCTGAAGTACCTCTCCTTACAATGGACCTTGGCGATGAGACATATTTTTCTCACGGACCCTATTTTTAATGACACCGCAAAAGGGAAGCTATTGCGGTATCATTGAAAACCGGTGTGATCTTTTAAAATGATCTAATAGAAAATGTTTAGTAAAATTTTCTGACACAAATTCTCTTGCGAGATCTTCAAATTGCTGTATAGGTTATTTCCATCCTCATTTTTTAACTATGTATGTAAAAATTAAAATAAAAACGGGGCAACGGCATGGTAACGAGGGTAACGGCCATAACTAATTTATTGCTCTTGCGCCTGTGAAAGATATACTAGGCAATATATTTGAACAGTAAAAATATATCAGTATTTATAAAAGTTCCATAGAAATACTATATACCCTTGAAATGTATAAACTTGTGTGTATATATATATATATATATATATATATATATATATATATATATATATATATATATATATATATATATATAGCTATGTACATTTCTTAAAACCAAAGAATAATATTTAGAATTTATAAATAAAAGGACTTCAAAACTCCTTGGATTAAAAACAAATAGCAGACTGATACTGTTGAAGGCTAAGTGAGCACGGGTTCTAAATTCACGTCAACAGAATTATTTTTCTGTCTTAAAATTATGAACATAAATATAAAATATAGTAATAATAATTACTAATTGTAATAATTATTTCGAAGTCCAAGTCGCGTAGTATCAATTTAACTTAACTATATTTATAATTTGAAACACGTCTATATAGATAAAGCGCACTTATACGCTTGTGCGGAAAATTAAAATATTTGTTTTCATTTCACATACTCATCGAGTTTAGGTTATGTCGTATATTAGTACGTTCTAATTATATTTATTTATATTATTAGTAAGTTCTAATAATCGTAATCAATATACCTGGACGTATTATCATAATCGAATGATTATATTGTATTACTCGTTGTCGTACACTTCTACAATCTTTATTGATTAGGCTAATAACACCGGAAGAGAATTGTAATTCAAGTATTTGATTGTAACAATTCACTGGTTCATAAGCTATTCAATATTAAATATTCATCCACAAAAGTTTCATTATATTTATTTAAGTTAGACCGTTTTATTCTTATAAGGTTATTCAGCGCGTTTATGAACTTTTGTTTTTGTAAGGAACTGAATATCTACAGAATTTATTTTAAGAAATTTAGCTCATACTTTACAAGTAATAAAATAGCCCGCAAATTTTAATATTCGGTCTGAGGACCTAAGTTTTATGAAGAACTTAAAGGTTTCAGCAGTGCGTCCCTTGTGAAATTCCAACAATTGCGTTGCTAAATATTCTATTTTCGTTTCAAGTTCTACAGCTTATTCGTTATTGAATATAATGGATACTCCATCGGACTGTGAAAAAACTTTTCATCATACAATATTGAGAAAAATTACTTTGTGTTTATTTTGATAGTTCGAAGAATAAACTAGTTTTTGTTGTTTATCTTCTGAATAATGTAGCTGAACTGTATACGTATTTACTTAAATGTTCAATATCCTTTTTGCAGATACACGATTACGTGCTTCCATTATTTTCTACAATGGTCAATGTTCGTAGCGATATGAAAAAACTTCTGACAACTAATAGAATGACAATTGATTTTCTAGAACTCGACAGGCGACGGTGTACAAGACGTTCTTTTCGTTTCGAGACCATATCGGCTTAGGTCAATTTGTACGTTGTAACATTATTATTGAAGATTCTAATAAATACATGTGAATTGAACTGGCGAAAGCCAATAAGACCGGAATGAGATAACGTATTCAACTTTTTGCGAATAAATTGTCTTGCTTTTTTAAACGATCTCGTCGTAGGATGATAAAGCATGGAATTTGTGCATAAGATATCCTCGATTCTATTTCCTCTCATCATTTCTTATACGGTCTGGAAAAGATTTTTTGGAGGGAAACTTTTGAACCCTTTTTTGTCACACGTAAAGTTTGTTTATTTTGTTATAGATGTAAAGTTCCTTTAGTATAAATATGGTTATCGAAAATCAAATTTTACTTCCTGCATATATTTTTTTACGATAATTAAGTTGAGCACGACCCATACTTGAATGGGTAACCACACATAAGCAGTATTTGACATCTATTTCCATTTAAGAAATATGATTTCAAGTTAACACGCTCTGTACAAATTTTATTTTTGTAATTAAATTAACAACCGAAATATTAACGTGACGTTAAAGATCATTAACGTTCCCTGCACATTTGGCAGCTTCTATCATATCGTAATCACAAATCAAAATTATCACACTCCGTCGACTGGAATGATATTTAATCACGATGAATCTTATGACATTATAAGAAAAGGCAAACATGTATTTTATGAAAAATATGCTTTTTATGCATTGTCATACATTCATCATCATTTAGGGCAAAAAACAATATCAAAAAGAAATAAATTAGAAACCTGACCAAATCAGAACAAATTATATTTAAGTCATTTACTAAAGACTGTTAATTTGTTTTGAAGTTTGATCATGGATATATGGTAAAGACGGAGCCATGTAATCATACTAATTACAAAAGAGGAAAGTTTTGTTTGTTTTTAGGGCCTAGTACAAAAACCGATTATTTTATTTATTTAATAACTTTTATGTATAGTACATATGGCGGACTTATTGCTACATGAGCAATCTCTTCCAGTCAACCATTATCTGATTGACTTGAAATATTCGTCGCCGTATATCTTATTGTGTCCAAATGGATACACAGACATACGGACGTAGGATACGTTAGAATCCCGTACCTCATAAAGGAAAACGGAAGTATTATAAGATCACTAATTTGATTTTCTCAGAAGCTATGCGACGTAGAAACTTAAAATTTGGCACAGTAACACATCTCACTAACCCCCATATTTCGCACTTTTAGCTATTTTTTTTAAATATTCATACAAGAATAGATAAATATATCTAAAGTATTCATGAAGAAACCATCGACTATTGAAAAAATCGAATTTCGAGCTGTCTTCAAGTTCCTGACGAAGCAAGGAAGAACACCACAAGTCATATTGAATGAGATGTCATCGGTTTAAGGGGATTCTTCTCCTAGTAAAACCATGATTTACAAGTAGTACAATCTCTTCATACAATACAGAGATTCGATTGAAGACGACCCGCGCCAGGACGGCCGATCGAGAAAAAGTTGAAAAACTTGTTTTGGAATAAGCACGATTAAAAAAGAAACAGTTGGAAAAAGTAATTGGAGTATCTTCTACAACCTTTTTAAGTATTCTTCATTACCATCTTGGCATGTCAAAAATCAGGCGCAAGATGGGTGCCAAGAGTGTTCACGCTGCTACAAACGCAACATCGTGTCGAGTGTTCACGCAACTTTTTGGATCTCTGTAGAGAGGATAAGGATTAAATTTTGAGCCGAATTGTTACGGGCAACGAAGCTTGAGTTCATCGTTCAAGCTGGAGGTCATGTAGTAGCATAAAAAAATACCCCACCGCTTAAAAAGTTCAAGATATCGCAATCGGCCTGAAAAATCATGACGATGATTTTCTGGGAACAGAGGATATCCTGCTCATTGACTTCAAAGATAAGGGTTTTTCTATGACGGGACATTATTACGCTGGTGTACTGGAATAGCTTAAAGAAGCATCGAAGGAGAAAAGACGAGGGAAATTAGCGAAAGGTGTGCTGGTTTTGGACGACAATGCACCTGTACACAAGAGCCATGTTGCAGTGGCTGTCCTCCACAATGGCGGCTTTCAAATATTGAAAACCCACCTTACAGTCCAGAATTTAGTTCCTGCGAATATTATTTCTTCCCGGAAGTGAAGAACGAACTTCTAAAAAAAAATTCAGCGACGATAAAGAGGTCAAGTCTGCAATTTCAGTTTATTTTTAAGATAAAGAAAATATTTTTTGAGGGTATAAAGAAATTATCGACAGATCTGAGAAATGTATTAGGATTAAGGGAGAATATATTAAAAAGGAAAAATAGCACCACATTTTTGTTACTTTCCTTCCACTACTTACTTTGCCATTGCGTGAACTTTTTGACCTTCCTTCGTATATCTCCTCGGGGTCGATTTTGACTTGCTGGAGGTCCAAGTCAAGGAGAAAAAGATATAGATGTCCAGGAGATGTAAGTGGAAGTCCTTGTAGGCGGACCCTATTTAGGCAAGTCATCATCGACATTCAGGCGTTTCATAAATGGCTTAATGCGCTTAACACGAACATAGAGGCATTATTAAATCGCTTATTTTATATTTAAGTATCTAATTGTGGTGTTTATATGTTCATGTGCACATTTTTGCAACTTTTTAAATCAGCAGCAACCCAAGTTTTTGCAAGTTTTCATGTCAGCAGTTTTGGCTTTAAAAATATAAACTTGCTGTTTATCATGCATCGTTGTGGATTATAGCAAGAAAGTTTTAGATGGCTTTTGTGTCGTCATACCTCATGGAAATGGGCTTTAGCGCAGTTGCCAATCTTACGGAAAAAAGAAATCGATTGCATATCAACGGACGTGGAGCTTTGTGGCGATTTGGAGCCAAATATTGAAACAATTATTATCAGAGCACATCCCTAGTTAGTAACTCATTTATTTCTTCCCAAATCAAAATATTTATTTGAATTTTGTGTTTTTTCAATAAATATTGCAGTAAAAATTGTACATATTTTCCTTTTTTTTTTTACAAATCTCCACTCTACAAAAAAACCTACCTATCATGACTGGCAACACTGTGTCAGCTGTGATAAACGGGTTTGATGTTAATATGGTTAGAAAAATTCAATATCAGACAGACAGAGGTCTACGTAATAAAAAAGTAATCAGCAAGTGGGCTACGAGGCAAAAAGTTTGGTAACGTTTGATTTACTCTTAACATGCGTATATATTTATGTTTTGAATAAGTAATTAGTAATTTTAATAGCCAACATTACTTTAAATGATATGAGAAAAGTTTCAACTCATAGAGACTTGTGTGTGTGCTTTCGTACATCTGCCAACAATCTAATTTCGAGAAACATTTTTTGCTCCATTATAACTTTGAAATTGATTCTCGGAAAATTTACATTCCCATTATAATCGTCGATAAGTAACCGCAACTATAGGCATAAGGGCCTTATAATAATTTATTTACAAACCGCACAATTTATTTGCTTCGCGTAGTCGCGCTTACCTAATTTGCTAGCTGCCTCAATTCGGTAGCCTCTGCGAGATTAGCTCTGCGCGGCGGCGAGTTGCGACACGCGCGCCGCGATTACTCAATGCTGCGATTATTTTTTTGCGGTCGCCGCGCAGTGCGCGCTTTGCGGAAGCTGAGCGACTTTGCGCCATTGTTACGGCCGCTGGCTGTCGGAATGGCCGGCTCTCAAGGTTGCGCCAGGCGGGTTTTTGACTCGTTCGCCGCATGACTCACGGGCGTACTGCTGACCGGGCGTGCTTGACCGATTGTGGATGCGCGCGTGTGCCTTCGTGTGTATTCTATAGTCCCGCTATAATAGGTGTTGTTATATTTAAGTGTATATTTCTACTGTAGGTAGAGAAGTGAGGAATTATATGAGAACGTACTGCAAAGTTTTAGATTATTTTTAATCAACTTGTTTCTGTCGCACTATTTTGTTTTTTTAATTACAGAACTCATTTACTTTTTTTTATAATTCTATGATGCTAGAATTTAATAAAACTATTTCTTTTTGCAATTTTCTTAGCTTTTACGAAATAGCGAAACACAATACAGTTCTGGATTATTGCAACATCATGTTTTCTATTAATGTCACATAAATATCTAGTCATCACAATCTAACCGTTTTCGAATCTTTTTTTAAAGTTCGAAAGAAACCGCATACTTATACTTGATTCGTTAACGCGGCATGACCTTTACACCGTTGTGCGAATAACGGTGCGTCCCTACCCACAATACGACTGGTTCACATCGCTAACGCGCTCCAATTTCCGGCCGCTGCGCCGTCAGTTGGAGGCTGCGCTGGCGACAGAGACGTGCTCGTATGTGTATTTGTAGAGATTCATTGCTCGCGGAGAAATCAGTCGCGGCACCGTAGAACTGTAATGTCCTTACAAACGGAAATAATAGAGTAAGGAAACTAACCGAAGGCGGTATCGGCCACAATGGAGACGGGCCCCATTGTTCGACGTCGGCGGCGCGAGAAAGTTGTCTTTGTTCGCGCGGACCGCGGAAGGGAGACCGTCGTGGCTGTTTACTTACGCTCCCGCTTGTCGTTGTTTATTGATTGTGTCTGCTAATAAATTATTGGTTAAAATTAACTGCCCCGTCACACAAGGCACAAGGTGTACCCGCTATGTGCTCAGCGGCGTGTCGTTTTTTGTTCACACGACACTTTCGTATCTAATATTATATAGATATAAATTTGTAACGAAAACCAAATTTTCTGAGTTTCTGAATAATATATGATTGTAAACATTAACATTTTTTCGAGATACACCATTTCAACGTTAACGTAAGGATTATGCGTCGTGCAGTGCACGCACACCGGCCATCACGCGTCATCATCAAATTGACGAAACAATTTATTGACATGTCGTATGTCTTCCAGCAAAGTTTTACACTTTACTGAAAGAGAATCTATTAGAAGCAATAAGGCCATTATACATACACAAACTAATGTAAAAAATAAATATATTTAGACTACATAATATATTCCATAAATAACGTATAAATATTGTTGTTAAATTAGAACAGCAAGCCTACTTCTGTGGGTTCCCGAGCAAAAATACGACGCTTATAATCTATAAAAAATTGTCATATAGTCGAGAAACACTATTTCAACGTTAACGCAAGGGTTAAATATCCTGCAGTGCGCGCACAACGAACGTCGAGCGAGACGACATTAAAGTGATGCGCCAATATCCTTATTCAGCTTTGAATATTAAGCGGCACGAGTATTAATTATTTCAGAGAAAGAAAAAAATATTATACACGTAATATTCTTAATTTCTTTTCTTAACTGCTTAATTTTTTTTTCATGGGGGTTCTGTTTACTATAACGAAACGTTTAAAGATGTAAAAAACGTTGATAATAAATAAGATATTGTTATTGAAAAATAAATTATTTCTTCTACTTTAAATAAAAATGTGATAAATAAAGAATCTCGCATTAAATATTTTAATCACTCATTAAAGTAAATTAATAATAAAATCATATTATTAATGAAAAATGTATTTATCCTATAATGAAATCGTATTATTAATGAAAAATGTATTTATCCAATCGTAACGTGTAATGAAACAGTAAATTGTGCCCTATTTTGTCTTAGCGTCTCACTATTGTTACAGCTTAGCGAGACTATGATATTGAAGTCTACCGTCATAAGCTCAAGAATTATTTTAAAAATGTTTTTATCACCTGTAGGGTGTAAAAAATATTACGGGTATTTTATAAGACCTCTTGATTAATTAAATGTTATTCAAAATAATAGCAATTGTTTTTTATAAAAAAGTACTTACACGTGAATGATTATTCCTATTTTTATTTATTTGTATACGTTGCATAATTTCGTAAGATCAATGAGAGTTTAACTTCGTTGAAAGTTTAAACTGTAGATTATTTTTACTGGCGTGACTGGGTGGTATTAACTCCTCTTCATAGATTAACCGCGCCTGTATGACCGACCGGTTATCAGCAGTTTTCGTTTCCGTTATTCTATCGAATCGTCATTCATTCCTATGATGTCAGTAGTTGTTTAGAAAATTCTTTACAATAATAACTTATAACATAAATAAAGTCATATTAAAAGTTAATAGGTTTACGTAAAACGCAAGTGGCGATTTTGATGAAGGAATTGTATTATTATTGAACCGTCTTGACAATCACTCCCACCGCTCGTACGTTGTTAGAGCGCGGATTAATCATTTTGACTTTTGGAATGACAAAGATGAATTAACTGTGTTAACATTTCCGATTCGCAATCAAATTGAACACTCTGTTTTGTAATCCGACATTGTAAATTTTAAAAATAGATATACACATATTCCTAAAGAAAACGCTTTCGTAATATAATAATTACAGATTATCGACAATGTTTATATTTCTTCGCTGCATTCCAATATACTTAAGCATTTACTCAATAAAAATCTTTAGTATTCCAAGTTACAAATAAAATTAACTAAGTTTAGTTTTAAAATTAACTGGTTTAAACTATAATCTATTTTACAGCCCTAAGGAGTGTTTTTCGAAGAACGATAGAAATACACCTGAAATAATATAAAACGAAAGAAACGCAATTTTTCCACCAGCTATTTACAAAGGCTCGTTGCACTCAAAGAGTTAAAAATGGGAAATATTAACGAAATCGTTGTGGTTTGTAGACCAAAGTTCGACTTAGTATTAATTATTAATATATGTCAACTTTTATTATAATGTAATACATGCTACATATAATAATATTGTAACAGAGTGAATTCTGTACATTGAAAATATTTTTAAAAAGTGATTGATTTAGTGTATAGAATGATAATAAAAGCCAGAAAAACATTTTTTAGAATTTTTGTGTCTCTGTATATTAATTTCTACGGGTGTCACGCAAAAACCACTAGACCGATTTTTATGAAATTTAGTATAGTGATAGTATATACCCAGGAGCAAGATATAAGAGAAAACACAAAATGTTTTTTCCTAACTACACTCTAACGAAGTCATAGATACAGCTAGTGTTTCATTAAAACTAGTCCGATAATAAATTAGACTTCACATGCGAATACTACATCTCGTTATATCAATTATAGCGTGAACTTTGACTACATTTAAATAATTTACATAAAATACATTCCATGTCTCGCCGCTTAAGCAAATGTAGTGTGGTGTAGCAATTCAAAAATTTAGAGCTATTTCGACTTGTCCGACTAGAGCCATTTAAATAATATATTTAATGTAGTAATGATCTCAACTTCGAGACATTTAAATGATTTGTACAAAATACATTCCACGTCTCGCTGTGTAAGTAAATATGAGGATTACGTTCTAGGAATAGGCAATCGTTGTATAGTATAACTTTATAACACAAGCGTTTTGTGACATTAGAAATCTGAGGTGTGTACTTTTATAACCGACTACAGCTCGTATCTACCGCCAATAATTTAAGTTACCTAATATTGAAATTCGTTTATGACCTTGTTGCATTGCTATTGAGTAGTGAATGTGTATGAATATGGCTTATTTGGCACTTAATTTAGTTTAATCAGTTTCATTATTAGATTTACTACAAAAATCCCTGAAATTTCTTTTCAAAATTACACTCTTTCAAAATAATAAATTCAATTTAATTATAATTTTATCACAATAGTAATTGTACTTCCTAGGTAAATAATAAATCAACGTATTTTAAATTGGCATTGTTCAATAAACACCGCAAAAGACTCGTCGGAGTCTTTGCGGTAATCATCACAATGGTTAGTGGAATATGAAACGCGGTAATTAGTTGTAACGTATACATTTCAGGCTTGAACTAAATCCAACAGCGAAATGATCATTCAGATTACTGGTTAAACAAAAAACAGGTTAGATGTTAAGATATCTTTTATTTTCAGATAATAGTAAGTTATGTATGAATAGAATACGTAAACGTACTTAAAGAAATGTTTTTAGACAGGGTTTTAGATACACTAGATGTTAACAATATAGATGTTAAAAAGGATATTACTTAGAACATTGAATGTTACTTCATAAAATATCGATGTTATTTTATGTAAGAAGTTTCTAATCCTTTTCACTAACGACAAATATAATTTTGATCAATTTATCGATCTTCAATGTGCTCTTTTCTGTTTCACTTCTTATTCTTGGTGTATAACATCATTATCTTATCTTATGGATGTGTAAAAAAATTTATCTTATGATTGATCACTAAATATTATGTGCAGTAAAGTGTGAACGGATATATTTAGGAACAAAAATACGTTGTATAATCTTAATATAGCTCGAAAATAATAGTAATACTTTAACAATATTTTAAAGCAGAAAATAAACGAAATTAGCCTCTTCAAAAGAATGTTATGTAAACTTTTTCCAATTGTTAATTTCTAAACATTCTTCGTCCACACGGTTACACTTGTTATACTTGTTTTGAAATGGACTTAATGTTTGCTCCCGCACATAATTGAATCTTAAGCACAGCATAATGTAACAATAACATAACATCAGCTAATCTTTACTCATTGTCGTTTATCTTTCTGTTTCCAGAAAGACTTTTAAAAAATAAAATGGTTATCCTAAAGAAATTAAATGTAGTTTTATGTATTGTACTTATTTAATAGTAGTGACTCCTCTTGGCGGGTAAGCATGCAACAGGTAGTCGAGGGCAAACTCAAAACCGATAATTTCTCGAGTTTTTATCTCGAGTTTTTCTTTAAAAAATACTGTCGATTATGAACCAACAGACTATAGTTACTGCTGAAGTAAGACCTGAGTCATTTCGTATAAATGTCACCAAGCGATAGTGGAAAAATCATACCGCGTCACATAAAAGTAGAGCCTTCGTCAGATGAAGAATATTATCGAAAATATACGATTAGCACTCCATCGTCATTTATTAAAATATAGGCGTAACTTTATTCCACAATATAATTCGTCAAATCAAAACAGGTATTAAAAATATACTCCGTACGATAACGAGGAGTAATAAGTTAGTATTGAAAAAATATATTGTTATGATTTAAAAGTATTCGGTTTTGATTTAACTATAGCAAACAAGTATTCATTAAACTATTAGAGATATAAATCCAATGTTCTTATATAAACAATAATACAGAAGTAGGTTTTGACAGTAAATACTGACGCAGTTTTGGACACTCTTCTCATGAATACACACCCTCGCCTCGGTGCTGAGTAATTCTTGCGGCAGCAGATATTTATAGTTAATAGTTCCAAAATCTTGTGTCATTAAAACATTTCAAATATTCGTAACCGGTTCAAAGTTCCTATTTTATTGAACAGAACGTTGAACTAGTGTTACGACATATGCTTTCGAGGTGTTATTTCTCTTACTGCTCGTTATAGAAAATTAAAAATTATATTGTTTTAAAATACATCAATGAACTTCAGCGTAGTTACTATGAGCGTAAGCTCACCTTGCGACGACACGTGTCATATACGATCTTGCACGTGGAACCGCTTTCGTTGCTACATGACGTAGTTTATAGATGTTTAATATATCGATAAGTTTTGGAACTTATATGGAATCTATATTAGAGTTTTAAGGGGGCGTGAGGCGCCTATAGGGAGATAGGTGGCTTTTGCAAATTTAAATCGATATATGAGATTTCAAATTGAGCATTCTTTGTAATACAGTGGTTTTAGCTAACTTGAATATTGAATTTAATTTCAATCAAGGCTAATTTCTTTCTGTGTTATGTAATTTCTAATTGAAATATAACGTGGAAATTTGATAATTATCGATCCACCATTAAAAATCGAATTATGTTTTTAAAGAAATCCATATAATATTAACAGCAGTTTTTATTTTCTAATATTTATTTTCAAATCGTAAGGAACTGATAAGAGGGCACAATTTTTGATGAATCCCCTAGAAATTCTTTTTTCTTTTATCATTAAACCAGTTCACTTCAATCTATTACTGTCATTGTTTTAGCTTATTTACAAGCAATTTTCAAGACAGGCATACTTTAGTTGCAAACTTCAATATGTGAAAGATATTTAAGGATAAATATTTTAGAATCATTGATTCATTATTGTTATAATTATTATAATAGTTTTATATCAATTGTTATTAATATTTTTGACGTATTTTTTACAATGACGTTTATAACGAAAAACATTTGTCGAAATAATATAATTAATCTTTTAAATTTTTTCTTTGGCATTTCTTCACTAATACAAAAAGTAACACTGTAATAATGTTATAGAAACATGGTATTTTGTGAGTAGAATAAAAAAAAACTGAAAGGAGGATCTATATTTTTGTTTTACTATATTTTTTTTACATTAATTGCTAATAATTACTGCGGACAACCCAATACAGTATATATAGGATGTTAATATAAGTACCAGAAAACCTTTATAAATAATCTAAAATATGCAATATTTGTCCAATAAGAAAACGGTTCCCATTTCTTCACTTGGTATCAGTCGACAGTATTTACCTTACGTTTCATATATACATATATATATATACATATATATATATATATATATATACATATATATATATATATATATATATATATATATACACATACACACACACACACATACACATATATGACATATTAGGTTAACTATTAATAGAAACTAACCTGATTTACAACAGTGATTTATAAACGGCGTTGCTGTCACTTTATCTCAAACTGTACAGGATTTGATTGATCGGTCAAAATCTTTAGTAATGATTTCAAAAAGAGATTTCAACAAAGATAACTCGTTGAATTTAACTAGAAGACTCTGTTTAATGTAGCATCAGTAATTAAATTCATTAGTATCGAAGGTAATTGGAGTTTAATGGAAATTATAAATCGCAATTTCTAATTTGAATTTTACATTAAAGTTTCTAATTAAAAGTCGATCCTTCATTAATAAACTGTGGTCTGTTCACTTAAATCTTCACACTTAAATTTCTAAACTGAGATCAGAAATATAATTTCATGTTTATAAGAGAAAATATATAAAATATCTTATTGATTATTACATTCTCGTCAGTATAAAAGTACGAGTATATAGTTATTATCTAAATTGGTTTCCATTAGATGTTATAATGAGCATATTTTGGTGTAATTTACTTCAATTCCTATATGAGTTGACTTCTTGATCGCGGATGTCTACAAATTATTGCTGTTTTTGCTCACAATGCTTATGTCAATATCTCAATTGCGCTCTGTAAAGTTGCTTATCGTTTAGGTACGGATTATATATAATTAAGTATGGACTATTATAATTAGGTGCAGAGCCTTACAATTTTACACCTACTCTAGCATTCAGCATTTTCTTTTTACGCCATGAACCGATTTATTGTAAATAAATTTTAATTGGTGATTTATGATCGATCATATTTGCATGTGAATGCTCATTGTCAGATTTTAAGCATGGATATAGATTTATAATGGAATAAATGAATAAATTTTACGGTATGGTCGTTAATCTAAACGTATAACAAATGAGGTCGTCTATACGCACATCAGCTAACACCGCTAGACAAATTTTAATAAATCATTATGCTATACTTCAAGAGAGCTGAGTAGAAGAAACAATAAACAGTTCTAAATAAATTATTTAAAAGTGATATCTGTTTTTTCATGAGAAGCCATTATTAATTATAGTTTTATAATTCTCCGCTAGATGGCGGTATTTATTTTCTTTTTAAGACTTCAATTTCCATATATTAATATCTACATGTTAAAAACTGCATGAAAATAAATATGTCTCAGACCCAAGTGCTCTTCAGTGCAACACTGAGGAAGAAATTTGAAGATTTAGAAATGCGTAACATTGCAAATGCGAAGAGCGGATGAAATTGCTAGTATACTGAAAAAGCAGAGAAAGTTAAATGAAGACGAAATTCTTAAGGCAAATACGTTTTTTTTGTGAGGTATCGAGAAAAAGTATGATGAAATCTTAAACAACGTAATGGAACTCTGAAAGTAAAACTCTCTGTTTAATAGTAACGAGATGGAGGTAAAAATGGCCAAAGGAGCATCAGATATCTCATAATGGTTTCCTTGTAGTAGAAACAGGCCATGAAGAATGGTCAGCCTCTCAACCACCGCATCTGATTTCTCGTCAAACCAGTTTCCATTGTAGTGAAAACTATAATCTGTTGATATCTATCAACAGATAATAGTTTTCACTGGGGTCATGGGGTCAATTTACATTTTTCGTCTTTGTTCAACAAAAATAAAATACTATGCAGCGCTTAATTATAGAATTATAGATTGTATAACTAGAGTGAAGGAATTTCTGATTAGGGCGAAATTCGGGACTGCTTCCATATTTTTGAATAAGTTAATTTATTTGAATAGGTTACATAGCGGTGACAAAATATCACCAAAACGCTTTGTTTATTATAACCGTTTTACTTAACATTAATACTACGTAAATATACTTAAAACATTTGGATAGTTCGTTTACATATTAATATTTGTTTTTCATGTTTACTTTTCGGTTCTTATAAATAGAAAGCTTACTTAAACCACATAATGGTTTATTCAATTTAATGAATACGAAAAAATATAGTTATCATATCATAGTCTCGTACACCGGCGGGCATTAATCGTCGCTCATCCCATTTAGATAAGCAAACGGCGTGATTAACAATCAATCTACGGATAAATAAAACATAAAAGCAATGAATAAATATATGTCGTTAACACCGGCAACCGGGTCAATGAGACGTTTCCCACGGTGGCTGCGATACAGATATCTATTTCACCGGGGAAAACGTGATCAGAGACCAACTGCGATCATCTTCGCAACAGAATATGTTCCTTAACACCCGTTATATAAGACGTGGAATGTAATAATCTAGATTCAAAAATTACAAATGTCATTAGGCTTTCGGTAAGACTCTGTCGACACTTCACTTAGTCTTTTACGCTTGTAGCGCAATATGCGCATAGACTTATTTGGATGTACTCGTATGTTGATTATTTTATTGTTTATAAAATATTGTAAAATAAAATTATTTTTTTCAATCACCAGGTGATAATTTGGTGTATTACTCTGCCGCCATTGCTTATTTATTTGTTAAAGAATTATAATGCAGATTTAGCATTATAGAAGAAACCGGTTGACACTGTTAGTAATTTTTATCAAGTGTATTTATCCAGTTAATTTCATAATTTTAGTGCCGCATTAAAATGTCCGCAGAAAAAAAACTTTATAGTTTTGGTTCCTTCAATTTATATTGACAAGATGGTAGATGTCTTTTTTTGGTCGAACTGAATGTGCATTGTTATTTGCTAATATAAATGTGATATTGGATTCGAAGTACCATAGCAAAATAGGCCAATCAGTACTGAATTACCAATAGAAATGGCAGTCATTTGTAACATTGAAACTAAATTAATAAAAAGGAAAGTTAAATGCTAAATGCTTTGTAAAAATAGAATATATAAAATATTTAAGTAATTGTGTGAGGTAATGTGCACGTAGAAAAGTTTTATATATAGCTATTTCTCAGTACGAAAGCCATTTGTAACTCGACTGATTCATTAACCCCACTATGCGATCAATGGAATATTTACGATCCCTAGAGTACAATTCCAGGACATACTGTTCGGGTTATGTTTATACTATAGCCAACGAAAATATTTGGATTATTCAAAGTTTATGTTACCGACATATGGATTGTAAAGAATTTCAGTAAAACTTAATGTCTGCAATATTGTGTGTTGTTTTAGAGGGCGCTCGGACTAGTCTCTGCCGCGGCGCTTGTAGTTTTAAAAGGTCGCCAGCGCTCGTAAACTTAGCGCAGCTTGTTATAAAACGATTTAAATTGAATAACGTCCGGGCTGGGCGGCGCCCGCGACGCCGACGTCCGCGGAATTGACCAATTACAGGCGCTCGCCGGACGCTCAGTTTCACTTTGAAGCTGCGTTTTATGACTCGGCATTGCTACGCCGATGGAGCTCTCTTAATGGATGTCGTTCCGGACGCTCGGATTGCCACGCTCTGTACAAAGGCGCTTTATGCGAGTCGCGTTTGGATTCTTGTCGGTTCGGCGCGGCGTTATTAACTTTATTGTTCAAGAGCACGATTTGGAGAAGGATTTTTTGGACGATGTCCCACAATCGGGGTATCTTAGTTTTATTTATATTATTCCTTAAATAAACAGTATCTTAAGACTATAACAGTTCCAATATTGCTCAACAAAGAATAATGAAGTGTCTAACTCGTTGTTTTTTACTGCTTTATATTGGATGTATGTCGTTTTTGTTTACTTAGTTTTGTATTTGGTATGAAATTTTATTCTATCTTCCATTGACGAATCAACGTTTAAGATAGCAATAATGTTATGAAATCACTGTGTGTATACACAGGTGTAAAATTGAATACGACAAAACCGTAGAGAGTTAATTTCCTTCCATATCCTGAAGTGAACAATGAAGATCGTTTTTTGAAATTCGTGGTGGTTCCGGAGTTGTTCAACTTCAAAGTTGAAATTGTATGCAAGCTTATTAGCATACTTTCTATATTTTTTCATTCTCATATAAATATTAACGTTTTGCCTATTTCATAAATCAATTGACTATTACGTATTTAGCACCCTTGCGGACAATTGATTTTTTCACATTTTTCTAAATGTGTGTGTGTGTATGTATATATATATATATATATATATATATATATGTGTGTGTGTGTGTGTGTGTGTGTGTATAAATATATATATATATATATATATATATATATATATATATATGTACATGCACTTATGTATATTACCAATGATAGTTCACTAAATCACTTTTAAGCAAAATTGTCCATTGTAATTTAACCACTCGTGGTTAAATTGGTAAGTACGATTTGGTAGCTGCGATGTCACCTATAATTTTTTAAAATATTTTTATGGTATGGTGTGAATACTGATAAGAACGACCTTATATCTTTATCTATATAAAGGTTGTGCTTTATATTTACTATGTGAAGTCTTT
This sequence comes from Druceiella hillmani, assembly GCA_039881145.1. Lineage (NCBI taxonomy): Eukaryota > Metazoa > Arthropoda > Insecta > Lepidoptera > Hepialidae > Druceiella > Druceiella hillmani. The sequence goes on from JAYKKI010000070.1 coordinate 4,364,301, forward strand.
TTAGGTGTTTGCATTGATTAGCATGTGTTTTATAAATTTATTGAATGTGTAATCCCTGGCACATTAAAATCGGCGAATATGTTTTTTCAACATGTCATATTTTAATTATGCAATGTAGCCTCCAGGTCCTCACGCGAAGGTTCCACTAGCGGGGCGCAAGTCGTCGAATGGGTCATGGCATGGGCGGTGGACTTACCGCCCATGCCATGACCTATTGGGCATCATGCCCGGCTCACTGTTATTTGTACGCCTTGTTCCCTTGGAACAATTACTATAACCTTGTGGTGGATAAGTAAAATAATCATAATTTTTCGAATAATAATTTTTCGAATACGATAATAAAGGAGAAATTAACCCGAGCGTACTTCAAACTCGCATTCGTATAATTGCACTGTTGACTGTTTATACACTAGGCTAAAGCCGAAAGAAAAAAAAGTAATCGAATCCTGTAGTTAATTAGAATGAAATCATGTTCTGTCTGTGGAGTCTCGTGTCGTAAATATTTACATTTTTCGAATTTATTTGTAACGAATTAATCCATCACGATAATTTATTCATGCCCGTTGATTGATTTACGATAATTCACATTAAGGGATAAATTAATAAGAAATCTGTAGGAATTGTAATAAGCCTAAGTATGGCACAAAACGTGTTATTTATATTACAGAAGCTACCAATAAAATGAATGAATTATAAAAAAAATCAAATATGCTATAAATATATATTTCGTAATACATAGAAATGCTCAACTTCTCTAGTAATTTGTATTTTTGATTGTAACACTATAAGTATTAATTATTCATGACAGAGTTATCTTAAAATATTTAGGATCTTTTTACATTTAGTTTTTATGTTATGTTATTTAGTGTTATTTACATAAAGCAATTGAATATTTCTTCGTCAAATGTTTGAATATTTCTCGCAATCCCCTATCACATGTCATACAGAAAATGAATATGCTGAGTTTAATTCATATTTTCACAGCAAACTAAAGTGTTAAGCATGTTATATTTCTGCAAAGCACTCAATAATCGTTAACAAAAATAATACGACACATGCTACGGTACTGAAACTGCGTCTATGAAAAAATTACACTTTTGATAAAGAAAAAATGCGAGTTTTCATAAAATATAAAACGCTCGCTAACTTCATTTCGGACTTACTCACCACGTGAACATAGTTCACAAACCAAGTCTGAAAATATTTTGTTTAATAATGGTCGTTTAACCGTCAGAGTGCCGACGAGCGCCATGGCGCTCGTGCGCGTACTAACTAAATTTGCCACGAGTTGTTGTTGTTTAGCGCGCGGTAGGGGAAGTCACTCGCACGCATCGCTAATTTTTTATCTTTCTACGTGTTACATAAAGTTCAAATTATAATATTATTAGTAATTACAATATAAAAAGGATCCAGGAAAAGAAAATGTTTAACCCATAATGTCGGAATACGAAAATAATAGTGATAGTGGGAGTGACATTGTGGTGCGCTCACAATTTGGCGTAATGCAAATTTTGAGTGATAGTGATAATAGCGACGAGAACAATTATTTTGCTGACACGGAGGATGTACCGGACTGTGAAAATACGATGTGGCCTTAATTTCAGTTTTTGTTATAATTTTTGTTCACAATATATATTTCTATAATTTTCTTTGTATTTTATTATCCTTCTACAAGTTTTTATTAAGAAAACACCGAACAAATTATTAAAATTGGATAATTTTTGGAAGAGATACAGGTAAATGACATCAAAAACAAAAGATTTCTTTGGCATTTTTAAGTATATATGAGTAAAAAACCATGGCACTAAAACGGATAAATATGGCGCTATAATTAAAAATTTCCTCCTTAAGAAAAAAGAATGATTCAATTTAAATATTTGTTCAAGTGTGAAAATTTAATAGCGGTGGAAAATTGCAATTTTTGTAAAATAACCTACGTGACGAATGTCACAAGTACCCAAGTTAATTACGGAGCCGTTGACTACGCGACAGTTATGTTCGTCGATGAATTTTAATAGAATTATTTACAGACTACGACCTTGAACCTTCGTATTCAGCGATCGTTTCAATCAAGAATTATTGAGAAGATCGTTTACCATTGGACTAGCACGGCATAGCGCAGTCCAATTAATTTTAAATAAGCCGAGTCCCGCCAGTATCCTGGGCTATTTTAAGACACTATGAATATTTGAATCGTTGAAAGAAAATGAGAAACATCTTACGTAAAATCTGGAATATATATATTTGACGAGTATCTATCTGTTTCAGTTCGAACTCCGTTTCGGCGGAAACTGGAAATTAATTTTAACGGTAAACGAAAGTAATTTCATAGCCGTGGTCGCTCGTATGGTACTTGTAATCGTATTCATATTTGTTTATTTTTTCTATTTCTTGAATTTATTGTTTTCTACTAAGGATAGGAAAAAATATTTGTCATATCATCGATAGGCTTTGCCTGCCGTAGAGCTCGCCTTTGATAAATTGTATTTACTTGGTTCACAAGATAAGCCCTACTTCCCGTTTTATTCTTTCTTCGTTTAGAAGATTGAAAATCATAACCAGCTGATACAGTGTCCTTGAAATAGTGTTATATGGTATAATAATTATAAGTTATTATTAAACATGATTGTGGCTGATATCAAATGACCCAGGGATATTCAAAGTTATATTTAATTAGTACAGCATGCAAATTGTTTAAAAGTTTCATTCGTATTTCGTTCTTCTTTTTCTTAGATTATGGTCAAAAGGAGCGTGTTCCATGAATACTAAAAGACAAAATCAACTACTTTATGCTTACTACTATTGTCGATGAATGTACGTACTATTGTCGATGAATGATTGCAAATGCATTTGAATACGCCACTTAGTGTTTAATAACTACTATTGTGTTAATTTTTTGTTTTATTATTTCGACAGAGCGTCAAATCCTGAAGTCATTTTTTTCTTCCTTGAATTGATTTCTATACATACTTTTTGGCGTATCTCCTTTAATATACGTGGAACGAAATGTATATGAAAGGAATTCACCAAAATGATACACTTGTTTTGTAATATATTAATTGCTTTTCGAGTTCCGTAGCCAAACCAAGAACCCTTATAGTTTCGTTATCTTCTGTGTGTCTATCGTCTATATGTCATATCCGATTTACTCGCAGAGTATTGCTTATTTTGATATAAAGCTGAAATTTGGTATGGTCGTAAATATTATAAAGCCTACAAAGTTATGAAAAGCTTACAAAGTAATAAAACCTTTTTAAAAGTTGTTTATTATACCTCCCCTATATGTAACAGGGGGTGATTTTTTTTCGCAGGGTATTGTTAAATACGTCTCTCAAAATAATACGAGTGTGTCATGAACCACTTTCGATGGTCATTTTTGTTAGAGATACGTGTTAGGGACACGTAACTCTAATAATTACCTTGAAAGCATACACGACAGTAGAATTAGCGAAATTAAAAGGAATAACGAAATTACGAAAATTATCATAGCTAAGCAGGCTCTGCTAGTTTACGAGTAATAGTCGATCAACTTAGGACAGGTAGTTGGATATATAAAAGGTTCAAAGGAACTCGTTTTATTAAGTCTATGAAAGATATACTAGGCAATATATTTATATATTTACGTGGTCAAAAATAATATTTAAATATGCACCATGTTTTTAAGCCTGTGAAAGATATACTAGGCAATATATTTATATATTTACATGGTGAAAAATAATATTTAAATATGCATCATGTTTTTAAGCCTGTGAAAGATGTACTAGGCAATATATTTATATATTTACATGGTGAAAAATAATATTTGAATATGCACCATGTTTTTAAGCCTGTGAAAAGAATAGTAAGCAATATATTTATATTGTAAAAAAATAATATTTGTAAATAGTTCAATAGAAAGACTATGTGCCCTTAATTGTTAAAAAGCTTCCTGCAATACATAATTCCAGATACAAGCGTAATTATTCGTCAATAAATAAAAAAAAATTATATCATTTTTCATTATTCGTATCATATTTCGTATTGTTATTCAATTGACACCTGTCTCCTGTCATTCTCATTTAGACACATGTTTTTTTTTGTTTTAGACATCTTCTTTTGTGTTATGTAATTTGGCCAATATTATCGACCTTTTAGTTGCTTGACTGAACCCAGTAATTATTTGTTTGACCCGAATAAACAAAAAATTGTTTAAATTAAGAGACAAAATGGAAAATATCACACTTTTTTTCATTTATTTTAAAATAAGCTATGCCAAAAACTCTACTAATTTTTAAAGTCGAATAATTATATGTTGTGCTAAAGTACCCATTTCGTATTGAATAAAAACTGCAAGCTGAGAACCTTCTCGTTGTTATATATCTTAGTTTTTTGATAGAAAAAATTCACGTAAAAAAGTGTAGGCTTTACACATATATTTTGTTAGTTTGTCTATAATTGTAATCCCCTTTTAATTATTTGATTCATTGATCAATTTCGAAAAGGTTTTTCTAAATTAAATTCAATTTAAACTAAACATTTACGATATATGGCCATTAGCTTTTGGCCGCAATCTTTTATACCCCACAATGAGTCACCAAAACATTCGAACCAAAAGGAAATTGAAATGGTGCAGACAATTTTGTGATTTAGCTTTAATTTGTATCAGCCATCTTCAATTTACTTGTAAAAATTTTAACAACGATTTAAATTAATCAGTCTTATGAATTAATTTTCTCTATTTGTAATGTACTAGTTTCCAGTCGGATCGTTGATAGCTTAATATACTTTTACCTCACTATTGAGGTTTTCTAGAAAAGAATGAAAAAAAGCGGTGTCCCTTTGGTATCATTGGTATCTCAAATTTCTTATTATATATAGTTAGTTACACTTACGTATAAGGTATCTCTATTGTTTTATGTAATTCTTTAATAGTTTATCATTTACAAAAACACGATAAACGATCGAAATGGCCCTTGATGAAAGGAGGGAACGCCATTAAGTAATAAGTTTAATTAATTAGATGGTACTTAGAGTTGATGAGAGCATAGAGGAAATCGTTATCGTTAGTATGTGTCCATTTCCTCTGATTGTTATTACGGAGTAATTACGTTAAAAACTTATGGCATAGCAGAAGCGTGTAAGGTCGTACGAAGGCTAGAGAAGCAGGCTGTGGAGGCCTAAAGCATTACGTTGTGAACGAACCCATTATTTCACAACCTTTTAAAAAAATAATTTTTAAAAGGTTGTGAAATAACTTAATAAATAATAATATTTGTATTAGAAGATTGTGTAACAAAATGTGCATTGTTTATTAAGACAGACTTCACAATGATAATGTATCAATTAAAATTTTCTCGGAAATTTATTTAGAAAATTTGTATTATTTTGGTCAAACGTATCATACGTTTGAGAAATCGAATCGGTTTGAAAATTTTTGAAGAATAAGTAAGAAGTAGATTTTGAGTATAGAGTTTGATTACAAACTGTTTTTTTTTGAGATGGTTATAATTAAACATATTGTTATAATTTCTAGCTTATCAAATCATCTAACCAAGTTTTTAAATGTACTTATTACTGAAAAATATTTTACTTTATTTATTGAGTAGTTAAATATTTTTACGTGTCTCGATACCCAGTTTCATTGGAAGTTGGATTTTTTTGTTAATGCTAGGAAACTAATCCAGAATTATAGATGTTTCAGGTGTGGGCAATTTTTAATCA